>BSYR01000056.1:3287500-4537500 GCA_030270665.1 Hibiscus trionum
CATTAATTTTGACAGTGTAGTCGTGTGCTCCTCAACCGGACCATTAGAATCAAAGAATCAAACACTTGGGCTCCATCGGAATGGCAGATAGGGACCAAATCCTACAAAGAAGAGAATGAAAAAGTCGAAGAGAGTTGATGACGGGCGAATTAAGAATTTTTTCTTCTTTGAGCCATAATTGAACTATAGTTTTTTTTTTGACAATCAATATATAATTCTAGTATTATATTAATTTGTATATGAGAAAAATATTTTTGTCAATTTAAGAGGGTTAAAAGTGAAAATTTCTTGCGATTAAATTATGAGTAATTATTCTATTTTAAGCGTTCGCAGAAACTTTGTTTACACAAGCAACTTAGTTTTAGAGTTTAGGGACTCTGTTTAAGTTTAAGGGTTTAAGTGTAATAGTTTTGAATTTAGGGGCTATTGATAGAATTTTAGGTTTATGGTTAAAATTTAGGGTTTGTAGGTTAAAACCTAAATTCCTAACCATATTACCCTAAAACCTAAACCTTAACTCTAACCCCTAAATTATAACCATAAACCATACATTCTAAACCATACACTAAAACCCCTAAACTCTAACTCTAAACTAAAACCATCAACCCTAAAATTAAAGGGTTTGTGGAAATAAAAGATATCCACCGCTTGTGTATGGAATAATAAATCTTAAATTATAAGTTTAAAACTATTAAAGGGGCAAAAAAACAAATTTTATTTAGGGGACCAAGACTCGTGACTCTGTTCACGGAAGCACATCTTGAAAACTCTCCACAAAGTGATGTCTCTTTCTACATCCAATCACCTACTATTCCTTAACTCGACAACTTGCTCCTCTTCTCTCAAGGTCAACATGTAAATAGACTTTCTTGTGTCCTCCCCGAGTAATCTCCATCTTAATGAAAAGCCGAATCCCAGTGTGACACCTTTATGTATTTGAGGGGATCCAAACCCATCTTTTTATCACTGCTCCATCCCATGATCGGGCTTCCAATACGATCATCTTCTCCGTGACGCTTTGTGAAACTCAACAAACTGGGAGAACTGTATGGAGCTACCAGACTAAGGGTGAAAAATCTCCACAAAACACTGACAGACCGCTCATGATTCCGCTCAATGCACCGAATAAGGTAGACAGTAACGAGCCACCAAGATGTCCCCGCCAATTACCCTGGAGCCACGCCGTACTCGACCAGCAATTGGCGTGCAAAGCTATGCAATGAAAAATAAAATCCAGCCTCAAACAAGTATAACGACAAGTAACACCACTCCGAAGTACCTCATTCACCCTCGCCGCAATCGCTCAAACGGAATGTTCCCCTCGAACCTCGAACTCGAAATTCACCCACTACAGCCCATGACACTCCAACAGTTTTTTTGTCTCATTTGCCCCGTTCAACACTTAACCGCAGTCCCAACCACATTCACCACATTGTTCGCCTCAAGCTTCTTCAACAAAGCTTTCGCAACTCTCACCATTTTGACGGTATAAGGAAAGAAAAAAAAGAAGTTTGAAAAGGAGAAATAGTCTAAAAACTGTTATGAATATTTATCTATGTGGATGTCTATCATGATTAGAACTTTATCTAAGGAGTTTGATTTATTTATTATTAGGAATATTATCTCTATTAATTAGAGTTTAATGTATTATGTACTTCTTATGCCTATAAATATATGATTCATTGAAGGCTTGTATACAATTCTATATTTTGAGAATAATACAAATCTCCCTCTTTCTCTCATCTCTTTGTTCTTCTTGTTCTTCTTTATTTTATTCACAACACGTTATCAGCACGAGTTTGCTCGAAAGATTTTGGTGCTCTTTGTTTGAATCCCAAAGTAGTTGCCGAAACAAATTTGATTCTACGTTGAACCGAAGATAAGTTTTTTTTCTCCCACATTTTTGTTATTGATTGTTTTTATCTTGATATTTTAACTTGGTCTTTATTTTTGAAAAAGTATGGTAACATGTTTTGAAGGCTTGAGCGAACCATGGAATCTCGCCCAATTACCCTGGTTCTTGTTGGTGATTCTCGAAAAGATTTCAATTTGATATTGGCGATCACATGTACCATATATTCAATATATTCAACTTAGCTTGGAAAGTCTTGTATGTTTTACTTATTTACATATAGATATAGTGATTGACTAATCACTCACAAATTAAGGAAATGTACTTGGATAGGTGACGATTCAATCTCGAGTATCAATGCACTTGGTTATGGTGCTTTCCATTTTGATGTGAATTTGATCAAACAACGTTTAACCATTTTGATGTCATTGGTGTAGCATTGTTCTTTAACACCGCTTTAAGGTGATGTGCGTACATCCACATAAGAGGTTTATAAATTGGTTAATGTATTTTGGTATGGCTTGAATTAAGATAAAATCAAAAGAGGTACGTTTCTTCAATATGTTTATATTGAGATCAATTTTTATTTTCGTTATTCTATTGGTGAAAGCTAATATTTTTAATCTTATTTTGAGTTTTACATGTATTTAAATGACTTGGAAAGAGACGTGATATAAAGGGATTATGAGAAGCTGTCTCGTTCATTTGCTATGTCTCCATCGTTCTCGAAAGGAAAATCATTATCGGTAAAATCTATTTTCCCCTTAAATTGTGATTTTAAAGTGCGATAAATCTTGGTGAATTTCAATCTATAAAAAGATTGTTATAAAGTCTATATTTGCTTGAAAGCAATATTATTTTTGTGTCGAAAAATTCGACTATAGACTTCTCCTAAGTTCAAGTTAGGAAAATCGTCTTGATCCAAAAAAATTTATGGGAGGCATTCCCTGAAGTGAATGCAAGCATGATGTTTATTCCATGCGATTGTTGGACTTATGTCATTCCTTGAAGTGAATGCAAGCATGATGTTTATTCCATGCGATTATTGGATTTGTTTCATTCATTGATGTGAATGCAAACATGATAATTCACTGTATAGTTAGTGAATAAAACTCAATTATGTGTCAGAGTATCATTGATGAGGTTTTAAAGACTTATTGGCCTCCGCTACATTTCCTGAAGTGAAAGTGATATTTTTATAGCGAATAAATAAATAAATACCACATTAGCAATTGTGGTCGCGATTGAGGCCATAAAAATAGACATGGATATGATGATCCTTTTGAGAATGTTTATATCCACCGAAAGTGGGATTATAAGGATGACAAGAATGATAGATGTCATATCAAAATCTTTATGTTATCAATACGATGGTACAAACCATTGGTCTCGTACTTGTCAAACGCCAAAGTATTATGGACTTTATCCATAAGCATGAATGATAAATGAAAGAAAATATAAACAAGTTTTTGTTTATGGCGAAAATAATTATGGCGTTGTTAGTCCAACTCAATTGGATATTATTAATTTCTTCATAACCCTTGAAGGGAATAATTCGCCATTTATTTTATTTCCTATATAACCTCTAAAGGGAATAATTGATCTTTTATTTATTTTGTTTTTATGTTAATTTTATTATTTATTTATGTTAATTTACTTTATATTAACTTGTTTTACATATTATTTATTTATGCTTTATGTTAATTTATTCTTTGAAGAATGTGATTATTTTCGGAATAAAATATACAATGAGTTGTGGCTATTTATGCCTAGCAGACAATGCAAGTACTCATACTATACTTAAGCGTAAGAAATATTTTCCTATTTAAATGCAAGGAAAAAATATGAGTACTATTTCCCAAAGTACTAAAATATCAATGCTTCGTAAGAGCAATAAGTTCTTGAGGGTTTATCTCTGATAGATAACCAATTTGATATGATGTGCTATATTTAATATTTTTCATTCCCTGAAGTGAATAAAACAAAGCACATTTTGAAAGGTGCATAACTATGCATATTTTCTCATTTAAAATGCAAGGGAATAATGTGAGTATTATATCCGGAAGTACTAATATCACAGAAGGCTTCGACTGAGCAAATATGTTATTGCCAAATGGAACTCTATTCCATTTTCACAGTGCAATATACTCATCAAAGATGCAAAGAGACTTATTGAATTTTAAAAATATTTGCAGAAATATATTGAGAATATTAGTCGAGGGGTGCTGACTATCTCAATCTTACGAGTATAACTCAAGGCAATAATAAAATCTTGAAAAAAAAATAAGCACTGTCATCCATATTGTACTACACAAGAATTAGTACAAATTAAAGCTTATGCTATTGTAAATCAGAAGTTTACTGATAACTTTATTATTTGGCATGACCGGTTAGGCCATCCCGGTTCAATTATGATGCAAAAATTTGTTGACACTTTCATGTGGTCATTATTGAAGAACTAAAATTTTCTTCAAGGCAATGTTTTTCATGTGATACTTGCTATCAAAGCAAATTGATTATTCAATCATCACCAGCTAAGATAGATTGTGAATCTATTAATTTCTGGAACAGATACAAGGTGATATATGTGGGTCCATACACCTTTCTTACAGTCCATCTAGATATTTTACGATTTTAATCGATGCATCGAATAGATGGTCATATGTATCATTGTTATCAACTCGTAACTTGGTGTTTGCTAGGCTATTTGCTCAGTTGATAAAATTATGAGCACATTTTCCAGATTACCTTATAAAGACAATCGGTCTTGATAATGCTGGTGACATGTCATTCTACATGTAGTATCACTAATTCGCATCAAGCCAACAAATTATCATAAGTTCTCCCCATTACAAATGGTTTTTGGTTAAAACCAAATATTTCTCATCTTAGATTTTTTTTTGTGCGGTATATGTTCTGATTCCTCCACCACAACGCACAAATATGAGTTCTCAAAGGAGGTTGAGAATATATGTCAGATTCAATTTTCCCTTGATAATTAAATATCTTGAGCTTCTGATAGGGAATTTATTTACAGCTCGATTCGCCGATTGTCATTTTAATGAGTCGGTTTTCCCAACATTAGGGGGAGAAAATAAAATAGCTGGAAAAAGAAATAAATTGAAATGAATTATCATTATCTTAGTTTGATCCACATACTCAACAATGTGAACTATAAGTTCAAAGGATAATTCATGTAGCAAATCAATTGTCAGATGATTTTGCTGGCCCTAATAGAGTGACTAAGTCACATATACCAGCTATGAATGCTCCGTTTAAATTTGATGTCCCGGAAGGACAAACTCTAGTTGCTGATGAGTGTTTAAAAGTTCTATTATTTACACCCTTTTTAACCCATATTTCTGCTGCATTCAAGAATTATTCATTGCATTTAGGTCAGTTTACAGCAAAACATCACAAATATATTAAAAGGCACAGATTCTACTAAAAATGGCTGTTTTTGTAGGTATCTGCCATAGAAGACGGAGAAGGCAGGCCCAGGGCAGATAAGCAGAAGAACTGAACTGGACAAGCAGCCGAAGAAGAACGAACCTGTCATGGACCTGTCGTGACAGCAAGGTGACAGCAAACTTATGAAGAGGAAAAGTAAAGTGGATCTCGATAGATAGAGAAAAATCTGCTCGTCTGTCGTGTGGAAGCCAAATATTTTTCCAAGCCCCGGATCAAAAGATATGTCAAGCCAAAGCTCAAGGAGAAGAAATTCCTAGAAACAAGGATGCAGCTGGAAAGTAGGAGACTTTAGAGATTTAGTCTTTATTAGAATCTTACTTTTAATTAAAGTTGTAATCCTTGTTACCTTAGATAACTTGAGCCCAAAGCTTATATAAGGGCATAGATTAAACCTAGGGTAGAACCGAAGACCCCATAACCGAAACCAAACCCCTGCCGTCCACCCGTCACCGACATGTTCTAAATTCCCCCTAGGGCTACGGGTTGTTTTGTAAAGTAGTTGCAAGGGTTGCTTTGTTTTAGGATTTTTCAAGTTCAATAAAATAAACTTCAAGTTCTTTTATCTTGGTTTTAATATCTTGCAAGAGCATCGGGAGAGCATTGTGAGGTTATCCATTTACTTAGCATCGGGAGAGTTAAGTATACGAAAGAGATAAGAGCGCGTTCTCTAGTTTATAGTTGAACCATCTCGTGCCTAGGGATAGGGCGAGGTTAAGTGGCTAAGGAAGAATTCATACACATCGGTGTTCATCCTTCGATTCACGCCGGGAGGTATCATCAAAGACGTGATCATCGACAGACTTGTGCCTAGGGATAGGGCAAGGCAGATCTGGGATTCTTGCCAAGCTTGAAGTACGGAGTTAGTGTTCGCTGCCGCGACAGCTAACGGACAGCCGCCGCGACAGGTGCTGTCGGCGACGGGCGCGACGACAGAACTGGAGTTCCTAAGCGATTCAATACCTGCACTACTGAGCAATTCAATACCAGCTCATTCTCTTTATCTTGATATCTTTATTCTTTTTATTTACGTTTACTTCATTATTTTCGTGACAAATATCTTAATCTATTCTTTTCCCCTTGTGCAGATAGCGAAGGAAAGGGTTAGCCCAGTCCCTGTGGAGACGATATCCGATACTTCGTATCACTTTACTACTTGCGTCGTGTACACTTGCACTCAATTGCGATAGACACTTTTACACGCAACAAGTTTTTGGCGTCGTTGCCGGGGACTGGCAACACACTCTTACCCTAGCTTCTGCACTTTTCTTTTATTTTTATTTTTTTTCTTTATTATTTTTTTTATTATTTTTTTAACAAAAAAAAAACTCTCAGGTGAAAATACAGGTTCAAGGGTATCAACATGCCAGGAAAAACCATTCGAGAGTTGATGTGGGAAAGTTCTTGCAATTACCGTAAAGACATGCTGCCAGGGCAGCAGCCGTGGCAGCAACAGGGGCAGCAAATGTCGATGCCACAGCAGCAAAAAATTTTATGGTACGATCAAAACCCACAAAATTTTTTATACCATAACAGTTTTGCTGCAGAACCCGACCTGTCCTGGCAATGTCATCATCCTCAAGAGCAGTCAAAATCCTTAGAAGACACACTGCAAGCCTTCTTGGCAATCTCTCAAAAAGTGTCAGCCTCTACGAAAGCAAGTATCGCCAAGATGGATGAACTCTTGAGCAGACCAGTCCTCATTCATGCCACAGATGAACCTGAAATCCTGAGGCAAGACGACGAGGATGCCCATGTGAAGGAATACCCAACATATGATGAGTCTGAGCAACAACCTGCCATGGCAATGAGCGAGGAGCCGGAACGGAGCAACACCGCGACAATGCTGAGTGAAATTCAAGAGAATGTCACGGCAGCAACAACTTTTGAGGCAGAAACTCCAGTCAAAGCGGAAACTGCCGCCTCGACAGCAACTGCCGCCTCGACAGAAACTGCCGCCTCGACAGCAACTGCCGCCTCGACAGCAATTGCCGCCTCGACAGAAACTGCCGCCTCGGCAGCAACTGATGATGCAGCAGCAACCACATCAGAGGCAAATTCTCAACCCACTACCTCGATTATGCCTGACCAAGATTGCACACATCCATCCCTGTCATGGCACTCGCACGACCACCTAGAAGAGCTACCCAATGACAATGCCTCGCCGATGGAATATGAGCAGGTAATAAACGAACCTTTTGAATTATATGAAAACTCACCAATTCTATTGCAGATATTAGAGGAACCAAAGCCGGTGGACATAGAATCATCAAAGTCTCTACTGATGGAGATTTACGAGTGGTCAACAGAATTTAGTATAGAGAGCAATGACACTTACCAATGTCCCATTGACCTGCAAAGTAACCTGCCAACGGACTGTCAAAATAACTGCCTGCCACAGCAGCAGGCACGACAGCAAGGGCTACATTCAACCACAACAATATTCAACAAAAACAAGGTAAGTTTGTGGCCGAATGTCAATTTGATTTTTTCTAATCATATATTCATGCCCTCAGAAACATTACCAAGAAGGGAGGACTTCATGGACTATAAAGGGAAGAGAAAGAAAGGAGCCCTCATCATGAGAAAAATCACCAGATGGAGGGTACAGATGGACTTCAAGAAGTACCGGAAACGACCCCTCAAGCATCGATAGAACATGGAGTATTTTTATTACTTATTTATTATTAGGAAATAAGGTTTATTTTATTCAAATAATGTTTTTCTATTTTTATGTTTTTAGGAAATAAAGGAGTCAAGAAGAAAAGGAGAAGTGACCCAAGCCCACCGCCCATCCATCAGCCCATTGAAGCCCATTTATGGAAACCTGTCGTTTCGGCTGCCGCCGCGGACGGATATGACAGGCTGTCAACAGACTGACACGGCAGACACAGAAGCGTGCGGCAGACGCGTAACAGACGAATAAATGCGTGTCAGACGCGACAGACACGCTAAATCCAATCTGCCGCTCCGTTATTCACGCCTGCCGTTACAGCATTAACGGGCAGCACCTCGACCACTATAAAACCCCGTTTCATTTTCATTTTCACTCACTTATGTCTTTCTTACTTGTTCTCCCTTTTTAGTTTTCATTTGCTTTCATTTACTTTTCACAACCCTTGCACTAATATGTCTTATAGGAAAACCCGACGCAATGCTGCTTCCACTTTCTTAGAGGCAGCAGCTCCGACATCCAGGTTGTGGAGCAACCTGCCCCTGAACCTGCCCAGCCTCCTCCACAGCCCAGACGCCCCCATCAGATCCGTGTCAGCAGCAGCAGCGAGGCAGCGACTAAAATTTAAGTTTTTACCTCTTATTGCTGCCTGCCTTTATATTTTGTGATGTATTTTTTCTTTATTTTATTTTTCATATCATTTTGCATTGAGGGCAATGCAACCCTTGAGTTTGGGGGTGGCAACCCTCCATCATTAATGGAGTCTTAAGTCTTTTTATTAATTGTTGCGTCTTTTACTTAGTTATTTTTTTCTCTTAAAAAAAACAAACCAGAAAAGACTGAAAAAAACTGTTGGCTTAAAACTGTGAAGTAAACTTACCTGTCATGACAGCTCTGTCGTGGCAGCATCTTTAGCACAGTTTAAGGAGAAGTTTAGAGCCTTTCTATAGTTCTGAAAAACTTAAAACACCATTTGTGATTGTTATGTTGCTTAGATTTCTTTTAAGCCAAACTAGAATAGGATTCTTAGTACTTGAATAGCCCCTAGAGATGCCTAACACTGGCTCTAGGAAAGAAGTTTAGCAAAAAAAAAAAAAAAAACTCAAAAACCTAGAGGTGCCCGAAACCGGCTCTAGGAAGCTAACTAGAGGTGCCCAAAACTGGCTCTAGAAAAATTAGCTTGAAAATAGAAGAAAAAGAAGCATGAAAATGTGTCTTCAAGAAAATAAACTTTGGCATAAAAATTCGAGTTAAAGAGTTGAATATTCTAGTGAAACTAAGAGAGTCTTAGCATATAACTGTTCACAAGCATGCACACACTGCACGAGGACTATAGGGAGATTCCGGACAGATCCTAACCTTTCCGACAGGTTGCTGCCGCCACAGAGAATGAGCGACGGGTAAGGGACAGTTCACTGTTTGAAGGCCAACACAAAAATTTTCATTCATCTTTTAAGTCTTAATTGCTTGAGGACTAGGGATGGCAATTTAATCCGAATCCGATCCGAATCCGATTCGATCCGAAGAAATTTATCCGATCCATATCCGATTGAAAAAAATCCGAATCCGAATCCGAGAAAAATGTCCGAGTCCTAATAGGAGATGGGTTGGATATGGATCATGCCAAGATCCGATCCGAATACGATCCGAATCCGATCCAAATCTATGTCCGATCCGAATCCGACGCATCCGATCCATATCCGAGTCTGAATCAAAACATTTAAGACTTTTAATTCCTTAATACAAAATATCATATATAATATTTACATTAAAACAAAAATACAACATAAATAAAGTAAAAGGTTAAACTAAATACATTAACTTTATATATATATATATATATTAAAAGTAATAATAAAAATATAAATGCCTTAAGAATGTAAGTTAAATAATAATAATATTTATTATGATCTATATATATTAATTAACCTTAATATAATGTAATATATTTATTTATACCATATGCATGTATAAATAAATATGAAAAAATAAATGCAAGATCAAGTCATAGATAAACAAACGATAAAATAAATACAATAGGGAAACAAATAAATGTAAATATCAATGAATTACTAAAACTTAAGGAAGTTAGTGAATGAAATAGTAAGTAATATGCAATCGATAGATAAAGTTATGATATATTATACTAAAATTATGAATTAAAATAGAAATCAAATTAAAAGCATAAACAATAAACACAAAAAATAAAATGTAGTCAACAAATAAGGGATAAAAATGAACAAGTGTAGAATTAAATAACATAAATTAAATGTGTAAGAAATTAAATATACAAAATTATGAACTTGATTGCACTAAAATAAAATTATTAAAGGGCCAAAACACAATATACCCTAAAGACGCTAAAATTCGCGAATCTACCCCTTAGACTTGGGTCAAGACTAGAGATGACAATTTAATCTAACTAAAAAAACTCTAATCTAAATGCGGTTGAAACAAATCCGAATCCGATCCGAAAAAATCCGATCCAAAAACAATCCGATCCAAATCCGTTTGAAAAAAATCCGAATCCAAATCCGAAAAAAATATCCGAGTCCGATTGTAACGGATTCGGACTTGGATTTTATACAATCCGATCCAAATCCGATCCATTGCCATCCCTATTGAGGACAAGCAAAAACTTGAGTTTGGGGGTGTGATGAGTGTTTAAAAGTTCTATTATTTACACCCTTTTTAACCCATATTTCTGCTGCATTCAAGCATTATTCATTGCATTTAGGTCAGTTTACAGCAAAACATCACAAATATATTAAAAGGCACAGATTCTACTAAAAATGGCTGTTTTTGTAGGTATCTGCCATAGAAGACGGAGAAGGCAGGCCCAGGGCAGATAAGCAGAAGAGCTGAACTGGACAAGCAGCCGAAGAAGAACGAACCTGTCATGGACCTGTCGTGACAGCAAGGTGACAGCAAACTTATGAAGAGGAAAAGTAAAGTGGATCTCGATAGATAGAGAAAAATCTGCTCGTCTGTCGTGTGGAAGCCAAATATTTTTCCAAGCCCCGGATCAAAAGATATGTCAAGCCAAAGCTCAAGGAGAAGAAATTCCTAGAAACAAGGATGCGGCTGGAAAGTAGGAGACTTTAGAGATTTAGTCTTTATTAGAATCTTACTTTTAATTAAAGTTGTAATCCTTGTTACCTTAGATAACTTGAGCCCAAAGCTTATATAAGGGCATAGATTAAACCTAGGGTAGAACCGAAGACCCCATAACCGAAACCAAACCCCTGTCGTCCACCCGTCACCGACATGTTCTAAATTCCCCCTAGGGCTACGGGTTGTTTTGTAAAGTAGTTGCAAGGGTTGCTTTGTTTTAGGATTTTTCAAGTTCAATAAAATAAACTTCAAGTTCTTTAACTTGGTTTTAATATCTTGCAAGAGCATCGGGAGAGCATTGTGAGGTTATCCATTTACTTAGCATCGGGAGAGTTAAGTATACGAAAGAGATAAGAGCGCGTTCTCTAGTTTATAGTTGAACCATCTCGTGCCTAGGGATAGGGCGAGGTTAAGTGGCTAAGGAAGAATTCATACACATCGGTGTTCATCCTTCGATTCACGCCGGGAGGTATCATCAAAGACGTGATCATCGACAGACTTGTGCCTAGGGATAGGGCAAGGCAGATCTGGGATTCTTGCCAAGCTTGAAGTACGGAGTTAGTGTTCGCTGCCGCGACAGCTAACAGACAGCCGCCGCGACAGGTGCTGTCGGCGACGGGCGCGACGACAGAACTGGAGTTCCTAAGCGATTCAATACCTGCACTACTGAGCAATTCAATACCAGCCCATTCTCTTTATCTTGATATCTTTATTCTTTTTATTTACGTTTACTTCATTATTTTCGTGACAAATATCTTAATCTATTCTTTTCCCCTTGTGCAGATAGCGAAGGAAAGGGTTAGCCCAGTCCCTGTGGAGACGATATCTGATACTTCGTATCACTTTACTACTTGCGTCGTGTACACTTGCACTCAATTGCGATAGACACTTTTACACGCAACAGTTGCTAATGAGTCTAACTTACGCCTGTAGCGTGGTAGACAAGTAGGTTCCAAAGATAAAAATCCTAAAAAAAAAGGAAGGGAGTTATAGTTATGATGGTCTGATCGAGGAATCAATAAATTATGAAAATCTCAAGAAGAGATTAAAAGGTCTCCAATAGAGACATTAACATGACTCATGTACCTGATAATAAAGAGATCTCAATAGATTATGTCATGTCTGGTAATAAGTGGAACTGAAATCAAATCGACGTCGATAATACATTTGCATGCAATATAGCACTAGAGATTTTATTTGATGATGTGGATCATGAATCATTGTCAATTGGACAATGTAAACAAAGAAATGATTGGCCAATATGAAAAGAGACAATTGAGGCGGAACTAAGATCTCTTTCGAAAAGAGAAGTATTTGGGCCTATAGCCCGTATATTGAAATGTGTAAAGCTCGTGGATATTAATGAGCCTCTATGAGAAAGAGAAATCAAAAGGAGAAATCACGAGATATAAGCTCGTTTGGTTGCAGTGATTCTCACAAAGATATGAAATTGATTATGAGGAAAATATATTCCTCGGTGGTGGATGCAGTTAATTTTAAATAGTCTGACAATAAATGAAATAACTCAGTTTCCGACTAATGGATGTTGTTACATCTTATTTGTATGAGCCTCTTGATAACAACATTTACATGAAGCTTCTGGAAGGATTTAGACTGCCAGAAGCAGTTAATTCAAGTTCTCGAGAACATTATTCAATTGTATTGAATATATCTTTTTATGGATTAAAACATTTTGAGCACATTTGGTATAATCGCCTCATTGAATACTTATTAGCGGAAGGCTATAAGAATGATTTAATTTATGTAGCATTTTATTAAGAGGTTTAGCTCTGGATTTATCTTTGTTTTTTATTCTGTATGTTGGTGATTCATTGAGACTCGTGAAGAGATTTCCTTAACAATGGAATCCTTGTGCAGCAATCGACATACACAAAAAAAATGTTTAAAGAGACTTTACATGCATAATGCATATTCGTTGATCACTATTTAGTTGTTAGGTCTCTTAATGTAAACAAAGATCCATTCCGTCCTCGAGAAAAAGGTGATGATATTCTTGGTCTAAAAGCACCATATATACATTAATTGATCTGGAAGCATCGTATCTTAGCTGGTCCAGAAATACTATCTAAGTGCTACGAGACCATTGCCTTTAAATAATTGCTATGCACGAGGCAAAGCCGAAATATGTGTTTGGCTAAACATATCCAGAAGATATGTGAATTGCTTTCACAAGATAAAATGCAAACTATCTTATGTAGAGATAATGCAGAATTTATATATCAAGGTGGATACATCAAATGTGATAAAACGAAACATATCTCTTTAAAGTTTCGTCCCACATAATCTTCAGAAGAATAGTATTTGATGAATCATTTCAAGCAATAATTGGAAGATTTATCCACTAATGCATACTCTATTTTTGAAGATTATATTCAAGATTGAATTATGAATATTCAAAGATCTTCTGTGATGTTTTCATGAGGGGGAGTAAATACGCGTTGCACTCTTTTTCCCTTAATCGAGGTTTTGTCCCAATGGATTTTCCTGGTAAGGTTTTTAATGAGGCAACATATTATGCGTATCAAAGATGTGTGTACTCTTTTTCCTTAACTAAAGAATTTTTTTTCCTATTGGATTTTTATCTTAGTAAGGTTTTAACGAGGCACATTATCTTCATAGACATCCAAGGGGGAGTGTTATTAATATTTATCTATGTGGATGTCTATCATGATTAGAACTTTATCTAAGGAGTTTGATTTATTTATTATTAGGAATATTATCTCTATTAATTAGAGTTTAATGTATTATGTACTTCTTATGCCTATAAATAGATGATTCATTGAAGGCTTGTATACAATTCTATATTTTGAGAATAATACAAATCTCCCTCTTTCTCTCATCTCTTTGTTCTTCTTGTTCTTATTCTTGTTCTTCTTTATTTTATTCACAACAACGAAATTATGAATTTGAGATTTAGGCTATTTCCCCAATTTATAACTCGTCAAAGAGTCGTTTCAAAAATCATAATCCACGCCCCTTACTCCAAACCAATCAGACAACGCCATGAGTACAACATTTTAAAGTTACCTACATCCACGCCAATGATGGCCTATATGCTCGGGAAACAACTCCTTTAAAAGCGCACCATCAACACAACGACTACAACACAACCCTCTATCTCACATTCAAGTCGTGCCACTTTATGGCACTCATTCAACGAGGGAGCAAGTGTTATACCTCCAGCCCCAACTATCACATCTCCGCCTACATGTACCTCCAGAGCACTTAGTCTCCACGTCGCGCCTTAGTAGTAGAAAATATTATGGTCTCTGAGTCATACCTCCGAGTCTCCCTCGAAATGACATCCATTAGGTCTACCTGACCGGTCAGCTCAACATATGGCCTAACAACAACGGGCTACTATGCTAACCCACGTGACCGGGCTAAAAAATTTTATCTTGCCGAACCATCAATAGTCGTCACTAGGTCTGACCATGTTCCATCAAACAGTACCACTCGACTATAAATACTCTCAAATCTAAAGATAACACCAGGTCAACACTCCCCATTCACTCCCCATCAATTCTCTCTCCCTCTCCCTCCATCTTACTCCGATCACCATCCTCGACTCTCCACCCCATCAAAATGGGTGAACCGCCACAAATCACCACCAACCTCCTCTTTGACCACCATCTCTATCTTCTTGTTCAGTGTATATGATATTCCCGGCATCAACAACAATACCCAAACCAAAAATAAACTGTATTCATTTTTAAATTTTGTATAATTAAAGTAATACTTAAGTTACAAGTGTATAATTGATCAAAAATCAAATTTTCATGCATGAAATTAACACTTATTTTAATAAATACCTATTGAAGAGCCGTCCCCATTTAAAATTTACCTGGTTCAAATCCAGACCGGATCGAACCTACTGCGTCAAACAAACAATCGAACTTTAGGTAACATATCTTATCATAACTAGGGTGGGTTCAAAAAAGAAAGTGGGATGTGTGAAAACAGATGAAACATTGGGAGCACGAGTTCCACGGACAAAACCACATATGTCCAAATCCAACGACCAAAACTTTGAAGTTAATTGTAACTTGGCCCAAGCCTTTCCGTTTTTAAAAACCATCCACACAAAATTGAAACTAAAAAGTGAAACGACAAAAGGGGTCCTCAATAGTCAGTACCAAGTTGAAAGCATAACAGCAAAGGAAAAGGGAAAATAATAAAAACAACAACTTTTAATTGTCCGTTGGCTTCATGTCCCGACACTCCGGCAGAGATACAGCATAACGACGATCTTAATATAAAGGTCAAATTAATCCAAGTCAAAAGATTCTAAAATTCGCAGACAATAACACATAGCAAACTGACTCCAAATTCTTATCTAATAATACCCAGCAAAGCAAAATGTTTGGTTTTCAAAAGGAATCCGGGGAGTGTGGAGGACAGTGAGTGAACATGCAAGGACCAGCCTCGTGCCCATATGCCCGGATTCCTCTCCTTATCAAAACTCAAAGCCCTACACGACACCCAATGTCCCATTTCCACGACGCTTTTATTTTTATTATTCAAATTACACCATTTGCTGCTATTAATACTTGAGAAAAAATTTACTGAATTCGGTGATCTATTACATATAAATATTGATATTGGCTTTGGGAACGAAACTGAAATTGCAGGCCATAGTTTAATGTGGGAAAAGAGGCAGCGGTTTGAACTCCAACAAGATAAAAATAAAATGTTTACTTAAATTATCTCTTATAATATTAAATTGTTTAAATTATGACAAATTGACAATCACATGACATGCTGCTGCTATGAGTCAACTTGGGTCACGTGTTGGACATGAACACTTCTTTTTAATGTTTGCTACTTGGTTTCGTTTCCCTTCCTATCTTTGTTGGCAAGGGAACAAAACTCGGGTTTCTCAGATCCGAGAAGAGAGATGACAAAGAATCAAATTTGTATTAAAGAATATAGTAAAATAATGAATTGTTTTGAATTTGAATTAATTTATTAATGAAATCACAGTTGGAGTGATAAAAATTAGAAATGGAGTTATATGTCACATCTTATTTTCTTCAGGGATGGATTCAAATATTTAAATCTTAGATTATTTGAAAATTCAAAAAAATTATATACATTTTACTATATTGGGATTGATATAAAGTCAATCTAATGTAAGCACCTTATCCGAACTCACATCAACGTTTAGTGAAGGAATAAGACTCGGAAGAGGAACCTTTAATTGGACTAACCCAACATCATGATTTTGAGCGAGATTTATAAGAAGACCAACCTATATTTTTCCTTCTCTTAGAGTGTGACGAATTTCCATCGCAATAAGTAAAACTAATCGTTACAAAATATAAATTAGATGTACCTAAATTAGAATAATTTTAATAAAAAGCACACATTACAAGATTTAAGTCCGAATAAATCTAAGTACAACTCATGTATAATTAAAAAAAATGGGATAACATTAACAACTGTGTGCTTAAGGTATTATGGGCACGGCCTCAACCTTGCCCAAACCCCTTTATCTAAACAACCTGACCCAATTTAATTATGACAGACCAAACCATTTAGCTAAAGAACCTAAGCCGAATTAATTTTGGCAGCCCACATCTATTTTCTGATCCAAAACCATATTATTTTAATTCTAACCTATATTATCTATCTAGATCAAATGGTACCAAAAGTTGCAAAAATAATTCCTTTATGAGAGATCATGGGTTCCAACTTAATGGACATATAAAGCCTAAAATAGTCAAGTTAGTCTTTATTTTTATTTAAAATTTAAAATTAAATCGGATATTCAATCTTCTTGTGTTTGTGCTACTTGAGGGCTTCATTGTTTCCGTGCTATGGGGTTGTTGTGCATCCTGTTGTTTTTTGTCGCTAGGTTGGGTTTGTTCCGATTGTGGGTATTTTATTGTATTTTTAGGGTAAACTACTATGTAGTCATTTAAGTTCCAGGGTTATTTCTATTTTAATCATTGAAATAAAAATTATCAATCATGTCACTTAATTGTCAGCGAAAATGTTGATGTTACAATTAAGTAATTTTTTGTAGAGTAAACTTAATTTTAGGCCACTCAATTATTATTTATTAGTCAAGTTATAAATAGGTCATATTTTTCTTAATATTATAAATAGGTCACTCAATCATGTCACATTTTCGTCGAACTTCGTAAATTCGGTGTGTTCTCTCCATTATTTATTTCGCTTGTTTATTATTGGGTTTTTCCATTGGGTTTCAATATTCAATAGAAGACGGGTTTGTCCGCTGTGCAAATTTCGGTAGTTTCTATCTCGACATTTCAGCTCAGATTTGAAGCTACGTTCGTGTGGGAAATAACCCGGTTTCCCCAACACTAAACTGCTAGAAACTCATTGCACACTATAAATACAAGCTAATGACACTTGAAGAAGAGGATTAACATCCAAGCTTAAATATTAAGAGAGTAGAGTCATTCATTGTATATTAGCTTATTTCTCTTGTAATTAAGTCCAATCCTAGTGAGCCAAATTGTGTAAACATCCACCTACAAACGTAATTTTTTTTTACAAATGTTAAAATTTCGTTATCGAGGAATATGTTCTAGTTGAGCCTCTGTCTTAACTTTTGAAAAGATAGAGATGTAAATGTTATCTCTTTGTCTTTAAAAAAGAAAAAAAAAATTCATTACTGTTGTTAACCTTTAGAATGTCACGCATTGTAGTGATGCATTCTGAGCACGGTGTTGCGGTAATTTTTAGCGTTCGAGGGAGATGGCATTTTCAAAATTTTAGGAGTCTTCGAGAGTCCTTCGTGTGTGGCAATTATACTAGGTGAGTAGTTCGCCTTTGGCTTTGTTTTGGATTTCAATCCTTGAGCTGTTTTTGCACATTGCTCTAGCGGAGTTAAGATTTTTGTGGTGTCTTGCATCAGTTCTGATCCATGTATGTTTTTAGTTGGATTTGTAAATAGGCAGGGTTTTAGCAATGGTGAGGGGTTAAGTTGGTCTATATGGTCGATAAGGTGTTAGGTTCTTCGAGGGCTGGTCTATGAGGAGCTTGTAAACCCCTTTATGGTATATCATTTTCTAAATAAAAGCATTAATTTGCCGAGTAAAAGAAATTAAAAATTCTTAGTGTGGATGTTAGGGTAGTAAATATAGACCTCAGTTGAAAAGATTGAACCACTCTAAAATCGATCGTGCCAAACTGTCCATTATTTTTTTCAATTTTTGCTTCTCAACTTCAAAAGAGATCCTCACACCTTTCATTGGCATTATTCGGTTGAAGTATATTGAGCCTTACATTAGGTCTCGTAAGAATTTGTGTAGGTACCCTATTTCTTATGAGTTTGGTAAGAAATAAGGTTATCTTGTAAGAGTTTAGGTTATGACACAAATTCTTACCATAAATTTAAAGGGTTTTGAATTTGGTGATCTCTAGTAAGAATTTGTGATATTACCCAATTTCTTACAGTTTATATAAGAATATGTGTAGGTCTCGTAAGAATTTGTGTAGGTACTCTAATTCTTATGAGTTTGGTGAGAAATAATGTTATACTTTAAGAGTTTATGTTATAAGACAATTTATTACCATAACTTTAAAGGGTTTTTAATTTCGTGATCTCGGGTAAAAATTTGTGTTTTTACCTTTTTTTACAGTTTCCGTAAAAATTTATGTAGATTCTGTAAGAATTTTTGTAGGTATCCTAATTCTTATGAGTTTGTGTTATAAAACATAATTTCTTACCATAAGTTTAAAGGGTTTTGGATATCGTGATCTCGAGTAAGAATTTGTGTTTTTATCTTTTTCTTTGCAGTTTCCGTAAGAATTTATGCAGATTTCGTAAGGATTTTTGTATGAGTTTAGTAAAAAAAATAAGGTTATCTTGTAAGAATTTAGCTTATAATAAAATTTATTACCATAAGTTTAAAGGATTTTGGATTTTGTGATCTCGAGTAAGAATTTGTGTTATCACATATTTTACTATCATTTCGGTAAGAATTTATGTAGGTTCCGTAAGAATTTGTTTACGTACAAAAAATCTTATGAGTTGCAGAAGAAATAATGTTATCTTCTAAGAGTTTACATTATAACACAATTTCTTACCATAAGTTGAAAGAGTTTTGGATTTGGTGATCATGGGTAAAAATTGTGTTATAACATTTTTTCTTATCATTCCTGTAAGAATTTAAGTAGGTTCCATAAGAATTTACGTAACAACTTAAAAACTTATAAGTTTTGTAAGAATTAATGTTATCGGGTAACTGTTTAGGTTATCACACAATTACTTACCATGGTAAGCATTTGTGAAACTAATTGTTTTTCTTACTATTATGGTAAGCATTTATGTTATAACCCGTAAGAATTTATGTTGGAATTTAATACCGATACAGCCAATCAGCCTCATTCTAATCAGCCTCACAGCAGAACTTCCCCTACCTTACAGGCCAAAACATTTTCTGTTTTTTTTTTTTTTTGTCTTTTTATGATCCAATGATTAAGGAGGATTAGTATAGGCAAACTGTCCTAATTCAGCAAATGGAAAACCAAGTACGTACCAATTTTTTCATACCGGAAAGCAATAGAAAAAAAGAAAACAAGCATTGGAGTTATGTTTTCTTTTTCTTTTTAATCTTTATTCAACACAAAGCAAAATACATATGATAGGTGTAAGCGATGCATTCCCAGCAGCATTTATGTTTAATACAAAACTATCCAAACTCCATTTCAAAACCCCAAACAGGCAAACAAGCTAAACTAGCTACCTCGTATGCATCTCTTACATCCCATTTTCATCTCATAATTTAACACTACTTCAGTCCTAAAAACAAGTCAAATGAGCGAAAACACAGACAAAAGAAAAACGTACATGAACCAAATGTTGAAACAAGGAAAAATAAACAAGATCGGACCGCTACCCTCAATTCCCCGCTATGCAACGATGCTGCTCTCCCGGTTCTGCCTCTTTTACTAAGCTAGAAACTCAGGAGTGCGCAATTGCAGAGCCTTGATTGTTTCTTTTGTCATATCATTTTCACCCGTATTTACATATGAACCACCGCTCGTCGTGCCACCAACAACCACCACCACCAGTTCCTTTGTGTTCCCGGCCAATATCGACACTTCCTCTAAAGTTGCCGGCAACCATCGTTGATTTCAATCAATGTGTAAACTGAGAGATGGAAATATATATATGTATAGCTCAAAAGCAAGGAAGGGAAAATAGTTTTAGTAAAGAAAAAAATGGATATAGGCATGAGGGGACATGACGGGTCGTATATAAAGGCCACATCGTAGCTTTTTTGCTTTTCTTATTTCCTTTGTTAATTAAATAAAAATGTTTTAAGTAAAATAATAATAACAATAATAATTTAAGTTAAGGGCATGTTTGTGGGGAATGCAAATAACTCCACTAACTCGGTTTCCAATGCTCTTGGGAGTTTTCATATTATTCTCATTGACGAGAGAAAAAGTGAGCAGTGATGGGGTTTGTTTTGTGTATGTATGAACGTGGCTTGTTGCCTGCCATTTTAGGGTTTTATCATTTATTTATAAATGAAAAAAATGTCTCACCCGGCTCAAGATAAACAAAAGTGTATTCATGGCTAACTTTTTAGTTTTATTACCTTATTATTGAGAGTAGGGTAAAAGTAGTCTACTTTGGCCGGTCATCGCCTTGCTTGCTGTGCATCAATAGCAAGACCACAATCCACCATTTCCATTGGACTTAAAATAAATAAAATCTTTGAATATCTCAATCTGTGTGCTGCGTTGGTGGAAGCTGTTGAAGAAACCCTAGATCCGTTAGGGATGAAATTATGAGGTCAAATTGTTAATTTTAAGAGTAAGGTAGCACTGAACTTTTAGGAAGTTTTTACACTGGTCACTGTAGTAAAAAATCTTTCATTACATTTATTCAACTTTTAATTACTTACATTACAGTCATTAAACATTTAATTATCTTTCATTACGGTCATTACCGTTAAAAATGTTGACATGACACGTTAAAGTTTCTTCCAAAAAAGAACTATAATTTTTCAAATTTACAACCGCCAGCAAGGTCAAAATTTCAATGAACGTAGATGTCGCCGATCAATCCCAACGGTAGAAATGATTGGTTTGGCCAACAAGTTTTTTTTTTATTAGCAAGTATAATTTTATTTAAAATAGTGAAAATCATATAAATAAGATATTATCAGTGTCTCATTAAAAACCTCTCTAAATCTAAGATAAAGGAAAACAGTACAACATGAGAATATATTTGACAATGCACCAAAGAAAACAAGGAACAAAAACGCCATTCCGAGAACACTGTTGTCAATACACGAGACGCACAACAAGCTACATGCATCAGCTTAGTGAAACAATCCACATACACAATCCATACCAATCACGATGCGCCAACACTGAAAAAGCCAAAAAAGCAACAAAGACAAAGTGTGTGTACTTAAGACCATGTCGAGTGGTCGACACCACCTTTTGCCAATGCATCAGTAAGACTATTTATCTGACGGAACACAAGATAGAAAGCAACATTATGAAACAAACGATATACCCCATCAATCCTATATAAACAATCTCAATATTTTCAAAGTCGACGAGAATAATTAGACACCACGTGACAACCGCATTGGAATCCAACTCGATAGTAATTTAATTCTTGTAATAATACCATCTCAAATTGGTGTTGTCACAACGCATCCCGAACCCCCTTCTTCTTTGCTGCAGATATCTTGAATAATCTCTTCTCCTAGCTACCAATCTTACTCACCCCAATCAACTTCTCCAATTTCAGCGTTTCCTTCGCTTCACGTAAAATCACTTGACGCCTATTCAAGAAATCCGAGTTAGTAAGTGAACTGTTCGATATCTCCTGTGTACCCCCTTGTTTCTTATGAGGTCTACCCCTTCCCCTTTTCTGAAGCTTTTCTGCCGCCTCTATACATTCGTTCGACTGTAACAAACTTAGCACCACTTCAAAGATTTGTCTTACTTTCTTAAGTCCACCCTTGAATGGAACAATCTCCACCCTCGAAAAGTTTTAATTTTTAGGTTCAATTGAGAGTTTTAGTTCTCATTTACCATTGTTTAACCAGCACATCAACTTGAAACTAAATCATGTTAAACTTTTGGCAGAACAAATTTTTTTCACTGTTAGGATTGAGCGACAAAGTGGTCATTAGAATTTTGACCTTGAAAGCTGTAAATATAGAAAATTAGTGTTTTTCTTAGGAAAAGACTTTAATGCACCACATCAACATTTATTAACGAGATTAACAACAATGACCATAACGAAAGCAAATTAAAAGTTTAATATTTTTCAAAAAGAAAAGTTTAGTAGCCGTAATAAAAGATTTTTTTTAACGATCAAAGTGAAAATTTCTTAAAAATTCAGTGACTACAATGTAGTTTACCTTAATTTTAAAATTGATGAAGATTTAAAAAGTATGTAAACAAAAAATAGACTAAGATTTAATTTGATTAATGTCAAAATTTTCAAAGGCTTGAAAAGTTGGAAATAAAGTTTAATTTTAAATCAATAGGAATTTAAAGAGCGATTAAATGAGAGATGTTGAGAAAGTGAATGCCCCCTCATCATGACTTGGTACATCCCTGGCTGCTGCTCTTGTATTTGGGTGAATAGATTTTTTGTTCACAATGGTGTTCAAAGTTTTAGGGTTTACAAGCAAGGACAAATTCGGGATTTTATGTTAGGGGAGGCGAACCTATAAAATTTTAAGGGGACGGACTCATAAAATTTTAGTGGGTAAAAATAGATTTTCAATAGAAAATGCATAAAAATTTTAAAAATATATATTCTAAATCATATATGATTTTTAAACTTTTAAAGGGAGTGACTGCCCCTCCAGCCCTTGGATACCCTGTTTACAAGATGCCCTATCCTAGGCGAAAAAAAATATTACATTGAACAACATTTGCTTTTTGGTTAAGAATGGACCGACTTTAGATCAAATTAGTGTATCGACTTTAACAAAATCATTAGTGTTGGGTGGGTTAAGATTCTTTTCTGGCATGGAAAAAAAGTGTTGGCAAAGATTGTTGACTTTCTTTCAACTTTAATACAACATTAGTCAGCCCAGGTTTGAGGCACGGTTCTCTCTTTGATTTGGATGTCGCCACTCGCCAGAGTTGGATACAAAAATTTGAAAGCTTTAATTTACGAACAAAATGTGTAAAGGAATTATATAGAGCCATGATACTCTTTCCGTATTATAATCATGTTTTCAAAAGAGTTCTTTGTAGCGTGGGGATTAGAAAATAATCTTAACAGTAATACGTATCTTATTTTATCATTGTATTAAGAGTTGATAAAAAATTTGTTTAGAGTTGGATACAAAAATTTGAAAGCTTTAATTTACGAACAAAATGTGTAAAGGAATTATATAGAGCCATGATACTCTTTCCGTATTATAATCATGTTTTCAAAAGAGTTCTTTGTAGCGTGGGGATTAGAAAATAATCTTAACAGTAATACGTATCTTATTTTATCATTGTATTAAGAGTTGATAAAAAATTTGTTTAGTACTTTGGTTTAAGACACAAAATAACACAATTATATATATATATATATATATATATATATATATATATATATATATATATATTGCAAATACAAAGCCGTGGTATTAGTAATTGTATTTTGAGTATGCGATTCCATGATAGAACTCATAATGATCTCATCTATCAAATAATGCAGACCCTTTTTTGGAAATAAAAATATAGGAGCTTGACACTTGACTTATTGAAGAAAATAAAAAATTTTGAACAATTTAGTAGGAATTTTTCTTTTATTTATAGATGAAAGTAGGAGCCTGAACCTTTTTAAAATGATATGTAGGAAAAGAATTTTTTTTGAAAAAGTAAGTTTAAATCCACGTATTTGTGATTGTGACTTGTACATATGACAATTTAAGTTACATATATAAAATTTATATTTTGAGAATATAAATTTAATTTAATTTATAAATACATACGAGTAAATATTAATGTGATTATAAAAAATTTAAGGGAAAAATATATATTTTTAAATATTTTAAAAGGGCCAAATAAAAACTTTTAAATTTTTTAAAGGGCCAGATGGTAATCTTCTCGAGTTTTAAGGGGGGCAAGGCCCCCTCTGGCCCAGATGTAATTGGCAAGACATGGCAATGGCATTGCACAAAGAGTAGCACATGCTAAGCCTTCTTACTTGTGATGTAATCAAATGATCTCATGCGTTGAGGTATAAGGAATACCAAGCTAAATAATAATTATATAAAGTGTGAATAAAAAATATAAATTTATAGACCGAAATCACTCAATAAGGGTCCTAGGAATTATACATATTCACTAGAAGTGATGAAATATTGTACTATGCTGTTGGAACTCTTCTGAGAATATGAGTTCAATGATACACAACTACTCTATTGTTACTACCTCTTAGCAAGTATATAACATAACAATTATATCACATATCAAATCATTAATTATATACATAATAAATTTAATTGATTGATCACGTCGCTCATCTTTATTTCTTCATTTTCTTTAGTTTATGGGTTTTAGACCCACTATAAATACTTTCTTTCTTTCCACTAAAATCCTCTAATCGTGTATCCGAATAATTTTTCTCCACTCACACCGAATATCATAATAATACTCTCGGGTATCATAGTACTTACCCAAACACCACTAAAACCGCATAATAAGTGCCCGTAACGCCACATATTGTAGTATTATCATTATGTCAATTTACCATAATACAAACAAATAATATGATCACACATTAGCTAATAGAAATAGTTTATACAAAGTTATCATATATTTACAAAAATGATAAAGTTCGTAAATAGTCACTAAATTATTTCCGAAAAAATAAAATGATAACTAAACTTTTAAAAGTTATAGAATGATAATTAAACTTTATGTTTTATTACAAAATGATAATTGTGTCATTAACCACTTTTAAAAGAGTGACGTGACTGTTAAATATTTTTGTATAACATCACATTTAGTCCTCTATAGTTACACATTTAAACAATTTAGTCATAATTCGAAGAAATTTAACAAATTTAACCCTCAGTTTTTACACATTGTTATAATTTAATCATAATTCTAAAAATTAATCCTTGATATTTTAAAATTACTCCAATTCAGTCCCTCTTCATCCCTTCATCTTTCCACTATCTCTCTTACCTTTTCATGTTTTTCTCCATTTATTTCTTTGGTAAATCGACATGATAAATAATTGATATCATTTGTTAATGTATTTGGGACATGACCAAGAAAATTGATATCAAAGAAATTTTTGTGCTGTGTATATTTGCAAGTTAGTATAAGTTAATTTCATGGTGTTAGTTGCTGATCAGCGCTACATTAACCATAGACTACATGAGTAGCTTTTACTTGTTTTTGGTAAATTGCAGGGTTGCCTTTGCAACAATATAATTATATAAATAGTTTAGTTCAAAATGAAATTATGCCCCCTGCCAGAATTGAGTGTTTTACTTTCTTTACGTGGTAGTCCATGCCTTGATCTTGTATCTTACGCATTATAAAAGAGAGTTTGTGAGCTTAGTTCGAAATTATGTAAATTCGTTACTTTCATTCAGGAAGCTGGTGATGATACTTCCTAGTCCTTTGAGCAGCAAGAATATCCTAAGACAAAAACCAGAAAGAATGCTACTTTAACAAATGATAGAAGCAACTTCAGATGCAGACTATAGAAAAAGATGACATCGGTTATTTTTCATGTCAATTTACCTGATAAATAGATGGAGAAAAAGATGAAAAAGTAAGCGAGGTAATGGAAAGATGAAGGGGTGAAGAAGGATTAAATTGAAGTAATTTTGAATTATCGAGGGTTTATATTTTTTTTAATGAAATATCATTTAATCAGTTTAACTTAACAATTAATATAATCTCATAATCAAATTTCTTGATGAAATATCATTTAATCAATTTAACTTAATTATAACAATAAATATAATCTCATATGGGAACCCGTGGAGTGGTCCCAGTGATAAAAGATTATGTAATTTCAACTAGGTGACCCAAGTTTGAACATCATGTGTGTACAGTGCGTGTACTTTATTAAAAAATTAAAAAATTGAATAGATACTACCTTATACTCACACCAACATATTATAAAATATATAATCTCATATGGTGTCATCGTTTTCTTTGACACATCAGAAATTATAACAATAAATATAACCTCTAAGTAGGGTACAGAGTAACTTGAAATTGAAGAAATAATTGCAAAAGTGGTTGTCCATTCTCGATGTGGGACAAGAGTTATTGTAAGGATTTCACAACGGAGACATGAAAGCTTTGGCTCTATTCCCAAGTCAGCGGTGTGATTGTCCTTTCCCTTTCACTTCCTCCGAAATTTTTTGATCACAAATTATTATTATTAGGGTAAACTACATAAATGACCACCATATTATTAGTAAAGTCGCGATTTGACCACCTTACTTTTTTTCGAAGTAATAAAACCACCAAATTATTTAATTGGTTGCAATGTGACCACCAACCGTTAAAAACTAACGGAATGAGTGACGTGGCAGTTAATAAAATTTGTATAATTACACATTTAGTCCCTGCTATTTGTACATTTTATCAATTTGGTCCTAATTTTAATAAATAAAATAATTTTATTATTTAATTAGACTACAACACGTGTCACCGTATTATTGGAGGATTTTATTTATATATTTTTAATTTAATAATTTTTATTTTGCTCCTCCAATCAGGTGGTGACACGTGTCAGCAGATTGAAGGAGCAAAATTAAAGAAACAAGCACTATGCCCCCAATATGATTCGAACCCAGGCTCACTAGGTTGAGAGTGAGCACACTTACCACTAGGCCAAAGCCATCCTTGTGATGCATTGTACAAAATCCAATATATATTTTAGTTTTTTGTTTGCTCGAATTGAAAGGTGTTATACCCACTGTCATCCTTCGCCCCACCATCATCACCAGCACTTACAAAGAGCCCTTCCCCGGCTGGGTCGAAGGAACCAGTCTTCATTTTTCTTGAAGTATTTGTATCCGACCCGTATCTTATCGGATTAATTATTTGGCAGACAACAGTTCCCTGTTGAGTTTTAGTTAAAGATGGTAATGTTGTTTCCTCATGGTTCATTTATTTGTGCAACATAGTTTACCTGGTTATAATGATTCTTTGTTATTGCCTGGGTTTTGTTTTTAATCACATTGCTTCATATTGGTTATATCATATATGCCAATGCTGAACTATGGTTATGGGCTTTAGTTAAGACCCTGTCTAATTATCTGTTAATGGTAGGAAGTAAGGATGCCAGCTGCTGGTTCAAAAGGTGCACCTAAAATCCCTGGAGAGCTAAAAGATGATACCAGCTCTTCCAGAGAAGAAAAACAGGTAACATTTTTATTGTGCTACCATCCATGACTGGTATATCCTAACTCTACTTGAGTTCTTGTTCTTTTTGTGTCTGTCCTATCACTTTTCTCTGTTTTTATATTTCCAGTGATCTTCTGCAAACACTTAAATATGCTCTAAATTGACTATATCAGAATCTTCAGTTACTATTTTTTGATAGGCAGAACTACATTTTTCTTCGCAAGAAACTTGGGAGATTCTTTATCATCATTTTTATTGCTGCATAAGTTTATTACTTTATGCATTTTGTTCAAATCATGCAACATTATCTGTTGTTAATTGTAAAAGTTGAAAATTAAAGCCAGTAGCTGTAAAATATGTGAGGATTCTATGTGATTGTTTCCTATTCTAAATTATAGGTCTCACTGTTATACGTGCATGTGAGATTGCATGAAGAGTGTTCTACATTGTCTTCATGTTTTTGTCCCTAATAAACTGGTATATTGTTTTCGGTTAGCCTACAGTAAAGGATTTTATTTTATTTATTGGAAGAATATTTTCATATTAGAGTAATGCATATTCTTTATTTTCCATCTACTCAGATTATTTCAAACCATGCAGATATTGATGCGTGCTCTTTCTAGTCCACCATTTGGAAATTATCGTGTTTGGTGGTCTCTAGCGGATACGAAATATGCAGGCACTGCATTGTTAGTTAAGAAATGTCTTCGACCATTAAAAGTTTCGTTCTCTCTTGATAGAACATGTATTCTTGTTAGTTAAGAAATGTCTTCGACCATTAAAAGTTTCCTTCGACCCAGCCGGGGAAGGGCTCTTTGTAAGTGCTGGTGATGATGGTGGGGCGAAGGATGACAGTGGGTATAACGCCTTACAATTCGAGCAAACAAAAAACTAACATATATATTGGATTTTGTACAATGAATCACAAGGATTGCTTTGGCCTAGTGGTAACTGTGTTCACTCTCAACCCAGTTAACCTGGGTTCGAATCCTATTGGGGGCAAAGTGCTTGTTTCTTTAATTTTGCTCCTTCAATCTGGTGACACGTGTCACCACCTGATTGGAGGAGCAAAATAAAAATTATTAAATTAAAAATATATAAATAAAATCCTCCAATAATACGGCGACACGTGTCGTAGTCTAATTAAATAATAAAATTATTTTATTTATTAAAATTAGGATCAAATTGATAAAATGTACAAATAGCAGGGACTAAATGTATAATTATACCAATTTTATTAACTGCCACGTCACTCCTTCCGTTAGTTTTTAACGGCTGGTGGTCACATTGCAACCAATTAAATAATTTGGTGGTTTTATTGCTTCGAAAAAAAGTAAGGTGGTCAAATCGCGACTTTACTAATAGTATGGTGGTCATTTATGTAGTTTACCCTTATTATTATTAAACACTTTATTCACCATACTATGAGTCGTGGCAATTTTAAATCAAAAATCCCATTTTATTTATTATTTAAAGAAATGACCCCTGGGGATCTAAATTTAAAAAAATGACTTCTAAATTTGTCACGTATGAAGAACTCGCTTTCTAGGTATAGTGAGACCCAGCCTCGCTTTTTGCAGAGAGCGAGTTCTTCATATGTGGCAACACTTTTCAGTATAGCAAACTTAACAGGAACTCGCTTTCTGCATGAAGGGAGTTCACCGAGAATTTGAAGAGCCGGCTTAATTTATCGCGGGGAACTCGCTTTCTGTAGAAAGCGAGTTTTTTGTAAATCGGGCTGGCAGACCAAGCGTCCAGAGGCATGTTCGAGTAATATTTCGGGATTATTAATCTTATAATTTTAGTAAACGTTGAGTTTAAGTACGTAGTACTGGAACTTGTCTTTCATTCGACACCAATATGAGCAAGTTTAGTGCATTATAAACCGAGTAAAATTCACGTTGAAAACGGTTCTATAGCTTGTTTTTGTGAATGAATGAAAATATAATATGGCCAGATAGGCTTGTTCTGTAAAATTTTCTGGGGTTTTTATCCTAGAATTATCACAATTTTTGACCTTGGAGGTGTTGTAGTGGAACTTGTCTTCCATCTAAGACTGATATTGGCACGCGCGATACATGGAGAAGGGTATACAATTTTGCGTTCAAAATGGTTCCAAAACGTGGTTTTGTGCAGGAACAACAAGCCGGAAAGATAATTTTTAAAACGAATTAATCCTTATTATTTAAACCGAAACTTGAGGGACGCAGACAATAAGAAATTACAATCACTTAGTCGATACGAGGGCCCGAGCGATTAGGACACTTGTTAAGCGTGTGTCCGGGATTTCTACATATAGTGCAAAGTTTCTTTTGTCCGGCTCGTTCTCTATGTTCGACTATATTCTCCGTACAGTAAATTCGTGTCGATCGTGGACGTCTCTTTTCTCGTAGTAGTGCAAGATCTGTGCATATGGTCGGTTCAGCGTCAACGACATACCAATCAATTTCATTTCCGATGGGAGGAAACTTTTTTCGTAAACCTTGAATACCGTTTCTAGTAAGTATACCTAATCAAGCTGTCTCATGTAGTGAATCCGTTGGGAAGAACAAGAGCAAGGGCGTGTGTACACGGGTATTTGAATGTTTGGAAGACTTCGCACTCGCAGGTTTTGTGCCTAAGATCTACCACGTATGCGTTGTGATGTATGCCTTTCAACGGCCTCGAAAATTCTGAAACACGAAACAAATGGCCTTCTCGAGAGAAGAGACTTGCAGTCATCGCATTTGAATGACGCACATAAGTTTGCAATTGTTTGAGGAGGTTCGGGTGGACTTTGTGGCCACTTGCATGTACTTAGTTGCTTGCCTTCCTAGGGTTGCAAATAGGGTAGCCAAATGATAGTAGGTCGCTTTGACAATGGAAGTGATAGGTAAATGCCGCACTCCCTAGAGTGCTGAGTTGACCGCCTCCGCCAAGTTCGTTGTCATGTGACCATATCGTTTACCCCAGTCATATGATCGAAGCGATTTTTCCTTGGGATATTGGCAAGGTAGTCTGCGCCATCTTTATTCATGACTCTCAGTCCTTCGAACAGCTGGTCTACCTCATGTACGTAATGCGAGTTACCTGGGGAATGTCAATTGAATAGTTAGGGGCGAACAATACATGCAAAGATATCGTAAATGCAAATGACCTAAAAGACATACCCATTCGAAGAACCATAACACGTTCATCTTGGTTCTTGTAGTTCTGCAAGTAGTTGGTTGCAATGTGTCGTAAGCAGTAATGATGGTAAATATGGGGAGGTTGCTAAGACCGGCCTAAACGTTCTATTGCCCACTTGATCGATGTGCCTCTGTCGGAAATAACACATATCTCATCATCCCTTGCCCGCATTACATGAGAAAGAACATGTCTTCATAGGTTCTTAAGGAAGAACACTCAAGACTCGAGATACTCTTTTTGGACTATTGCGAAGGCTACAAGAACGGTTTTTCGATTGTCGTCTTGTGCAACCGCCAGAAGTAAGACATGTGTATATTTCTCGTACAACCAAGTACCGTCGATCTGAACCATCGGCTTGCAGTGCATGAATGAATTAATGCACTACGGAAATGTCTAAAATAGCTGGTAGAATTGACAAACACCTGGTATGACACGATCATTTTCGTATGCCAGAACAATCTCAAGTTTTATAACCATTCCGAGTATGTGTTTCTGCATCATTTTTAGCCACGAGCGCAACTCGTTGTAAGATTCCTCCCATTGGCCAAACAATTTTTATACAGCCCGCCACTTTACATACCATACTTTAAGGTAATTAGGAATGTAGTCGTACTACATTTTAGCTGCAGCGATACAAGTGGCAACCGTCACCCGAGGATTTGCTTTTACCAGTGGCATGAAGGTATCGCAAAGGACGTGCACATCCAAGTTCTTGTGATCCTGACTTAGGCTACTCATGGTGCATGTATGAGGTCTTTCCAGTTTTATGATTCTCTGCAGCCCGCTCAGCATCTTCAAGGATGATACACGAACCCTCCACTTACATTCCTGTTTCTTGTGGGCGCACTCCGCAATGTAGAAATTCGGTTGGGTTTTCTTCACATTCGTCGTAACTGCCCGACGAATGTTGTAGTGCTTAATAGCGGCCACATCCAGTTCTTTTGTCAAGATTGTCATCCCAATAGCCAGTTCACCAACAGCACGGTGGTTGTAACCGTCAATTGTTGGGTATTGTGAAAATTTCAGAACGTTCAAGGCATCCATATCAACCGTTGTGAAGTGGGATGGTGGCTGGTAATAAGAAATAGGTGCGACTGATACTGGAACATTGCTTTCTGTCAGGTGTTCTTCATTGCCTTCTAAATCTTCGAAGGACCCTGCTGGAATGTTTACGTCTACTGGTTCTTCATAGAAAGGCCCTTGCTCGTCACCATCGGGTTCGGCTTCCCTAACCGGTTCTTCGTAAAAAATATCCCCCTCAAACCGGTATAGTTCTGTGTCGTCGATTGCTACCCTTTCAGGCGAGCAGACTGGTCGTCGATCGTGAGACCACTCACGAACCGTATTACCAAGATCAAAATCGAGCACACGAACACAAGAATGTCTCCTCATAAATGGTTGAACGTACTCCGTACTAGGGATATACGCTGAGTATCGTCCATATGACAAATCATCGAAGGGGGTGGACGCTTCATGGTCGGATGACCTCATATAGTTATGGGATGATGATGTTGCCTCCCCCATACTATACGGATTGTACGTTTCATGTCTTTGCATTGGAGAGGATGGTGCATCGAATTCATTGTTCGGGGGTTGGTTCAAGTCGTACACGAAACTAGCTCTGCACGAATGTCTTGGCACAGAAGACGATGATGCACCAAACTCGTTGCGTAAACTGTATGTAGTTAGTAGGTTGAAATCATTTCGTAAACTGGCCGCTGGGATATCAACATTGGCATTAGGGTGGAAGCCGAAATTCACCCGTCTCTGGCTTGGGATTTCGATTCCAGCATTAGAATTAGAAAACGACACATACAGCTCGAGGGGCCCTCCTAATGAATACTCCAAGTGGGTAGTCAGCATCAACTCCACATCACCGTTGTCCCCAACGCAGCATACTAAGTAGGTTAACGGTTCTAAAGAGATCGGCAGACGATACTCTAACTCGTATAGATTTTCCCTAGGGCCATGCAGGACACTATTTTCCACTTTCTTAATCAACTTCTTGTACAATAATCTCCTCGGAATCGTTATTGTTATAGTATTCACGGACTAAAAAACGACGTTGAGTGATGCATCAACGATTATTTTGCCATCGTAGTATACTAGAACAACAACACTTCCTAATCTCGACATTTTCTCAGCAATTGAAAGACTTTAATGAAAACTATACAATACAATCATTTATAAGCAGACCAATATTATTCATCCGGAAAATCCGGAAGAATTTTACTTTTGCAAACGTGTCACACACGCTGTGTCAGGATTATTGACTCAACAATGAACTCGCTTTGAGATTCTTGGATCTCGCTTTTTGTAGAAAACGAGTTCCTTTGAGATTCCTAGATCTCGCTTTTTCTAGAAAGCGAGTTCCTTGCATAGTCAGATGCTGACACAGCGTGACTAACACGTCTACAAAAGCAAAATCCTTCTCGATTTTTCAGGTGAATAATATTGGTCCTTTGTACCCTTATATCAGGCAGAATGGAATGCTTATTTGAATAATTAAGGTAATGGGAGGTAATGTTGTTTGAATGATTGAGGTAAATTGTATCTTCCTATCGTAACGTGCTGGAAAAATATAATTTAAGAGGATTTGTACCTAACAATGTTTCACATAAATAAAGGAGGATAAATTGTAGCATTGCACATACTTAGAACATTAATAAATAACCCTAAACCAACTCATAAAACATAATTTGACGATGATTTGAGGACTGAAAGGTTAATTAGAATCATCGTAGTCAGTTGAAATATTTGAACTTAAGTTAAGTTCCTCCATCAGCTATTGTTTTTGTTGTCTGCGTCTGTACATAAAAAGCTGCAACTCATCGGCAGCTGCATCAACATCCGATGAAGACGGAGCTCGTTCAGTGGTCGCTGCGAGTGCGGACGGAGCAACTTCTACGGGTGCAGACTTACCACCTTCGCTGGCATTGACCTCATTGAACTTAACATATAAATGGATATATTTAGCTCCTAACGAATTGAGCCGGTCATACATGTTACACACGTCGGTTTCGTTAGTAAGCTTTAAAATGTAATGCGTTTCAACTGCCGTTGGTGTTGGAATTTTACATTCCAAGTAAGAAATTTGCTTGTCAATGCGTTTACTAACCTTGTTTGATATCAACTGCAATAAATTGTGGAGTGACATATTGTTGGTGATTGTTGAGTCAAAATAGGTACCGAGAAAATAAAATATTGCAAAAAATTTAGCCATGAGATGAGCAAAGAGTTGGATGTTTTGGTGAAATAGACATAATTTGAGCGTGGGTTTTATAGTGAAGGAAAAACACCGCGTGGGTAAATTTAATTCGAATAAAAAATATAATAGAAGAAAAAGAATCCAGTATTTAAACTGGAATCAAAACCCCTGACATCGCGTTCTGCAAAACACAATATTTAAGGGACCTCGCTTTCTGCAGAACGTGAGGTCCCTTCTAATTGTTCAGTGGACGCGTCTTCTCAACGACACATCTTTTCAACGGAACTCGTTTTCTACAGAATGCGAGGTCCCTTAAATACCGAATTTTGTAGAACGCGAATTCCCTTTAATGTCGCTTCCCAGGGGATGCGAGACCTCTTATAAATAGCGGCCCTACATTTAGATTTACCCCACACCTCAAATTTATTATATCTTCTTCTTTTCCTATTTATTTTTTATACAATGGCAGCTTTATTGAGGTTAGACGCACGACACGTCTTCGACTATTGGCGGACAAATGGGGAGGTAAATTTTTTTTTACCTTTAAATTATTTCTTTATTCTTTTATTTATTTCTTCTTATAAATATATATTGTTATTATGTTTTACTTTTAAATCTTCAAGAACTACGAACGAGTATGACATGCTATCTAAATCGTATCACGGCCGCGCTGAATGCAGATATTGTTATGTTTATTGTCGAAGCTGGTTTTGGCCACGTCGCTACTATCGTTAGCGGTACGAAGTTGAGCTGTCCTTTTATTAACGCCTTATTAGAACGATAAAAGCCAGAGACACACACATTTCATCTTCCATGTGGCGAGGCTACAATTACACTAGAAGATGTTCCATATCATCTTGGCTTGCCTACTGACGGCGAGGTTATTACCGGTATTGCTGACGGTGACTGGGCGACCCTGTGTGATGACCTGCTGAGAGTGGTTCCGGACAAGTTCGACAGTGGCAAAATCTTACTAACTTTTTTGGAACAGAATTTTACAATCCTCCCCCCGATGCGGATGACGAAACAAAGTGGGTAAATATATTTATTTTATTATATATTTTGTTTTCTATTTTTAAATAATTAAAATATTTTTATAACGGTACTTATTATTTTCACAGCGGTTTTCTCGTGCTCACATCCTACGAATTATTGAAGGGATTTTGATGTCTGACAAATCTCGCAACAAAGTTAATCTGATGTGGCTGTACCATCTTCGTAATTTTGCCGAATCAAGAAAAAAATGTTGGGGGTAGCGGTTTTGGCCTTTCTGTTCATGGAGCTTTGCAGAACCGTCTATAACACCCCTCACCCCAGATTAGGGGCAAGGATCGTTATGTTAACATGTGACAGATTCGTATTAGGCAGCGGAAGTGGGTTAACAATTTTTCGTGTGATTTTTTTTATTCGAATACATCTATTCAAATTGCACTAATTTACAATCATTCATGTCACATATAAATTATACACATTTCATATCAATGTTTCGATCAAGGCTTGGTGGGCACATGTAATCCAATCACTTATCTTATGATGTATATAACATAATCTATTTTAATTTCTTTTCACATTCGATTATCCCATGGACATACTTCATCATATTCATAAATTAATTCCATTGATTTCAATTCATTTGGACACTACCCATAATCATTTACATTCGATTTACATGTTATCAATTAAGAGCAATTCTATGGTAATTCTAACCGATTCATTCATCATATATATATATATATATCATATCCGATAATATCATCCATAGTGTTTTAGTTTCCCTTAATTACATATCGAAATGTAGGGAAACTTCTTATAAGTTTATACAATACTAAAGAAATAGTTCATGAACATAACCATCAGACCAAATTAAACTAACATGCTGAACGCTAGGCCACCCATCATGAGTACGACAAAGACAGGGAAAATCACACTTAAGCTTCGTACGAGTAGAATACAGGTAGAGGTCAACGATGCTAGAACCTGAAATTTAGGGGAAGGAAGGAAGGTTCGAGTGGTAAGTACTTCTCGTACTTAGTGAGGAAACCCTATTCTATTCGGTTTTCAATTTAAACATTATGATCAAACAATTTAATTTCACTTTGCACATTAGCTCATTCGAATGATTCAAGCAATATAATCAATCCACAATTAATAGTGCACCATAGAAACCATTCGAATATATACACCAAGGAGTCATGCAATTCTATTCGAATACATGCAAGTGATTACATATCATTCATATCATGAATACACATACAAGCCATGAAACCTGAATTAACTTCCAATTATCAAATTATCACAATTAAAGTTTCATAGCATATCAAGAATAGCAAATCATGAAATTCAATATTACATTCGAATGATCCAACAACCAATTTCATGAATTTACTTTCAATCTTCAGATTTCATTCCTTAAATTGTTCATTTAATTCATTTAGCAATGCCTTGGATAGTAGAGTATGCTAGGTAATCAAGTCACGTATAACAGAGGTTGTGAATCAAAATTCACCATGTAATAGGTACCACGTACCAAATCGTATCACGTATAACATATCATAATGTCCGCAGACATTAAGCAAGAAGGTACACTTACGTACCACAGTATCGAGTACACTAACGTACCGATTTTCTTATTGAGCTCAGACTCTAGGCTAGCCGTACTACCTAAACAGACTGTACACACCAAGGGCTTTGCATTTAAATCTTTAATTTAATCAGATACATAATCAATCAAATTTTCAGAAATTCTTAATTAATCCCTTCGATTAATTGCTTATAATTCCAATTCCAATAACATGTTATCACACATGATCATATAAACATTTACAAGCTCAATTCACACATTTCAGCTCAGCATTCGAACAATCCAAGCTCATATCATATAATTCAGAATTTCATTTCATAGTTCAATACTCAATTGAACTTGTCAAACATAATTATAACATGTAAGAGTATTGCATAATCACATACTATATCACAACTTCATTGTTTCCACAAGAAATCAATATCACAATAAATTCCAATAATCAGCATGATTAATTCATCCAAAACAGTAAGATTAACCAAATATCAGATTCGGAATCAAACATATCAATCGTCAATTTAATTTCAATCACATATACAACAAAATCGCATAACACAAGCATAAAATCCAGATTCCATTATTCCTTCTTCCCTTACTAAAATCGAATAATTAATTAGTCCAAATTGCATGCTTATCATAACTTAAAATCAAATTAAGGCAGTTGGGACTCTAATCCCAACTCTAAAAATCGTTTCACTCACAATTCGCCGAGCTAGTTTTGAATCCGTATGTCCTTCGCCCGATCTGAAGCTGATCCCGGAGTAATCTCTTCTTCTACCCTTTCGCTTCTAGGATCTAAGGCATTCAAGCCAAGCAATTAACAATTTTTCAGAACTCAATTTATGCAATTAGAGACTGAATTTTGCATTTTTATTCAAAACAATCCCTATACTTTTACGGTTCGATAAGACTAATTTCCATTTTCCTAATTTCTTTAATTAATCACTTAAACTTTCAAATTGATCATTAAAATTGGTGGATTTCACATCCTACAGATTGTTAATCAATTTATTAACACTCCATTTAATCCAATTTTACATCTTTAATAATTCACAAATTCTTAATTTTTTTCTTCTTTTCATTTATACACATTTCTGACCACCTAATTTAATTCATTTCTTATTTCCTGTACACAACTCCAAATCGAACACCGTTTGTTCCTAAATTCAACTAACATACCCAATTTTAACATATCAAAAATTCAGGTCGAAAAACCTAGTAGATTATTTTCTACAATTTTACAAAGTTCACTGTCCAGCTAGGAGCATTACTGGACAGTTTTGCATGCTGTTCGAAATGGGTTTCCAGATTTTACCACAGTCATCAAAACTCCTTTTTAAAATTTTTCTACCATTTTAGACATGTCAAAGTAGAACATATCAAAATTTCATCACTAAAATCTTACTAGTGAATTTTCTACAATTTTCTAAAGTTCACTGTCCATCTAAGAACAGTGCAGGACAGTTTTACATGCTGTTCGTATTAAGCTTCCAGATTTCACTACAATGATCAAAACTCAGATTTATAATTTTTCTACGACTTTAGACATGTCAAAGTAGAACATATCAAAAATTCATCACGAAATTCTAACTAATTAATTTTCTATAATTTTCTAAAGTTGCATGTCATGTAACTTGCCAGATCTGTCAAAATAACTACATACATGTTCTTAATCTTTTATATCTCTTAATCCTTAAGGATTCATATGGATCTTTACATTTTCCATATTTCCAGCAACCATACTCAAGAACATCAGATTTATGAATTTCTAGACACCTTAGAACACATGATTTAATAAACCTTTTACCATAATCGAATTGAGAAGAGGATGATCTACTTACTTCCGATTTTTCCTTGATTTTTCTAAGTGTTTTTCACCACCATGGGAGTTCTCCTTCTTCTCCACCGAGCTCTCAATTTCTCTCAAGTTCTATGTTGTATTATTGGTGTGAAAAAGCAAATGAAACTTAGTGGTTTGGTTTAGTGTGGCCGGCTAAGAAATGAGAAAGTGGGGAGCAAAATAATTGGGATATGACTTTCATGTCATATCTCCACTAATCTCCCTTATTACTTATTTTAATAACACCACTTTAGTCTTAATAAATCATATATATATATCCTATAGTTACATGCAATTTCATGCTTTAATCCATGTTCTTTTACCTTAGTATGCAAACCTTATATTTTCCACCTTGTTCGAATTGGTCACTAGTCAATTTGACCGAATTCTACTTATACATTTACTCACATTTCAATTTGGTCCATATGAACCAATTTCAAATTCGAAAGTTTAGGGATTTAATCTAATAATTCACTTAATTATTAATTTAGACCTCTAATCTTCTAAGCTAATTTTTGGGATGTTACATTTCTCCCCCCCTTAAGAAAAAGAATTCGTCCCCGAATTCTTACCTGAATCGAACAATTGAGGATATTGGTTTCGCATCGTTTCCTCGGGTTCCCATGTTGCTTCTTCCATCTTGTGATTTCTCCACAAGACTTTAACCAATGCAACATTTTTGTTTCTGAGTCTTTTGATTTCTCTATCCAGAATCTGAACTGGTTCCTCTTCATAGGACAAATCAGGATTCAGTTCTACTTCTTCCGGCTCTAAGATGTGAGAAGGATCGGATCTATACTTTCTGAGCATTGACACATGAAAGACATTGTGAATTTTATCGAACTCACTAGGGAGTGCAAGTCGATAAGCCACTGGGCCAATTCTCTCTGTGATTTCAAAAGGTCCAATAAAGCGAGGACTAAGCTTTCCTCTCTTTCCGAACCGAAATACTTTCTTCCATGGAGAGACCTTAAGAAAGACTTTGTCTCCCACATTATGCTGAATATCTCTTCGTTTTAGATCAGCATAGGCTTTCTGTCTATCAAAGGCTTGTTTTAAACGAGAATGGATGATTTGAACTTTCTCTTCTGTTTCTCTGAGCAGTTGTGGTCCCAAAACCTTATTTTCACCAAGTTCGGACCAACACAGAGGTGTTCTGCATTTTCTGCCATACAATGCTTCAAAAGGAGCCATCTGAATAGACGACTGGTAGCTATTGTTGTAGGCAAATTCAACTAAGGGTAGGGATTTCTCCCAATTCTTCCCAAAGTCAATTATGCAAGCTCTAAGCATGTCTTCGAGAATCTGAATTACTCGTTCAGACTGACCATCAGTTTGCGGATGGAAAGCTGTGCTTAGATTCAATTTCGTTCCCATAGCTCTCTGTAATGTTTTCCAAAATCTAGAAGTAAATCTTGGATCACGATCAGAGACAATGGAGATAGGAATTCCATGTAGCCGGATTATTTCTTGAATATACAGATTGGCCAAGGTCTCCAAACTGTAATTGATACGAATAGGAATAAAATGTGCCGATTTGGTGAATCGGTCAACAATCACCCAAATAGCATCATATTTTCTGGGAGAACAAGGAAGACCAGTCACGAAATCCATAATAATTCGTTCTCATTTCCACTGTGGCAGTACAAGTGGTTGGAGTAGTCCGGTGGGAACTCTATGTTCAGCTTTGACTTTCTGACAGTTTAGACATTTGGATATGAAATCATTGATAGCCGCTTTCATACCAGACCACCAATACAAAGATTTAAGATCTTTATACATCTTAACCGATCCAGGGTGGACCGAGAAAGAACTCTGGTGTGCTTCTTCCAGAAGATCTCTTTTCAAACTTTCATCATTTGGAACACAGATTCTATCTTTGAAGTAAAGGAGACCGTTTGTATGAATACAGAATCCTTCACCAGATTTTGTATCCAGCTTGGAAACGATATCCTGAAGTTCTGGATCAGCTTTCTGAAGATTTTCAATCCTTGAGATTAGACTGGATTGAATTTGAAGTTAGGACAGAAATCCTTGCTTCTGATATACTCGAAGATGAGCATTGATAGCAGTTGGAGCTACAAGAATAAATACTACTTTTTAATCAAAACTCTTATTATAGACACATTATTATTTTTTTTTTCAAGATTCAGAGATTAGAGATTTTACCCAATGTCGGTTTACGACTTAAGGCATCTGCAACCACATTGGCTTTTCCTGGATGATAGTCAATGACTAAATCATAGTCTTTCAATAACTCCATCCATCTGCGTTGTCTCAAATTCAGATCTTTTTGAGTCAGGAGATACTTTAGACTCTTGTGATTGGTGAACAGATAACATTTCTCACCGTACAAGTAGTGTCTCCATATTTTGAGAGCAAACACGATTGCAGCAAGTTTGAGATCATGCGTTGGATAGTTCAATTCATGAGACTTTAGTTGGCGTGAAGCATAAGCTATCACATTATCACCTTGCATTAGAACACATCCAAGACCCGCATGTGAAGCATCACTATACACAGTATAATCCTTGCCAGGTTCTGGTTGGATCAAAACTGGGGCATGAGTCAAGGCTGCTTTGAGTTGGTCAAAGCTTCTCTGTTGCTTGTCACACCATTCAAACGGTTGATCTTTACGAAGAAGTTTAGTCAAAGGTAAGGCTATAGAGGAAAACCCTTTGACAAACCTTCTGTAATAACCAGCAAGACCAAGGAAACTTCGTATTTCACTGACATTTCTGGGAGGTCGCCAATCCATGATTGACTGAATTTTCTTCGGATCAACTTTAATTCCTTCTGCAAAAATTACATGTCCAAGGAAAGAGACTTCCGATAGCCAGAACTCGCACTTGGAAAATTTTGCGAATAACTGGCGTTCCCGGAGAGTTTGCAAGACAATGCGAAGATGATCAGCATGTTCTTCTTTGTTGCAAGAATAGATCAAAATGTCATCAATGAAGACGACGACAAATTTATCAAGATAGGGCTTGAATACTCTATTCATGAGATCCATGAATGCCGCCGGAGCATTTGTCAATCCGAAAGGCATTACCAGAAATTCATAGTGGCCATAACGAGTTCGGAAGGCTGTTTTTGATACATCCTCCTCTTTGACTCTCATTTGATAGTATCCAGATCGCAGGTCGATCTTTGAGAATACTGAAGCATCCCTAAGTTGATCAAACAGATCTTCTATTCTTGGGAGCGGATATCGGTTCTTGATTGTGATCTTGTTCAATTGACGGTAGTCAATGCAAAGACGCATTGTTCCATCCTTTTTCTTTACAAATAGAACATGTGCACCCCAAGGAGAAGTGCTGGGTCGAATGAAACCCTTGTCCTGAAGCTCTTGAAGTTGCTTTTGCAATTCTTTTAACTCAAGAGGTGCCATCCGGTACGGAGTGATAGACACCGGATTTGAGCCAGGCTGTACTTCAATCCCGAATTCAACTTCTCTAGTCGGAGGGAGACCAGGTAGTTCCTCGGGAAACACATCAATGAATTCAGAAACAACAGGCATTTCAGACATTCCAAATTCAATTTGATCTCGTAAGACCATGGATGCAAAAATGGAAGTGGGCTTTTTATCAATTAGGAGTATGGATTCCTTTCCTAAACCCTGAAGATACAGTCTTTTATTTTGACAGTCTACCCAAGCCTCATGTTTACTTAACCAATCTAAACCCAGAATTAGATCGAACTCACAGGAGGGTAATATGTAGAGATCAATAAGAAATGGCAAATTGCTAATATGCAATGAACAATTTCTACATATTAGGTTTATGTTCGAAATTCCTCCTAAAGGGTTTGAGACTATCAGACTTGTTTTCACATTTTCAGGTTCTAATTTCAACCTTTTTACAACAGATAGACATGTAAATGAATGAGTGGATCCTGAATCTATTAAGGCATAAACAGGATGTGAGTTTAGCTCAACAGTACCTGCAATCACTTCAGGAGACTCTTCATCATCTCTACCACGAATGTGGTAAACTCTAGCAGGTGCTCGAGATTCCTGATGAGTAGTGGCATTAGAATGAGTACCCTTGCCTTTCTTCTGATAACTCGGCTGGGCTGACTTGGCATTCCTATTCCGATTAGAGGATGTCGGACTAGGAACTGCAGTGTTACGAGCTGGCATAGATTCATGCTTTTGAGGATAGTCTTTGATGTAGTGATCATCACCACCACAAGCATAGCAGAGATTTGCTTGAAGTCTACACTGACCTCGATGTGGTTTCTGACAGAACTTGCAAGGAGGAATCTTTTCAGAATTTCCAGAACTATTAACAGACATAGTAGGTACTGAGGATCTGATCATTGTGGCTGGTTTAGAAGTGTAATTGCTCCTCGGAGCAGAAGTGAAATTAGAAGACCCTTCTTTCTGAAATTTAGGCTTCTTGAACTGCCATTGAGACTTATCATCTCGTTTCTGCTTATTGTCAGGCTTATTGCCCCCTTTTCGCTTTTCAGCAGCTTTCATTCTAGCTTCGGTTGCAATAGCTCGATTTACAAGATTCTGGAAATCATTGATTCCCAAAGCAGTAAAGATTGGACTCAGTTCATCATTCATGCCTTCAATAAACATTCGGCATTTATCAGCTTCAGTTTTGATGTACTCTGCACCGTATTTGCAATACTTGCAAAAGTCTGCAACGTACTGCTCAATAGGACGGTTGGCTTGTTTAAGGTGCAAGAACTTCTTTCTTCTTTCAGCTAAGTACTGTTCACTGATGTACTTCTTTTTGAACTCTTCGAGGAAGAATTCCCACGTCACCAGTTCAGTCGGAATAGTAAGGGTAGTGGTTTCCCACCAATTCATAGCCTCATCAGCTAACAGAGCCACATCACACTCCAATTTGTGGTCATCGGAGCACTGTAATTGTCTGGTTACCACCTTGGTGGTGTTTTCAAGCCAATACTCTGCATCTTCTGGTCTTTCTTCATTAGCACCAGTAAAGGTGTAGGCTCGATGCTGAGAAAGCTTATCTATCGGTGCTCTTCTAGGTGCAGTAGGGACAGAAACAACAGGTTGCTCTTGTTTCAGATTTGTCAGAAGTTGATTGAACATCTCCTTCATGCTGAGGAGAAATTCCCTTTGGGCAGACTGAACCATAGGATTTTCAGGTGGAAGTTGTTCTGTGTTCTGAACAGGTTCTTTATCAGATTGCTCAATGTTCTGAACAGGCTCTATAGGGATCCGTTCAGTGACTTGAGCAGACTTTTTGGCAATTTGCTCGGAAGTCTGAGCAGGCTCTTTGTTTCTCTCTTTTCTCGGAGTTTCATTTCGAGCGGGAGAATTATCACCTAATCTCACACTTTCACCTTCGCTCGAAGATTCGTGCGAGCTCCCATTCTTTGGGTCTTTTGGGTCCGTCATATTCTATCATTCAGTCAAATAACAGAAGATCAGAAAGCTCAGTACATATATCTTATCATACAATACATGGGTGGCAAACCTAAACAATGCAGATGTATGCAGACTCGATTAAAATTTTTAGGACTTAACCTAAAAAGCTCTGATTACCACTTTATATAACACCCCTCACCCCGGATTAGGGGCAAGGAGCGTTATGTTAACATGTGACAGAATCGTATTAGGCAGCGGAAGTGGGTTAACAATTTTTCGTGTGATTTTTTTTTATTCGAATACATCTATTCAAATTGCACTAATTTACAATCATTCATGTCACATATAAATTATACACATTTCATATCAATGTTTCGATCAAGGCTTGGTGGGCACATGTAATCCAATCACTTATCTTATGATGTATATAACATAATCTATTTTAATTTCTTTTCACATTCGATTATCCCATGGACATACTTCATCATATTCATAAATTAATTCCATTGATTTCAATTCATTTGGACACTACCCATAATCATTTACATTCGATTTACATGTTATCAATTAAGAGCAATTCTATGGTAATTCTAACCGATTCATTCATCATATATATATATATATCATATCCGATAATATCATCCATAGTGTTTTAGTTTCCCTTAATTACATATCGAAATGTAGGGAAACTTCTTATAAGTTTATACAATACTAAAGAAATAGTTCATGAACATAACCATCAGACCAAATTAAACTAACATGCTGAACGCTAGGCCACCCATCATGAGTACGACAAAGACAGGGAAAATCACACTTAAGCTTCGTACGAGTAGAATACAGGTAGAGGTCAACGATGCTAGAACCTGAAATTTAGGGGAAGGAAGGAAGGTTCGAGTGGTAAGTACTTCTCGTACTTAGTGAGGAAACCCTATTCTATTCGGTTTTCAATTTAAACATTATGATCAAACAATTTAATTTCACTTTGCACATTAGCTCATTCGAATGATTCAAGCAATATAATCAATCCACAATTAATAGTGCACCATAGAAACCATTCGAATATATACACCAAGGAGTCATGCAATTCTATTCGAATACATGCAAGTGATTACATATCATTCATATCATGAATACACATACAAGCCATGAAACCTGAATTAACTTCCAATTATCAAATTATCACAATTAAAGTTTCATAGCATATCAAGAATAGCAAATCATGAAATTCAATATTACATTCGAATGATCCAACAACCAATTTCATGAATTTACTTTCAATCTTCAGATTTCATTCCTTAAATTGTTCATTTAATTCATTTAGCAATGCCTTGGATAGTAGAGTATGCTAGGTAATCAAGTCACGTATAACAGAGGTTGTGAATCAAAATTCACCATGTAATAGGTACCACGTACCAAATCGTATCACGTATAACATATCATAATGTCCGCAGACATTAAGCAAGAAGGTACACTTACGTACCACAGTATCGAGTACACTAACGTACCGATTTTCTTATTGAGCTCAGACTCTAGGCTAGCCGTACTACCTAAACAGACTGTACACACCAAGGGCTTTGCATTTAAATCTTTAATTTAATCAGATACATAATCAATCAAATTTTCAGAAATTCTTAATTAATCCCTTCGATTAATTGCTTATAATTCCAATTCCAATAACATGTTATCACACATGATCATATAAACATTTACAAGCTCAATTCACACATTTCAGCTCAGCATTCGAACAATCCAAGCTCATATCATATAATTCAGAATTTCATTTCATAGTTCAATACTCAATTGAACTTGTCAAACATAATTATAACATGTAAGAGTATTGCATAATCACATACTATATCACAACTTCATTGTTTCCACAAGAAATCAATATCACAATAAATTCCAATAATCAGCATGATTAATTCATCCAAAACAGTAAGATTAACCAAATATCAGATTCGGAATCAAACATATCAATCGTCAATTTAATTTCAATCACATATACAACAAAATCGCATAACACAAGCATAAAATCCAGATTCCATTATTCCTTCTTCCCTTACTAAAATCGAATAATTAATTAGTCCAAATTGCATGCTTATCATAACTTAAAATCAAATTAAGGCAGTTGGGACTCTAATCCCAACTCTAAAAATCGTTTCACTCACAATTCGCCGAGCTAGTTTTGAATCCGTATGTCCTTCGCCCGATCTGAAGCTGATCCCGGAGTAATCTCTTCTTCTACCCTTTCGCTTCTAGGATCTAAGGCATTCAAGCCAAGCAATTAACAATTTTTCAGAACTCAATTTATGCAATTAGAGACTGAATTTTGCATTTTTATTCAAAACAATCCCTATACTTTTACGGTTCGATAAGACTAATTTCCATTTTCCTAATTTCTTTAATTAATCACTTAAACTTTCAAATTGATCATTAAAATTGGTGGATTTCACATCCTACAGATTGTTAATCAATTTATTAACACTCCATTTAATCCAATTTTACATCTTTAATAATTCACAAATTCTTAATTTTTTTCTTCTTTTCATTTATACACATTTCTGACCACCTAATTTAATTCATTTCTTATTTCCTGTACACAACTCCAAATCGAACACCGTTTGTTCCTAAATTCAACTAACATACCCAATTTTAACATATCAAAAATTCAGGTCGAAAAACCTAGTAGATTATTTTCTACAATTTTACAAAGTTCACTGTCCAGCTAGGAGCATTACTGGACAGTTTTGCATGCTGTTCGAAATGGGTTTCCAGATTTTACCACAGTCATCAAAACTCCTTTTTAAAATTTTTCTACCATTTTAGACATGTCAAAGTAGAACATATCAAAATTTCATCACTAAAATCTTACTAGTGAATTTTCTACAATTTTCTAAAGTTCACTGTCCATCTAAGAACAGTGCAGGACAGTTTTACATGCTGTTCGTATTAAGCTTCCAGATTTCACTACAATGATCAAAACTCAGATTTATAATTTTTCTACGACTTTAGACATGTCAAAGTAGAACATATCAAAAATTCATCACGAAATTCTAACTAATTAATTTTCTATAATTTTCTAAAGTTGCATGTCATGTAACTTGCCAGATCTGTCAAAATAACTACATACATGTTCTTAATCTTTTATATCTCTTAATCCTTAAGGATTCATATGGATCTTTACATTTTCCATATTTCCAGCAACCATACTCAAGAACATCAGATTTATGAATTTCTAGACACCTTAGAACACATGATTTAATAAACCTTTTACCATAATCGAATTGAGAAGAGGATGATCTACTTACTTCCGATTTTTCCTTGATTTTTCTAAGTGTTTTTCACCACCATGGGAGTTCTCCTTCTTCTCCACCGAGCTCTCAATTTCTCTCAAGTTCTATGTTGTATTATTGGTGTGAAAAAGCAAATGAAACTTAGTGGTTTGGTTTAGTGTGGCCGGCTAAGAAATGAGAAAGTGGGGAGCAAAATAATTGGGATATGACTTTCATGTCATATCTCCACTAATCTCCCTTATTACTTATTTTAATAACACCACTTTAGTCTTAATAAATCATATATATATATCCTATAGTTACATGCAATTTCATGCTTTAATCCATGTTCTTTTACCTTAGTATGCAAACCTTATATTTTCCACCTTGTTCGAATTGGTCACTAGTCAATTTGACCGAATTCTACTTATACATTTACTCACATTTCAATTTGGTCCATATGAACCAATTTCAAATTCGAAAGTTTAGGGATTTAATCTAATAATTCACTTAATTATTAATTTAGACCTCTAATCTTCTAAGCTAATTTTTGGGATGTTACACCGTCGACCCTAACAGAGCCACAATCGGAGGATGTCTTTTACTGTTGTAGTCTTGGGCTTGGTTTCGGATGTCGTTTTTAAGCCCGCAGCCTAGACATCCGACCCCGTACCTATTCCCACTTATTCGGAGGTACTATTAAAACTATTTAATTTAATTTATTTTATTTTATAAATATTTTTTTAAATTATTACAATTTTTTAATTCTTTTTCATTAATGGCAGATAGTGCCTTCCACTCACTCACCAAGGACTACCAGATACATACCGAGACTATAGACTTCTGATCGACAAGATACAAGACAAGGTCAGGAATTCGGACCATTTTTTCTTAATCCCTCAAATTCTTTTTCTAATCAAACTTTTTATAAGTCACGTTCAATTTTTTTTAAGTTCCCGTGGACTCCGCACACTGCTCCTCCGATTCGGGAATGTATTCTGCATGACATTATGTACACCTCTCACGGCTGGTTGCTGTTAGTGCCACTCACCAACTACGAAATTGTCGAGTGGCATCCTACTGACCGGGTTCTGCGACAATTTGGCTACGTTCAATGGGTTCCGGAGCCGCCACCCAATTTGGACGAATTACATCAGTTGACACGAGATGGGAAAACGGAAGTCCATTGGGGCCATCATCACGCTAACTAGGTCAAGAAATGGATGACAAGGTATGGTAGGCGGCCGCCCATCTGTGAACCTATTGTGAACCAGGACGTCACATTCGACTATATGCAGTGGTACCACCAAAATGGGATGGCGCATATACTAACTTCGGAGGAGCGCGAGCAAGAAATTGAGGTGCATCCTCAAAACCTCCCTCCCGTATAACGTCAAGCCACCTAGATCCAGCCGACGCAGCGCGGTACCAGAATGGGGCTGAAAGCCAGAGACGACGAACTCACACTGCATAGGTCTCGTCGTCTAAAACAGCGTAAGCAGCAGATCAGTCTACGGTATAGCATTCGAAACCAGCGCCAGGACGGACATTCATGCATTCGACTTCGTCATCGTTTCTGCAGATGATTGGTCCTAAGATGTTTCAGCAGATGAGGCCTCCACCCGAGTTCTGCTTCACGGACACCTTTCGTCTCTTCATGCCGATGCATTCAACATATGTTCCTCAGATGTTCGATGTTCCACCGTTGGCAGCAAAGTTCGACTACATCATTGTCGAGCAAACGTCGCTGTAGAGCTTGTTCTACACTGGCCCCGGTGCCAGCGGTGGTCTGTGTTTCGGGGATGATCATGATGCCAATGATGATGACGCTACTGATGAGGATGGCGATGGAGCACATGACGTTCGGAGGAATCCGCCACGGGATCATCGTGCACCCGACTGCGGAATATAGTGACATACGCATCATTAGGACGAGGGAGAATGTCTAAAAAATTTAATTATGTTTATGCAACACTTTATTTCTAATTTTATAATTATCAATATTTTATTTTGTCTTATTTTTTTACATAGTTTTTAGATTTTATATTTAGTTTTGTTCATTTTTGGATAAATAGTAACCTACATTATTCGATTAATAAACCGAACAAGCCTATCACGCATTTTCAAAAGCAAAATCATTCACAAAACAAGCTATGTAATCGTTTTCAACGTGAATTTTACTCGGTTTAAAATACACCAAACTTGCCCATAATGGTGTCGAATGAAAGATAAGTTCCAGTACTGCGGACCTAAACTCAACGTTTACTAAAATTATACGATTAATAACCCTGAAATATTGCTCGAACATGCCTATGGACGCTTGGTCTGCCAGCCTGATTTACAAAGCGAGTTCCCCGCAATAAATTAAGTTGTCTCTTCAAATTCTCGGAGAACTCGCTTTCTGCAAAAAGGGAGTTCCTGTTAAGTTTGTTATTCTAAAAAGCGTTGCTACGTATGAAGAACTCGCTCTCTGCAAAAAGCAAGGTTGGGTCTCGCTATTCCCAGAAAGCGAGTTCTTCATACATGATAGATTTGGGGGTCATTTTTTCAAATATAGGTCCGAGGGGGTCATTTCTTTAAATAATAATAAAATAGGATTTTTGATTAAAATTTCCCATGAATCGTCTTAATCATATTAGTCAATATTTCATTTTAATGCAACCTCGAATAGTCGTTTGATCCACATCCTACGGTCAGTGGATTACCATCGACTATTTATGAATTTTAACTTAAAATTTAAAAGAAATTAAAAATAGGGAAAACTACACCGGTGGTCCCCAAACTATTATTGTTTTCTTATTTTGGTCCCAAAACTATTTTTTTGGCAAAACCGTCCCTTCTGTTACATAGTTCTCCTGTTTTGGTCCCCGTCGTTAAAAACTAACGAAATTGCTGATGTGAAATTTTTTTCTTACTTTTTATATATTTTGTTATTATTTTATCTCTCCTATATATATATTATTTAAATTTTTTATTCAGACTAATGTGGTGGTGACACGTGTCCCTAGCTATAAAGTCAATGAGTTAACCACTGAGCTAAACTCTAAGTATTGATATGTTTTAGCACAAATTATTTATAAAGCAATCAAATGAACCCAAAAACCAAAAAAATAGTTGAAACAAATGACTTGCAATAAGATTGGAACTCATGTGCCATGGCATAAAAAGGCCAAACATAAACCAAATGTGCCAAGGAATTATTTCAACTAAAATTTATATTTAACGTATATTAGTTTACCAACAACACATATTAATTTATCAATTGGGCTTGTGTTCTAATAAAATATTTAACATATACTAAAATTTATATTTAAGGTATATTAATTTATCAATAAAGTTTTGTATTCGAATAAAATATTTAACGTATACTAAAATTTATATTTAATGTATATTCCATTAATTTATCAATAATGTTTTGTGTTCGAATAAAATATTTAACATATACTAAAATTTATATTTAAGGTATATTAATTTATCAATAAGATTTTGTATTCGAATAAAATATTTAACGTATACTAAAATTTATATTTAACATATATTCTATTAATTTATCAATAAGGTTTTGTGTTCGAATAAAATATTTAACATATACTAAAATTTATATTTAAGGTATATTAATTTATCAATAAGGTTTTATATTCGAATAAAATATTTAACGTATACTAAAATTTATATTTAACATATATTCTATTAATTTATCAATAAGGTTTTGTGTTCGAATAAAATATTTAACATATACTAAAATTTATATTTAAGGTATATTAATTTATCAATAAGGTTTTGTATTCAAATAAAATATTTAACGTATACTAAAATTTATATTTAACGTATATTCTATTAATTTACCAATAATTTTTTTTGTGTTCGAATAAAATATTTAATGCATACTAAAATTTATATTTAACATATATTAATTTATCAATAAAGTTTTGTGTTCGAATCCCTCCCTATGTTTAATATTTTATTTTGTGTTGTTTGTAAATTAATATACGTTAAATATAAATTTTAGTTGAAATAATTCTTTGGCACATTTGGTTTATGCTTGGCCTTTTTATGCCATGGCACATAGGTTCGAATCTTATTGCAAGTCATTTGTTTCAACTATTTTTTTTAGTTTTTGGGGGTTCATTTGATTGCTTTAAAGATAATTTGTGCTAAAACATATCAATATTTGGAGTTTAGCTCAATGATTAACCCATTGGCTTAATCACTAGGGGACGTGGGTTTGAATCCCAACTCGCCCCTCACATTCAAATTATTTTCTTTGTTATGGTGGTGTCACGTGTCACCACCACATTAGTTTGAATAAATTTTTTTAATAATATATAGGAGAGAGAATAATAAAAAAAATATTTAAAAAATAAGAAAAAAAATTCCACGTCAGCAATTCTGTTAGTTTTTAACGACGGGGATCAAAACATGAGAACTATGTAACAGAAGGGATGGTTTTGCCAAAAAATAGTTTTGAGACCAAAATAAGAAAACTGTAATAGTTTGAGGACTACCGGTATAGTTTTCCCTTAAAAATATTAATTTCTGATCAAATTGGCTTCTTTAATGGTACGCCATGCATGTGAACGCTCATCATTGATGAATTTTTAAGGATGTGTGAATTTAAAGATATTCTTATAAAGCTAAATAATGAAAATAATAATTATCTATGAAAAAATATATACAATTTAATGTTTTCAATTTCATCACTTAATAACCTCCCCACTCAGCTCAATGATAGGGCAATAATAAAAGGGTCCATTACACGATACCCTAAAATTTTCAGCCTTTGGTGCCATGGAAGTAGTTTTCAATCACATTGATCCATAAAATTAGATGCTTAGAGAAAACTTTTCAATCATAAATGGGAGCTCCACTTGCTAAAGTTCTGCTTATTTTTCTAATCATTTTGTTGTTGTGAACGGTAATATGGTATTTTTTTTATTCCAATATACTCCTTTCTACGTTTATTTAACGAAATAACATTCTTTTCAGATTATTTACAGAAATATTATCATTTTCATGTTACTTACGAAAATAACAGTCATTCTGATAAGCAGAGCCCTGGTTCTAACCAGGTCTGCTTTTCTAGATTCGAGGTCCGGCCTGGTTGCACAGAAATAATCCAAGTTCACCAATATTTGTATCTTCTCTCTTCAAGCATGTCATGCTGTTAACAGAAATAAATTTAGGCCACTCTTTTCCCCCTCCAATGTTTTCGCTCTATACAAGGTACTAGAGATTTTTACCTAGGCCCGTTATCCTTTAAAAAATAACAAAATAAAAATCAATTCACATGACAACAAGAATTTGTCCAAACCAGACTTAGTTTATTATAACAAAAAAAAAAAACAGACTTAGTTTGAATTTCATATATATTAAGTTTGCTCCTTTGCAAATCCTAGGATATTTCTAAATAGGATTGATTAATAGTGTTTTATTTCTTGTCTAACTAGTAGATTTATTCTCTATTTAAAATTCACCATATCCTAAAAAATTGAGACTTTGGGTCCTTAGAATTATCAAGTTTGAGTCTCTTTTTGCATAATTATCATGTTTAGGTTCTCTCCCATATATATCCTGAACTTAAATCTTACTATGTACAAGCTATAATTTAATATATTTTAATTTTTAATCTAAATTTAATTTATTATTGAATTAATTGACAGAATCGAGTTAACTTAAACGATAAATTTTGAAGTTAGTCTAATAATTTAATTCAGTTCGAAGCTGGTTGATTAACTGAATTAATTAAATTACTCAAAAATGTTTTTTATATATTAATCATATATATATATATATATATTATATAAGTCTAGCCATTAAAATTTTAAATTTTAAGACCCAACTAATTCCTTATCCAAAGTTACTTCACAAAAGTAAACAAAACAGAGTAAACAAAAACAAAAACACCCAAATTAAATTATACATTTATTTATTAAAAAAATCGATTAATTCGAAAACCAATCGAATTAGTTGAAATTTGTTTGGTTCAATAAATAATTTTTGAAAAATTTAAGGTTCGATAAATGATTAAAGATTAGTTTTTGTTTGTTAATTCAGTTTGGTTACTGACTATATTAATCATTCGAACACCTCACTTACATTTATATCATATAGATAAAGAAACCGAAGATATTTTGAAAGGTAAGAAGAAGAAAAGGCATGCCTGTTTGAAAAAGTAAAACGAATTGTACAGTTTAGGGTTGGGGAAATATAAATAGTTTTATTTTCAATTTGTTTTTGAATATTCGGAAAAGATGAGTTTCTTAATTCTGGTAATTCATATACTATATTTTTATTCTAGTGTTTTTTATTTATTTTATAACCAATTTTAAGTATTTATAGATTTAACATGATTGCTCAAAAAATAAATTTAATATGAAAAAAGTATTTTTATTGTAATGTCATATTTATATTATTTTTTTATTATGTTCTATGTTTCCATACAATACAATCGTGTCATATTCAAAATTATAGATCAAAGTTCAAAGAGGCTAAAGACACCAATATCATATGGTCTCCAAACAGAAGATGCTTATAGTGCCAGAATGAAGAACATCGCTATTAATGCTTTTCTTTTGTTTTTGTTCCACATTGAATTGGTTTAAGCACACCAAACATCCTAAGTAAGGATCTTTAACAGCATTCTTCAAGAAAAAAAGATATTAAAAGCCAAAAAAAGGGAAGCGAATACCTCTAATAACCGCAACAAATCTCCCACCTTCCGGGACCACAAAGCCTCTTCCAATCTCCATCTACTAACTCTGTTTCTTCTCTCTCTCTTTTTTTTTTTTAATGAGACCCTAATTATTCCAATTGTATATACGTCCACCGTACCAGTAAACTTCCTACATTATGCTTATAACACTTTTATCCGGTTTTGGGGGTGTGGGGTGGGGGTCAGGGTTGTGATTATGAAAATTGATCTCTACAGCAAGCAACCATGTCATTTGAGGTGGTCCATGAACTTCTCCTGCTCGGTAAGCGCATGGCGGAAATGGCATCTATGCCCATAGGGACAGACATCACCTGCCAGGACCATCCTGCATACCTCAGTCTTGTAGCGAGGGTGTCGGATTACGGGGCGGAGCTCTTCGATGCCGTGAGCAAACTGGCAGTGATCACCATAAGGACAGGCACCGGTCTCTTGCCATTTGTTGCAGAGTTCAGTCTTGAACATGCCTTGGTTGTACACTTCCAACTCGAGCGGCTCTTCTTCCTTCTTCCCTCCCTGAACGTACACCTTCTGCTGCACATTAACCCAAAATGATTAGTCAGTGTTTCCACTGTAAGCACTTAAGAAGTACAAGAATCAAATGTGAACCTATTACTGTTCGTATTCACCATAAATACATATACAGATATCATTCCCCTTTCTAAATTACGACTGGTGGCAACAAGGCAGGAGTAATAGATGCAAAAATATACAAATCTTAAACGTCTAAGCAAAATTTTTGTTGTTGAGGATAACAAGTTTGGAACTATTTCAGTAGATTTCAGTTAAGCAAATTTATTGGCAGAAACTGTGAACATCAGTTTTACTCGCTCATTAAATTGTCTAAACTATGCAATTATCATCTTATACTAATAAAATATAGAGCAATTACTGATCAGTTGAATTAGGTTTTTCCCAAAGCCCCCAATCAACATACATACATACATAAAGCGTCTTCTTATATAATAAAGCTCGCATCAAACTTAATTGAGTTTTAGTTGGTTTATTGCTTCATTGCCAAGCCAAAGAAAAACAAAAAGGAAACTATTGCTATTAAACAGCTATATTTTTTTTTTGAATATGCTGGTGCGATGCAAGGGTAGCATCTGTTCAACTTTTTTAGTCTTTTCAAAGACGGCACACACAGCATGGCATTACTGGTGCTCGAACTCGGGTTCTAAGGGATGATAAACATCTACCTTTGCCACCAGGACACAAGGGGATGAGCAATTAAACAGCTATATTTAAAATTTATACAATTTGAAGCTTTATAATTTTGTATATTTTCACTAAATCATATAATAACAGATCATTCAAAATTTTATTAAAAAAAATAAAAAAATCACTTTATATTTTAGATGACGTGTTATATCGTATTTACTCAATTATTAGATATAAATCCATAAATAAAACTATAATTGCAGAACTAGAAACCAAAAATATACTAATTGAAATAACGAATTTGCATACAAACATAATTAGAAAAATTAAAACGAAAGGAAACTAACCGCTCCACTGAGTTGAGAGGTATTTCCAGTCCGAGTAGGTCCACGAGTTTTACCACGATGATTCGCTCCAGCTTGATTCGTCATCTTCAGGTATCCATTAGACCTAACAGAAATGCTCTTAGGCAACATTGTTGCGGAATACGATCGTCGGATAGAGCAAAAACGCAACTGATAATTTGAGAAAATAATAATGAAGATAAAAGAGACACAGATTTTACGTGGAAAACCCCTAAATAATATAGGGTAAAAACCACGGACAAAGGTAGAAGAATTTCACTATGAGAAAATAGGAATTACAACTTCTCTCAATCTAACAAGGAGAAAACAATGACAATTCTCTCTTGATAAGAAAGGAGAAAACAACTCTATGAAAACTCTCTAATTTCTCTAGTATTGGGAGGATGTTAGAATGATTTGGGATGTGTAAGAATGGCAAATGGCTAGGCTATTTATAGTTGAGCTTTAGGGACTAACTTATAAATAACCTAAAGTTTAGGGACCAAAATTGTGATTTTCCCATGCCATTTTTCAACCTTGGCTGCACCTGCCAAAATTGAAATTTTCCATTTTCAATTTTGGCTGCAGCATTGCTTGACTTTCAACAATCTCCCACTTGAAGATTTGATTGGAACAATCATATCTTCACACCATTCTTTCTACCTCGTACTTTCCATGTTGCTTATGTCTCTAACAAGCCACAAGAGGATCGACACCAAGTAAACTTATCAGTGTTGATTGCTTTTGTCATGAAATCTGCTATGTTGTCATCGGTATGGATCTTCTGCATATCTATCGTCCCTTCTTCCACTTTCTCACGAATGAAGTGGTATTGGACCCGAATGTGTTTTGTTCTTGAGTGAAAAGCAGGATTCCTTGCAAGATGCAAGGCGCTCTGACTGTCACAAAACAAAGAGACATTCTCTTGTTTGTGCCTGAGCTCCTCCAATAGCATTTTCAACCATATTGCTTCTTTACTGGCTTGTGTAGCTGCTACATATTCTGCCTCCGTTGTTGACGTAGCCACAACTGATTGCAGTTTTGAAACCCAGCTTACAGCTCCACCAGCAACTGTAAACACATACCCTGTTGTAGATTTGCTTTTATCCAAATCTCCTGCATAGTCAGAATCGACATACCCGCTGATAAGAAAGTCTGATCCCCCGTAACATAATGCAACATTTAAGGTCCCTTTGATGTATCTCAGGATCCTTTTCACAGCATTCCAATGCTCTCTGCCTGGATTCGCCATGTACCGACTAACCACTCCCACTGCTTGTGCAATGTCTGGTCTTGTACAAATCATAGCGAACATTAAACTTCCCACTGCTGATGCATACGGTACTCGAGACATCTCCATCCTCTCTTCTTCACTGCTAGGACTCATACTGGAGGATAATTTAAAGTTAATAGGAAGAGGGGTATGAATTGGCTTACAATCTTGCATGCTGAATCGTGACAAGATCTTTTTCAAGTAATTTTTTTGTGAAAGCCAAATCTTCCTATTACTTCTGTCTCGGTGAATTTGCATCCCTAGAATCTTGTTTGCTGGTCCCAAGTCCTTCATTTCAAATTCCCTAGCCAGTCGTGCCTTTAATTCTTCAATATGATCTTTGTTGGGGCCTGCAACCAACATGTCATCTACATACAACAGCAATATAACAAATTCGTTTTCACCAAACCTCTTGAAGTAAGCACAAGGGTCTGCATTAAGTCTGTTGTATCCAAGGCTCATGATGAAGGAGTCAAATCTCTTGTACCAACACCTCGGCGCCTGCTTTAAACCGTACAGAGATTTGTTCAACCTACAAACCAAGTTCTTCTTTTCTTTTTCTTCAAAACCTTCAGGCTGGAGCATGTAAATCTCTTCTTCAAGATCTCCATGAAGAAAAGCTGTTTTAACATCTAGCTGCTCTAGATGTAAATTCAATGTAGCACACATTGCCAGGACAACTCGAACCGTTGTTAGTCGAACCACAGGAGAAAAGATTTCATTGAAATCAATACCTTCTTTCTGAGCATATCCTTTGACCACCAGTCTTGCCCGATACCTCTCCACTTGATCGTCACCATTTCTCTTGATTTTGAAGACCCATTTGTTACCAATTGGCTTCCTTCCTTGTGGTAGTGGCACAAGTTCCCATGTATTATTTTTATGAAGGGCTTCGATTTCTTCTTGCATTGCCGCCATCCACTGCGAAGCATCTGAGTTGTTCATTGCCTCCTCGAATGATGATGGCTCACCGTCCTCCGTTAAAAGGCAGTATGCAACATTACCTTCTATAACATAATCTGAGTGCCAATTGGGGCGTCTTCTCACACGATCTGATTGACGAGTTGTTGGAGCTTTAGAATTCTCTGGTTCTGATTCCTCGAGCTCTGGTTCTGCTTCAGAACAATCTCTCTGTTCAAACTCATTTTCAACATGTATCTGTGTAGTCTCTGGCTTTTCTTTATCAGTGCTATCATCTTCTTCTTTTCTTTGTAGCTTATCTTCTACAAAAATAACATCTCTGCTGATAATCACTTTGCGGGCAGTGGGATCCCACAAGCGATACCCCTTTACTCCATCAGCATACCCCAAGAATTTACATTTTCTGGATTTTGGATCCAACTTTGAAATTTCTTGGGCATTGTACATCACGTACACAATACTTCCAAATATATGGAGGTTTGAATAATCAACTGGTTTACCAGTCCACATTTCCATCGGTGTCTTCAACTCAATTGCAGTTGATGGAGCCCGATTCACCAAATAATAGGCGGTATTGACTGCTTCTGCCCAGAAAGCTTTTTCTAGCCCTGCAGCTCTCAACATTGCTCGTGTTCTTTCTAACAGAGTTCTGTTCATCCGTTCTGCCACTCCATTTTGTTGAGGAGTGTATACTGTTGTGAACTGTCTTTTGATGCCTTCTTTTCTGCAGAAGTCATCAAATTCATCACTTGTATATTCACCTCCATTATCTGATCTGAAACACTTGATTTTATTTCCAGAATCAAGTTCCACCCGCGCTTTGAAAACTTTGAAGGTTGAAAACACATCTGCCTTCCTCTTGATAGGATACACCCAACATCTCCTAAAGTAGTCATCAATGAAGGAGACAAAATACTTTGCTCCGCCTAGGGATGTAACCGGTGCTTGCCATACATCAGAATGAACCAATTCTAGAGCAGCCTTGCCTCTAGAATTTGATGTGTTGAATTTTAATCGATGCTGCTTACTTGTAATACAATGTTCACACAAAGGAAGTGATACCTTTGTTAAACCCGGAAGTAGCTTTTGCTCCACAAGGACTTTCATTCCCTGTTCTGACATGTGTCCAAGTTTCCGATGCCATAACATGGTAGAATCTGAACTACATGAGGCAATAGAGGCTTCAGCTTCTAGCAAAGTCTCTCCCTTCAGCATGTACAAATTTGCCGCTATCTTTTCACCTTTCATTACCACAAGCGCTCCATGGAACACCTTCATGATTCCTTTCCGTGTTTCAATCTTGCTTGCATTATTATCCAACAATCCGTAGGATAATAAGTTTTTCTTCAAGCCTTTCACGTGTCGCACATCTTGAACAACTTTGATTGTCCCGTCATACATCTTCAGTTTGATGGTTCCAACGCCAACAATCTCCAAGGCATGATCATTGCAGCTGTACACAGATCCTCCTGAGATAGGTTCATAATTATAGAACCATTCTCTTCTTGAGGTCATGTGATATGTGGCTCCCGAGTCAATAAGCCATATGTCTGCAAATCTTTTTCTGCCTTCCATGGCTGTTGCTGCTTCACAACAGAGAGCATCTCCATCATCTGAAGTGTTTGCCATATTTCCTTGAGGATTGGAGTTTTTAGGTAAACTCCAACAATCCTTCTTCATGTGACCCTTCTTTCCACAGTTGTAGCACTTTAAATTCTTCTTACTCATTGACTTTGATCTACCATGATTGTGACTGCTACTTTGGCCACGTTCTGTTGATCTTCCTCTCATCACCGTTAAGGCCTCTGCTTGTTGCAGATTTCCTTGTCTGTCTTCCTTGTTCTTGCGCCGATTTTCTTCTTCCAGAACAGCAGCTGCAACGTCATCGAAGACTAGATCACTTGTAAGGTTGTTGTTCGTCAAGTTGATGATGAGTTGATCATACGAATCAGGTAGACTTTGAAGCAGAAGTTCAGCACGTTCTTGTGACTCTATTTTATAGCTTAGGGATGTAAGCTGAGAAAATAGAGTATTCAACGTGTTTAAGTGCTCTGTCACTGAAGTAGATTCTGACATCCGAAGAGTGTACAATTTCCTCTTAAGGAAAATTTTATTGTGCAACGATTTGACCTCGTATAATTTTGCGAGGTGATCCCAAATCTCCTTGGCCGTCTTCTTCTCCTCGATGCTTGATAGTACTTCATCTGCTAATGCTAAATGAAGGTCTGCAATAGCATTCTCGTCCATCTCATTCCATTTCTTGTTATCCGTAAAATCTGCCGGCCTTTCGCTGATAGCCGCTAGACATCCGTTTTTTCTTAGGATGGCCTTTATCTTCAATTTCCACAGTGAGAAATTTCTCCCATTGAACTTTTCAATATCAAATTTCGTTGCCATAGCTTCTATTTCAGATAGCTCCCACTATTTCACCTTTTTGACGTGAATAGTGTCCACCACCTTCAATGAATGAGTAATATCTAACTTACTTTCTTATGATGGAGGATCCACTTTTCAGTGGCAACCAACAGAGAATACGGTAAGTAGATATACGCACCCAAATCTGGCTCTGATGCCAATTGTTGCGGAATACGATCGTCGGATAGAGCAAAAACGCAACTGATAATTTGAGAAAATAATAATGAAGATAAAAGAGACACAGATTTTACGTGGAAAACCCCTAAATAATATAGGGTAAAAACCACGGACAAAGGTAGAAGAATTTCACTATGAGAAAATAGGAATTACAACTTCTCTCAATCTAACAAGGAGAAAACAATGACAATTCTCTCTTGATAAGAAAGGAGAAAACAACTCTATGAAAACTCTCTAATTTCTCTAGTATTGGGAGGATGTTAGAATGATTTGGGATGTGTAAGAATGGCAAATGGCTAGGCTATTTATAGTTGAGCTTTAGGGACTAACTTATAAATAACCTAAAGTTTAGGGACCAAAATTGTGATTTTCCCATGCCATTTTTCAACCTTGGCTGCACCTGCCAAAATTGAAATTTTCCATTTTCAATTTTGGCTGCAGCATTGCTTGACTTTCAACAAACATAACCCGCTCCACGTCCACCGCACCTTCCATCACGCTTGTCGGACTCTCGTCAGAAATATCCGCCTCTCGTACGGCGTTACTACCGAGACAAAGTCCTCGCAACGCGTTCACCAACTCAAACGGCGTGGTGTTGTAATCAGACGACGAGAATTGGTTCTGAAAAGAGGCTTGGATCAGCGCGCTGAGTTGCTTGTTGAGATCTCGGTTGAAAGATCGAAGCGAGGAATTCTCTTGGCGGAGTGCCTCGGCTTCCTTTGCAGCTTCACGGAGACGAGTGAGGCAGAGATTGTGGCGGTTGATCATATCTTGATGTTGTTGCATGAGGATGCGAGGATTGTAGAGAGCGAACATAGAGGCGGCAGAAGTAGAGGATGAGGTCGTGGAGGAAGAGTAGACTCCGTCACTCTGGTGATCTTTCGGTTGCTTGCCTCCGAAGTCGCCATAGACGGTTGAAAAGTTGTCGTTTTGCATCTGCGAAATGATATACTGGAGTTGAAAAAAAACACTATTAGAGAAATAACAGAAAACAGCGATCGAATGAGTAAATTTCATTGAAATTGAGAAAAATTTACGCTCACCGGAACCTTAACTGTAACGCTTCTGATTTTCACTTCAGATCAGCGAAAGAGAGAGTGAGTGCGCGTGAGAATTTTCTTACTGTTTTGTTTGGCCAGAGGGAAAAAAGAAAAGAAAGGGAAAGAGTGGAACGAAGTTGAGAAATGGAGGGCGAAGGAGGCTGGGTTTATAGCAAGAGGGAATTGGAGGGAAAAAGTTGATTTTTTCTAAAACCGTTCAAACAGAAATACGCTTTGTCATGTACTTATAGTTTCTCCGATACCATACCAATACATTCCTTTAGCATTTACTTAAGGGTATTTAAGTCATTTAATTAATCTAAATCTGTGACTATGGGTATGAAGATTTTCATCAAGGTATTTTGTAGGGTAGACGAGCTTTTTTGTGGAAATAACAGTCGAGTACTAGAGAAAATTCGTCGGAGAGATTCAGTTTAGGTTTATTCGTTTTGTTTGTGATTTTGAAGCATAGTCACAGTTGCACTTTTGCACAATATTCCAGTTTTGTGCTATTGATTTTGTTGATTAAAGTTAACATCTTCAGATTTAGAATGTTTATATTCAAGTTTTATTAAGCATAATTTTTTTTGATGAAATTATTAAGCATAAATTTAATAATGCATTTAAATATATTTCGTATAGTAGTTTATTCGTTTGTGCTCGTGATAGTTTATTCAGGTTTGTAATATATAAATGCACTCACATAGTCAAAATTTTTATATAGTTGGGTTAAAGTAGATTTTGAAGTACGCGGATTTTCATACCACTATAATATAAATATTGTTAACCCCATACCCAAATAAATTAAGTGGGGTCAATTCTAAAATTTTCATGAAAAATTTTATATTAACTCTTTGAAAATCCCATTTAACTCTTTAAAAATCTCATACCACAACAAATCAAGTGGAGTCAATTGACCCCCTAAATTATATGTGACTCCATCACTGTATAAATGTGTTGATTGTAATTTATAGTTTTTATTTGTGTATTTTTTTGGCATAATCATTGATATTCAGTTTATTGGTAAAATAATCCAGATCTAGTGTTGCATATGCTCGTTATGGCGCCACTCTCCCGACCTAATTTATTCTATTCGTAATGTCAGGATTTGGACCTCTAACGTTGTTTACAAAATCTAGTGTCTCATCCCATAAATCAACTAGTTGTTGGTTATATGTGTATTATATTAATGGCCATATTTTTATACACAACCCTTCATATTTAAACTATAAAATTTAAAACCTTTTGAACACGAAAGACATGTATCCTGGGATTCGTTAATAATTATATGCCAACCAAGGTGAAGATAACTATGTGGAGAATTGTTAATAATTATATGCCAACCTTTGATAACTTGCAATCGAGAACGACTGAATGTAGATAATTGATGTCCCTTGTGTAAGTCTGATACCGAAAGTATTGAGCATGTTATGAGAGATTGTGGGTTTATCAAACAGATTCTTGTTGCTCAAGGAGTGCAACTGTACTGTCCCTGTGAACGAGTTTGCTTTAACTTTTTTCTCTCTAAGTAAAAGGCATAGGAAGGTTTTAATGGTCGCTTTTCTGGGCAGTATGGTATGCTCAAAATAAGGTGGTACATGAAGGGAATGCTCCATCAGTGTTTAATACTCTCTCTTTGTGGCGTTCCTACGAGAAAATGATATGCTCAGCTCACAAGACTATTAGAGACCTGTCAGGAGTCGAGAAAATGGAAAGCTCTTACAGTGAATGTGGTCAAGCTAAACTTCGATGCAGCTGATGATTCTCATTCTATGAAGTCTACATCTGGGGTTATTTGTCGAGATAGTGATGGATTTATTGTGGCAGCTTGTTCTACTCCCCATTTGTATGTGGCAGCAGACCCGTTTCAGGCTGAAGCCTTAGCATGTCTAGTGGCAGTTAACTTTACATGGGAACTTGTCTTTATAAGGTGATAATTGAAGGAGATTATCTTACGATAATTAAGAAGTGTTGCTCGGAAGCCATTGATGTCTACTTGATTATCCCGGTGATTGCTGACATCAAGGAGGTGTTTAAAGTCTTTGCGTGTTAGCTTCAACTTTGTCCACCGTGAGGCAAATGATATTGCTCATATTTTGGCCCATGAGGGGAAAGCTTATAGCAGTCCTATGTATTGGATAGAAGAAGCCCCTCCTAAAACGATGCTAGCTGCTGCGAAGGAACGTGAGGAGACTGTGCATACTTAGTAGAAAAGATGATCCTGCATGGTGTTAATTCTCGAATTTATTTAGATTTGCATGAGTAGATGCACTCCGAGGTTCTTAGTTTTTGATATAGCTGGTTTGATGTATTTGTTAGCTGCTAGGAATGATGTTTGTGCTTTCCTGTTTTTGTATTATACTGTCAAACTATAACTTTGTTTTGGCTATCATTCCTTAATATATAAACCAGCTTTTCAAAAAAAATTAAAACCTAAATTTTAATCCCAAAAATCATCGAAGTCATCGTGTTTTATTTATTTATTTGGGTGTTTGCTTCTTTATCACAACTGTAACCACCTCCCTTCCTCCTATTTTCAGAATATTAAATAAAATTTTTATAATCTTCCAATCAAAAACACTTTCGAGCCATTGTCATGGTTGTTAAGTTAGGCATACACATTTGCTTATATATATATAATCTTTGTTGTAATTAAACATTGAGGTTTGTCTTTCGTTTTCATTTCAGTTAGGGCATGCTACTGTTTTAGCTGATTAGCTCTTTGCTCACGTAGCTGTTGCTGGGGATTTATCAGGCAAAGGTGCTAAGCACGGTTAGATGGGGAAGATGGCATTTTTCAATCCTCAACCCTTGTTTCGATTATGATTGTGTGATCTGCTAAAATAACGTTAGAATGATCTCTTATTTCACATCAAATGTTTGGTGTCGATCGAGTACATTACATAACCATATATGATACGCATCCGAATCCGACACATGAAATATTTATCATATAATTATAGCATGCAATAAAATGTTCCATCTAACTTCAATCAAAGGGTATTTGTCCATATAATCCCTTGAGATCCATGTCACTTGCAACCGCACCAAGTCTTGAATCATTATCACAACTAACTGCAAATGCACATTTTCTGGTGTTAGTTAAAGACAGTTACTTCAAAGACAATTAAGAGATAAGATTGGCTAGAGTCATTGGTTTCCTCAAACCAGTTATGCAGGTGAATCACAACAAATAGCAAGTGACAAAATCTTTTTAAAAGAAAATTCAAAAAGAAATGGGAAAGTAGAGGAAAAGTCAGAGAAAGTGGATGAAAAAATAAATATAGAGAAAAAGACATACCTGGAAATAAAGTCTAAAGTTTTAAACGTGTCGAAATACAAATTTCTCCCCGGTGTCGGCCTCCTTGATTAGTGTCGCCTCTTTCCTTCTCCAATCGTCAATTAAAAAATAAATGATATAGAAGTTTCAAGAGCAGATAGTCGACATATAGGTTTTGTTTAAGATATTTTCTTTTAATTTTTTAAATAAAAATATCAAAATTACCCTTGAAAAAACATGTGAAAGTATCATGTCGTCTTCGAAACATCACCAGGTAAAAAAAAAGCTATTTGTAGCATTTAAAAAAACCACTATATAATGAGATTTTGCAGCATTTAATAGAAAACACCAATATATATAAAAGAAATACCACTAAAGTATTGTACAATTATGGCGTTTAGAACAAACGCCGCTAAATGTGACACTTGTTGTGGCGTTTTTGAGACAAACGTCATTATAATACGAGTATTTGTGGCGTTTTAGGTGAAACACCACTATATATGAATCTAATTGTGGCGTTTGTTAAACAAAAGTCACTATAGTACGCGTGTGTAGCGTCGTTGCCCCCAAAACGCCACCGTATATCAGTCTATCGCGATGCGATATTTTTACTATAAACACCACTACGGATACATGAATATTGAGGTGCATTCCCGTAAACGTTGCGTATTTTGTGGTGTTGATTCTGTAAATGCTGCAAGGTGTAAAAAATTAACGACTTTTACTCGAAATATGTCGCTAAAAGTGACGCTATATATCAAGCTTGGTGCATTGAGTATACCACCCATCTTCCAAACAGGAATGCCACAATACTAATGGGAACTGGGACTACTAGGAGGGAGGAATGGATAATTTTTCTCTAAAATTTTCTCTAGAATTTTCTTTTCCTTTTCGTCAAAACTTTTCAATTTTCACGAATTGTTTTGAGTTTGGACTAGAATTATTTCACAATGGAAGTTGTACTCATCATTTGCATGATTTGTGCAAGGGATTTCAACACAATTTGGCAACTACAAATGTGTTTTTGAACTATGATGGTTTTCTTCATAAACGAACAATGAAGTTTTCTGGAATTTTAATCATTCAAAGGATAGATTTCAGCATATGTTTCCATAGAAATCATGGTTCTGTTGCATCGGATACAATTCTGCAATTTTTCGATTGGAATGGATGCACCCGATACAAGTTCTGAGGCGGTTATTTTGGTAACCGCCTTCAAGAGTTGGTTACGTTCTATGAAGTTCTTCAAACATTGTAAAATTATGGGTTTGTTTACCATGTTCTAACATGGATACGAAAGACATGGCTAATTAAACAGGACGATTCTGTCCGAAACTACTTTGCTATGATGGAACGCACGTTGAATTTCCACTTTATTGGCCAAGATGAACAAGTAATGGCTGGGAATTATCTCTTAACAATGGCTGGAAATTCAATTCATGATCATGGATGTCATTCAAAGTTAGTTATTGGGCGGTTACCAACTATTGTTTCTTCATGCTTCGTGTGGCTAAGAACACGTCAAATTGGATTCTTGGTTCAATTACTTAGTATAATTAAGGACAGATCTTTAGAGATACATGAGATTTACTATTGTAATTTCTAGGATTTTAATTCTTCATGCTTCGTGTGGCTAAGAACACGTCAAATTGGATTCTTGGTTCAATTTCTAGGATTATTGGGCGATTTACTATTGTAATTTCTTGGGTTTCAATTTTTCATGCTTCGTGAGGCACATTTCACGTCTTGCTGGAAAACCACCACTAAAATCAAGAACAATTGTGGATTGTTCTTCGAAGAACAATGAGATTGTTCATGATTGTTGGTGCTTTTTCCAATTCGATTTCGATTTGATCTTCTCCGAGTGGCTATTGTTGGAATTTGGTGTTGCTAGCAACCTTGAACCGTTGGATCACCGGTTAGCCATCGGGAATGATGTACACCGTTGGATCACCGGTTAGCCATCGGGAATGATGTACACCGTTGGATGAGATGGGATTATGATTGCATTATAGATGACGTTTACTCATGGGTGCTTTTAATTGCCTACATGGGTGCTGGAGGGGCGCTACAAGGTTTCGAAACTAGGGCTAGAACGCTGGTTGAACTAGCACAAAAGGACATACCCTTGGCTTTGGTGGGATTCAATCACGAGTCTCATGGTATGAACTGGGACATTCACTCCTCATTACCGTTGGATTGCTTCACCTTTGGTCAAGGACATATTATTGACCATGGGATGTGGAGTCTTAGAACTACACGACATACTTGGGCTTTGCGCGGAATCGATCCTGGGTCCTGGTTCTTAATCACAATAGCGCCAGATCCTTCTCTTTTGGCTCCCAATGGGTTTGATCACGAGACTTCATCCATGATCCGTGCCATCCAATGTCCAGGACCGTTGGATGCTATAGATATTGTCCTAGCGGTATTGTCACCCCGTTGGATCTTTGGACTTCACAACTATTGTTCATCGTTTGCCTTTGACTGTTGGATCGAGACTGTGATAATCGGATGCTCTTATCATAAGCTCTTATCTCCGAGGTGGTTTCTCATGGTTACGCATGTTCTTCACAATCCGGATAGTGGGCGGTTTTCAATTGTGCAACTACACTTAGTGGAAACTCCCTCCTGGTCGGTTACTCTCTTAGCCTATAAATACATATTGGCATTTCCACTTCCATCTTTTTTCTGTGATTTATTTAATTCATCATTTTGGCTTTTCTCTATCTCTCTCGACATGGCTATGAATTTCTCGACATGGCTATGAATTTGCAAGCGCTTATGGCAAACTTGAGCTTTATGGGTGCAGAGCAAGCGGCTATCCTTGATGTTGCACACTCCGATGATGTATCCATGGCTGCCGACGTGAAGTTTGGTTTGGTGGGTAAGGTACTCTCTCCCCGCTTGATTAATGATACCACTTTTATCCGCGTTTTCTCTAACATCATGGAAGAAGAGAAAGTTGAGATTTTAGCACTCAAACCGGGTGTTTTCCTCTTCAAAATGTCGTCCAAAATGCACCTCAAGAATGTGGTTCGACGTGGTCCTTGGTTATTTGATGGAGAGCCGGTTGTCATGACTTTATTTCGACCGTCTTTGGCCCTTGATGAATACAACTTTGATAAGATGTGTTGGTGACGTCAGCTTCTAGAAGGTGCTGACGTGGTGCCCAGTCAGTATTTATGCCCTGGTTCATGCCCATTAATCTGCCCACGACTCCAGTATTTTCTGCAGCATTCCAACTTATTTCCAGCATTACGTAACATGCACGAGAACAACATAAAAACAGCCCAATTAAGTCCTTCAAACATATATTCGATCAAAATAAGGACTAAAAACATAACCAAAATAAATACTTATCAAATTCCCCCTCACTTATCCGATGCTTGTCCTCAAGTATCTCAAAATTAAAAAAACTTAAGTTCAAGTTTCCATCCGTAATTTCACGAAGTCTCAAAGATTTCAATATGATTAAGTATCTAAATATGAAAGAAAACTAAGGAGCAAAAATAGATAAATGGTAAGATTAATAATTTAAAGCAAAAACGACATTCTAAAACCCTACTAACATCAATGATGCAAACCAAGTACCCTCACAAGGAATCGCTCATGTCACTTAAAGTGTTTAAGGGTAGAGAAAAAAAATCACTCGAGCCAAAGCTAATTAGAGCATAACCATAGGCTTGTGTTTAAATCTAATCTCCACTACTAATATGAATATGATGCAAAAATCAAGAGGTCTTAAAGAAGGGTTGTAATGGGGCTAAGGTAAGGGTGGGATAAAGGCTGAAAATAAGGGTTAAAATTCAAGACAAAAAATCATCCCAAAAAAATATATTCGAAACTGTTTTTTTTCGAACTGCACTGTTTTTTTTCTGTTTTTATTTTTTTCTGCAGACTCGAACGATTTCCTGCACTTCTTTTTTTTCTGCACTGCATACTCGAACAGTTCTGCACAATATATTCGAACAATTCTGCACAGTTTTTTTTCTTCTACACAATATATTTTCTGCTGCTGCACTGCACTTATTCGAATCTATTTTATTTTAAAATTCAAAACTTGGATATTTATCTTATGTAATTTAATTTAAATTTAGGATTTATCATCTTAGGTTTTTAGGGTTTTCAACTACTATAAATACCCCACTTTGGGGGTGAATTAAATCATCAATCATTCCATTGTTCTCTTCTTCGTTGAGTTTTAATAAAAATTCTCCGTTTTCTCCATTTCATTTTTTCTCCATTTTTCTCTTTGTTTAATTAAGTATGGTTTTTTTACAAACCATGCTTAACTAAATTCCCTTTAGCCAAAAGCAACGCCAAACCCGACTAACCTCGTGAGATTAGGAAAATACTTCAAACCTTCGACAACTCCTTTTTAGATTCTCTGTAAAATTGATTAGGCAATCGGCCTAATCTTTAGGCATCTCAATTGTTTCATTCCGAGAGGGCGCATCGGGTTGAAGTGGTTTAGATCCAACGTTGGGGACGAGGAAAAGCTTGTAGCCAATTCGACTCCCTAAGAACAAACTTAGTGGCGGTCCACTAAGGGGAATCAAAATCGGAAACAATTCTCATCGAGACAATTATCTGAGCACGGGCTTCTCCAGCACTAACTCAGATTTGAGTTAGCATCGATTGCCGTAGCTAACTCACTAAGTTTGACTTCAAGGATTGCCCTGGGAGCCGAATTTACCCAAGAGAAGTAAGTTGCAAGGGTTGGGACTTGTAGACTGTAACCTGCAGGAAAGTCGAAGAAAAATCAACTTCAGTGATCGAAGATGTCGTGGCAAAGCGTGGCTTGAGGCTATTTCAATCTATAATTCACTTTCAATATTTATTTTACGCTCTTATTATTTATTCTCATTCAAATCACTTCTCTAAAATCCCCCATTTATTTTCTACAGGTTATTGGTCTAAATCAGAACGAAAGGTGTTAGAGTTCCTATTCCTTGCGGATCGACCCTTACTCTCGCTATATTATTTTAAATCTTATTTATTTGAGTTTAAGGTTTTATTTTTGACACAATACGACGCGGCAACGGCGCCAATTTTGACACGCGTCGTAACGTGTCAAGAATAATTTCCTTCTTCCAATAAATAAATAAATAAATAAATTAAACTAAATATAGAAAGGGAAGTAGGAGTCGAACCCACAGGGACTTAGAACTTTTCTTGTCACGCTTTTGTAGTTTCTGAACCAAGAATTGTTGATGGAGCTATGTTGATGTGATTTAAGTGGGGGTTTGTTGTAATGAAATGTAATTATTTAAGAAAGTAAAAGAAAGCTTTTAAAAGAGTTTAAAGTAAATATGAGATTATCAGCCTCGGGCTTCCGCGTTGACTTGTTCTACTTGGTTCCTTGGTAAATATTTTTATTTCGAAAAACTTGTTGGCAAAATTACTTCAAGGTCAATCCTTGAGTTTTTGTTTGTAAACTGAATTTCCAAAATCAATTTTTGGTTTCAGTTTTGATAATTTGTCTAAACCAACTCAATGTTTGAGAAAACAAATTACTTAAGCTCGTAACCAACTCGAAAAGTCATTTCTATAAAAACGATTCGATCTCAATTTCACTTAGTAATCTATTTACTAAGTGTGTTCCTTGGAAGTCGGATTTGTTTCAATAACCGATCATCCCTCCCACTTGATAGATCAAAACAATTGTTTTTCTCCAAAGTCAATTTTTGGGTTTTAAAAATCATTTTGATTTAGAAAATAAAGTTTGAAGAAATTGAGAGAAGTTTTCGAAATGTTTGAAGCATAGTTTCAAACCTCGCCTTGAGAACGCGTCATCGCAAAAGCCTTCGGATTAAAAAGATCTAGCCGAGCATGATTATTAAATTAATCATGCTCGACATTTAGGAAATAATTAAAAGAAAAGAACTTTAAGAAAAACTAAAAAGAGAAGAATTTCCAAGAGAATAAGAAATGATGTTTAATTGCTAATTGAATGATGACAATACTTACCCCAAAGAGGGGTATTTATAGTGTTTCAAAATAACCTAAGTAAAACCTAAAATGATAATTAAAATTAAACAAAATAATTATCCAAAGTTTAAAATTTAAAATTTAAAAAAATCCGGTGATAAGCTATCTGATAAGTGGCTTGATAAGCTATCTGCGTTGCTGATGTCAGCTTCTAGAAGTTGCTGACGTGGCGCCCAGTCAACATTCATGCCCTGGTTCATGCCCATGAATCTGCCCACGACTCCAGTATTTTCTGCAGCATTCCAGCTTATTTCCAGCATTACGTAACCTGCATGAAAACAACATAAAAACAACCCACTTAAGTCCTTCAAACTTATATTCGATCAAAATAAGGACTAAAAACATAACAAAAATAAATACTTATCAGAGAGTCGGTTGTCATGACTTTATTCCGACCGTCTTTGGCCCTTGATGAATACAACTTTGATAAGATGTGTTGGTGGATACGAGTTTATGGATTGCCACTAGACAAGATGACAATGGCCACGGCAAGGAAAATTGGAGAATATTTCGGGAAACTTGCCTACGTGAACGGCTGCCAAGTTGGTGGTAATTTGGGGGAGTACTTTTGATTGAAGGTGGAGCTCACCGTAACTAATCCTCTCTTGAGGTTTGTGCTGCTGCCCAATGGAGATGGTGAAATCCGTGCTTGCCCGATTCAATATGAGAAGCTAAATAAATTTTGCTTCTTTTGTGGTGTCCTTGGACATGAGGTTGAATTATATCCGAAGAAGGTGTCACAAGGGGTTGCTCTTCCCTATGGTCATTGGCTTCGAGTCCCTATTGAGACAAGAATGCCACAACAATTGTTCCGTAGGGGCATCATTGTTTTCCGTGATATCGAGGTTCCGACCCATGACTGTGGTGCTCCCAATTTTGCCCGCCCCGGCCGAAGCTCCTTCCTCTAGCACGGTTGTTCCGCAAGTTGTCGTGCAAGAGCAAGGGGATGCTAACTTACCATGTGGAATTGATGAGGATGGGCTAACCGTGAATGATATTGATGCACTAGGATGGACTAAAAACCTCCTTTCTTACGGTGGAAGGGGAGTATTCCTTAAAGTTGTTGCACATGCATTGCCGACTTATGTTATGACATGTTACTTATTACCATATTGTCTAATCACACAAATAGTCAGTGTTATGCGAAACTATTGGTGGTCAGCCAGAATGACGGGACGAGGTTGGCCGATGATAGCTTGGCAGCAGTTGTGCACTCCCAAAAGAGTTGGAGGACTTGCATTCCGTGATCTACACCAATTTAACATTGCGCTTCTGGGTAAACATGTTTGAAGATTATTGGCTGACCCTGATCGTCTTGTATCCCGTGTCCTATCTTGCAAATACTTTGCAGGAAAATCAGTTCTTGATGCCAGACTTTGAGACAAACCTTCATATGCATGTAGATCGATTTTTACTGCCATGCAAAAGTTACGGGCTGGTTTCTTCTAGCAAATTGGCATGGATAGTCAGGTTCCCATTCTCAGTGCACCTTGGGGTAGTTCTCACATAGTTTATTTAGCTGACACATATGTTGATAATATGGTTACTCCTATAACATGTGGAGATTTCATGTTACCATCTTTTAATGGATGAGATGCTACTAAAGTCCGGCAGGTGTTCTGTCCAGAGGATGCATCTGAAATATTGGAATGTCCTATTGCTAATAGATTAGGTGATGTGCTTGTTTGGGGTAATCATTTTAGTGGAACCTACTCAACTAGATCCGGATATGCTTGGCTAATGAAGGAATTCCATGGCACGGATGCTCCATCAAAATTTTGGCATACTTTGTCAAAACTTAAAGTCTTACCAAAGATTCAAATCTTCATTTGGATGATTGCTCACGAGGCGTTACCTGTATATGGCCTTATTGGTGTACTTAGTTCACCGGATGACATCTGTCCACTTTGTAATTCTGATATTGAAACCGTTCTACACGCATTACGAGACTGTCCAATGACTAGGGAGGTGCTTCACTTATTCAAGCTTCATGGTCGGATTCTCATGGATAGCTCCACGTCATCTCTAGTATGGTTAGAACATTGTGAAGCTATTTTACCTCCCGACACATTTGTAGCGTTTGTGGTGCTTCTATGGAATATCTGGAACAAGAGAAATACCTTTGTTCATGACCGAAAGTTGCAACCTGCTTTTCTTATAGCCGAGAATGCACATCACTTGCATAGGGAATTTAATAGAGCATCCATTACAGCCCTTCCCTATGGTGTTCCTTACCGGCCAACACCAACAAAGTGGATGAAACCACCGTCAGGTATGATTTCACTTACGGTTGATGGTATGTTCTAGGTGCAAACAAAATTGGGAGCGCTAGGATTCCTTGCACATGATCACAATGGACCGACCATTGTTGGTTATGCACGCATGTTACCGAGAACGGAATCTGTAGAGTGTGTGGAAAGCCATACATTTTATGCAGCCATCATATTTGCATTGGACCAAGGACGGACGAATGTGCGGATTGAGGGCGACGCGGCAAACGTGGTGAACCAGCTGGTGAGCCGTAATGATGGTAGATCCTTGTTGGCGCAAAGCTTAGCCGAGGCAAGAGAGATGTTGCACACACATTCACAGCTTAAGGTGGCGTTTATTCCCCGATCGGCAAATGAAGCTGCACACACCTTAGCTAATTGGGCATTCACAGAACATCGTTGTATTTATTTTTATGATGAATGTCCATCTTGTATTGAAAACATTATATTGAATGATGCAATTAACGGATAACAGGGCGGTGGGTACTCTTTTCCCCTTTAGGGGTTGACATTGGGATTTCTAATGCTGGCTGTAGAGGGAATTTTTAACGAGGTCTGCTTACTATTTTCTTTCAAAAAAAAGAGAATGCCACAATACACTTTCGAGTCCAAAACACTGCAACTTGAAGATCCGTGATGATATAATCCTGATTCCAGCCTTTACAATCCAAAGTCAAAGAACTAAATAACTTATCCATAAAGCCAAAACAATCCAAGGAAGCACCGAATCGCACAAACACAACAAGACCGCTACACTACACAACGAGAATCCAGAATCCAACCTAATATAACCAACACCATAGAGGAAATAATCCTAAGCAAAATTTAAACCAAGTTGTCGTATCAATGATAAAATTAAACCTCACCAACATGAAAAAATCCAACCTAATTGAAATCTCATAATAGAACTCTCATTAACCAGAGACAACTACCAAGTATAACATCAACAAAATTATTCTAACAAGATTCCTTGACAGAAACCGACACCATCGTGAGAAAGCACTCCACTAAGCTAACCAGCACCACTTAGCAAAACGTAATAACAACCAATATATTATTTCCTCCACTCAAGAGAACCTAGTCGAGAACACAACCCCATCCCCAGTCTATACAAACTAGAAGTCGACAAAAAACTCATGAAACTTAAGCGTATGTGATCTACTAATAAATATCTACGTTGCACTGATACAGATCAAAGATAAGAAATGATAATTTTTAAGATTATAAGGCACAAGTACAACAACGGTATGAAAAATATATAATAATAATAAGGCTTGATGGCACCAATGCCCCTAATGTGTACATTTTATACCGAGTTGGCCTCTAACGAATTTTTCGAGATGTTTTACCCCTTAAATTTTAAATCGTAACCTAAGTTGCCCTTATTGTTAACTCTCGTTACAATTTTAATGGACCAATCAGAACGTGTCATGTGTCACTAATAAACAAAAAATCCGTTGGCTTTAATAAAATGGTTAATTACACATTAAGCATGTTAATTTTTTATTTTTGTTTAATTTAGTCCTAAAACTCTTTATTCAACCCTAAATTGATCTCAATTTCTTTCTAATTTTTATTATTTACTCTAATATTTTAATATGATGATATTTTTGTTCAATTTAGTCCTCCAATATTTATTTAACCCAAAATTAACCCCTATTACTTTAAATTGTTTATAATTTAGTCCAATATTTTAAATATAATTATATTTTTGTTCAATTTAGTCCTAAAAATCTATATTTAACCCGAAATTGACCCCAAATTCTTCATAATTATTATAATTTATCCCAATATTTTAAATATAATCATATTTTTGTTTAATTTAGTCCTAAAAATCATCGTTTAACCATAATTTCTTTCTAATTTTTATACTTTAGTCCATATACATATATGGACTAAATAATATATATATATATATAAGTTCCAAGTAATACTAATGAATGAAAATATAGACCATATACATATATTTAATACAATATGTATATGGATTTATATTCAATACACTAGCGGTGAACACATTTAGTTACCACAAGCGCCTTAGTTTTAGAGTTTAGGCACTTAATTTAGGGTGTATGGTTTACATGTAAGATTTAGAATTTAGGGGTGATGGTTAGAATTTAGGGGTTAGGGTTAGGATTTAGGGTTTAGAGTTTAGGATTTAGGTTTTAACCTATAAACTCTAAATTCTAATCCTAAACACTAAATTCTATTCACAATCCCTAAATTCTAAACTACTAAATCTAAACATTTAAACCCTACACCGTAAACTAACCCAAAAACTAAAGGGCTTGTGGAAACTTTTAGTTTCCACCGTCAGTGTATCAAATAATTATAATTAGTATATATATACATAATTTTTTGGCTAAAGGCTTATTTTACCCTCGAGTTCGACCCCAAATAGCAATGTTGCCCCTCGCGCGAAAACGCGTTCAATTAAGTCCTCCAGTTCGCACATTGAAACAATTAGCCCTTTGACTAACAGAACCGTTAAAACTGGTCATTACTCCGTTAACGTGTCAGCCGTCTGCACCACATGGCATACCATGTCAGCGTTGAAAAGTCAAAATGCTGACGTGGCAAAAAATAAAAAATAAAATTTATTTTTTTATTTTTCATATTTATTTTTATATCAAATTTTAACCAATTAAATGATGACACATGACATCATCTGATTGTTTTTAAAGTAAAGAGTTAAAATAACTCTTGATATGGAAGGGCTAAGATTCAAACTTAGGTCTTGGTAAAGAAAAGCTTTGTGATTTACTACTAAACCAACCTCTTAACCTTGTCAAAAAAAATCAAATGTAGTATATAACCTTATCGAAATTGCATGGCTGTTGCTTCTTCTTCTTGCACTCTTCCTGGTAATAACCCTTTCCTCGTTATAGATTCTTCCGAACATAGTTTGAAAACCAGTAGAATAATTGGGGAACTGCTATCTTGGTACTTTGAGGGAGTTCTAATTTTTTTTTTTTTTTGGGGGGGGGGGGAGAGATTGCGTTATGTTCGAAAGATTCTCGAACTCTAAGAAACAGTTCTTTAAGCATGTTTACTAAATTGAAGGTAAAATTAGTGAGACTGCCATGAAGAAGAAGCATCCAGTGCTAGAAAAAGAAATTGTAGAATCCGTGATTTATGAAGAAAATGGAAGGATATTTCTTTGTAAGGGCATAACCCAAAAGCAATTAAAAAAGTGATATTAGTTAAAATATGTTGTTTTTTTGTTGTTTTTAAAACTAGCATTTTCACCCAAATCAAAAAGTTAAATTTTATAGCTTCTTGGGTAAAAAAGCTAGTTTGAAAATAAAATTATTTTTTTACCCTTGTTATTTAATTATAATTTATTGTTAAAATGATGTTTATGCATACATAATTGTAAAATAATATATATTTTATAATATTTATATTGAGAATAAATTTTTTTATTTGTAATTTATTTTAATTTATTATTAATTTGTAAGTGGTATGTCCGTATATAATTTACAATGTATTTTATATTTTTAAATTAATTTTTTTCAAAAAATAAATTTTTTATTATAATTGAAATCGATATATTTCATATATCATAACATTAACTATTTGAACATCACCCAAGTTTATTTTTACTTTTTAATACCATGTCTAAAATAAACATTTTATCTCCTCAAAATCAAACACTAACCAGCTTTTTAAAACTACTTTTCAACAACTAGTTTGAAAATCACATTTTTTACCGCACTTTTTAAAACCAACCACAAACTAAGGTTGTTTCCTATTATTATTAGCTGTTTCCCCAGATGAGAAAAGAGAAAATCGAACGCGCGGAAGATCTACCTTCAATTATATAAAGCAATGGAGGCTCTTATTCACATTTGCAGAGATGGTTGCAGAACCATTGGTCCATGTGATAAGGATTTCAAAGAGGACCAGAAACCTTGCACTTATGCAGCCTGCAAAGGTATAGAATTGCTCGTTCGCCAATTTCGAACTGTATTCAGATTCATTTTTGCAGAAATTTTCAAAGGTAATGATGAAGAAGCAGCAGTCATGCAATTTGATAAGATTATATACTATATTTAGTGTTTTGTCTGACAAAGTTAAGAGGTTGGTTTTATCGAATGTTGAAAGAGATTCTAGGGTTTCTTGATTTTGGGGATTTCGGGTGAAAGGAAGAAAGGAGAAGGAAACGTGAGGAATGAGATTGTAAATGACACGTGATGAAAACAGAGAATAAAAGTTCAGCTCTTTTATTAAAATGGAAAAATTGAATACAAAGCACTCATAGTTTTCACTTATTTATACACAAGTCACTAACAGATTTAACAAACTAATATGAACAACTCATCATCTTGATTCCAGCTCAGCACTCTTCTTTATAATCTTGATAGCCCCCCCTCAAGTTGGAGCATACAAGTTTTGGAGGCCCAACTTGACAATGGCACCCTGAAAAAAACCAGGATTCAAGGATTTAGTAAAACAGTCAGCTAATTGGTTTTGAGAAGAAACATGCAAAAGTTTAATAACTCCCTGTTGAATTTTCTGTCTGATTAAATGACAATCTATCTCAATATGTTTGGTACGTTCATGATGCACAGGATTCTCAACAATCCTTATGGCAGACAAATTGTCACAATAAAGGTTAGCAGCAGGAAGAGAAATCTGTAAATCAGACAGAAGATAAAAGAACCACTGAATTTCACATGTTACAGCAGCAATGGCTCTGTACTCGGCTTCACTAGAAGAACGAGATACAGTTTGTTGTTTCTTGGATTTCCAGGAAACTAAGAATTTTCCTAAAAAAAGACAGAATCCTGTAATAGACTTACGAGAATCTGGGCATGAGGCCCAATCAGAATCAGAGAAGGCATGAATTTTTAAAGGATTATCAGAGGGGAAGAATAAACCTTGACCAGGTGCGCCTTTTAAGTATCGAAGTATCCTATGAGCAGCAGTCAAGTGAACACTAGTAGAAGCAGATAAGAACTGAGATAGCTGTTGAACAGCAAAACATATATCTGGTCTAGTGTTAGTGAGATAAAGCAATTTTCCAATAAGTTGTCTATATGAAGTTATATCCTCTAAAGGATCACCATCAGATTTAGACAAATGAGTTGTAGCAAGAATTGGGGTGGAAGCAGGTTTACAACCAAGGAAACCAGTGTCTTTTAGAAGTTCTAGGGTATATTTCCTTTGGCATAGATTGATACCCTTATTGGATCTAGCAATTTCAAACCCTAGGAAGTATTTTAACTTGCCTAAATCTTTAATTTTGAAAACATTATGAAGAAAGCTTTTGATACAAGAAATCTGCTCAGATGATGGACTAGCTATAATGATATCATCTACATATACAACAATTGCAACAAATTGAGATTCTGTACCCTTTGTAAACAAACTAGAATCTGAAATGGACTGCTTAAAACCTTGTTCTAATAGGGCAACAGTCAACCTTTCATTCCACTGCCTACTGGCTTGCTTTAAGCCATACAAACTTTTATTTAATTTACAAACAAGCTCATTTTTGTCTTTAGAAAAACCAGGAGGTAATTCCATATAAACTTCCTCTTCTAAAAACCCATGTAAGAAGGCATTATTAATATCTAATTGCTGTAAATACCAGTTTTTAGAAGCAACAACAGCCATTAGAGTTCTTATAGTAGTTATTTTAGCTACTGGACTGAAGGTGTTTATGAAATCAACACTAGGTTGCTGTGTGTAACCCTTTGCAACTAGTCTGGCTTTATATCTATCTAGTGTACCATCAGACTTTAATTTGGTTTTAAAAACCCACTTACAACCTATAGTGGTCTTTCCAGGAGGTAAGGGTACAAGATCCCAAGTCTTATTTCTTTCTAGAGCATCTATCTCTTCTTGCATAGCAGACTTCCAGCAGTCATTCATAAGAGCTTGTTTATATGTTTTAGGTTCAGTTAAAATATCTATATTATTAATGAATGACTTGTGCCTAGTAGATATATTAGCATAAGACAAAACTTGGTCTATAGTGTGAGGAGTGGTCCTAGCTTTAGGCATTGTGACTTGAAAATCCTTAAACTTCTGAGGAACCTTAACAGATCTAGTAGGCCTAGTAGAAATCCTAGACTTATGTTGATCAACAGTAGGATTTTTATCAGAACTATCAGAAGACAAGGCATTTTCAACAGAATTAGTAGTTTGAGGAACAGTAATATCACAACCAGCACTACTAGTATCAACATCATGCTCAGACTGATTAGGAGAAACAGAATCAGGATGAAATTCAGAATTTAGAGGAACTATCTCAATATCAGAATTAAAATCAACTTTATTACTATCAGAAGAAAAATCATCCTCTAAACTTAAACCATCACAGTTAGGCAAAACCAAATCAGGAAGCTTGTCATTAGCATGTGGCTTAAAAGGAAACATATGTTCACAAAAAACTACATCTCTGCAAACAAAAACAGACTGAGTTTCAAGATTATACAACCTAAACCCTTTTACATTTCTAGGAAAGCCCAAGAAAACACACTTAATGGCCCTAGAATGCATTTTAGTTTCAGCCTTAGGTAAAGAAGAAGCATAGGCAAGACATCCTATGACTCTAAGATTATTATACCTAGGTTTAGACTGGAAAAGAACTTCAAAAGGTGTTCTATTACCAAGAACAGGGGTAGGAGTAACATTGATGAGAAAGGCAGCATGCATAACACAATCTACCCAAAAACTAAAGGCAAATTAGGAAGAATTCTTAAAGACCTAGCCACAGCTAAGAGATGTTGATGTTTTCTCTCAACAACACTGTTTTGTTGAGGAGTATGAGGACAAGAAGTTTGGTGTAATATTCCTTTTGACTTAAAAAATTCAGTCATATTAAACTCCTTACCATTATCAGACCTTATAGTTTTAATTTTGATTGAAAACTGAGTTTCTATTAAGGTACAAAACTCAGTAACTATACCCCTAGTTTCAGACTTAAGTTTCATTGGATAGATCCACATATATCTGCTTTTATCATCCACTATTGTAAGAAAATAGGAATGGCCATATATACTACTAACAGGAAAGGGTCCCCATATATCCATGTGAATTAAGTCAAAGACATTTTCAGACTTAGATGTGCTAACAGGAAAGGGCAACCTTTTATGCTTAGCAAGAATACAAGTTTCACAATGATCTAAGGAACCAGAAGGAATGCTAGGATCTAACTTAGAAAAAATTTTCATCCTAGGACTAGAAGGATGTCCTAGTCTAGCATGCCAAACATCAAAAGAAACAGAAGAATTAACAAAGTTACCAACAGTAGCAGCAATCCTAGACTCCTTAAGCTCCAGCTGATATAAGCCATGAACTTTCCTAGCTAAACCAATCATCTTCCACTGTGTGACATCCTGTATACAACAGAAACCAAGTGAGAATATAAAAGACAAATTAGAATCATTTGTCAACTGTGAGACAGAAACTAAATTGAAACCAAAAAATGGTATATGAAATACATTATGGAGAAGCAAATCATCAGACAACTTAACAGTACCAATATGCAAGACTTTCACATGCTGACCATTTGGCAATTTAACAAAACGATCAGTAACAACAGAATATGTTACAAAATAATCCAAGGAATTAGCAATATGGTCAGTAGCCCCTGAGTCAAGAATCCAAGATTTTTGACTTAAAACATTATCATACTAAACTTGAGAAACAACAGAAGACTCACAACAAACAATGCTATTACCCATGAAACCAACAGAACTAGAAAAAGAATCCATACCTTGTGCTTGAACAAAATCATGATTGGAGGATAAAGCATTGACTTGAGAATGCTGATGAGAATTTGAACTCTGATGTGACTTATCTTTATCACTTATCAAAGAAAGCAGACTAGCATACTGCTCTTTGGTAAAAGAGACAAGGCCTTCTTCATTAGAAAGACTATCAGAACTATGAGGGGCAAAATTTTCAGAACCAGTATTTGCAGTTTGATTAGCCCTACTAATTGTACTTTTTGACTTAAACCTAGGCGGGTAACCATGTTTTTTTGAAACATTTGTCTACAACATGTCCATACATCCCACAAAAGACACAAAGAGGCCTACGGTTTGAATTCCCAGAACCACCAGAAAACTTTTTACCAGAACCAGAATTCCTAAAACTAGACTCATCCCTTCTATAATTTCCCCTGTCAACCAACAAGACGTTGGAATCACTATTAACAGTAGGACCAATGGTCCTTTCATGCTGGACAAGAATCGAAAAAATTTCATTAATATTTGGGAAAGGTTTCATCATCAAAATCTGAGATTTGGGAATGAAAAAAGAATCATTTAGACCCCTAAGGAATCTAAGAGCAAAATCTTGCCTACGATATTCAATAGCTTTCCAATCACAACTAGACAAAGCCCTAAGATTGCAAAGCTCATCCCAAAGAATCTTTAATTGTGTATGAAAGGAAGTTACTGAAAGGCTACCTTGACGGAGGGAATAAAATTCCTGTTGCAAGTCAGAAACCCTAATTAGGTCTCCTTGCTTGAAACGATCATTGAGATCAGCCCACAATTCGTACGCCGTATCTATCCAAATAACGCCTTGGGCTATCTCCGGTGAAATTGCTCGAAGAAGCCACGACAGAACCAGATTATTGCACTTCTCCCAAGCTTGAAACCGTGAACTATCCTTTCGCGCCTGCTTGATCGACCCATCAACGAAACGCAGCTTATTTTTAGAGATGAGAGCCATCTTCATCGACCTCGCCCAGCTATGGTAATTTGAACCGTTCAACAAAGCGGATGTGAGAACCAGACCAGGGTTTTCATTCGGATGGATATAATACTCATCCGAAGGGTCATCGTTCTTGAAGGGTTGAGAACGGGCTCGATCGGAGGAATCATCATCTAATACCATATCGAATGTTGAAAGAGATTCTAGGGTTTCTTGATTTTGGGGATTTCGAGTGAAAGGAAGAAAGGAGAAGGAAACGTGAGGAATGAGATTGCAAATGACACGTGATGAAAACAGAGAATAAAAGTTCAGCTCTTTTATTAAAATGGAAAAATTGAATACAAAGCACTCATAGTTTTCACTTATTTATACACAAGTCACTAACAGATTTAACAAACTAATATGAACAACTCAGCATCTTGATTCCAGCTCAGCACTCTTCTTTATAATCTTGATAGGTTTAGTAGTAAAGCACAAAGAAGAAGAAGCAGTCATGCAATTTCAATATTAGAGTTATTTTAACTCTTTATTTTAAAATGGGTAAACTACATAAATAACCACCATATTATTAGAAAAGTCGCGATTTGACCATTTTACTTTTTTTCGCAACAATTAAACCATCATACTATTAAATTGGGTGCAATTTGACCACCAGCCGTTAGAGGTTAACGGCAGAGTGATGTAGTTAAAAAATAGAGGTACAATTCAGTTTTGAGCTTTGGGTTTAGATGGGTTGGTAGTGGGCTAGGTTATTTGGGCTACAAGTTATAATATTGTAATTGAATTTGGTTGTTGTACATCGTACAGATCATTTGGGTATTGGGTTAACTAATATTTTTGTAAATATTTGAGTAAATGGGTTTGATATAGGATATGGTGAAATTGGGTGTCTATAATGAGAAAATGCGCTAATTACTATATCAAAAGTAAATTTGAGCTAAATGGTACATGCAATATGTGAAATTCGAACCTTGATAATGTAATTAAGTGAGCCCTTGACTATTAGTTTAGTTCTTGTACTATTGGTATGACAGAAGGTTTATAGATCTTTTGTTAGGGGTTATAGTTTTACTTGGCAAGGAGGAAGAATGTTGTTATTGGACTTCATGTCCCAACGATGAAGGGGACTCAAACTTAAAAGTTCAAGGATTCATGTAGGGGAAAAGTTAGAAAAAAAAATAGGGGACTGGAATTGAATTGTGAATTTTTGTGGGAGTCAAAATGCAATTTTACCATTTTATTAATTTTTACCTTTAGGGTTAAATCGCAATTTATTCTATTTAAGATGATAAAAAACAATTTAATTACCATGTATTAACTTGTAGTTTTATAATTTTAGAAATACCTATGTACCATTTTACATCTTAGAGAAAACACGCCTGCATACACACATATAGATAGATAGTACTTATTAAATCTTGTTCGTCGCCATCATCCAAGGTTGGCTGAGGAGTCGGTACGAACCATAACCTTAGGCGAACCGACATCCATGGCGGATCTTATTGTTGCCATCGTCCATCGCCAGTAACACCTTGCAGAACAAGTCGACGTTGCAGGGAAGGACAAGGGGTCCTTCGCTGTTAAACCCGTATTCAGACTCAGCTTCTTCCAGCAGGATCATGAAAAGCGGGTGGTTCGCGTACTCGGTCTTGATGACGAACCTTTGTTTATGTGGTCCAACGTACACCGTGAAGCAACCTTCAGGGGCTACTCGGTTCTTCCTCGTGCGATGCTTCTCTTCAGCTTCGAGAGAGACTTCGATGGATGGCCACGACTTGCTCTTCTTATAAAGAGCCGGGACGCGGCCACCGTTGCCGCGCCCAAGGGATTTGCATCGCTCCCATGTCTTGATTATAAGGTTGCTCTTTTTACCTTTACCCATGAAAATATACTGCTAAAATATATGAAAAATACAGCTGAAGAAAACTATGGAGATGTTGGGTTCAAAAGTCACACAACACCACCTTGGATTAAGAAGCTATGAACATTAAAAGATTGACAGAAGAAAATGAATTAGTTGGAATCAGCTAACCTCGATCATAAACCAAGTAAAACATGACCTTAACCCTTAACCTTAATGTATTACTCATGTTGAAAAAATCGAACGAGTTAAAACTGGAATCATGCATAAAAACACAAGAAATCCAAAGTACTGGAAAAAAAACAAAGAAGAAATTCAACTCAGATCAAAGTTCAAGTTAAATCGGGCATGGGAAGAAGTGAGTCAACAACTCGAGATTTGGGAGAGAAGGGAAATAATGCAGCCACTTTGAGTGGTGAATAGAACAAATCTTAAAATCAATGATAATTGATAAAGATGAAGCTTTGATTTATATAAAAGCACAATTTGACATTAAATTATTCTAAAGGTAACCTATTTGTCAACGTTAGAAAATTAAAATTTTTGTTTATGATGTGTAGTAATTTGATTGATTGACAATACATAAAATTATACATTGTTAATACATTAAATATTGTCATTTTCATTGGCATTCAAAAAATTTAATTATAGTGTTTAGGGAACTTAATTTTTTTCATAAAAAATAAAAGTTTAAACTGATTTATTCAAAAAATGTAAATGATTTAGTTTGCATTTTTTCTTTAAAAATTCGAGGTTCAACCAGAAATTTTGAAAGATTTAGTGAGAACTTTTTAGAAATTATAGAAGAAATTCAATTAAAAATATTAAAAATTTTTAACTTTTAATATAAATTTTTAAAATTTTTGTGAAGTCCAAATTAATTTTTTTAAAATATTTAAGAAAAATTTAAAATTTGAGGGGTGCTATGGCCCCACAGGTGTCTATCATGTTCAACAACTGGTATTTTATTATAAGATTTTTAAAACAAAAGCCATTTAGATTTAGATTTTATAATATATTATAACTTGAATTATTCGTTGTATATAATTATATGATGGGTCGAATATTTACTCATTTAATTAGTTTTATTCTTTAGAATATTTATTTTAATTTTAGAAAAGTATATTTTAATTTGTTTTAAAAAATAAAAGAGTTGATATTCTAAATTTTAGTTTTTTTAAGTGATACCATTTGAGCATTTAATCATAATAAAGAAAACATGTGTTCAACACATAATTTAGGCAAACACAATTAAACGAAAAGGGAAAGTAAATCGACAGAAAAACACAACGCTCAGATGATTTAAAGCCAATTTGGTGAAGATTTATGTCTAAAAATTTGAGAGAGCATCAAAAAGAGGGCGAAGCAAGGCCCCAAAAGCGCAATCAAGACAACCTATTTATGGCGGGTCTAAATTCTGGCGATCGGACTCAGCCCCTAAAGAGTTGATATTCTATATTTTAAATTAAATATTTTTTAAGATAAGCTAATAAAAACGATTTCCTTTATAAATGTTCTTTGTAACTATTTTGATTTGTCTCTTAATTATTAATTTACTACTAGAGACTTTTCTGTATATATTGCCAGCTCCTCACGTGACGTAATAATATTCTTCTATTTGATTTAAAATAATAATTAAGAAATTATTGTTTTAGAAAATGTTCTTTCAAAACAATACATTATTTAATTATGAGATGTGATGTGGTGATTGCTCACCTCATCCTTTAACTATGAGGTCAATAGTTCAATTCCTTCTAATAGGAATGAAGTACATTTAATTATATATATACATATATGCACGAACCAACTTGACTCGGTGGTTAAGGGAACGGTTGTTGTTCCTAGAGGTCACGGGTTCGAGCACCAGCAACTGCATCAGGGTGATTAAGTGTTTATTGTCAAATGATTGAGAGTATATTTAGAACATATACTACTTGTAATCACTTTAGCTTTCATCAAAAAAAATTTATATATATACATATATGATTTAGGGTTTGTAGTTTAGTTAGTTACATGTATGGTTTAAGGTTTAGTTGTATATATTATAAACAATATTTTAGTTTTGTACATATAAATTATAAATAGTATTTATTTATAAAGTTAATATATTTATAAAAGGATTAATATTTGATACACTGTCAGTGTAAAAAAAGTTTACACAAGCCTGCCTATTTTCAAGCCTAAATTTAAATCCTAAAATTCTAACCTTAAAACCCTAAAAATCTAACCCCAACCCCTAAACCCAAACCCTAAATTATAGCCATAAATCCTAAATTCTAAATCATACAACCTAAACCCCTAACCTTTAAACCCTAAACTAAGCCCCTAAATAAACCCGCTTGTGGAAACTTTATTTTCCACTGGCAGTGTATAGGATATTAATCCTTTATAAAATTATATCATGAGATAAATGAAACTAAGTTCAACTGCAGTATTATTTATGTACTATTTTTGTTATGATTATATTAAGTCTTTAAGTTGGCTTTGTGGTTTGATGTAAACTTTTCATCTTAGAGGTTTTTGGTTCAATCTTCCTCAAATGTAGTGTTTTTTTAATTTTTTACTAGCAAAACGACGTCATTTTGGCCTATCTTAGGCATCAAAGCAACTATACTAAAACGATGCCGTTTTGAATTTAACGGTTGGTTACAGTTTAATGGTCGAGTGCTTGGATTGAACAAAAAAAAGTTTAGTGGTATAATAATAGCAAAAAACAATGTTCAGTGGTACAATAGTATCATTTTATAGTTCAGTGGCATGTTCAATATAAAAGTTAAAGTTTAGTGGCATTTCATGTAGTTTACCCTAATAATTTTTAAAATTATATTAAAATTGATTTTACAAATAAAAAATTAATATGTACATTCTTATATATGCTCAGTAATGATATTAAAAAATTAATTTTCATAATCTAATTAATATTAATAGGTACAAAATGTTAATAACTAATAAATTATTCAAACAAATATCAAATATAATCATGTCATTTTGTTTATTCAAATAACCAAACAACTATCAACTATTAGTTAATTTTACCAAACATTTTTATACAATCAGTTGATACAATCCGCTAATCAAATTAACTAATACTATCAGCTATCCGCTATTCACTAATTGCCAAATATAGTCATTATTTTTGTCAAACAAACTGAAATAATACACATAGAAAAATAGAATTTTAATATATATTTTTGACAAAAGAGTTCTCATAGTTTTAAAGAAAAAAAATCAAGTTGGGTTGTATATAACATAGTTTGAGAGAGTTTCAATTTGTAGGGAAGATAGTGGGGTAATATTGTATAATAGGATGAGGACGTTAAAAAAAACTCAATCGATCGTAAAATTATTAACAATATGTCTGTTGTAGTAACGAATTAAAAAATAAGGTCGTAAATATTTTTTTCTCCAAATGGGTAGACAAATTTATTTTTCCCTTTATTCACTAAATTATTTTTTTAGAACACGTACTAAACTATATTTGTTTCTCCCAAAAATTAGGGATGCAATTTTACCTTTGAGAGCCTAATATATAGGAAAAGGTTAAAACTCGGGTGGATTTCGAAATTAAAAAATGGGGGTCAAAAATAATTTTCTCCAAATGAGTATGTAAATTTATTTTTGAATAAATTACACGAAATGCCACTAAAATTTAACATGTGTGTCGAAATTACCACTGAATTATAAATTGATCTTATCATGACATTAAACTTAGATTTTGACTTTAATTCAAGCACTCTACCGTTAACTATGTAATAGAGCGTTAAATCAAAACGACATCGTTATAGTTGTTATGAGTCTTATGACGCCTAAAGTAGCCTAAAACGACATCATTTTGATAGAGGAAAAATTAAGAAAATATTTCTAATTATATCATTTTGACTTCAATCCAACCCAACTTAAAATCTTATTAATATTTCAACGTTAAATATATATATATACCCAAAACCCAAAACTCTAAATCACAAATCCTAAAACCAAGACTCTAAACTTCAAGCTTTAACCTCTAAATTTATACCCAAACCCTAAATTTTTAGGGAGAAAGGATGGAGATTTAGGGTTTAATTAAATATATTATAAATAATATTTTAGTTTGAGGTTTAAAGTTTGAGGTGTATTTGTGATTTAGGGTTTAGTTATATATATTATAAAAATAATATTTATAAATATTATATATAAATGATAAAAGATAGTAAATAATAATAAAAATTAAGTTATGCTGCAATTATATATATATATATATATATATATATATATATATATATATATATATATATATATTAGTGTTGAAATTAACACAAGATTTTAAATTGACTTGGTGATTAGGGGCTAGTTTTCAATCCTTGAGATACTTTGTTTGAGTCTGTTTGAGTTTAATGTTTTTTTTTATATAAATTTTCTCTATCGAAACGACGTTGTTTTGAGTCATCTTAAGCGTCAAAACAACCATAGTAAAATGACATATTAAAATTTAGTGACATTTAGCGTAATTTACCCTTTATTTTTTCTCTTTAACACAACTAATTTTTAGAATACAGTAAACTATACTTTTTACCCAAAAAGGGTGCAATTACTCCCCTTAGTAGCTTAACAGTTGACACTTAACAGATATGCCAGTAGTCCGTTGAAATTTTATTTTATTTGCGTTACCAATTGCAACGGTGACATTGTAATCAACATTGGAATGTGCGTTTAAAAGTAGAAAATGACAATAGAAGACATTGCATAAAAACATATTATTAAAATAGTTAATCTATTTCATAATATTTCAATTAATTTAATATTCCTAATTCAAAAAATTTCACTCAAAACATGTGCATAATTTATACTGAAATTAATCAATGTTTATTGCATTATTTATTTAGTTATACATTTTATTTTAAGTTTGTATTTATCTTTTTCATATCTATTGGTTTTTGTATAATTAAATATTTTAAACTCTTTATGTCTTTAAAATTTAGCAAAAATAGCTTAAAGGTCCCAGAGAAAATCTGCGGGCAAGTTTAACGCGCGACATGTTTTAGGTGCGGTTAAAAGACAGTAAGTTTCGAAATTTATTTATGAACTGAAAATGTTAGACTTCTTGATAATATATTTGATTGATTTTTTTGAGATTTTTTTTTCAAGTTTAGATACTTATCTTATAAATATTGATACTTTATTTAAAATTAAAAATCTATCAAAAAATTAAATATCAATACTTACAAAATAAATATTGATACTTAAAAATAATAAGCTACTAAACGTGACTTTATTTTTTGACTGCGGACCATTTGAAAAATTGGAGTGCAGTGCGATAAAATTTTCTCAACGTGGGTATCCAAACCAGTACAGTCCAGTGCGGTTGCACAAATTTCCATAACAAAACGTGTTGTACTTAATATAAAAAAGGAACTGATAAAATATATGTAGTAAAATTTCAATAAATTAATAATATCGAGATTATTTTATAAAAAAAGAATTTTATCAAAAAAATATCGAGATTATGTAATTTTATTAATTGAAAATGATATTAATTAATCTATAAATTAATAATTAATTTTTTTTTCGATTCAACGAACCTACAATATTCATTATGAATAAAACATATACATTGTATTGACTAATTGAATGATGTTAATGTACAATATGACAAATTAAATATAATATATACTCAATAAAATAAAGTTTATCGTAGTACGTAGTACTAGTTAAAACTTAATGCAAGTTCATATATGGTAAGAAAATCAACTTAATGCAACATTGGAACTTTTGGATGCAATAAGAAAAGTTAGAGATGAAATTCAACTAGATTTAAATTTTAAGAAGAAACAAACAACAATACAATCATATTTTACTAAGTTGTCCTAGTTATATTTGTAATTTTATAGAATTATTAATTTATAATACTGAAGGGACTATAAATTTATATAAGGATCTTTCGAAAAATTATTATCTTATTAATTTATTAAAATTATTAATTTAGACCTTAAACTCAAGTCAAAACTGAAAAAATGTTATTTTAAAAAAATTATTAATTTATCTGGTATCAATTTATATAGACTAGGTTCATAAAATTAAAACGTTGAGATATAAAATAAAATAAAATAAAAGGCGCGCAGTCGCTCTTATTTGTCGCCTCAACCCTAATTTATATTCTTAGCTGGAGTTTTAAGAGTGGATTACATGTATATCATTTTAATATTTTTTTTTTCAAAATGGTAAAAGAAATTGAAAGAAATACTTGCTCACATTTTCATTTTCACTGTCAACCATATATTATAAATGATTTTCTTTTACAAGGATAGTGGACTTTGTCAAATCCACTTATGCTAATACACTGAATCTTATGAATGTTTTGCCTCACTCTTAGAGATATGACCCACAAGGTTTTGCCAAGTTTTTTTCTTTTTTACTAAAATAAATAAAATGTGGAGGCAGTGATCAGTTTCATCCCACTACCAAAGTAGTTAAAGAAATACTTTCAAGTTTCAATGAATTATTTAAAATCCCAAGTTAGGAGAGAATGTCTAATTCAAATATTAATTTAAGAGTATTTTTTTTTTAAATACTCATTTGAGAGATGAAATAATTTAGATACCAAATATATATATTTAAACCTTAAAATAAAGTGTGGTTGGGCAATTAAAAAATAACATCATACACGGCCAGTCGAGCACGTCTTAGAGCAGCTGACATAATCTTAATTTTCTTAATGAATTCCTTCACATTAATTAACATTGTTAATATATTCATGAATATGAGTTTTCCTAACACTTCAAATATTAGGATATTATTATGCAAATAAAGACAAGTTTTAAGGCCAATGTGTCAGCTCATAAAGTCATATTCATGGCATCATCTGGGCGGTGGGTTTCTGATACTGATATTTAGAATTTTATGAACCCTTCACATCCAAATATATTTATTAAAAATCAAATGTCAAAGCTACTAACAAAGTATGTTCATACCATATAGTTCATCAAAAGCATATTCATATTATTATAATCCTAGAAAACAAGGTCAGAGACGAATATTACGAATACGGTGACATACGGAATTGTTATATAACCTTCCCCACCACAAAAAAAAATAAAAATAAATAAAATGTGCCTCTACTCCAACGGCTCTAACATCCCTTTCTAGTAGGGTTGGACTTTATTTTTTATTGTTTTTTATTTTGAGTTGCTCATTGTTGCCTTTGTATTCGAAAAACGGATAAAAAAATTAACAGATGCCCATATATATATACAATATTTATGTTACCTAAACTTTTCATTACTCATAAATTAGAAGATATCCAACGCATAAGCATGTTAAATTTTATGTCTTTTTATATATTATATCAGCGGCAATATCAATCGAATTATATTCAATCGCAATAAAAGCCCATATGTTCTTTGAGCATGTCATTGTTATATTTAACTTTTTCCTCAAATATATGGCTTTGTTATATGAAAATGCTTAAATGGTAAATTTTCCATATAATAAACACAAATCAACAATATTGTTCTTCTTTTTTAATTTCATCAATTTAGCCTTTGAACTCTTGAATTGTATCAATCTCTCTCTTTGGCTGTCGTTGACCGACAAAGTCGTTAAATTATGTACATGTGGTAGCTATTTGATTCCACATCAATCGTTATCACCAATTGTCTTATCATGTTGATGATGACGAGTCAATTTTGATGACATGATAGTAAGATTGAAGAGTTTTATTATTAATTATATATTTTTATGAAAAAATCACTTCAATTATATTGTCAGGGCATCAAAATTGATTCGTCATCATCTTATTGGAGGATATTAATTTATTAAAAAAAGTACATATGAACATGCTAGCTCAGACGTTGTTAATTATTTAAGTTTAACATTGATGATCACAAAAGCGTGCAACACTCTTCGGTGGAGTAGTCCGGTGGTTCAGACAAACGATGGGTTCGATTCGGATCATGCCTAAACTAAACGGCACCCGAATCGGACCGAACCATTTGTCAGACTATTGTTCTCTTGTTTTGTTCTTTCAAAGTAATGGAGTAAGACATTGATTTCTCAAAAAGATCAATTCTTTTGATTGCATGATAGACTTCCCTGTTTTTTGTGGGGATGAGGAGGATCTCATGATATATGGACATGAGTTATGTAGAGATCCTCCTTATTTTGGAAGTTAATGGTCTCTTATAAGGGATTAAAAAGGGTGTGGACACGTGTCAATTGAGGACATGTGACTTAGTGAGTTGAGTTGTCGTGACTCGAGTGTTGGTGTGGATCACGTGCATCGTCACGTGACCCGGTTGGTGCTCGCATGTCGAGTCTACAACGGAATGACTTTGGCCCTGCTAATATGTTCATGGAGGATTCTAACTGGGTATTCACATGGTTGTAGTTCGCCGATACAAACAGACATGAAAAATGACGACTAGACCCAACCCAACGAGTTTGTGAGATAGACTGATGAAATTAAAAAGGAGTGGAAATATTAAAGATGAGCATGAGACTCGGACCCAACGAGTTTCAACCTTACCCGACTCGACCCGACCACTAATTTCTAAAAAGGAGTTTGTGAGATAGACTGATGAAATTAAAAAGGACTGGAAATATTAGGGATGGGCATGAGACTCGGACCCAACGAATTTCAACCTGATCCGACCACTAAATTCTAAAAAATCCCAATCCCAATCCTTAACTCTTTAAACCCCAATTCCCCCTCGTGTAATCATTAATTCAACCACCATTAGCCTCCCCTTCCTTCAGCATTCCCCACAGTCGAGAATCCAAACCTTACATCATTAAAATAGACAAACAAGTGGCCAAACGAACCACAAACGTCGAGCATGAAATCTTCAATCGAACGATGAATAGACAAATGACGATCTGGGCCTTGTTACTTGTGCGACGAGAGGAGAAAACCTCACTATGATGACGATGTCGAACACGTTGGTGGGTTTTGAAAAACATTAAAGTTTTGGATTTTTTTTGGAAAAAGTTAATAATTTTCTGATTTTTAAAAAATAAAATTTAAATGAAAATTAATAAATAGGCCACATGTCAAGCAATGGCTGGATGACGAAATTTTTTAACGATCGTTAACGGAAAAACCTTAAAAGGGATACTAAATGAAACACTATGTGCCTACTTGTGTCAAAAAATACTTTAGGCACCAATCAATAAAAAAATAATTTAGGTACTTGTAACTAGGGGTGAGCAAAACTCGACTCGGCTTGAAAAAATTGAAATTTTCGACTCAACTCGAGGCGAAAAAACTCGAATCAAAATTTCATTAACTCGACTCGAAAAAATTTCAAATAAAGTTTGAGTTGTAAAATGAAAATTCGAATAACTCAAAATTTTTAATAATTAGTGGATTGATTTTTAAGTTCGAGTCGAGTCCCTCAAAATTTCCTAGTATATATATATACAAATATAAAAATTATGAAGAAATATATGCCACATATGAAAAATATGAAGAAATATATATATATGCATATCTTATATGATTAGAGAAAGTCGTTTAAATTAGAATCAAATTGTACTGTAACATGATAAATAATTACAATTAAATTTGTATAGGAACTCGAAAACTCGACTCGAACTCAATCTCGAACCGAATTTCATAAACTCGACTCGAATCGAAAAAATTCAAATAAAGTTTGAGTTGTAAAATATGACGCATCAACTCGAAATTTTTTGACTCAACTCGATCGAACGCTCACCCCTACTTGTAACACCCTCGACCCGGATATCACATTTGGGCCTCAAGCCCAAACTGTCACCATAAAATTTCCAACTTAGTTTAGCCCTAACGACGTTCATTTTTTTTATAAAATCCATTAAGTTCAAGTATTCGACATAGACAAATAGTTAAAAACATTACAAATGAGCTCCAATTTAAATTTTAAACATTTGAACATTCGATTTGATTAATACAATTTCAAAATAAAGATTACAGACTCCAACATGTAAGGTTCTATGAATACATAGCCCACTAAACACAAGTACCGTACTCCGGAGATCACCACATGCTAGAATCTCGTACCGATAGTGCTCATCGATCCCACGATCCAACGATCAACCTACACACGGAAACAACGATTCTGAGCGCTGCTTACAAAGCTCAATGGTACACATCTACTCTACTATACTTCATGCTAATCATAAAACATAAGCATGCATGCTAGTACGAGCAATAATGAGAGATAAATAAACACGTGGTGCTACCACTAGCCGCCTAAACACATGCTCTCATCATAGCAATCATCATACATGGCACACAAGGCCCAACCATACTCATAACATGGCAACATAAAATCATACAAATTTAGCGCTACCTCTACCCGCCAAATCATATATCAACAACAAAGTCAAAGGCTTCACATAGCATATAAGCATTATTCCACAATATAGGAGTGAGACCCGCGACCACTAAACATTATCTAATTTCTTTCTGGAATTTTTTAAGAAAAAAAGGGAGAGTTCATATTTAAGCTCAAATATCTTTCGATAAAGAGAAAGTTAATTTTGATTTTTCATTTGACAACCTATTAGTTGGGGATGGTGTTGGAAATAAGGTCATTTGTCGTAACAGCAAGTTAGCTTAACCTTAAGGAGGTAGAAAGAAGACGAAAACTTGAATGGTGAATTGGAGTGCTTGGAAATAAGGTGAGTGTCGCTGGAACTATTAAATTCTGAATATATTATTACGTCCCGCGAGTTCGCAATCAAAACACATGCGCAACGAGCTGTCTAAGAGGTTCTTCGTAAAATCTTAGGCTTGCACATATAACTTGGCCCAACCATTAGAGACTGAGAGAAGGCTCGTTCACATTGAAGCTAGTAAATAAATAGATGACATCTTACCAATGTATATTCCAAAGAATAGGGATATCCAACAATGTGAACATCCATGTGAATGCGTACATAAAGAAAGTATTTCAAGGTGATAGACTTTCCATAGTTAGCTAGGATATAGATGATAGCTTTCGATCTAAGCCGCTGCTGTAAATCGATCTCGATCATTCATTGTACAAGGACTCAACTATAAACAGAGGCCTCCCACCTTAGTTGTAATTATTCATCTCTTGAATAATACAAGGCATTTACTCTAAAATACTCTCTTGTGTTCTTGAGTGTAACACCCCTAACCCGATTTAGGAGTAAACCGAACTAGATAGCATTACAAAACAAACAAGAATTGGCTTATAATAAATAAACCCTTAACATGAGTCCTAAAAGAAAGTCAAGGTTAAGATTATGCTATAACTTACTCAATTTTGGCTACAAAGTTGAACCTTAACTCAAGTTATCATATAAAGATTCAGGCATATAGCTTTATTTCTTTAGAAAAACTTAATACCTTTCATTTCAATAACAATTTCGAAATCCCCTTTAACTTCTAGTATCATGCAACCATTATAAACCTTTCTATATCTTAACCCTAACTTTCTAACTTTCATTTGTTTATTCTATACCATGTTTAAGAACCAAGAACGAGAGTGAAGTTCGGCTAGAGATAACATTTAAAAGGTTCGATCATATAGATAACTTTAGACATTAACATTTTTTGATTTCGAATATAAGGATTAAGTTATTCAAATCTTAGATTAACCATATTCTATTTCATATACCATTTGCATTCCATTACTAATCATGCTAATTTATCAAGTATAATTCTATAATCACTTAAGCAAATACCAATCGCAAAACATATTAGAAGCCTTATTTATACATGCCATAAATACTTTTAAGTTTTACATGCCCATATAGCAAAATGCATTCTAATGCATGATACTTATAAACAAAATATGTGCCGCCAACTAGGAGTTCTTACAAAAGGCTTACATAACATACTTTGATGTACTTGTGATCCAACCAAGCTCCAAAGGTAATTGCAAGTAAGCTTCACCCTGAAATGTAGTGAAAGGATTTCATAAGTATACACTTAGTGAGGCAATTTAAAGTGACCAATAGCATGAAGCAAACATTCTATCCTTTCACCACAAATTTACTAAACATGTAATTCTAATTTAATCAAAACACTAGCTAATCTAAAATAAGCCATTCGAACAAAGCATGTGAGTATATATTTAAATATTATTGCAAAACATATATCTTTATTCAAAAGAATGTTCAAGAATCAATACGCAAATTGTACTTTTGATGCAAATTATTGCAAAGATTCATTAACTTAACTTATAATCTGTCATGATTTCTTTTTAACATATCCTTGAGAATCAAGTAGCCTAGCTACATGAATCCCTAACCAACTGTCGCCAAATAAAATGATATTCAAAGTATCGATCAATCCCTCGTACTATCGTCAAGTGACCAAAACACATCCCTCCTATTAGGGGTGTGCAAAATAAACCATAACCGTTAACCGTAACCGTTAACCGATATAACTGTTCAATTTATAGGTTAATTAACCTAACCATTAAGGTTAAACGGTTTCGGTTAACCGAACCGCTAAAAAAGACGGTTAATGGTTAACCTATAGTTACTTTATTTTAACTAAGTATAAAGTTTGTGTTTAAAATTTCTTTATTTAAGTTAATTTTAAAAAAAAATATTAATACAATATTTATCAGAGAGATATATTTATTATTCTAAAAAAGAAATAATAAACATTTGAAAAGAAAATCGTAATAGGTTACATGTTAACCTGTAACTGATCTGTTCCTTAACGGTTACCCACTATAATGGTTAACCATTTAAAAAATTAACGGTTAATCATTTCTTAACGGTTAGTGATGGTTAAGTTACGAATAATAACCGCTATAACGGTTAACCAACCGTTTAAGCTAAACGGTACGGTTAACCTACCATGAACACCCCTACCTCCTATTGTTGCCTCATAAGGACCGTATTCCCGGACCGTAGTCCACCCCTACCTCCTATTGTTGCCTCCATAGTTTATTGTTATCATATCAAACACATACATAGTTCATATATGGTTCTCGATTCATACTTATTTCTTAGTCAAAAGATAACATAGCAAAGGTTTTTTTATCAAGCATATATGTATGAACAAACATAGGTCATTGTATGAGCATATCATTAAATCAAATATTACGTAACATATCATACCTAACATTCATGTACTTACCTTAGTTCCAAGCTTATTTGTGCATAGAATGTTTCGAGATAAGTAATGTAATTAAAACAACAAGAAATGCTCGAGAAGGTTACTAGCCTATCCCGAGACTTTAAACTACACTCACAGTTTGTTTCGAGAGAGTTTTGCTCCCGAATCACGATCCCCTTTTGTTTATCTACTATTTGATCTATTTTGATCCTTACTCCTTCAATTCCTTCTTGGTCTAAATGTAACAAGGAGTAAAATCATGTATTAGAACAATTCCTATCAACCATTCACTTGAAAACTACTTAATTATTCACGTGTATATATAATTTCACTCAAAACAGCCCACCAACATTTATATCAATGCAAAGCAGTCAATACATTGGCATGCATACTTATATACGTCAAAACAGCCCTAACATATTTGTATACATTCAAAGTAGTCCCCATGCTTTCATTTATATACAAACCAGTCCTAATCACACATGTTCACATATCTATGTACCAAAATAGTCCACATAAAGCCTTAACAACCCCCTGCACTTGCAAAACAGCCCCTCCCATGTTTTTATCAATTCAAAACAGTCCATTATGTTTTTTATATGTGCACAAAACAGGGCATTTACACATATATACATATTTATATATCCAAAACAGCCCACCATATGTTCATGTATATATATACTAGCCTATCTATCGAACATCACATTTGAACAATTCCTAGAATTCTCTTAACGTGAATTGACCTGCAAACAAATCTAGTAACACATGATTCAAACAATTCTCAACCAAATTCTTTCAATAACATTAGAGTTCCATAACAACAACTTATCTTTCAAAACTCCATTTGCAAAATTTCAAAAGCATACAAATTAAGCACACACATATATATCATTCGAATGAAGCAAGAATTTCATAACATGAGTTTAGTCCTCCATTAACTTTAACAACATAATCCATTGAATTTGAAATAAAATCCTAAGATAAACTCTAAATTATAAGATAGAAAAGGATGCTTACTTCTTCTTTAAGACACTCGATCAAGGATTCAAAAAGCTTTCATCAACCAAGCTTAAATCCTTAAGCTTTTTATGGCAATTTCACTTTCTCCCTCTCTCTCTCTAATGGTTTCGGCTTGTTGGGAGGAAGAGGAAAATGATAACCAAACTTGTGGTTATCTTCCACCTAGGCTGAGACCTCCTTCCCCTCCATCCACTTGCTTTCTTCCACACATGTATAGGTCCCTAATTTCGTTAGAGTTTTACATGCAATCCTTCATCCAAGCAAGACCTTCGATTTGGTCCTTTCTAATTTAGTTAACAAACTATACAAAATTATTAATAGGTTCTTATCTTATTTAATAATCAATTTTAAATGTATCTTTAAATCAAATTGAGCTACGATCAATTTAGTAACATACTTCAAAGCCATATTTTGAGATATTATATTAAGCGTTCTTATTCGTTCTTCTTTCATTTTCACTGTTTGCTTACCCTTAGAACTATTCATCGTTATTAGTGTCTAGAAAGAGTTTGATCTCTCAAAAAAAGAAATCATGTTGACTTAGTCTGACAAGTCGTCGTTAACCGGTCAAAAATAAATATATATTAATCCTCTTTCAACAATAAATAAATAAAGAAATTGAATAGGTATAGGGAAAGAGGGTCGATCCGCAGGGAGATTAGCTCGAATTGTTGACTTGAATTTGTTGAATCTGAATTCTCAGGAATATCTGTAAAAGCAAAGAAATAAAAGAAGGGGGGTGATATGGTTTTTGGTGAAGTAATAAAATAGAGAAAAAGAATTAAAAGTAGTAAGAAAAACCAAGTGTGTAAATCAGCCTCGAACCAGCTCCTTCAATTCTTTCGATCATTGAAGTAGATTTTTATTTCAGGGATCATGTCGGTTACAGTCTACGAGGCCCAACCCGTCGTAACTTGTTCTTCTCTTGAGTAACCAATCCTCCCAAGTCTATCTTCGAAAGATGGTTCTTAAATAAATTAACCACGTCTATCGCCGTTAAAGTATTTAGAAATAAGCAGGAAAAACCCGACTCAGAAATTGTCTAAAAGTAGAATCGCTTCTGATTTTATCTTTCCTTAGCGGACCGCCGCTAAGAGTGTTCACAGGAAGTCGAAATTGCCACAGGCCGATCCTTCCTCCCAACTATGTTTTTAAGCGAATTCAGACCAAAGGGCCCTTTTTTGATATGAAAAACGATTAAAAACTTTTAGTAAGGCCGATTGCCAAACTATCTAAGCAGAAAGATAAAAATGATTTCCCCAAAAGAATTTAAGCAAGTTCAATTCTCACGAATCGAATTGACTTGGCTGGTTCTTGGCTTAAAGGATTTAGCTAAGCATGATATTGATTATCATACTTAACTTGATTTTAGAAAAACAATTGAATAACATAAAATAAATGAAAACAAGAAATTAAAAGAAATGAACTTGGATTTAAAGCTAAAAGCGTTTACAAAGGTAAAAAGACTCAAAACTAGAAGATGAAAACTAAAAATGAATGATGATCTAAGCCTTTACCAAGGGTGGTATTTATAGGCTTAGATTTACAAAGATAAAGTGATGAGATAATTTAAAATAATAAACAAAAGATAAAACAATTCAAATGTTTTGAAATTTAAATGCAGGAATATAATCGGATAAGCTGATAAGATCTCTCAGAACGTTCCAGAAGCTTCTAGAAGTCGCCACGTCATTGCCACGTTACTGCCACGTCAGATGCGTCGTGCCCGGTGTCGTGCCCATGATGCCAGTCATGACAGAATTATAATAAAAACTGCAGAAATGCCCCATTTTCACTGCTATTTCCAGAATTGGATTCCTGCACAAAATATAACGAAAACAGCATGTATTAAGCAGCAAGAAGTCCAAATAACTAGAAAAATAGCAAATGAAATATGTCCTATTTGAGAACTCATCAAATTCCCCCTCACTTGTCTCATACTTGTCCTCAAGTATGTCCGAATTAGCATAAACCCAATAATGCATTTTTCAAGCCATTACAAGCATCAAACAGAATCGTAAGAGTTCTAGCGCAAAAGGAGGTTCATGAAAGAAACATAATCAAAACCAAACAAATACAAGCAAAGAGCAGCCCTTGTTCCTTTCAATTTCCTATCAAGCATTAATCAAATCTTAGCCTAGTCTTAATCCTCACCAAGATACACTCTAGAGCACTCAAAGTGTTTTTAAAGGTAAAATTGAAGCAGAAACACTCAAAGTCATGCATGAACAAAGGTTTCCATAGGCTTGTAACAAGTTCAATTCTCCACTACTTATTAGAATCGAGGTGCAAAAATCATTAGGTCTTTTATTCAAGGTGTAATGTGGGTTTAGAGAAAAAAAGGTAGAAAGATGGAAAGAAAAGGCAAAAGAAGATGATCCATGCAAGAAGTTTTAAACAATAAGCAACGAAGACAAAAGAGGAGTTAAAAACGGGCAAGCAAACACATTTCTTTTTCTTTTTTTTCTTTTTCGAAACTGTTTATTCTTTTCCTTTGTTTTTTTTTCTTTCGAAGCAATTGCTTCTTTTATTCTGTTTTTTCTCTTTTTTTTTTCAGAAAAATTCTGCCCTTATTCGAATTGCAGCCCCTTTTTGTCTAGCAATACAGTTCTAGCATTTGATCAATCAAAAAGTTTGGTTGAGGGTTAAGCCAAAAAAGGGGTGTAAGGCTAACAAAAGGTTCACTAGGCAATGAGAAAGGGTAAATTAAAATGAAAGGGATGGAAGAGGTTAAAGCCTAATGCCTAAATCATTTTAAAGCACCTCGTTCTTAGTGTAGTCTCGAATTGTAAGCAAGTCACAAGTTCTAGATTCCTAAAATTCAAGATAACACTCTCAAGCAAAAGAAATGAGCATAATATGAAGAATGCATGCTCAAGGCTCAAAGTCTCACAAAATTGGGCTAAGTTTGATTAAGCTAAGCGAGAAATCTAATCAACACAATCAAGAGTAATTAAAAGAAAATGTCAAGCTGCAGATTACCCATATCATTTGATTATCAAAAATGCTCCAATTCAATCACTCCTAAGTACTAGAGCAAGTACAATATGCTAGATAACATGTAATGGTAAGAAAAGTTCATCTCAAGTTTAATCAAAGTCAAACATATTATCAAACAAGCATAGGACAAGTGGTGTTGTTGCACCCTCCCCCTCACTTAAATGAATTTCCCCAATTCAGAAAAAATTAAGGAAATAAAGAGAAAATAAAGGCAAAAGATACTCCCCGTGGATGTAGAGTGAGTCGATGGGAAAGGTGCACTGTGAGTGGCTCGGATCAGCGGCGGCAGAGGGCTTTGAACCGGCGGTGCTGGTGGATAGATGCAAATGGCGGCTGACGGTTGGAGGTGCGGGGACATGGTGCGTTTCTGCGTATGGCGGCGCCGTCCGCCAACTCCAAGGATGATGGGTTGAATGGCAGGCGGTTTAAGGGGTGCTGCTCTCCCTTGTCGTTGGGTTCGGACCATGGCTGGTTTGGGTAGGGGGTTTATTTTATTCCTATGCAACCGGTTAATGGGTTTTGAAAATGGTTGGAAAGGGTTTGCTATCATGCGCCATTAAGTGGAAAGGGGTTTTGCTATCGTGCACCACTTTCAATGGGACTGCAGCTTATGATTGAAGAGTTCTTGTTGTGAAAAAAAAATCCTGCAGAAAAATTATTAAGGTAATTTGAAAAAGAAAAATAAAGGAAAATAAATAAAATATAAAAAGAAAGGAAATTAAAATTAACGAAAATAAAAAGAATGGGTTGCCTCCCATTTAGCGCTTTGTTTAACGTCGTTTAGCTCGACGACCTTTGCTAAATTTTTTGTTCTTCAAAAGCAAGTTCTTCAAATAAACGGTGACGTCCATCCCTTGTCATTTTAACGCCTTCCTCCATCTTTTTAATTGTGCGCAAAACAACAACTAAGTTTCTACCTCCTTTCCGATGCGACAAACTACTCCAAATAATGGTTGGCAGGGATTGGTTGTCGCCAAAAATTACATAATCAAACCGTTCCAACCCTGGCTTTGGTTCCTGCAAAATTGATGGAAAATGTTTAGTTCGAATTGGAATTAATCGAAAATCAGAAAGGGAAGAAAGATTTGAAATGATTTCGCCTTTGTTTTTATCGTCGAGATCTGCGAATTCCCTACAAAAGCCATAACACAAATCAGTTTCGATCAAATCATCAGCTAACGGATCTATAATATCAATGAAATTTAAACTTGCGACCGAATCAGGATACTTCATAGCTTTATACATATCAAATTTAACTACTTCCCCATCAAATTCCATAGTTAAAATGCCGCCGCGGACATCAATCTTTGTATGCGCGGTTGATAGGAAAGGTCGACCAAGCAAGATTTCGGATCCGTTGTTACTGCGATCATTTTCCATGTCAATAATATAAAAATCAGTAGGGAAAATAAGATCTTTTACCTGTACCAACACGTTTTCTAGCACTCCCTCGGGGTAGATGACTGATCGATCAGCTAGTTGAACCGTCACTCGCGTTTCCTTCAAAGGCTCAGTCGAAATTTTGTTGTAAACGCTTAACGGCATGACGTTGATAGATGTGCCTAAATCGCACATCGCTCTTTTTATCCCAACATTCCCAATTTTACAAGGAATCGCAAACATACCTTGATCCTTGTACTTTGGCGGCAATGGTCTTTGAAGAATAGCCGAAACGTTCTCACCAAGGTTAACTTTTTCATTCCCAGACAATCGCCTTCGGTTTGTGCATAGATCTTTCAAAAATTTTGCGTACTTAGGGACCTTCCGAATAACATCCAAAAGTGGGATGTTGATTTCCACTTTTTTAAATACATCCAAAATTTCCTTCTCTTCCTCCTTTTTATCTCGTTTCGCCAATCTACCTGGAAAAGGAGGAACAGGTTCGTAAGTAGAAACAAAAATATTGGATTTAGAGTTACCTGCAATGGGTGGAGACTTTTCGTTTTGGTCCTTCGAAGAGCTGCCTTGCTCGTCGGATTTTTGCTCGGTTTGCTTGGGCGGTTTAGGCGTTATCACAGTTCCACTACGCAAAGTTATCGCACTAACATTTTCCCTTGGATTGGTTTCAGTTTGTGATGGTAACTTCCCATGGGATTCTAGACGGTTAACGGCTTGAGCTAGTTGGCTTATTTGTTTGTCGATTTGCTGGAGATGGGATTGTGTTTGGGTTTGGAATTTTTCCTGCGAAACTGCCAATCTCTCAACAATAGACTCAAGCGAGGATTTTTGGGGTGCTTGGTTTTGGTAGGGAGGTTGTTGCCTAGGTTGGTAATTCGGGTTCTGATTACCGTAGCTCAAGTTTGGGTGATCTCTCCAACCGGGATTGAAGGTATTGCTATGTGGGTTATAAGGTCTTTGGGAAGGTCCGGGAAAGTTGTGTATGGCGTTAACTTGGGCACTAGATGGATCTTGGAGTAAGGGACATAGATCAGTTACATGATCGGACATGGCACAAACTCCACAAACTTTGGCAGCTCCTAATTTCCCTGAAACAAGTGAATGCACAATATTAGTCAAATTATCAATCTTATTTTCTAATGTAATTGTGCTTACTGTGTGAACCCGTCGACTGGGTTCACTTGCAGAACCAAATTGCTGCGAATTTGCAGCCATTGTGGAGATTAATGTTCTCGCTGCAGTAGGAGTCATGTTAACGAGCGCGCCACCGCTTGCTGCATCTACCATCTTTTTGTCCATTGGTAACATTCCTTCATATAGGTATTGAAGGAGTGTTTGCTCGGATAGGCCATGTTGCGGACAGCTTGCACATAGCTTCTTGAACCTTTCCCAATATTCATACAGGGATTCATCGTGCATTTGTTGGATACTCAATATGTTTCGCCTAATTTCTGTCGCTTTTGTCGCAGGGAAGTATCTGTCAAGAAAAACACGAGAAAGGTCAGACCATGTATTAATCGAATTCGGAGGCAAATAAAATAACCACTCTTTAGCCGTTCCGGCTAAGGAAAAAGGAAAGGCCCTTAGTTTTATTTGGTCCTCCGAGACCCCTTGTGGTTTCATGCTGCTGCACACCATATGGAACTCGGCAAGATGCTTGTGTGGGCTTTCAGTAGGTAAACCGTTAAAGGTAGGGAGTAGATGAATTAATCCTGTTTTGAGCTGAAAGGGAGTGTCGCCTTGAGGAAAAGCGATGCAAAGGGGTTGTTGCACAGTAGGGGCTGCGTTCAGCTCTCGAATTGTTTGGTCCGCCATTGTTTCTGGTTCCTGTGTAGGTTCTTCGATTGGTGTTGTTTCGGAAGTGGATTCTTGTTTGGGTCGTCGTGTGCTTTGTTGTTTCTTTCGTCGAAGTATTTCGCCGTGAGTTCTACGAGCGCTTGCTTCAATTTCCGGGTTGTATGGAGCTAAAATACCCGGATTCTTCCTGGTCATAAAATAAAACAAAAATCAGTCAAGAATTGCCGAAAATAAATCTCCCCGGCAATGGCGCCAATTTTGACAAGTCGTCGTTAACCGGTCAAAAATAAATATATATTAATCCTCTTTCAACAATAAATAAATAAAGAAATTGAATAGGTATAGGGAAAGAGGGTCGATCCGCAGGGAGATTAGCTCGAATTGTTGACTTGAATTTGTTGAATCTGAATTCCCAGGAATATCTGTAAAAGCAAAGAAATAAAAGAAGGGGGTGATATGGTTTTTGGTGAAGTAATAAAATAGAGAAAAAGAATTAAAAGTAGTAAGAAAAACCAAGTGTGTAAATCAGCCTCGAACCAGCTCCTTCAATTCTTTCGATCATTGAAATAGATTTTTATTTCGGGGATCATGTCGGTTACAGTCTACGAGGCCCAACCCGTCGTAACTTGTTCTTCTCTTGAGTAACCAATCCTCCCAAGTCTATCTTCGAAAGATGGTTCTTAAATAAATTAACCACGTCTATCGCCGTTAAAGTATTTAGAAATAAGCAGGAAAAACCCGACTCAGAAATTGTCTAAATGTAGAATCGCTTCTGATTTTATCTTTCCTTAGCAGACCGCCGCTAAGAGTGTTCACAGGAAGTCGAAATTGCCACAGGCCGATCCTTCCTCCCAACTATGTTTTTAAGCGAATTCAGACCAAAGGGCCCTTTTTGATATGAAAAACGATTAAAAACTTTTAGTAAGGCCGATTGCCAAACTATCTAAGCAGAAAGATAAAAATGATTTCCCCAAAAGAATTTAAGCAAGTTCAATTCTCACGAATCGAATTGACTTGGCTGGTTCTTGGCTTAAAGGATTTAGCTAAGCATGATATTGATTATCATACTTAACTTGATTTTAGAAAAACAATTGAATAACATAAAATAAATGAAAACAAGAAATTAAAAGAAATGAACTTGGATTTAAAGCTAAAAGCGTTTACAAAGGTAAAAAGACTCAAAACTAGAAGATGAAAACTAAAAATGAATGATGATCTAACCCTTTACCAAGAGTGGTATTTATAGGCTTAGATTTACAAAGATAAAGTGATGAGATAATTTAAAATAATAAACAAAAGATAAAACAATTCAAATGTTTTGAAATTTAAATGCAGGAATATAATCGGATAAGCTGATAAGATCTCTCAGAACGTTCCAGAAGCTTCTAGAAGTCGCCACGTCATTGCCACGTTACTGCCACGTCAGACGCGTCGTGCCCGGTGTCGTGCCCATGATGCCAGTCATGACAGAATTATAATAAAAACTGCAGAAATGCCCCATTTTCACTGCTATTTCCAGAATTGGATTCCTGCACAAAATATAACGAAAACATCATGTATTAAGCAGCAAGAAGTCCAAATAACTAGAAAAATAGCAAATGAAATATGTCATATTTGAGAACTCATCATAGTCGTAATTCTCGACAACATAGACTAAGGTTGCGTGGTTCGTTAGGTCAAAACTCTAGCCCCATGACAAATGGTATCAGAGCCAAATTTCACAAACATTCTATTCGAGATGGCAAATGTTGAAACCATTTTTAAATTAATTTGGATGATTTATTCTTAATTAATGGATTTCTTTTAAATTCGATTTTTAGAAAATGGAGTTGCCACTGGTCACTTTGGTAGACCGAACACCATAAAAATAACTAGAGATTTTAAAAATTAGGGTTCAAAAGTTGATTATGTGTGGAGAAGGATTAGCGCCTACAAACGCCCGAAATCGGCTGGTGGTGCAAAAAGTTTTACATGATTCTCGTTGTGGCGTTCTTTGTTTCGTCTTGGTGTTTTATCCTCGGTTTATTAATATGTTTTACTCTTTTCCTCCAACATAGATGTAGGGAGATCTTCAACGAGGCACGTAATAATAGTGTATTTGTTTGCTTTCTCTTTTAAAAAAAAATCAATCTTGTTGATAAAAAACATTGTTTTAACCGTAAAACTTAAAAAACAATAAAATTATATCGATGATAGTAAATTAAGAATAAAAAAATAGACGCATTATAGTAATTTCCTACATTTACCACAACTAAATTTTATTATCATTATTACTAAAAGCAAATAAACCACCATTTATCATATTAAAAAATGATATTAGAATTTTTTTTTTGCTAGGCAATGTTATATTTTATTGATAAATTAAAGGCTATCACGCCTATCCCTGAATTGTGCGCCTCGTTAAAAACCTCTCTAAACTTAGGTGGAAGAAAAGAGTACGACACAAAACAGGTAATACAAAATCTTTCAAAACAGTTTACAGTGCTCTCGCACCTGCACGTACAACACATGCAATACAATATTCTCAACTAGGTGAAATCAAACTCCACACTATACCTTTCTCACGCCTATCAACTCTGCCTAGACCAAAGAAAGAAACCAGAAAAAGATGATAGTGTCACGGTCCGTTTGCGTGATAGGCAAGACCGTGACGAGATGCTTGCTGGTCGTGCTTAAGTCGGGATGTGGGATAGCATTAAGGGTGTAGTACGTGCCATACAGTCGTTTGGTCCTGGGAACAGGGCGTGCTGGTTAGGCACCACACTGGTCGGGAGCTGTCCCCGCTTCCCTGATGAGCCCATGGGAGGGCGAAACCAGTAAGCATCGAGTGAAAAAGGCTGAGCCCCGGGCTTATGGGAGCCCTGGGTTGCCGCACGGGGGCTATGTCCCTGCGCCAAGACTCTGACCCCGTGACAGATGGTATCAGAGCAGGTCCGTGTGCTAGCTGTGAGCTTACCAAGCGCTCCATGTGCTGCGCGTAGCGAGTCAAGTGGACGAGCGTGAGTCTCGCACCCGAGTGAATAGGTGTTCGCGAGTGGGACCTCTAGAAAGAGACTGAGACGAGGTAGGGTAGGCAGGAAGCTACAGCGAAAGTTCGCCAAGCACTCGCAGAACCTCGGTAATGAGGGCGAGCAGGCAGGGAATTGCACACTAGATCTGGGTTGGTTCCCCATAGGAGTGGGAACGAGTTTTCTCCCCATGCATGAGGGCGTGCATGAATTGAGTGGGGGAGATTGTCACGGTCCGTTTGCGTGATAGGCAAGACCGTGACGAGATGCTTGCTGGTCGTGCTTAAGTCGGGATGCGGGATAGCATTAAGGGTGTAGTACGTGCCGTACAACCGTTCGGTCCTGGGGACAGGGCGTGCTGGTTAGGCACCACACTGGTCGGGAGCTGTCCCCGCTTCCCTGATGAGCCCATGGGAGGGCGAAACCAGTAAGCATCGAGTGGAAAAGGCTGAGCCCCGGGCTTATGGGAGCCCTAGGTTGCCGCACGGGGGCTATGTCCCTGCGCCAAGACTCTGACCCCGTGACAATAGTCACTAGTAATCGAATTCTCCTACAGGGCGACGCAACACCGAGGCAAGTTAAAGCACATCGCTTGCCATCACCACCAAGTCTTTAAGACTGCATCTCTACATGAGCCATCTCTCGCCAAGCATCCAGCAAGAAAAATACACCTCCATTACAATTTTTTTGAACAGCTTATGGATAACCAAGACTAAAATTCAACATGGGTACGCTCTATGGATTACTTAATGGATCCAATTTAACGCCAACTTCGAACCTGAATCAATGATCAACGAACCTGAATCAACAATCAACGAACTTCACCTCGCAAAATCACACCAAAGTTCGTATACTGCCAATCGAACTGTGAAATTCACCTCGCAATTCCAATAGGTTTTACTTTGACTTTCCCCATCTCCCCAGTACTGCATCAATCGTAATGCTTTTGTTTACTGCCAATCACCCATCGAATCTCTGTTTTATTCATCCATCTAATTCATTTCTCGCTTCTCCAAATCTTTAGAGTCCCTATCCAAACTTTCGATACATATCTTGTGGCATTACTAAAAGTCTTGCAAACTCTATTTCTCCAACTCTATATTTATGCCAAATAATCCACCTCGCTTATTCGCGACTAGCCATCCCCAAATAGCAAGTAAAACCTTATTATTAGCACTATAATATCCATAAAGCCACTGATCATTCACCAACAACCTATCTAAGCCACTGATAAAATAGTTTTCCCCCTCAATTGGCAATAAAAGTGACTTTAGTATCTCTCTATAGACATAAACATCTTATAAAATAGTTTTATAACAAACACATTTGATCAAGCAATAAGTCTGCAATGATGATATATGTAGAACTTCAGAATTCACTTAAAAAGCATGAAAATGATTTAATATCGAGCCCACTTTAAAACAAAATATTTAAAGCTAAGAATTCACCATATCAATGAACTACAATCACAAAAGTGATATAAGTCTTATAGCAATTGAAATGTGTACCAAGTCAATCTAAAAGAAGTTTCTACCGAAATTGAAGAAGATAAAGTAAAACAAGTTGTGAAAGTAATGATCATAAAGGTTAAAATTACATTTTCCTCTCTTTTGGGGCTAAAATGAATATGAATCCCTATTCAATAAAGAAACATCTTAGGTTACACAATAAATCTAATTGAACTAAATGCCAATAAACAACCACTTAGAATAACATGAATTTAGGAAAAAAAAACCCATAATTTCTTAGAGTTAGTTACTTTCAATGATAGTCATCTTTATAGTACGACTAATACAAATTTAAACTATATTTATGTTTGAACTACCTCACTAGGCTATATAAGCTTACTTTGTTTCTTTGCATATGTTCTAGGTAATAAATTTCTGAAACTATCCGTCATTGAGTAAATTTCTTTCTTAAAGTTGCATTGGATTGAATATGCTTTTGGATTGCTATTATGTTTTGAGTAAGTAAGATAAGTGGTAACCTACAGGTATAAGGAAAGTCTATTAAAAGCGAGCAACTTTGGTATTAAAGATTGAAATCTTGTGTTGTTAGTTTGATAATTTCACAAGGTGATTGAATGGTTCAATACACAGTGAATTAGGCACATTTCCATTATGGTGTTAAGTAATGTCATGTTTGATATGTATGATATGATTCATGATTTGGTAAGCATGTTATGACATATGGTTTGATATTTATAGTATAAAAGTGATAAGTCTGGACTTTAAGTTAAGAGACTAATTATTTGTACAATAAAATTATGTTTGATACATCATGATAAACTTTAATCTTGGACTGTATGACATGAATTTGGAAGTATAAAAATATAGAAATTTGAAGAGTAACATATGCTTAAATGACCTTAACCAGTACAAATTTATGGTAATACATTTAGGGAGGTTTTGAATCCTCATTGAAAAACATCGAAACCGAATTTTAGTCTCAGATCTATAATTTGGTGCAAGGCGTATCGGTACGATATGAGCAAGTATCGGTATAGACACACCAAAAATGACCATTTCGAGCATAGTGTACCGGTACAACTCCGTTCCAGTATCGATACGGGATTAAGTATCGATACAAACATTTTTCTATTGGAATTAAAAAATTCATTAGTACCTGTATGGACCTTCGAGTACCGGTACGAAAGACATTTAATTCAGTTATAAGCAGTCATAAATTTTAGATCTTTACATTTTAGTCCTAAATGATTTAAGTATCGATTGAACAAGTTACAAATGCCTAAATAAGATAAGATCTGACCAGTAAGCATGAATCTATATGAATTTCATAAGTATGTCCTCAATTTATTGAAAAGGTCTTAAATTTCCAGAATTTACTTTTTGGTTCCTAACAATAAATCAAGACTCCTAAGTCATTAATCAATCTGATTTTGATTCAATAAGACTAAATTCAGTAAAATAAAGTGTCAGGAGGTAATTATGTTAAATACTTGAATTTTGATAAAAATGATAAAATTACGTTTTAGTCCCTGAAATTTGTAAACTTTGCATGATGGGTTCTAATGGCTAAAAATTGGAATTGAATGGATTATGAACTATGATGGTAAATAATCTGCTAGGAAATATTTGTGTTCTGAAATAATTTTTTGTAGTTTTGACTTTTTTGATTCTTTGTTTCGTATTCTGGTGACGTCTCTGATCCAGTTTTCTTTCAGACCGGGTAGGGAGTGTTATATTACCCTCCAACCAGAATGCTCAAATTCAACACGGATGGGGCAGTTCATGAAAATTTTTGGGAAAATGGTATTGGATGGATGTTGTGAGATAACTGCGAGAAGTTCCTATAGTCTGTTTCTTAAAGTCAATTGGGCTTTTAGATCCCTCAGGTGCTGAGCTAACAACCATTAAGGAGCTTTTTTCTGAGCTTCCTTTGGTCTTTCTTGGACATCCCGACATTGGTGGTCGGTTTGCTGAAATTTCTCTTGTTTAGTTCAGATCGTTTGTTGGTTTTCTTATTCGATTTGTCGATTGCTTGTTGGTGGTGTTTCGTCTGTTTGTCTCCTGTGTTTGCTATTTCCTCTTTGCGCTTGGTTGATGGTCCATGTGTTCTCTCTCTTTTTTCTTCTAACTGTTCTTATGGTTGTCTTAGCATGGTATGTTGGTGGTCTTGGTAATCAAGACACAGTGAAAGCTTTGAAAGATGTTATCTTCAAATACCACCATGACATTGTCTTCCTAAGCGAGACAAAACAAAAGGATAAATATTTGGATAATTTAAGGAGGAAAAATAAATTTAGTGAAATTCATTACATTGAGTAGAGAGGGACTGCTGCCGGCTTAGCATTATGGTGGCCGAAAGATGTGCAGGATACCAATATCAAAGGATACCATAATTTCCTTGATGCAATGGGCTTTATTAAAGGGGAGGATGACTGGCACTGCACTTTTATTTATGGGCATGCCTACGCTGAAGAAAAACGAGCTTTTTGGGAGCTCTTATTTGGCTTAAGAACTCAACAAAATTGTAAATGGTGCATCATTGGTGATACCAATGTCATCGCTGAACAAGCTGATAAATTTAGAGGTACTCTTTCAACCCTCGCAATCTAGGTGGTTTTATGATTTTCTCGACGAATCTGTTGGCATGATTGTATTACCCACTAAAGGAGGTTTATTTACTTGGTCAAACCAATGATGCGAAGAGGATGTTGTTCTTGAAAAACTAGACAAAATTTTAACATATGTAGAGTGGAGCTTGCTTTTTTCCCGAAGCCATTGGCTTGTTGGATGCGGCCACTGCATCAGATCATACCCCTTTAATATTGTTACTCGATGGCCTTAAAAAGAAAGGGAATAAAGACTTTAAGTTTGAGTCTAAATGGTTAATTGAGGAGCATTGCTCTAATAATGTCAAAGAATCATGGAAGTCGAACCTAATGCCTTCGAATCCTAAAGCTTTTGCAAGGAAATTGAAATCTACCAGAGTTAGTCTTAGTAAATGGAGCCGGGACAAGTTTGGAAAAAAAAGTTGAAAATAATAAGAAGAAAAAACTCTTGTTGCTACAAGATGCCCCCTCACTAATGAGACGATAGGGGAAGTTAGGAATCTAAAGAATGAGCTCCACAAGATTTGGGAGAGTGACGAGAGACACTGGAACCAACGAGCTCGTGTGAACTGGCTTAAGTTTGGTGATAAAAATACCAAATTTTTCCATGCGACTACAATTCAAAATCAAAGAAACAATTCCATATGCAATCTTAGAGATGGAAATGGAATTTGGTTAGAGGAGGAGTATATGATTCTTGACCACGTTGAATCCCACTTTAAAAAGCTCTTTATTAAATATCATTCTATTAATCTTGAAATCAACTCTTGTTTAGTTCCGACTCTTATTTCTATTGAAATGAATAGATCTTTATTCAAAGAAGTCAAAGAAGAGGAAATTAGAGAAGTTGTTTTCAATATGGGAGACATCAAGTCTCCAGGACCTGATGGGTTCCCTATTATCTTCTACCACACCTTCTAGATACTATCAAACAAGATGTTATTTCTATGGTGTCATATTTCTTTAACCATGGTGTTCTAGACAGGGAGTTAAATAAAACAAACATTGTTTTAATTCCTAAAAGGAACAACCCAAGTGAGGTTAACCATTTCCGACCAATTAGTCTCTACAATTTCTCCTTTAAAGTAATTACTAATATTCTTACATCGAGACTCAAAGTCTTTCTTCTAGAGATTATGCCGCCCATGCAATCTACCTTTGTTAATGCTCGTCTGATTCATGACAATATCATTCTTTCTCATAAAACTTTTCTTGCCATAAAGAGGAAAAGAAAAGGCTTTGTTGGTGTCATGGCTCTTATGGTTAACCTCGAAAAGGCCTATGATAAGGTTGATTGGGATGTCCTTCGACTTATCATGAAAAATGGGGTTTGATGATTGGTGGGTTCAAAGGGTGATGCAATTTGTCACCTATGTTTCCTTCTCTCTCGTTATTAATGGTGAAAGGCAACATAAGTTTTCTTTTAGTCGAGGCCTTAGACAAGATGACCCTCTCTCTTTGTTCCTTTTTCTCGTGGTATCTAATCTTCTTTCTTGGCTTATTAAAAGGGAGCAAATTGATCAATATTTTTCAGGTTATCGTATTGGCAGACAATGTCTAGTTGTCAGTCATCTAATGTTTGGAAATGATTGTTTTTTGTTCACAAGGGCATATCTTGATAATTGTGAGTCAGTTAAGCGTATCCTTAGTGACTTTCAAATGGTTACAGAAAAAACGGTGAATTTTAGTAAGTCACAGTTTTCTTTTCTCCCAACATAAGTTTGAGTTTGAAAGCTAACCTTACCGAAGCTCTGGGTTTCTGTTCTACATAAGGATTAAATATCTTGGCCTTCTATCTATTTGGGGCAGAAGAAAAAAAGATGCCCTTATTTTTATCCTTGAAAGGGTTCACAACAAACTCCAAAGCTGGAAAGCTAATTTCTTGTCACGGGATGGGAAGGAAGTCTTGATTAAAGCTATTGCTACGACCATTCCATCCTATGTGATGCAATGCTTTCTCCTCCCCTCCATATTATGTGATGAAATTTTCTCTATTATTGGTAGATTTTGGTGGAATAACTCGAATGAGAAAAATAAAGGAATTCGTTGGCTTAACTGAAACAAACTTTGTAAAGCTAAAGATTATGGGGACTTGGCTTTAGGGATCTGAAAGTTTTCAACAAAGCTCTTGTGGCAAAACAAGCTTGGAGAATTATCAAGAACTCGGAATCCTTAGTGGCAAGAGTCTTGAGAGGAATTTATTTTCCTCATGGAACTATTTTCTCTACACCTAAAGGTCACAACACATCTTGTGCATGGGCTAGCATCAAATAGGGCGCGTAATCTATTTCCAAAGACTCTCTCTAGCAAATTGGTAACAGCAAAAATGTTTCCATATGGGAGAACCAGTGGATCCCAAAGATCCCCTCATTTTATTATCTCTTCCCCACGTTTGCCCTTCTGTCATGAGATGTTAGTTTCTAATCTTATTGATGAAGGAAAACAAGAATGGAAATTGACATTATTTCTTGTTTTTTTTATGTGGAGATGGAGGAAATTTGTGTGATCCCCATTGGAGGCCCATCTGTTAAGGACGATCTTCTTTGGTTTGATACTAAAAAATGGAGAGTATACAATGAAATCGGGATACCATAATATTTTCAACTCTTCTTACCAATGTTCTCGTCCAAGTTCTAGTTATGACCCGACCCTTGACCCACATCTTAGAGGAATATTTAGGGTTTCAATTTCCCACCTAAGATCAAGAATTTCTTGTGGAAAGCATGCCACAACATCCTTGCAACCAAAGGAAATCTTAAAGCTCATATGCATGGAAAAGGTTATGTTTGTTCTTTATGTCCTTGGTGTGGGGAGAACATTGAAAGTGTAAGATTATCCAATCATTATTAGAGTTATTATTATTGTATAATTAGTAGTTAGTAGTTTAAATCAAAGTTTATCTCCTAGTACTCCTAATTGTGTCCAAAGTCCTATTCTAGAGTCTTTAAAAGTCTGTAACAAAGAGATGCATTTTATGATTTTTATGAATAACATAATACAACTAGTTTTGCTTCTCTTCATGGTATCAATCTAAATTCGATCCTCGTCGAGAATTTCAATGGAGACCCCTACAACATCCACTGAAGTGCAATATACAATAGTGAATACTGCGAGCTTAGAAGATTTTCCAGAGATATCTGAATCGAGTGTTACATGTCACATATTTATTGCCCACAATTATCTTCAGTGGTCACAATCTGTCAAGCCTTTCCTCATTGGAAGAGGTAAGCTAAGGTATATTACAAGTGAGATCAAGAAACTTTCTGCTAAGGATCCAAGCTTTGAGAAATGGGTTCGAGAAAATGGAAAAGTTATGTCTTGGTTGATTAACACCATGCCACCTGAAGTTGGGAGAAACTTATGACACAACTAGTGATGTCTTGACTACTGTGAAGTAGACATACTCGAGCACAGATAATGTTTTAGAACTCTTTGGGATTGAGAGCAAGGCTTCCAACTTAAAGCAAGAAGGGATGGTTGTCACTATGTTTTATAATACATTGCTAGGTCCGTGGCAGCAAAATGATAAGTATTTATGAAGCAAATGACAGGGAATCTCCTAATGATGATGTCCTCTACAAGAAAATTACTACTCAAAAGAGGACTTTTCAGTTCCTTAATGGCCTTAACAGAAACTACGATGCAGTTAAATCCATGATCCTTGGCAGCAAGCCCCTGCCATCTATTCGAGATGTATTTTCTAAAGTTAGAAGGGGGGAGATCATTTATGCTTCCTAAAGTGCCTACAACTGAAAGTTCCGCTCTTATCACTCAAACACCTTCTTCTGCTAAAATAAAGAGAGGAAAAGTTGTGTGTGATTACTGCGAAAAGGTGGGGCACTCAAAAGATCATTGTTGGAAACTCCATGGTAGACTAGGGGATCAGAAGTCTTTAACAAACAAGTTACCTATGGAGTCACATTCTATTTTAACTACTAGTGTTGGCTCTAGTGGTTTTACCAGGAAGCAAATGGATGAACTTCAAAAACTATTTAGCATATTCAATGGCTCGAGTGAAGGAAATCTAGCCCTAGTGGAGGATGAAGGTATCAAGAATACTTATTTACCCACTGCACTTCTTTTTACCAAGGATACACCAGCATGGATCATTGTGTAAAACTAAAATTGATTTTGATATAACATAAAAAGTTAAGGACCAATTTGCAAAACAAATAAATTTTTAAGAACTCTTTCAAGTTTCAAAAATTAACAAAATGTTTTTACAAAATAATGTTTGAAGATTGGATCTCAAAACATTAAGTTTCTCAAACCTCTTTCATGTTTTTCAAAGCCAAATTATGCAAAAATGGCCCTGCGTATCGATACACACAGCGTATCGATACACTTGAAACTCACTGTAATTCTGAATGAACATAGCGTATCGATACGCCTTCCATACGTATCGATACAGTGTTCATCTGGGCAACCGTACCGATACGCTTAATAAACGTATCGATACGCCTAGCATAATTATTTGAAAATTTGTTTTGACCGTTATGACGTATCGATACTCTTGGTCACAGTATCGATACTCTTTGATGCAACAAATTAATGTTTTTAACAGAGAGTTTGGACCGTATCGATACGACCCCTGTATCGATACGCTTTGATGCAACAAATCTTGGCAGAGAGTTTGGACCGTATCGATACGCCTTGTGTATCGATACACTCTGTTTTTATGCACAACGGCTAGTTGAATTTAAACTAGCGTATCGATACACCCTTGTCGTGTATCGATACGCGGTGCTGGGGAGCTGCCTTAATAGATGGAAAAATGTTCCCAACGGCTCCTTCAACAAGTCAAATGATCCAAACGGCTAGAAACTGATTCAAGGGTATAAATACAAGCTTCATTTCACCAGGAAGATCAACAATACACATTCAAGCATCATCAAAGCAAAAATCCAAATCCTAGAGCTATTCAAAGCTATATTCTTGTGCCCAACTCTTTGTATTTCATTTTGTCATATTATTGAGAGTTTTTGGGTTGCTGTAATTGTAAGTGGGTAGACAATCATCCTTTGAGAGGAAATACTTGAGTTTACCAAAAATCTTCTTTGTATTTGAGTGGATTAAGCTTGGGGTTGAAAAGCTTAATCTAGATTGTAAGGTTTCCTCCTCATCCAAGAAAAGGGGACGAATTCAAGTAGTGAATTGTTTTGGAAAATCCTTAGTGGGAGCTAAGGTAGTGGATGTAGAGTTCGGTTGTTGAACTTGAACCACTATAACCCCTTGTGTCATTTTATTTTCCAATATTCTCTTCACAAAAATTTTAATTGCCAATTCACCCCCCTCTTGGCCATTTGCAATTGTTCGATCAACTCAACAATTGGCATCAGAGCTACACTCATTGGAAGGATTACAACCCTCTTGAGTCGATCCTTGGAAAGTTGAAAGTTTGATCAACAACAAGTCAAGCAATGGCATCCACCTCCAACTATGAATCTCAATCCACCACCAAGCCACCATTCTTCAATGGGGATAACTATCTTTATTGGAAGAATAGGATGAGGCTCTTCATTAAATCTACCGACTTTATGGTGTGGGATGTAGTTGAAGAAGGTCCATACATTCCCATGAGGAGAGATGGAGAAAGGCTTGTTCCAAAAATCAAAGCCGAAATGACCGATGATGAAAGAAGAAGGATGCAAGTGAACGACAAAGCTCTTCATGTAATATTTTGTGCACTTGGTCCGGATATCTACTCTAAGGTGTCTTCAATCGAAAATGCCAAGGAGGTTTGGGACACTCTCGAGACAACATATGAAGGGACTAGCGATGTAAAGGAGACAAAGATTGGACTACTCAATCTAAACTATGAGAACTTCAAGATGGATCCCGATGAAAGTGTTTCCCAAATGTTTGATCGATTCTCGGTCATTGTCAACGGTTTAAAGGGTTTCGGAGAAATCATTCCCGAAGACAAGCTAGTAAGAAAGTTGTTATACTCTCTTCCGGAATCATGGGATAGCAAGAGAACGGCCATAATTGAAGCCAAAGATTTGAAGACTCTTAAATTAGATGCTCTTGTTGGATCTCTACTCACACATGAGATTATGAGAAAGGGAAGAGAACAAGAGAAGAAGATAGCAGAAAAGAAGGAAGCTGAGAAAAAGAAAGTTGGAATCGCATTAAAGGCTTCACAATTAGAAAACGATTCTAGTGAGGATGAAGAAGAGGAAATGGCTATGTTGGCCAAACGATTTACTCAGTTTATGAAGTCAAATCGTGGAAGAAAATTCATGAGAAGAAGGGACTTCAAGAGTAAAAACAAAGATGAGGAAATAGACCCAATTACTTGCTATGAATGCAACAAACCGGGTCACATTCGTTCCGAATGTCCTCAATTGAAAAAGAAAAGCTTTGGGAGGAAGAACAAGCTCAAAGCACAAATTGCAACTTGGAGTGATGATGAGTCTTCCGAGGAAGAGGAAGAAGTGGCCAACCTATGTCTCATGGCCTTCGATGATGAATCAAAGGTAACCTCTAATTCATACAACTTAGATTTTTCTATTGAAGAACTTCAAGATGCTTATGATGAACTTCAAGAAGTGTATGATGAGTTAGTAGAAAAATACAAGGAGTCCATTTTGAAAAACAAGAAAATAATTTCTGATTTAAAAATTCAAAATGAGACAATTTTAAAAAATAACTCCGAATTGGAAAAGAAAGTTTTATCTTTAGTCAATTTTTCAAATGATCTTAAAACTAAAAATCTAGAACTTGAAAAACGTCTTTCCGATTTTCAAGATTATCACACAAAGGAAGTAGATAATCTTAAAACATCTTTTGATATTGGGAAAAAGAATTTTGAGAAGGAAAATCATTTTAAACCCCAATATACAAAAAGAAAATATTTTATACCTAAACAAAGAAATTTTTATAAGCAAACTAAAAGTCATAAAATTAGAAATGTTTGGGTTCCTAAAGAACTTATCATTTCTAATAACTTAAATGCTATTGCTTCTTGGATTCCCAAGGGAACCAAATTGTTAAAGGCTAACACTCATGGACCCAAGATGATTTGGGTACCAAAAACCAAGGCCTAAATTCTTTGTTTGTAGGGGGAGCATTGCTTCAAGGCTAAAGCTTCAAGCAAAAATTCTTGGTACCTTGATAGTGGATGCTCAAGACATATGACCGGTGACAAAAATAGATTTGTGGAAATAAAGCCTAAGAGTGGTGGAGTAGTAACCTTCGGCGATAACTCAAAAGGACTCATTGAAGGAATAGGCTCTATTGGTAATCACTCTTCTATCTACATTAAAGATGTTTTGTATGTCAACGGTCTTAAACATAATTTGTTGAGCATTAGTCAGTTATGTGATAAAGGTTTTAATGTTTTATTTGATAAAAGTGGTTGTAAAATTGTAAACATTAAAACAAATCAAACAATGCTCATAGGACATAGAATAGGCAATATTTACATGGTGCATTTAGATGACATCCATTCATCCCATGCATGTTTAGTTGCACATGATGAACATGACTCATGGCTATGGCATAGAAAGTTAGGACATGCAAGCATGAGTGTTCTAGAAAAATTAAATTCCCTTAATCTAGTTAGAGGTTTACCCAAACTTAATTTTTCAAATGATAAAATTTGTGATGCATGTTCAAAAGGTAAACAACATAGGAGTTCTTTTAAATCCATAAATGATGTCTCTACTAGTAGATGTTTACAATTGATTCATATGGATCTTTTTGGGCCAATTAGAACAATGAGCTTGGGTGGAAAATCATATGCATTTGTGCTTGTAGATGACTATTCTAGATATACTTGGGTTCTATTCTTAAGTACAAAAGATGAGGCTTTAGAAAAATTCATCACATTTTCTAAAATAACTCAAAATGATCTTGAACTTAAAATTTCTCATATTAGAAGTGATCATGGAAGTGAATTTCAAAATTTGGGTTTTGATGAATTTTTAAATGAAAATGGGATTAGCCATAATTTTTCTGCACCTCGCACTCCTCAACAAAATGGAGTAGTTGAGAGGAAAAATCGAACTTTAGAAGAAATGGCAAGAACCATGCTTTGCGAAAATAATTTACCTAAATATTTTTGGGCAGAAGCTACAAATACCGCTTGCTATATAATAAATCGAGTAATGATTAGGCCAATCTTAAAGAAGACATCTTATGAGATTTTAAAGTCCAAAAAGCCTAACATTAGCTATTTTCATCCTTTTGGATGTAAGTGTTTTGTTTTAAATAATGGTAAAGAAAACTTAGGTAAATTTGATGCTAAAAGTGATGAAGCCATTTTCTTAGGATATTCTTCAAACTCTAAAGCCTACCGTGTATTTAATAAAAGAACTCTAGTTGTTGAAGAGTCAATACATGTTGTTTTCGATGATAACCTCCTTTCGAGAAAGGAATCTTGTGATGATGATGATGTAGGAATCATTGATACTATTGATGGAGGACAAACATCAAAAGAGGATAAGATTCCAACTAAAGAAGAAGACTCACAAGAACCTCCTCTTGAAGACTTAAAAGACTTAGCTCATGAAGAAAAAGAGGTATCTTACCCAAGGGAGTTAAACTATGTCAAAGATGGTGAAATCTTGGGTGATCCATCCAAGGGGGTAACCACTAGATCCTCTCTCAAATTAATGAATCATGTTGCGTTTCTTTCATGCATTGAGCCTAAAAACATTAAAGAAGCTTTAAAAGATGATTTTTGGATTTTGGCCATGCAAGAGGAATTAAACCAATTTGAGAGAAGTAAAGTTTGGACATTAGTAGAAAGGCCTAATAATCAATCTACTATAGGTACAAAATGGGTTTTTAGGAATAAATTAGATGAAAACGGTAATATAGTGAGAAACAAGGCTAGGCTTGTTGCTCAAGGCTATACTCAAGAAGAGGGAATTGATTTTGATGAGACTTATGCACCCGTAGCAAGAATGGAAGCTATTAGAATGTTACTTGCATTTGCATGTTATCATGATTTCAAGCTTTTTCAAATGGATGTAAAAAGTGCCTTTTTAAATGGTTTTATAAATGAAGAGGTATATGTTGAACAACCACCAGGTTTTGAGGATTCAAAATTTCCAAACCATGTGTTTAAACTTACAAAAGCTCTCTATGGTTTAAAACAAGCTCCAAGAGCTTGGTATGAGAGACTTTCAACTTTCTTAATTGAAAAGGGTTTTGAAAAAGGAAAGGTGGATACAACACTCTTCATAAAAAGATATAACAATGACATCTTAGTAGTTCAAATTTATGTTGATGATATTATTTTTGGTTCTACTAATGAGTGTTATTGTAAAGATTTTTCTAAGCTAATGCAAGGTGAGTTCGAAATGAGCATGATGGGGGAGCTCTCATTCTTTCTGGGACTCCAAATCAAACAAATGAGTGATGGCACCTTCATAAATCAAGCTAAATACGTAAGTGATATGCTCAAGAAGTTTGGCTTAGAGAATGCAAAACCTCAAGCCACACCTATGAGTTCTTCCATAAAGCTTGACAAAGATGAAGGAGGTAAATGTGTTGATTCTAAGCTTTATAGATCCATGATAGGTTCTTTGCTTTATCTTACCGCAAGTAGACCGGATATTATGTTTAGTGTTTGCTTGTGTGCTAGGTTTCAAGCTAGTCCTAAAGAATCACACCTAGTTGCCATTAAAAGAATTTTTAGATACCTAATAGACACACCAACCTTAGGTCTTTGGTATCCCAAGGATTCAACTTTTAGTCTTCATGCTTTTTCGGATGCGGATTATGGGGGATGTAAGATAGATAGGAAAAGTACTTCCGGTACATGTCAATTCTTAGGTAGTATGCTCGTATCTTGGTTCTCTAAGAAACAAAATAGCGTAGCCTTATCTACCACCGAAGCGGAGTATATATCTTTAGGGAGTTGTTGTGCTCAAGTCCTTTGGATGAAGCAACAACTCTTAGACTATGGTGTTAAAATGGAAACCATACCCCTTAGGTGTGACAACACTAGTGCCATTTGTCTCACTAAGAATCCCATTCAACACTCTCGAACTAAACACATAGAAATTAGACATCATTTTATTAGAGATCATGTTTCGAAAAATGATGTTGTTATAGAATTTGTTGACACCTTGAACCAATTAGCGGACATATTTACTAAACCTTTAGATAAAGAGCGCTTTTGGACACTTAGAAGAGAGTTAGGTCTATCTTGTCTCTCTTAATTTTTTTTGGTCCCAAAATGACAAAAATTTGCTTGAGATTGTTTGTGATTCATGTTTATGTTACTTTTGTTCTTTTTGCTTCTACACATATTGCTAAGGGAAGTATGTATCATATTAAGTCGTTAAAACTTGTTCATATAACACATACATGCATTTAGGGGCGTCTCAAATTGGATTTTTGCACATAAAAATACCAAAATTGCAGAAACAGGCAAGCGTGTATCGATACTGCATATCAGCGTATCGATACGGTATTCAAATCTGGGATTTTTGCAGATGAATGCGTATCGATACAGCATAGTGTATCGATACGGTCAGAGTCAAGGGAAAAAGTCAACACGGTGCGTATCGATACGTCAACTGTATCGATACACATAAAACGACAAAGTTTATATTAGGTTATAGCGTATCGATACGCATGCATAGCGTATCGATACTCGATGGACGGAGAGCCTATTTAGGCTGTTTTTAATCAAAATCCCACAATTTTAAAACACCTCTTCTCCTCTTCAAAAACCCTAACCGAAAACCCCTATAAAAACCCTCTAAATTCTTCAAAACTTTACACAAATCTTCAAAATTTCTTGAGGGATTTTACTTCATACATCAAGGCTATCCTTGGGCATCAATCTTGTGCACTAACACACCCTCTTTCATCCAATCTAAGAAATCAAGGTAAATTTTTTCTTTTTCAATTTCTTTAAATTTCGTCAATTTTCAATTATTATTTCAACAGATTTTTATATACATTATGATTAACTTACTATGAGTTTCATATTGTTCGTAAAATTTTTTCAAAAATAAATTTTTTTTTTTTGGTTCGAATATATTTTATATTCGATAAAAATTTTTTTTAAACTAAAATTTTTTTTAAATATTCTTTAAAAACAATTTTTTTTAAAACAAATTACCTTGAATTATTAGAATCTATTGGATTAAATTGGATGTTAATTGCATACATATTCGAATCCTTTTTGATGTATTTTCAGGATTATGGCACCGAAAAAAGGGAATAAGAGACATCGCACCGCTTCCGTTTCTAATGAGGATGAGGGTAATCCTACTCCTAACCTTCCTCATATTATCCAAACTAGTTTTCCCACACCCGTTGCTAGAGAAACCTATAAGCTTTGTATGGGAATCAATCTTAGGGAAGAACGAATCGTGTCTATTCCGTTTTTAAACTCTGCAAAATTCAAATTTAAATATCTTCCTTTAATTAGGCAATGGAAATTTTTAACCTTTTTGAATATTCCTCCTATTTTATATAGGAATCTTGTCATTGTCTTCTTTTCAAATGCTTGTTGTGTCAATGATGAAGCCAATGAGCATGTTATTGCCATTGAATCCTCGGTTATGGGAACTCCTATTCTAATTGATCAAAAAGTCTTGTGCAATGTTTTTGGTTTTGAGGATGTTGGGATAGATGATGAACACTCTTTAGGTTCGGGTTACATAGGTCCGGCAAAAGTTTTAGATGCTCATGATCGTATACTTCATCTTATTATCTCTTGGTTTATTCGTCCCTCGGGTGGTAGATATTCTACCATTCGTCAAATTGATGATTTTTGGCTTTCATGCTTTAGGGAGGGTAAACGACCAAATCTTTGTCAAATTATGTTTGCCGATCTTGTGTTTTTGGTTCAAAATCGTCACACCAAACTTGTTCAATCTTTTTACTACACTACGGCATTGAGTTGTCTATTTCATTCCCTTGGTGTTGATTGCACACATGACCTTCCCGAAAACCTTGGTCAACCCATAGATGAGCATTCCCTTTCTCGCTCCGGTTTCTCTTTTGTCGGTAATGAATGGGTTCGCAACCCTCAAGCTGATCCTCCCGCTGCCCCGGTCAATGCCTCTCGCGCATCCTCTAGCCGTGCTTCTCATGACTCCTCCTCTTCCTCCATGGCAAATCTCATGACTTTCCTCAATGAAAAGTTCAATGCTATGGACGGTCGCTTCAACGCTATAGATAATCGGTTTACATCGATGGAAGAAAGACTTCAAGGCATGGACAAGAAGATAGATACCTTGAGTGCTCGCCAAGACTCAATGGATCTTTCTCTTACCGCTTTCCATGGTGCTTGGATCAACCAAAATCGAAGGAACCAACCACCTCAAGAAGATGAAGACGAGGAAGAAGATGATGAGGATGATCATGATGATGATGGTGGAGACGCATAGATTATGCATCTCATATTAGGATATTTTAGGATTTCATTGCATTTTTATTAGAACATGAATTATGCCTATTTTCTATGTTTTAGGATTTTTAAGGTTTGGATTATTATGCTTGCTATGCTTGCTTGGTTTATGAATTTGGAGCTTTATGTTTTATGATTGATATTCCTATGCTTGATTATTCTAATCCTTGTGTTTCTTTTTGATCTAACAAAAAGGGGGAGAAGGACTCATTGTGTAAAGGTCAAAAAATTTTTCAAAGAGGTCAAAATTTTTCAAAAATTCTCTATCTTTAAGTAAGGGGGAGAAACAAATTTGTTTTGAAACATTTATCTTAAAGCAAGGGGGAGAAAAGCCTTTTTCAAAGTTTTCAAAAACTTAAAAATTTATTATGGTTTTGTTATATCAAAAAGGGGGAGATTGTAAAACTAAAATTGATTTTGATATAACATAAAAAGTTAAGGACCAATTTGCAAAACAAATAAATTTTTAAGAACTCTTTCAAGTTTCAAAAATTAACAAAATGTTTTTACAAAATAATGTTTGAAGATTGGATCTCAAAACATTAAGTTTCTCAAACCTCTTTCATGTTTTTCAAAGCCAAATTATGCAAAAATGGCCCTGCGTATCGATACACACAGCGTATCGATACACTTGAAACTCACTGTAATTCTGAATGAACATAGCGTATCGATACGCCTTCCATACGTATCGATACAGTGTTCATCTGGGCAACCGTACCGATACGCTTAATAAACGTATCGATACGCCTAGCATAATTATTTGAAAATTTGTTTTGACCGTTATGACGTATCGATACTCTTGGTCACAGTATCGATACTCTTTGATGCAACAAATTAATGTTTTTAACAGAGAGTTTGGACCGTATCGATACGACCCCTGTATCGATACGCTTTGATGCAACAAATCTTGGCAGAGAGTTTGGACCGTATCGATACGCCTTGTGTATCGATACACTCTGTTTTTATGCACAACGGCTAGTTGAATTTAAACTAGCGTATCGATACACCCTTGTCGTGTATCGATACGCGGTGCTGGGGAGCTGCCTTAATAGATGGAAAAATGTTCCCAACGGCTCCTTCAACAAGTCAAATGATCCAAACGGCTAGAAACTGATTCAAGGGTATAAATACAAGCTTCATTTCACCAGGAAGATCAACAATACACATTCAAGCATCATCAAAGCAAAAATCCAAATCCTAGAGCTATTCAAAGCTATATTCTTGTGCCCAACTCTTTGTATTTCATTTTGTCATATTATTGAGAGTTTTTGGGTTGCTGTAATTGTAAGTGGGTAGACAATCATCCTTTGAGAGGAAATACTTGAGTTTACCAAAAATCTTCTTTGTATTTGAGTGGATTAAGCTTGGGGTTGAAAAGCTTAATCTAGATTGTAAGGTTTCCTCCTCATCCAAGAAAAGGGGACGAATTCAAGTAGTGAATTGTTTTGGAAAATCCTTAGTGGGAGCTAAGGTAGTGGATGTAGAGTTCGGTTGTTGAACTTGAACCACTATAACCCCTTGTGTCATTTTATTTTCCAATATTCTCTTCACAAAAATTTTAATTGCCAATTCACCCCCCTCTTGGCCATTTGCAATTGTTCGATCAACTCAACACATTGACTCTAAAGCTTCTGATCACATGACTTGTAACATGGACTTATTTTATCAATTCGTGACTTAATCTTCTACAAGTTCCATTAAGACTATTGATGGCTCCTTAACTCCCATCAAAAGGAGTGGTTTTGTTTTCATTAATGATGATTTGATACGTGAGGATGTGTTGCTTGTGCCTAATCTTGCTTGCAATTTGATATCTGTTAGCAAGCTTTCCAAATCTTTAAAGTGTTCTCTTCGGTTTATTGATTCTGGTTGTATTTTACAGGCACTGGACTCAAGGAAGATGATTGGCATTTCTAGCTTGCAAAATGGTCTTTATGTTCTCTACAGAAATCATCCACCTGGCCATTACAATTCTTTTTGTTGTTTTACTTCTTTAGGACAATTTGATACTGCAATGTGACATTTTATTTTAGGCCACCCTAGTTTCTATTATCTTGCAAATTTGTTTCCTAATTTGTTTGTTAATAAAAAGCTAAATTCTTTTAAATGTCATATCTGTCCACTTTCTAAACAAACAAAAGCATCATTCTTGCCCTCTTCTTACAACCCTTCACAACCTTTTTTCCTGAATTCATAGTGATGTTTGGGGTCTTTCTAAAGTGAAGAATGTCATTGGGAGTAGGTGGTTTGTTGCTTCCATTGATGATCATAGTAGAACTACTTGGGCATGTTTGTTAAAAGAAAAAAAAAATCTGAAGTGCCCTCTATTTTTTAAAAATTCTACAATATGGTTGAAAGTCAATTTGAGAGCAAAATTTAGATCTTTAAATATGATAATGGAGGTGAATATTTTACTGAGTCTTTAGGAGAGTTTTTTACAACCAAAAGGATCGTTCATGTTAGTTCCCGTGTGGCACCACAATAAATGGGATTTCTAAAAGAAAAACTGGCATTTATTGGAAGTTATTAGGGCTTTTGATGTTTAAAAATAATGTTCCAAAATATTTCTGGGGTGAGGCTTTGTTGACAACTACATTTCTCATTAACAGAATGCCTAGTAAAGTCTTAAAATTTAGGACACCTAGAGATGTTTTCTTGTAAAGTTATCCAAATTTTAAGCTCATGTCCTCTATTTTTCCTTTAAAGGTGTTTGGTTGTACTATCTTTGTGTAAAACTCAAATCCTTCTCGATAGAAACATGACCCTAGATCTTTAAAATGTGTTTTAGTACGATATTCTTCACTCAAGAACGACTCAAATGTTATCACCCTCCTTCTAATTTTTTTACCACCTTGGATCTTACTTTTTTGAACAAGTACCTTATTTTCCCACAGTTGCAAATCAGGGGGAGAGTTGGAGTGTTTTTCAGCCCCCTAAAAGTCAGGTTTATCCTTCTTTACCTTCAAGTTTTTTTCCCTCTGATGATTCTTCTTTACTTGAGCATCAAACTTCTTTTAATCCTCCTACTTCTTCCCATATTGTTACACCTATAACTTCACAACATTCACATATTGTCACTCCTACAACCCCTCATATATCACCTAAATCTACATTACAGCCCCCAAGCAATTGCAGTTTATACCAGAAAAAGAAAACCCTTCCAAAGGCTATTTTGCAATTTGGTACTTGCTGAGAATCGAACTTTGGTTCAATTGCTTGTGTGGATAATGGAGGTAATGATTTAGCTAAAATTTCTTCTCATTCACTTGAATTCGATTTGCCTATTTCTAAAAGGAAAGGGTAAGACAATTTACAAGACACCCCATTTTGAAGTATGTTGCTTATGGAAATCTAATTACATCTTTTAAGCCTTTTACAACTCGTTTAGATGAAAAACAGATTCCTAAAACTATCGAGGAGGCTTTAAAAGATTCTAAGTGGGAAAAGGTTGTTGAAGAGGAGATTGAGGCTTTAGAGAAAACCGGTACTTGGTCCATTACTAATCTTCCACAAGGCAAGAAACCAGTTGAATGCAAATGGGTGTTTGCCATTAAATACAATTATGATGACAACATACACAGATATAAAGCAAGATTGGTGGCCAAGGACTTTACATAGACTTATCAAATTGACTATAAGGAGACCTTTGTCTTTGTAGCTAAACTAAATGCTATTAGAGTTCTCTTGAGCTTGGCTGTAAATAGTGACTAAAAGTTCCACCAACTTGACATTAAGAATGTTTTTCTTGATGGGAGATTGAAAGAAGAAGTTTACATGAGAATTTCTCTAGGTTTAGAGTCTACAGAAAGTGAGCAGAAAGTTTGCAAGCTTGACATGTCACTATATAGTTTGAAGCTGTCACCTAGAGCTTGATTTGACAGATTCACTAAAGTGATTTTGGAAAATGGGTATAGGCAGTCCCTGGCAGATCACACACTATTTTCTAAGGTAACCGCCAATAACGAAAAGGTTACTTTAATAGTGTATGTGGATGATATAATTCTGATAGGTGGTGATGGTGAAGAAATTAGTCACTTGAAAGGATTGTTAAGCAAGGAGTTTGAGATTAAAGACCTTAAAACTTAGATATTTCCTAGGAATAGAGGTAGTATATCGAGCAAAGTTCTGGTAATAAACCAAAAGAAATATTTCCTGGACTTACTCAAAGAAACTGAGATGTTGGGATGCAAACCTGCTGATATGCCTATAGATGCAGGTTTAAGATTCAGCAAAGATGAGTTGAGCCCTAAAGCTGAAAAGGGATTGTTCCAAATGTTAGTAGGAAAGTTGATTTATTTGTCTTTGACAAGACTTGATATATTTTTCCCTGTGAATATAATCAGTCAACATAAGACTAATCCGAAGCAAGAACATATAGAATCTGAAACAAGAATTCTGAGGTAATTAAAGGGGACACCAAGAAATGGCTTAATGTTAAAGAAGACTCTTGAGAGAACAATAAAAATTTTCTCAAACTCAAGCTAGGCAAGTGAATTGACAGATAGAAAGTCAACTAGTAGCTACTGCTCTTTTGTTTGCGAAAATCTAGTGACTTGGAAGAGTAAAAAGCAAATTGTTGTGTCTAGAAGTAGTGTATAAGCAAAAAATAAAACTTTAGCTCTAGGATTATGTGAAGGAATTTGGTTGATGAAATTACTCAAGAAGCTAGATATGAATTAAGATGAGAAATTTAAATTTTTTTGTGATAATTTGTCCACTATACAAATTGCGGAAAATCTTGTTCAACATGACAGAACTAAACATGTTGAGATAGACAAACACTTCATTTCATAAAAGATTACAAGTGGAATTGCTTTCTAACTTATGTTCCTATAGAAGAGCAAAAGGCATATGTTCTTACAAAAGCATTGCCAAAAGTCTTTTTCGATAAGTTTTTATTCAAGTTAAGATTGTACAATGTATATTCTCTAATTTGATGGGAGTATAAGATTATTCGATAGTTATTAGAGTTATTATTATTGTATAATTAATAGTTAGTAGTTTAAATTAAAGTCTATCTCCTAGAGTTAGAAGTCTGTTGTACCTAGGACTACTAATTGTACTATCCAAACTTCTATTCTAGAGTCTTTAAAAGTCTCAAGCGGTTTGGCGCTTATCTGGATTTAGCTACACTCCCAACATGTTTGGTTTCCCGGGATTTTTTCAGTGGGGAGGAAGCTTTCAAGGCTGCAGGACTCGGGGAACTTCTCTGAAGGTTTGGAACTTATTAGGGGTGTGAAAAACTGACCCGACATGGTAACCTGCCTGAAACCCGATCGAGTCAGAACCTGGTTTAACCCGAGAATTTAAAGACCGAACCCGATCTGCACCCGACCGAAACGAACCCGAACCCGAATTTGACCTGTAACTGTAGAAACCGAACCCGAACTACACCCGACCGAAGTGAACCAGAATTTGACCTGTTACTGTAGTAACCGAACCCGATCTGCACCCGACCGAAACAAACCCGAACCCGAGACTAACCTGCCAGATAACCGATTTAACCCGACATGTTTGGACCCGACCTGTTTTGAAACCGACCTGTTTTGAACCCGACCTGTTTTGAACCCGACCTGTTTTGAACCTGAACTGTTATTGACCTGAACTGTTCTTGACCTGAACTGATATTGACCTGAACTGATATTGACCTGAACTGTTATTGACCTAAACTGTTCTTGACCTGAACTGATATTGACCTGAACTGGTATTGACCTGAACTGATATTAACCTGAACTAATACTATTATTTGATTTGCTGATAATGATAATTATCTGACATTTGAAGAAGTTATATTTAATGAATATAAAATAATGTCAAGTATTGATAATTTTTAAAATTAATAATAATGTTAAGTATTAATAAATTAACTAACTTAACTTCAATTAAAAGATAAATTGAATTAATAATAATGTCTAAGTATTAATAAATTTTCTTTCTAATTAACTTAACTTTTATTTTAAAATAACTTCAAAGATAAATTATTATACTTAATTAATTTAAGTGGAATGAATAACCATTATTAAATTAAATTTTTATACTTAATTAAATTAAGTTAAATGAATAAAGATTATTAAATTAAATCTGTATTCTTAATTAAGATAAGATGACTTAAATTTTTTATTATATGAATAAATTAATGCTAATTTAACTTAAGATTAAAAATAAGTTTAATTAACTTGCATTCATTTTAAGTTAAATAATTAAACATTATTAAATCAAATTGTCTTTCTATTTAACTTAACTTTTATTTTAAAGTAACTTCAAAGATAAATTATTATACTTAATTTACTTAAGTTGAATGAATAACCATTATTAAATTAAATTTTTATACTTAATTAAATTTAGTTAAATGAATAAAGATTATTAAACTAAATCTGTATACTTAATTAACATAAGATGACTACATTTTTTTATTAACTTAACATACTTAAATGACTTAATTAAGTTAAGTTGTTTAAAACATTATATAATTAACAGTGAATATATAAAAACTTACATAACTTTTACAAGAACTTAAATGTCTTAATTAAGTTATGTCGTTTAAATCATTATAATAAGCCTAATGAACTTACAAAATAAGGTTAAACTTTGGAGAGAATAATGTTTGAGTTTAACTTTGGATGGAATTAGGGTTTAAACCCTAAAAACCCTAAGCCCTAAACCCTAAACATGAATCCATAAAAATAAAAACCCTAATCCACCAATATATATAAATATAATACATGTAAGTTATGGTTTAGGGTTTAAACCCTAAACCCTAATCTTTAATATATAACTCATAGTCCTTAATCCTAGATCAGGGGTTTAGTGCTTAGGGTTAATTACTTATGTTTTAGGGTTTAATGCTTAGGGTCAATAATTGTCCAAGGTCAAACTGGTCAAAGTCAATTGTTCAAGGTCAACTCAGGTCAAAGTCAACTCCGGTCAAACATGTCAAAGGTCAAACTAGTCAACAATTCAGATCTGGTCAAGGTCAACAAGTCAAACGGTTCGGTTCAAGACTTATGGTTCGGTTCGGTTTGGTCCAAGTTTCACTGATCCGGTTCGGTTCAAATGGATCACAAAACCGGTTCAGTCTAAGAACATATTCGGTTCATCCACCAAGGTCCGGTTCACCATTTGGGCTCTTATCCGAAATTGGTTCCACTTTTACAACAAGCCATTTATTGAATTTTGATCAACACTCACAGCTGGGCTCTCCCAAGCCACATTAACATACACAGAAGCCCAACACTCGCATAACTCAACCCATGATGCTTTTTCAACTGATATGGTTTAGGGTTTTCAGCACCTAAAACGTTGGCGACGCAGATGCACGAACGGCGGCGGTGCAACCTCGTCGGAAAAGACGCGATGTCGGCAGCGGCACAACCAAACGACGGCAACATCTTCACACTCAATCTTTCACACCACAACAACGGCGTAGACTCAAAACGGCGGCGATAATAGTCCGACGGCAGCGACGGCACAACCGTGACAAGGACGGCAGCGACGGCACAACCGTGACAAGGACGGCAACGACGACACAACCGTGACAAGGACGGCATCACTCATTTAAACATGCGAAAGCAACTGCAACGATCATTTCGGCCAACAACACGAAATCAAAACAAAATCCACAACTCAAAACCATAATTTAAAACCAAAACTCGAATTTCAAGCTTACCCACACACACACACGAACGGAGGAAGGAAGAGGAGCGGACGGCGGAGCGAGAAACGATGGAGACGAGCAACATGAAAGCTGAACGATTTTCTATCGTTTTCGACCAAACGACGACTGATAAGGTTGGTCCGGTGGGTGGGGTTTGATCGTGGGTTTAAGACGGTCTCGACGAAAGTGACCGTGTGAGCTACGGAAGACTTTAGGCCGGTGAACGGAGCTTTATCGAAGCTCGCCGAAGATGGTGCGGGAGATGGGTGCTATCGAGAGAGTGTGGGGTGAGAGAGAGCGGGTGATAGATTTCCAATGGAAGCTGAATAGGGTTTTGGGTGTTATAATGGGGTATAAATACCCTTGCCAAAGGGTAAATCACATAAAAGGTTATTGAGCCTTTTAGGGTTTATAAAACGATACCAAAACTTTACCCGCATTATAAATCGACCCCACAAATTTCTGAAATTAAACCTCAAATTCTGAATCCAATCAAATTAAGGTTTCAAGATTAAAAATTCCCAAATTTTAGGGTTTCCAAATTAGGGTTTTCAAAGTTTAAATTTCCGAATTAGGGGAATTTTGGGGTGTTACAATAACCACTACTCTCTAAACCGTAAAACCCTAATCTTTAATCTATAACTCATAGTCCTTAATCCTAGATTAGGGGTTTAGTGCTTAGGGTCGATAATTAGACATTAGGGGTTTAAACACCAAACCTCAATCTTTAATCAATAAGCCATAGTCCCTAATCCTAAGCCCTAAACGATGACCACTACTCTCTAAACCATAAAACCCTAATATTTAATCTATAGCTCATAGTCCGTAATCCTAGATCGGGGGTTTAGTGGTTAGGGTTAATTACTTATGCTTTAGGGTTTAATGCTTAGGGTCGATAATTAGACATTAGCGGTTTAAACACCAAACCTCAATCTTTAATCAATGAACCATAGTCCCTAATCCCAAACCCTAAACAATAACCACTACTCTCTAAACCATAAAACCCTAATATTTAATCTATAGCTCATAGTCCGTAATCCTAGATCGGGTGTTTAGTGGTTAGGGTTAATTACTTATGCTTTAGGGTTTAATGCTTAGGGTCGATAATTAGACATTAGGGGTTTAAACACCAAACCTCAATCTTTAATCAATGAACCATAGTCCCTAATCCTAAACCCTAAACAATAACCACTACTCTCTAAACCGTAAAATCCTAATATTTAATCTATAGCTCATAGTCCGTAATCCTAGATCGGGGGTTTAGTGGTTAGGGTTAATTACTTATGCTTTAGGGTTTATTGCTTAGGGTGGATAATTATCGACCCTAAACCCTAAACAATAACCACTACTCTCTAAACCCTAAACCCTAAACCATATACATTTAATTACAAATAATAATAATAATAATAATAATAATAATAATAATAAACTAATAATAATAATAAGCATAGTAAATATATAATAATAATAATAATTGTATTTAAGTATATAATAATAATAAATAATAATAATAATAATAATAATAATAATAATAATAATAATAATAATAATAATCCCTAAAGCACTAACCACTAAACCCTACACCGTAAACCCTAAACAATAACCACTACTCTCTAAACCGTACAACCCTAAAATAGAAACCATAATCCATCATTATATAGATAATAAATGAACCCTAACTTGCATAAGTATCAATTTTTGAACACTAAACCCTAAACTCTAAACCCTACACCTTAAGCCCTAAACATTAATCCCTAAAAATAAATACCCTAATCCATCAATATATATATTAATATAATGCATGTAAGTATGCTTTATGGTTTAGTGGTTAGGGTTCATAAGTTATGGTTTATGGTTTAATGCTTATGGTTTATGGTTTATGGTTTAATGAACACTAAACCCTAAACCCTAAACACTAAAAACAAAAACCATAATCCATCAATATATATATTACATGTACGTATGTACGTATCATTTTATGAACAGTAAACCCTAAACCATACACCCTAAACCCTAAAAACCATAATCCATCAATATATATAATACATGTAGGTATGTTTGTATTAATTTAAGATCAGTAAACCATAAACCCTAAACCCTAAACCCTAAACCCTAAAAACCATAATCCATCAATATATATATAATACATGTAAGTATGTTTGTATTAATTTAAGATCAGTAAACCCTAAACCCTAAACCCTAAAAACCATAATCCTTCAATATATATATAATACATGTACGCATGTATGTACCAATTTATGAATAGTAAACCATAAACCCTAAACCCTAAACCCTAAAAATAAAAACCCTAATCCGTCAATATATATATAATACATGTACGTATGTATATACCAATTTATGAATAGTAAACCGTTAACCATAATCCATAAACCCTAAACCCTAAAAAACCCCTAATCCATCAATATAAATATAACACATGTACGTATGTACGTATCATTTTATGAACAGTAAACCCTAAAATCTAAACCCTGAAAATAAAAAACCCTAATCCATCAATATAAATACAACATATGTACGTATGTATGTATCAATTTATGAACAGTATACCCTAAACCTTAAACCCTAAACCCTAAAAATAAAACCAATAATCCCAACTATATATATATCACATATACATAATCCCCAATCCTTAAACCATAAACCCTAAACCCTAAACCCTAAACCCTAATATATAAACCCTAAACCGTAAAATAAAAACCATAATCCGTCAATATATATAATACACATAACACAATAAACCATAAACCCGAAGGAACCCGACCTGAAACGAAATTGACCTGAAATGAACCCGACCTGAAACAAAATCGACCTGAAAAGAACCCGACCTGAAACGAAACCGACCTGAAACGAACCCGACCTGAAACGAAACCGACCTAAAACGAACCCGACCTGAAACGAAACCGACCTGAAATGAACCCGACCTGAAACGAAACCGACCTGAAATGAACCCGGCCTGAAACGAAACCGACCTGAAATCAACCTGTCAATTAACCGTTTTGGCCCGGCCTGAAATGAACCGACCTGAAATGAACCCGACTTGAAATGAACCCGACCCGAAATGAACCCGACCTGAATTGAACCAGACCTGAAATGAACCCGACCCGAAATGAACCCGAACCCGAACCGAATCGAGTCAAAACAAAAAATGACCTGTAACCGATTTGACCCGACCTGACAGAGCCCGACCTGAAACCCAACTGTTGACCTGTTTTTACATCCCTAGAACTTATTGCCTTCTTGTGTTGGCATTTTATGAAAAGCTAGAAATGGACTTATCTTTTCTGGTTGTTTGGACTCGCCTCTTGAGATTTGGCTCAAAGATGAAAATGTTTTTTGCTAAATTTAAAGATTCCTCTCATTCGAGACTTGTGCCTCCTTCCCTGCTGCTACCCCTTCCTGAGCCTCAATGGATTCCCCCTAAACCTAGTTTCGTAAAATTAATTGTGATGCGTCTTTCGATGCAAGTCAGGGAAAAGCAAGTGCTATTGTTATTTTCTGTGACGATTTAGGTGTTTTAGGTGTTAATACTTCTTTTTTTGCTTGTTCTGCTGCGGTTGTCGAAGCCTTTGCGGTCCGTTTAGGTACCGTCTCTGCCATAGAAGTAGGTTTTAGAAAGGCTATCATTGAATCCGACAATGTTGGTGTTATTTCTTGTATTAACTCTAACGTGTGAGAAATTATTACATGGTCCCGGACCACCACGTCATCCATGGTCCCTATCCACTAAAAATAAGCCATATAATTTAATTTTTTCCATGTCATTATTTTATTTATAATCAACTTCTATGTAACTACCCACTTCCTGTTTACATGGCTTAAAAATATGAAGATTCATCTTTGGAAAAAAATGACATGGAAAAAAACAAATTATGTGGCTGATTTTTAGTGGGAGGGACCATGGATGACGTGGTGGTCCGGGACCATGCAATAATTTTTCCTAACGTGTGGTCTGCATGGGAGTCTGCCGCCATTGAAGGCGATATTTTAGGAATTTCTTCCTCTTTCCTTTTTTTTTTCTTCTCATCTGTTAAACGTGTTTGTAATAGAGCTGCTGATTGGATTGCCAAAGCTGATCGCTCTGGTTCTTGTCCTTCCAAATGGCAGTCGGTTATTCCTGAAGGTTTGAGTCCCCTCTTGTAAATCGTTGTGTTGTTACTTGTTATGATATTATGATCTTTTTCTGTCAAAAAGAAAGAGATAAAAATGTGTCGAGTAATTGTGGCATGGAGAGCTTCCACTAGTTGGAAGCAGAGAACCATGACTTGAAGGAAAGGTATATTACTTAAAAAAATTTCCCCCCGACTCTTGTTTATTTTAAGATTTTTCTTTTTTTACTTAACTATTTGAATGTCCTATTTTATGCAGATCGAATAAAATGAATGGCGGTTTACAGTTTGGAAGAGATAGATGCAAATCACTTGAACTGCAAGTATAATGGATTTTTGCCTTCTGTGTTCCTACTAGGATGTTTCTGTCACCATTGATGAACTGCTTGAGAGGATCAACATTGAAAGTACCTTAAGGTTACGGCCGATTCTTGAGGATTTGGATTTTTAAAAGATAACGTAATTTTACTATAGAATTTATAAAAATGTATCATTTATAATTATTTTTTAATTTAAAGATTTAATTCATTTTTTTTTTTGAACGGCATGTATGATTTTATTAGCAAAACATACATAATCACAATACACAATGGCCTCATTAAAAACCTCTCTAGTCCTAAATAGAGGAAAAGAGTACCGTTGTGCATGTGCCAAAGAGAATTCACCACGCTAAGAGCTATACAACCATATCCATTTACCCCTATCAATTCCACTCTTGGCCAAAGAATCCGCCAAACCATTCGCTTCTCGATAAATATGGTTGAAGCATACGCAAGGCAATACGGAAATATGAAATAATATTTTAACATTTTTTAATAAAATACAAATTCATCGAGAGATCTTTTGGTTTTTGAGAAATTTGTGGAGTGTTGTTCGTCAGATCATCAATCGAACCTCAAAGATAAATATTATGTTCTCGAGACATCTATATTTGGTTTAATTTTGAGATTTTAGCTCTTAACCCACAGAAGGGTGTTGGGAGTACCTTCACGTGATTCGTACCATTATGTCAAAATTTGAAAATAATTCACATAAACATATCAAAAATTACAAATGTGCAATATGATGTGAGACTTCACTTATGAGTTTAAAGGTTTAACAAATGGGAGAGTATCAGTTGGGCATGCAATGTGAATATCTGTTGGAGGGGGGGCATCTGAGTTAGTCTATAAACCTCAACAAAAAAAATTCCTTCATTCTTTTTTTGAATATGAATACGTTAGTTTTATTAAAAGAGAAAAAAAAATCAAAAATACAATAAGAGTTTACAACTTAGGTAAATAAATTTGATTCGGACATATTTCTAATAACACGAAAACTAACGCCTCTAGATCATAAACAGGACCCAACCTAGAAGAGGTATAACTTAAAGGCTCGAAATAAAATATATACAAACATCACCAAAGCTCGACGATGAAAGGTAAAAACCAACAGAAAACAACATTAAAATATGCATATTACAATAATAAGACGTTGACAACACGGTCATTACCGCAACTCAATCGTGAACAAGAGCGCGCGGTAACTGTGAGCTTATATCTAAATCCAATTCGAGGGTCCAAAACAGGGAGGTCAACGGGATAATGAAAAGTGCGCCATCTTGATCAATCGTAGCCACGTCAAATTTAACACTGATAAAAAATTAAATTAAAAAAGAAGCAGCCAAATGACCGATTAAGTGAGAAAAAAAAGTGTGCCAAAAAGTAAAAAATATGTATCAAAAGATAAAAAAAAAATTGTGTCACATGGATAATATTATTAAATTTAAAAAAATATAAAATAAAGAACGAAACAAAAAAATAAAATAAAATTATCGGCGGTCGGCAACTAGCACCAAAACTAGTGCCGCCGCCGGTCATGTAAAAATAAAAGGAAAATGAAAACTTGAGTGGGCAGGAGAAAAAGGGGATGTGCTAGGGTTTCCGTAATAAAAATTCATTCATTCTATGTACATTTGTTAGAAAAAAAGTGAAAAGTAGTCCCTAAGATAAAGCATAGTTCAGTCCCCGAATAGAAATACCCCTAGGCCCTAACATCATGTTGCACGATGAACTGTTTATTTGACTTTTGTATTCTTCTTGGATCAATCAAATTTTTTTTACAAAAGAAAAAATTGATATCCGATAATCATATGAGAACTGTTGATATCCAGTAATTACATGAGTATTAGTTATATTTAAAACTCAAATTGAATTTGATCTCAAGATAGGATAAAACCCTCAAAACACTATTTTTTGATTCATTCATGAGACTTTAGTTGTTTAAAGAAAATCAAATTTCTTATGTTTACGAGACTCAGATTTGAGATTTTATTCAAGAAATACTACATTCATTACAATTCTACAAAATAAATGTCGGCGATCAATCCACTTATAATAACATATTATATATGTTTTTGTCAACTGCAATTATTTATGATATTGTTACATGTAAATGTTAAAATGATTCAGTCTTTAATTGGTTAGAAACCGTCTTGTATATAGATCACTCCTATACAATTTTTATACACGATTCAAAATAAGAATAAATTTTCTTGTAACAGTATAGAGTACATGTATTTATTTGAGCATAAATTTGATAAGGTCAAGTGATGAAAAAGTTTTAAATGTATGGAAGAATTTTTGTAGTGCATAAATTTAATATAGATAAGCAACATTTATTTAGTACACCCCATGTACAAAACTAGTACATAGAGAATATTGTCTCTTGTTTGATGACAAATATATTATGTTATCTGTATACATATATATAGAAAATAATTATGATTTTGATCATTATAATAACTGGTACAATAAATGGGCATAATAAATGGTATATGTTCCCTGTGCCTGCGATGATGTGGGGGCATTTAAGATGGTGCAGTGTCACGTTAATAGTGGAGCTGCAAATTCAAAAGTATTTTTTTTATTGATAAGGGGAAGTAGTACCTAGAGCTTCATTAAAAATTTTCTTAGGCCTAGATGGAGTAAAAAAAGTTCCATCGGTACTATTTAAACAACAAAAGCGAGATAACCTCGACCTAATACGTAAACAAAAGGATTTACCCTGGAAAATCTAACTAAACTAACTGTAGAATGTCGCTCGGTGGCTCAACAAACTCGTGATTCCCAAACGAAAGTTTCCATGCAAGGCTAGCTAAAGCATCTGCTACCTTGTTACTGTCCCAGCTCACAACCTTCAAACGAATCTCCCAATCACGGTTTAGAAGATCCATAATATGTTGTACCAAGGATGGTCGAATGTCTACCAATGAACAATCCTAGAGTATCTCGATCGCCCGACTACAATCTGACTCCACTCTTAAATGGCTTATACCTAGTTCCCAAGCAAGTAGGAGGCATTCATATCTGCACCAAAGCTTAGCTTCAATAACCGAGCAAACACCGATACTCTTGGAAAAACCAACGATCCATTCCCCTGTGTGATTCCTGAGAACCCCCCCCCCCCCCCCCCAAGTCGAACCTCATGTCGATACTCTATTCGACCCATCAGAGTTGTAAGTGACCCAACCTAGCGGAGGAAGTGTGCACCGTTTAGATACTCATCCAACACATCTCATAGACGTTGGATTTCCAATCGTCCCATCTCTGGTTCGCGCTGCCGTCACCTCCTCCACAAGTCTGAGACAGCGGATAAGGATCGGTTCATGCACGATGTGATCTTGATCAAAAAGTTCTTTATTCCTACTCGACCATAAGCTCCGTGCAATGTACCCAAACATCAAATCCTAATTAGGCAAAAAATGAGGGAACTTACGACCGACGTTTAAATTAACCGAGATCCAAACACACAAATGTAAAGAACAAAAGTCATCAATCAACCCAGGTTTGAAATTGGACGCCCATACAGTAAGGGCACTCGGGCAGTCCCTTAATACATGTAAGGTGTCTTCTACAGTTGCACCATAGTCACTACAACTGGCATCGTCGATTAGGTGCCTCCTTACTCTTTCCTTATTCGTTAAAAGCTTATCCCCATAGGCTAGCAATAAGAAAGTCCTAACTCGAGGGAAACCTTTGAATCTGGATACAAGTGCCCATCCTTTATTATCACAACTTGCTGAGAACCTAGTGATGGCCACGTAAGCTGACCTGACTGTAAAAATATGAAGTGGATCCCATCTCCAGCCCAGGACTCCTTTTACTGCCAAGGCCAGTGGAGGCTTAATTTCTGCGATACATAGTACCATATTTGGAGGGGTGAGTGGGGTAAAAGCCGACCAATTCCAATCTCCACTTGAGTTCATCATATCCGCAACAGAATAGTCCACATCATGTACATTATTCGGCTCGATAACATGATCAATCAAAGGGTCAAACGAGCTCACCCATGGATCTAACCAAAAGTGAACGTTATGTCCATTGCCAACATTCCAGGAAACCCCTTGTCGTACTTCCTCCCATAACTTAGATAGCCCTTGCCAAAGCCGAGAGCTACCCCCACGATGAATCGAGATAGGGACTCCAGTAGTCCATTTGTATTTAGATCGAAGCATATGTACCCAAAGAACATCCGGGCAAATAAGTAAAACAAAGGATACCTTCATCAAGAAGGCTTTGTTTTATGCAAAAACTTGGCGAATGTCAAGACCACCTTCCGAAATAGGTTTACATAAATCACCCCATTTAACAAGTGGAATCCCCCTCCTCTAATCTGAACCACCCCAAAGAAATCTTCGAATTAATTTTTCAACCTCCTCACAGATCCCTTTAGGAAGTAGTACTGATTGCATTGTGTAAGCAGGAATCGACGAAAAAACAGATTTTACCAGGGTAATGCGACACTAAGGATAGATGCTTAGCTTTCCACCTAGTTAATTTACCACGAACCTTTTCCACAATATAGCCATGTGTTGCGTTTGTAACTCTCTTATGAATTAGCGTCACTCCAAGATATATAACGAGATCCTCAACCTTCACATAGCCGAAAGTGCGACAGATAACAGTCCTAGTTTCAGGCGAAACATTAGACGAAAAATAGATTTGGGTTTTAGAAGCACTGACCTTGTGGCCTGAACTTTTGCAAAACCCCTCAAGTATCCTATGTAACAATTCTACTTGATCCAGTGACGTTTCAGCAAAAATGACCAAATCATCGGCAAAGAAATGGTGGGAAAGTGTCGGACCATTACATGACAATCGAATTGGTCTCCAAATACTATGGTCAATCACACTCTATATTGCATGGGCAAGTCTCTCCATGAAAAGAATGAAGAGATAGAGTGATAAGGGATCACCCTGGCGAATCCCACGCGAAGGTGTGAAAACTTTAGAAGTAGAGCCATTCCACAAAACTTAGGTAGCGACAGAAGTAACACGGTGCGTAATCAAAGAGACAAACCTAGATGGAATATCAAGATCGATAAGAGTATCATGTATGAAGCACTAATCAAGCCTATCATAAGCTTTCTCTAAATCAATTTTCAAAGCCATCCAGCCCACTTTACCAGTCTTTTCCTGCATCGAGTGGATAACCTCTTGAGTAATAATGATATTATCAGTAATCGATCTACCAGGCACAAAGCTCGTTTGATTTCCAGCTATCCAGGATGGCAAAAAAGGTTTAAGGCAATTAACAATTACCTTGGTGATTTTCTTTTATAGCACATTGCAGAGACTAATAGGCTGAAACTGTGAGATATGCTCAGGGTTATCAATCTTCGGGGTGAGAACAAGTAGTGTGCGATTCAAAGCAACATCAAACTTACCTGATGAAAAAGCTCACCTAACCATATCGCACACATCCTCGCCTACAACCGACCAACTCTTTTGGTAGAAGACGACGTGCAACCCATCAATATCGGGTGCTTTCTAAGGGATCATAAAAAATTAGCTTGAGTAATCTTCATGTCCGATACTAGTCTAGAAAGGCTTTGTTTCTTTTGCGACGTTGACGGATGGAAACATCCCACAAAAGGATATGGAGGTAAGGACTCGGCCTCAGCATAGAAGAGATCTTTAAAGAAGGTCACCGCTAGATCTTGTAACACCTTCTGGTCACTACTCCATTGGCCGTTCGGAAGCTTAACAGAAGCAACAAGATTCTTCTTCTTTCGGCTCATGGTGTAGGCATAAAAGTACTGTGTATTCTTGTCCCCTTGGTCAAGCCACTAAGCTCGTGCACATTTGAACCATAAGGATTCTTCCTCTTCCAAGATAGGATCCAACTGACTAACAATAATACCCCTCAGCTTGGCTAATGAGGCTAGATGCTTGGGCTCAAGCTTATGATCTATGCCGCTGATACGAGCCATTAAACGTCTTTTCCTTTGCATAATGTGACCAAAGGTATTACGATTCCACACTCCCACCCTAGTTTTGAAATCATTTATATTTCCCATAACATCATGATTCGATTCCCAACACGAGTTCAGAAACTCCTTTAAATCCGGGTGATCCTGCCAACACGCAAGAAAACGAAACAGTCTTTGTTGTGGAGATACTTCTTTTAGCAAAAGCTTTAAGAGGATTGGTCTATGATCAGACCCGAGCTGATCAAGATGAAACAAAACAAATTCCTAAACCCAAGAGCATCAAGCTTCATTAACAAGATAACGATCCAGCCTTTTGTAAAGATCCCCACGACTCTATGTAAAGAGAGGTCCCCTGAACCCTGGATCAATAAGCCTGATATTAATACAAAATCTGAAAAAATGGAAATTAACTTCTGATCCAATAGAAGCACCACCATGCCGCTCTCCATTGCTCAATGTGGAATTGAAGTCTCCACCTAAAAGCCAAGCAACATCGTTATCAGGATTGAGTTGTTCCAGAAGACTCCATAGTAGCCGTCGAGATGATACATTTGGGCTCGCATAGATACCCGTGAAGTAAAACCAATCTACAGAACCGATCACCGAAACCTGACAGTTAATGAATTGGTTAGAGATGCGCTCAATATTAATTGTAATAGAATCCTTCCATAGAAGCCAGATACCTCCGCTAAAACCATGAGCCTCAACACGAGAGGAGTTTGGAAAGCCAAGCTTCGACAAAACCTTGTCCGCCCGCAACCCATTAATACGAGTTTCAACAAGAACAACTATTTGAGGATCATGAATCCTAATAAAATTCTTGAAATGGTGAAGAAATTTAGGGCTTGCCATGCCCTGTGTGTTCCAACAAAACACACTAATCTTTATAAAAATGTGAAAAAGAAAAACCTTAATGCATAAGCACATCACAATCTGTAGCCAACACCTGAAGATGTTTGCCATCACCCAGTTCAATACTGATAACACCATTTTCCCTTTCTTTTTGTTGAGCAACGTTTTCATTCTATACGTGCTTCTCACCCCCATGCACTTGGTTTTTGCTGGCCACATGAGAAGTAAGGGAATCCATACTAATTGTTGAATCACCACTCGTTACTGATTTGTTGGGAACATTACTCAACCATTCCGATATAGATGGTTTAGTGGGAATCTTGAACTCTAAATTCTTCTGTATTCTAAGACCCTTATTAAACTGATCCTTCTTTCGGTTCTTTTTATTTCCTGAGCTCGAAACAATATCACCAACATCATGCATCCGCAAATCCTAACCCTCCTCCACAATTAAAGCAGCCGTGTGGTTACTGCCCTTTATGTCTGACCTGACAGCAACATTCTTAACCACATTCCCAACTACCACTGGAGCATTCTGAGTTCGTTGTCCCCCATTCTCCCTATCCTTACTTGAACCTGCCCCAAGGGATGGAATGGATCCTGGTCGAATTTGTTCAGGGACTTACGGGCTCAGGTTCCATACAAGCTTTTCATTCTTATCCATTCTAGAGCGTTTAACATGATTACAGCCCTTTGTTGCTGTAGCGTGTTTAAGTGTTCTCTTTTTATGAGCGCAAGTGCACACTCATGTCAAGTTATAGTATAAAAGATGTCGAATCCCACAAGGATTGGAATAGTTCCTTCGAGTGTGTATCTGCCAAGAAATTTAAATGCACAATTAATTTCAGGTTTGGTTAAAGGAATAAAACTAAAAACACAATTAATTAAAGAATGGGAGATCAGAGTGATAGAATGGGCCAGGTTATTGCTGCTCAGTAGTGTGTTGACTGCGTTGTGAAGAAGTAAAGTTATTTCTGCGCTGCCTCGATTGTGGCCTCGACGGGTATGGCGGGCGGCAGCTACGACCCTGTCACGCGGCCGCAGCAGGTCACTGCCCCTGCAACTTTCGTTGTCTCGGCAGGTGGAACGGAAATAAGTCCTAGCGGCAAGTCTGGAAAATATTCCAAGTTCGGCGGGATAGTCGACAGTGATCCTCCCTATTTCTAGGCAAGGATGCTCGAAAGCTAGCGTGACGTAGGCAATACCTAGCAATCTCAGCGTAAACTTAACACAGGCTAGTCAACTCGATTGGTGATCCCTTTTAGCCGCTGGAACTTATGAACGTTTGGAACCAAGTTAGTCACACCTCAGCACGTTGTGACCGTGCTTAACCCTTTCGCGAAGTTGACACTTTCGTGCCCCCTAAATAGATTCTCTCAACTGACGGTTTGGACTAATTGAAAGAATGAAGTGCATAGATTAAGCAAACTTGGAATATTTATTGCAAAAATAAACTCACAAACTTTACAACCGTTTCTCACAACTACTTTACAAGCAAAAACCTAAACCCTAGGAAGTTTAGAACATAGCCGACTCCCTCTCTCTATCTCTCTCTATCTCTATGCCCCTATACCCTCACATACATGGGTATATATAGGGCTTGGCCTAAGGTTAAGTCATCCTTGGAGTAGAAGTCTTCATTGATGATAAAATAGCTTTAACATTTAATGTTTCATTCAATTTCGACTTAAATATGGACTCCTTTGGATGTTTACTTGTTCAACAAGTAAGTATAAGCCACCTTGCTTATCGATCTTCAATCAGCTCTATACACCGCTCCAGGCCTCAAAAAAAATGCAAGATTGGGCTCAATGAACTCAGAAAAATGTCCTCTATCAAACGAGATCTATCTTGATTATGTCAGCGTATTGCCGTCTAGGCGGCATTCTACGGCGGCGGCAGCATTCTGCAGCGCGCGACATCTTTGGCGGCAATTGAAACTGCTTCAGTACAGCTCCTTCTGCTCCCTGCTTTCCTGCCCTCTCTTTCTCTGATCAGCAACCAGCACCTGAAATAGAAAAATAACTAAAATAGTATCTTTTCTTAGCCAAAACGTAAAATATTCAATAAAAGCATGGTAGAAGAGAAAATACCGTATAATGCATGATATGCAGCTAAATATGACTAAATGAGCTTGAGAACAGTAATAATATGAGCATGAATGTGCATAAAATATATGACTTCTAGACACTCTACAGTTGCAATTATCGGTGCTTTGCCTTGAGCTATAGCTATATCCCTCGAAACATTCTCTTCAACAAGATCCTGCAACACTTGAAAACGTGAGCTAGACGTCGCACCTGTCAAGCCATCCTCAACTTTATTGGATGTTTGGTCCTTACGAGGCCAACGATTCCTAGTTGGAGCCATCATCTATGGACCATACACTTTTGTATCATCCCTCGGAACCATAGGATCCTTAGGCTCAACACCCTCAGCTTGATCCTACGATTTGCCACACCACTCCTTCATGTGCCCATATAATCCACACTTGTAACAAATAAGATTCAAGCCTTCATATTCGATCTTTTGACTAAACCCATCAATAAGTAAGCCAGGAATAAGCGGTTTATTGAGGTCCACGATAACCGCCAGTCGTGAAAAATGACCCATCTCGCCTGCAATCATATTGTAATCAACTTTCACAACTTCTCCAATCAGTTTAGTAATACATCTAAATAGAGCCTTAGTATAATAACGGAAAGGTAAACCGGGTAAATGTACCCATGCTATCACTTAGGACATGTGTTTCTCCGTAGTCAAGAACGACCTTCTCCACGGTTGAACTATCAAATAACTACCAAATATAATCCACGGACCCCCTGTCAATACTTTCGCATAATCCTCCTCATGATTAAGTTTCACCAAAAAATAGTCGTTGTCTAAATGAACTAATTGGAAATTACCTGAGAGTGACCATAGATCAGGTAATCGCGCATGGAGGGTTCGAAAGCCAATAGATCTCCCCAGGAGACGGACTATGGTCGTGGTTTTAATTCTTGCATTGATTAGGGCATGGAATCGTTCCGAGAATTTGATCGAGAGTATCGACCCAGATTGTTCAATCTTGACATTCTCCTCGTTAACTACAATTTCCTATTCATGTACCATGGAAGGCTTCCTAAAGGTTGCAACTGGTTGTCCTGCAACAATGTTGGTATACGACACCCCAGGGTTAGCATCACCTACACTAATGTTGCTTCCCTTCCCGGTGTTACCGCTTTCATCGGTTTCCATCATTGCAGTGGATGGTTCTCTCCCAGAAACAACCACCACATTGTTCACGTGGTTACCATTAGTCACCATACAGATGGGATCATCGCTATTTCTTACCTTTTTGGCAGCACGCTGATCATCCACCGAAACCGGTGATACTGGCCTCTCAAGAACAAGTGGGAACTCAAACCGGAAAGTTGCACGAGAGGTTAAATTCAACAGAGCGGGAATAGAATCGACTACGGCCTTCACCCGTTCTTTCCCACTGAGACTTTTAAGCTCGATCTTTTTATCTTCTTTTGGATCCTCCTTAAGACAACTCCCATCCAGAAGTACCTCAGAGCCAGTACTGTCTGTTGTTGGAGTACGGTGTGACGAAATGGTTCCTTTCGATGGTCGGCCGGTAGGATTCTCATAGTGAAGCTTTAGGGATTATACGTTAGGGTTAGGGTTTCCCATTAAACCTTAAAAATCTTTATACTTTTTATTTTAATCTAATCCTTTTATCTAAAATAATATAGATTTTATCATAAGTCTTTAAAATAAAGATTTAAATAGCAAATTCAAAGGTATTTGATACAGTAAAATCTCTATAAATAAATAATGACTGGACCGCTTAATTTTATTAATTTAAAGAGGTATTAGTTAATAGATAAATTAATAAATTATCAATTTAAAGAGATTTTTTTGATTCAACGAACCTACATTATTATTCATGAATAAAACATATACATTGCATTGACTAACTAAATGATGTTCATGTACAATGTGTCTAATTAAATATAATACATACCCCTAAAAAACAAAGTTCATTGTAGTACGTCGTACTAATTAAAACTTAATGTATGTTCATTTATGGTAAAGAAATTAACTTAATGCAACACCATAACTTTTGGATGCAGTAAGGAAAGGTAGAGATGAAATACATCTAGATTTAAATTTTAAGAAGAAGCAAACAACAATAGAATCATATTTTACTAATTTGTCCTAGTTATATTTGTAATTTTATAAAATTATTAATTTATAATATTAAAGGGACCATAAATTTATATAAGAGTCTTCCGAAAAATTATTATCTTATTAATTTATCGACATTATTAATTTAGACCTTGGGCCCAAGTCGAGACAGAAAACATTATTATTTTAGAAAGGTTATTAATTTACCTAGTATTAATTTATAGATGTTTTACTCTATTTATAATTTATTGGCATAATAATAAAAAAAATCTCAAACTATACCTTTTTTCATTCAGATAGATGCCTAGGGGTGGCAACGGGGCGGATTGGGAATGGTTTTGCATTCCCCACTCCGTCTCCAACATTTGTGGGTACGTTTTCGGGGAATCTCCATTAAACCTTTTGGGGATTTTTTCATCCACGTACCCATCCCTTACGGATCCCCGCGGCTTTCGATTAATCCTCATACCCAAAAAATAAACATAACTTAATACGTTAAAATAAATACCCAACATTAAATCTCCAAAATTATAAACATAAAATATAAATTTATTTTACAAAACAACAAACAAATCATTTCAAAACTATAAAACATGACTTAAATATTAACTGTTGAAACATGACAATTTGTCTACTTTTCAAAGAAAATATGTAACTAATAATATATAGTTCCAAATCATGATATGTTTGTTCTAAAAGGAACTATATTCAATAACCTTTTCAACCATATAAATTACCTCTTCTAATTTTACTTGTACGGTTTATGGTGAGTTTTCGAAGTCACTGTTATTGTTGTTTTAGAAACAGTTAATTGTTATTTCTTCTGACCTTTTTCTGGATAAGTTGTGGTGTTATTTATCCAAGAAAACAGAAAATTTGCATCGATCCTACACAGTTCCTTGGGCAGCCATCCTTGTTAGGGAATTCCCCAAGCTATGCATAATTGCCTATTTACATCGTCTATTCGTGTAAGTTTATTCTGTACACGTATTTGTATTGTTTCCCTAATATAATCCAGTAAACTATTACAGTCCCGAGGTACACCTCTATATTTTCTCCTATTTCTCTCCTCCTATATATGATATACAAATGAAGCCCAAGCAAGCTTAAGAAGGAAAACCCGAAGTGACTTCCCCTTAAAGTTAGATTATAACCACTACACTTCAGCTTCCCAATCCAGAGTTGCTCTTCTAAGATTGCAGGAATGAAGTATAACTGTCAAGATTTGCTTCGAGTAGGAACATCTGGCAAATACATGATTTCGATCCTCCTAACCATCACCATAGAGCAGACAACCATCATCGACATTGAGCCTCATTCGCCTCAACCTATCATGAGTAGGCAAACAATACAATATAGTCATCCACAAAATTAATGCATGCTTTGGCATATGAAGCCCATACCACACTAGCTTGTGCCAAGGAACTTTTGGCTTAAAATCTCTAATCCCATTCCATATATGTACCATATATACAGATCCATCAACAAGCAAAGATTGAGCCACTCGCATGAGCTTTATTATTTTCCTAATGCACCAACTGAACCAACGCTTACTAGGAATACTGTAACCCCCTAGGCCCGCCTATGCATTAATACGGATCCTAGGAAGTCACATTAGGGTCACCGGAGCGACCCACGATAAAATTTGAAATAAACAATTTGTCAAATCATTTAAAATCATAAATCAAGTTTTGAATTAAAATACAATTCCAGAAAATATTCAGACAATGAAAAAAACCTATGATACAAATTATTAATACAAGTTTCAGACTTGAATATAAACCAAAACATGACATACATGCCCCATAATTACACAAATACCATACTCCGCGAGCGGGCCGAAGAAACTCTCATACCGACGTTGACAGCTGCCACGTGGTCGATCTTTTAACATGTGATGATAAAAATAATGTGAGCTTCGAAAAGCTCAGTAATACAAACTACCAGTAGATGCCAAAAGCACAAGTAGGTATATGGCAAGCTTAACACTGTCATGAAGAACTGGGCAACGGTAATCTCAAATTACGATTCGAGATTTTATGGGAATATTATACTAGAAGGCAACAGAGTTATTCTTTAATTGATCACCCGAACCGTAAGAGGTGAGCCTAAAGCTAGAGATTCAAAAGAGATTCAGATTTTTAGAATTTGAATCAAGGAGTTCAAAGTGGTCCATTAAGCGCGAATTGTAAGCTTACTGAGAGTTCAACATTGATACATTAATTTAGTAGGGTAAGTTTCAGAAGAGGTCAGAAAGTTTTATTAATTTACTTAGCTACCCTCCAGCCGAACTCCAAAATGCAACTCCCCCTGAACTGCATACAAAAGCTCTTACCCTAGGCCTGAGGCGTAGGAGCCTACCTAAGGGGATACCTTAGGTCCAGAAATACTTACCCTAGGCCCATTGGGCGTAGGAGCTTAGGTCCAGAAGGACTTACCAACGCTGAGCCTACAGATCATCATTCATATCCCAGATAATATACCCCATATGATTTCAGTTTATATTCAGGAGACAATATTACAGAAAATAGATATCAAATCTATTTTTATACCAGAAGACATATATCAATTTATTTTATTATCATTATTATCATTTCTTATTCAATGTCATATATCAAAAATATTTTTCATATCAGAGGTCAAAAGTCAAAGAATTACTTTCCTTTCGTATTACAGTATCGTACTTTTAAATTTTAAGCATATGGTCTTGATTTAGAACAGAAAGTATTTACGGATACATGGTACGCGCTTTATGACCCAATTCATTTCCTAGAGGTACTTGATGGATATCAAAAAGATGACATTTGACGATTTTGGACAGATTTCAGAACGAGGTCCCTACGAATAGGGGAGTTTGATAATACGGGTCGAATCAACATCGAAAGTTGATGCATCAGAATCGTTGGGATTTCAGATATATCGAGAATGATTCGGTCGTTAAAGCTTACGAGGGTATTGTTGGTCATTCTGACCTTCGGGGGTAATTTGGTAAACTGAACCAACAAGGTATAAACGGTGATGTACCGAATTCAAGAATTCTAGTTGTTCATCAAGCTTCCGAGTCCCTTTGAACTAATTGAAACCATTAACGCGGAGTTTGAAATATAATCGGATAAGTGCATCTTAAGCATTCATTTCCAGAACTGATTACATCGTAACAACATAGCAGTTCATCTTCATAATGCATCCACTGAACTTACTACGAGAGATCAAACATGTATCCAAGCAGTAATTTTCCAAATTCATGAACATGTATATAACCCCCGAACTCGTTCTATAGAATCGAATTTATCTTTTCGAGGAAACATGTTGCTCTTGCCAATAGCTGAGTACTTTCTCCAATTAACCCGAACATGTCGCCACATGGTGTCTTTCCAAAATTACGATAGTATCAGAAATGACCAACAAACACGGACCATGAATTACCATTTTGGAGTCATTATATTGTCTAGCTTTATTGGTATTCCTTATTCTAGTCTTAGAGGTACCTTCAGCCATTTTCAACATTCGCAGGTATTTCAGATGCCCCATATCCGAAGGTGTTCCAAAAATTTTGAGCCTTTCAGTCGTTCCAACCATTCATTCCTTTCCAATCTCGAGGGTGTATTCGTCATTTCGATTAATTTGACAATTGGTGTCGATGATACATTATTCTTTTTAGTCATTATGGATATTTCGACCGATTCAACCTTATCATTATTTCCAAATATTTCAGTCATCTCGATCAATTCAGAAATTTACGCGACTTTGTCTAATCCAAACATACAATTATTTTCTCGCAAATATCTTCAGAGAATATTCAATCTCAAAAAGAATCTGAGCAATTTACAGACTCAAATGTGTAGCCTCGCTACTATAACTTCCCAAGCAAATTTCAAGATTTTCAGAAGGATTAGTTGTTTTACCTGATCTGGTGTAGATTCTGAGACCACTTCCTTTAATATGGGTATTTTAGTCATTTACACACATCAAGGGCATTTTTGTAATTCAATAGCCAAAATAATCAGACCTAGAGATCAAACGTTTTTATTAATCGTTTACTGAACTCAGAAGTCCTTTCGATATATCAAACCTCTTATTCGAATAATTGCCTTAGCCATTATTATTTTTATTTCATAATTGAGCGACATAATCAGAAATAATCATATGCTCAAACATGGTCGTGTAAACATTAACCGAATACCAACATGTTGCAAAAGCATGCAGAATGTAGTAATGTATTACCTTGGCTCCAAGCTACAACGATCGATCTGTGAACGACATTCGAACACCCTTGAACCCGGATTTGACATCCCTCAACAATTCGTAATCCATGAACTATGAGTACCTTCAATTATATAAATCCCAAGATCAGACCTCATTCACAAAGCATTTAACCAAATAATTAAATACATAAGCACTCTCGGGTTCAAGGTCAGATTCGGAGACCTTCGGGTCAGAATTTTACGAAACGGGCTTCAAAATCAGACTCAGGACGTCGAAAAACATAAAATAGGAGTGTTCAGAAAATTTGACTTTTTGGTCAACGGTCAAGGTCAACACTGACGTCGGCAGGTCAACGGTCAACGATGTCAGAGTCAACGCTGACGTCAGCAGTCAACTGGTGAGGGTCAACTGAGTTGACTCGGACGAGTTGACTCAACTGACTCGGACGAGTTGACTAGGGCTGACTCGGACGAGTTGACTCGGACTAACTCGGACGAGTTTACTCGGACTGACTCGGTCAACGGGTTGGGCCAACAGGTCGGGCAGACGGGTCGGGTCGGACACCAAACTGGGTTTGGTTTGGTTGGGCTTAGACCGGGTTTGATCAATGGGTTCAGACCGGTTTAATTTATACCGGTTCACTTACCCAAAGGCAAAATGGTCGTCGAACAGTCGCCGAGGAAGGTCGCCGGAGGCGCCGTTTGCGTCGATCCTGCCTGAAAAACATAGCTCATCAGCCGAGGGTACTATCAACAGAAGAGCAACTCATTTTGGGCCAGAAAAATTCACCGAAATTTTACCCCAAACGTTTAGTCTCGGTCGTAAAGACGAAACTCCGGTGAACCTTCAATCGGCGTCAAACGAACAGTCGGTTGACTGGGTTCTGCTCACCGTGACGTGAGGAATCTGTTGACGGTGGTGGTGCGACGATAGGTCGACTGTGGTGGCCGGGATCGATGAAAAGAGACGGTGATTGGGGAAAAAACGAAACTTTCAAACCGATGCCCACGACAAACGGTTGCTCCGATTGGCGAGTGGCCGACGAGGTTTGGTCGGGACAACGCAACGCTTCCGATGATGTGGGCGGTGAACACCACGGACCGACGATGGCTTAGATCAGCGATTAAGTTTCTGGGGGGAAACATAAAATGCACTCTAAAACTCTCTCCCTCATTCAATGACAGGGACGACAATTAATGCGATAGGTGGGGGTTGGTTGTTCTTTTAATTATTTTGAATAACAAAAAAAATTCAAAATATAGACTTAAAAATAAGTCGAGGTAACTTATAACCAGATTGAGCTTTAGTTCTGTTGGTTAAAACATTACTTACCATACCAAGGACACGGGATCGAATCCCTATAGCGTTATCCCTTTTTTTCATTTCATTTCCAAAGGCAAAGTGGTAAAGGTTCGATCAAGCCCAAGTCCTCAAACATCCAAAAATTTTCAAGATTAGCTTTTAAAATTTAAAAAATCTTTCCAAACAAGTCCCTGAAATGCAATTAAACAATTTCAAATAATTTACCCCACTTTGGGGTGTTACAATTCTCCCCACCTTAAAAGAAATTTCGTCCTCGAAATTTGCCAGAGTCAGAGAAATGCAGAAAATGCACTTTCATCTATTTTTGTACTGGAGCTTTTCCATCAGAGTATTCTTATTACTCAAAACTCGCAAATGGTTGCAGATCAATCTGGTAGTGATCTAAGTCACTCAAACTGTCTTTAACCCAGAGTCATTCTGTCATACACTCCAGGTCAACTAATCAGAATATAATATATGAATTCGTTCCGAACTTTACATAGTGCCAAACAAACACTTGTCCCATAACTGTCATTACAAACGGTCTCTGTCATGGATAAGTAACATTCCGACCTACCACAGAAGTTAATCATACCACCCAAAGGTATATCTTCCAGAGTCCAAATTACTCTTCTAAGTTGACCATCATTTTTTTTGATAAAAGACGACAACTACAGTTCGGACAAGCACTCAAGGACTCCAACAGCGACTCCCAGAATCAAGATGTAAACATAAAATTTCAGTGAGAGGTGATATATAACGATACATCAAGCTATATCTTCAAGGAGATGTCTTTCATCATACTGATCGAACATAACTAAGGTCTTTAATGGATATCACTTACCTTCAACGTAATATTAAGACAACTATTTCTTTTGTGTATAACAGAATCACAACAGAATTTTCATTGTCGTCACGCTCACTGACACCTTCCTTTCCAATTCATAATACATTTATCAAGTTTCCATCAGGATATTCTCAAACATAATCATTACCACTGAATAGCCATACATGTAAATCTTATATCAATCAGCTCACATAATCAAACATTTATTCTCAATCTGATCAGATCTTTAATTCAACACGCATGAACCACATCAGGTTGTTTATCCAGATTCAAATCCATCAACTTAATCCAAACACAAGAGAACATTTCAGGCATTCTCTGCCAGTTCCAATCGGGCCACACTAAACAGGATACTTAGATTCACGTACTACATGGAAGAGAAAGATTCGACATCAGAGTTTCGGCTCGGAGGAGTACGGTTAGGATCTAGGGGCATGCACAGAACAAACACCCTATGACAGACGATCGGCCGATCTACCCAGAATGACGCAATTCTAAGCTCTGATACCACTAAATTTTCCATCAGAGTATCTAAATGTAACCCCCTAGGCCCGCCTATGCATTAATACGGATCCTAGGAAGTCACATTAGGGTCACCAGAGCGACCCACGATAAAATTTGAAATAAACAATTTGTCAAATCATTTAAAATCATAAATCAAGTTTTGAATTAAAATACAATTCCAAAAAATATTCAGACAATGAAACAAAACTATGATACAAATTATTAATACAAGTTTCAGACTTGAATATAAACCAAAACATGACATACATGCCCCATAATTACACAAATACCATACTCCGCGAGCAGGCCGAAGAAACTCTCATACTGACGTTGACAGCTGCCACGTGGTCGATCTTTTAACCTGTGATGATAAAAATAATGTGAGCTTCGAAAAGCTCAGTAATACAAACTACCAGGAGATGCCAAAAGCACAAGTAGGTATATGGCAAGCTTAACACTTTCATGAAGAACTGGGCAACGGTAATCTCAAATTACGATTCGAGATTTTATGGGAATATTATACTAGAAGGAAACAGAGTTATTCTTTAATTGATCACCCGAACCGTAAGAGGTGAGCCTAAAGCCAGAGATTCAAAAGAGATTCAGATTTTTAGAATTTGAATCAAGGAGTTCAAAGTGGTCCATTAAGCGCGAATTGTAAGCTTACTGAGAGTTCAACATTGATACATTAATTTAGTAGTGTAAGTTTCAGAAGAGGTCAGAAAGTTTTATTAATTTACTTAGCTACCATCCAGCCGAACTCCAAAATGCAATTCCCCCTGAACTGCATACAGAAGGTCTTACCCTAGGCCTGAGGCGTAAGAGCCTACCTAAGGGGATACCTTAGGTCCAGAAAGACTTACCCTAGGCCCATTGGGCGTAGGAGCTTAGGTCCAGAAGGACTTACCAACGCTGAGCCTACAGATCATCATTCATATCCTAGATAATATACCCCAGATGATTTTAGTTTATATTCAGGAGACAATATTACAGAAAATAGATATCAAATCTATTTTTATACCAGAAGACATATATCAATTTATTTTATTATCATTATTATCATTTTGTATTCAATGTCATATATCAGAAATATTTTTCATATCAGAGGTCAAAAGTCAAAGAATTACTTTCCTTTCATATTACAGTATCGTACTTTTAAATTTTAAGCATATGGTCTTGATTTAGAACAGAAAGTATTTACGGATACATGGTACGCGCTCTATGGCCCAATTCATTTCCTAGAGGTAGTTGATGGATATCAAAAAGATGACATTTGACGATTTTGGACAGATTTCAGAACGAGGTCCCTACGAATATGGGAGTTTGATAATACGGGTCGAATCAACATCGAAAGTTGATGCATCAGAATCGTTGGGATTTCAGATATATCGAGAGTGATTCGGTCGTTAAAGCTTACGAGGGTATTGTTGGTCATTCTGACCTTCGGGGGTAATTTGGTAAACTGAACCAACAAGGTATAAACGGTGATGTACCGAATTCAAGAATTCTAGCTGTTCATCAAGCTTCTGAGTCCCTCTGAACTAATTGAAACCATTAACGCGGAGTTTGAAATATAATCGGATAAGTGCATCTTAAGCATTCATTTCCAGAACTGATTACATCGTAACAGCGTAGCAGTTCATCTTCATCATGCATCCACTGAACTTACTACGAGAGATCAAACATGTATCCAAGCAGTAATTTTCCAAATTCATGAACATGTATATAACCCCCGAACTCGTTCCATAGCATCGAATTTATCTTTTCGAGGATACATGTTGCTCTTGCCAATAGCTGAGTACTTTCTCCAAATAACCCGAACATGTCGCCACATGGTGTCTTTCCAAAATTACGATAGTATCAGAAATGACCAACAAACACGGACCATGAATTACCATTTTGGAGTCATTATATTGTCTAGCTTTATTGGTATTCCTTATTCTAGTCTTAGAGGTACCTTCAGCCATTTTCAACATTCGCAGGTATTTCAGATGCCCAGTATCCGAAGGTGTTCCAAAAATTCTGAGCCTTTCAGTCGTTCCAACCATTCATTCCTTTCCAATCTCGAGGGCGAATTCGTCATTTCGATTAATTTGACAATTGGTGTCGATGATACATTATTCTTTTTAGTCATTATGGATATTTCGACTGATTCAACCTTATCATTATTTCCAAACATTTCAGTCATCTCGATCAATTCAGCAATTTACGCGACTTTGTCTAATCCAAACATACAATTATTTTCTCGCAAATATCTTCAGAGAATATTCAATCTCAAAAAGAATCTGAGCAATTTACAGACTCAAATGTGTAGCCTCGCTACTATAACTTCCCAAGCAAATTTCAAGATTTTCAGAAGGATTAGTTGTTTTACCTGATCTGGTGTAGATTCTGAGACCACTTCCTTTAATATGGGTATTTTAGTCATTTACACACATCAAGGGCATTTTTGTAATTCAATAGCCAAAATAATCAGACCTAGAGATCAAACATTTTTATTAATCGTTTACTGAACTCAGAAGTCCTTTCGATATATCAAACCTCTTATTCGAATAATTGCCTTAGCCATTATTATTTTTATTTCATAATTGAGCGACATAATCAGAAATAATCATATGCTCAAACATGGTCGTGTAAACATTAACCGAATACCAACATGTTGCAAAAGCATACAGAATGTGGTAATGTATTACCTTGGCTCCAAGCTACAACGATCGATCTGTGAACGACATTCGAACACCCTTGAACCCGGATTTGACATCCCTCAATAATTCGTAATCCATGAACTATGAGTACCTTCAATTATATAAATCCCAAGATCAGACCTCATTCACAAAGCACTTAACCAAATAATTAAATACATAAGCACTCTCGGGTTTAAGGTCAGATTCGGAGGCCTTCGGGTCAGAATTTTACGAAACGGGCTTCAAAATCGGACTCAGAACGTCGAAAAACATAAAATAGGAGTTTTCAGAAAATTTGACTTTTTGGTCAACGATCAAGGTCAACGCTGACGTCAGCAGGTCAACGGTCAACGATGTCAGAGTCAACGCTGACTTCAGCAGTCAACTGGTGAGGGTCAACTGAGTTGACTCGGACAAGTTGACTCGGCTGACTCTGACAAGTCGTCGTTTAACCGGTCAAAAATAAATAAATATTTAACCTCTTTCAACAATTAATAAAATAAAGAAATTAAGTAGTATAAGGAAAGAGGGTCGATCCACAGGGAGATTAGTCGAATTTCTTGACTTGAATTTTGTCGGATTTGGATTCCCAGGAATATCTGCAAGACAAGGAAATAAAAAAGGGGGGGTGATCTGATATTGAGTGAAGTAATGAAATAAAATGCACAAATTAAAAATAAGGAAAACCAAATATGTGAAATAGCCTCGAGCTAGCCTTGTCAATTCCTTCGATCATTGAAATAGATTTTTACTCCGGGGATCATGTCGGTTACAGTCTGCGAGGCCCAACCCGTCGCAACTTGCTTCTCTCTCGGGTAACTAATCCTCCCAAGACTATCTTCGAAGGTTGATTCTTAAACAAATTAGCCACTTCTATCGCCGTTAAAGTGTTTAGTTTTGAAAGCAGGAAAAGCCCGACTCAGAAATTGTCTTAAAAAGAATCGCTTCTGATTTTATCTTTCCTTAGCGGACCGCCGCTAAGAGTGTTCACAGGAAGTCGAAATTGCCACAGGCCGATCCTTCCTCCCAACTATGTTTTAAACGATTCCAGATCAACGAGCTCTTTTTGATTTGAAAAACGATTAAAAACTTTAGTAAGGCCGATTGCCAAACTATCTAAACCGAAAGATAAAAATGTATTCCCGAAGGAATTTAGGCAATGTTCAATTGTCACGATTAGAATTGATTTAGCTAGCTCTTGGCTCAAGAAATTTAGCTAAGCATGATATTGATTATCATGCTTAACTTGGTTTTGAAAAAATAATTAAATAACATAAAATAAATGAAACAAGAAAATGAAGAAAAAGAACTTGAATTAAAACTAAAATGTTTACAAAAGGTAAAAACTAAAATGATTGATGGATGGATGATCTAAGCCTTTACCAAGGGTGGTATTTATAGGCTTAGATTTACAAAGATAAAATGATGAGATAATTCAAAATAATAAACAAAAGATAAAACAATTCAAATGTTTTGAAATTTAAATGCAGGAATATAATCGGATAAGCTGATAAGATCTCTCAGAATGTTCCAGAAGCTTCTAGAAGGCGCTACGTCATTGTCACGTCACTGCCACGTCAGACGCGTCGTGCCCGGTGTCGTGCCCATGATGCCAGTCATGACAGAATTATAATAAAAACTGCAGAAATGCCTCATTTTCACTGCTATTTCCAGAATTGGGTCCCTGCACAAAATATAACGAAAACAACATGGATTAAGCAACAAGAAGTCCCAGTAGCTAGAAAAATAACAAATGAAATATGTCATATTTGAGCACTCATCAAATTCCCCCTCACTTGTCTCATACTTGTCCTCAAGTATGTCTGAAAAAACATAAACCAAAGAATGCATTTCTCAAGCCATTACATGCATCAAACATAATCATAAGAGTTCTAGCGCAATTGGAGTATCATGAAAGAAAACATTATCAAACCAAATGGATGCGAGCAAAGATCAGTCCTTATCTCTTCCAATTACCTATCAAGCACTAATCAAATCTTAACCTAGTCTTAATCCTCACCAAGGTACACTCAAGAGCACTCAAAGTGTTTTAAAGGTAAATTTAAAGCAGAAACACTCAAAGTCATGCATGAACAAAGGTTTCCATAAGCTTGTAACAAGTTCAATCAAATCTTAACCTAGTCTTAATCCTCACCAAGGTACACTCAAGAGCACTCAAAGTGTTTTAAAGGTAAATTTAAAGCAGAAACACTCAAAGTCATGCATGAACAAAGGTTTCCATAAGCTTGTAACAAGTTCAATTCTCCACTACTTTAATAGAATCGATGTGCAAAAATCATTAGGTCTTTGTTCAAGGTGTAATGTGGGTTTAGAATAAAGGATAGAAAGATGGAAAGAAAAGGCAAAAGAAGATGATCAATGCAAGATATTTCAAACATTCGCAGTGAAGACATTAAAAAGGAGCTAAAAATGGGCAAGCAAAACACACATTTTTTCTTTCTTTTTTTTTTCTTTTCTTCTTTTCGAAACTGTTTTTTTTTATTCTTTTTTCTTTTCTTTTTTTCCGAAGCAATTGCTTCCTTTATTCTGTTTTTTTTTCTTTTTTCATTTTGAAGAATCATGCCCTTTATTCGAATTGCAGCTCCTTATTTGCCTAGTAATATAGTTTCTAGCATTTGATCAATCAAAAAGTGGTTAAGCCAAGGAAATGGGGTGTAAGGCTAACAAAGGCTCACTAGGCGATGAGAAAGGGAAAATCAAAACGAAAGGGAAAGAAAAGGTTCAAAGCCTAATGCCTAAATCATTTTAAAGCACCTCGTTCTTATTGTAGTCTCGAATTGTAAGCAAGCCACAAGTTCTAGATTCCTAAAATTCAAGATGACACTCTCAAGAAAAAGAAACGAGCATAATATGAAGAATGCATGCTCAAGGCTCAAATCTTACCAAAATTGGGCTAATTTGACTAAGCTAGGCGAGAAATTTAATTAACACTATCAAGAGTAATTAAAAAAAATGTCAAACTGCAGATTACCCATATCATTTGGTTATCAAAAATGCTCCAATTCAATCACTCCTAAGTACTAGAGCAAGTACAATATGCTGGACAACAAGTAATGGCAAGAAAAAATTCATCTTAAGGTTTAATCAAAATCAAAACATATTATCAAACAAGCAGACAAGTGGTAATTTACCCTCCCCCTCACTTAATTGAATAGCCCCAATTCAAATGAAAAACATAAAAGTGTAAGGCAGAGAAAGAGTACTTACTCCCCGTGGGTATTGATTGTAACGATGGTGATGGTGACCGTTGGGGAGGTGGACGGCGACTGATGCTTGGTCCGGCGGCGCTGTTGGAGAGGCGCGAACGGTGGCTGACGGTCGGGGAAGGAGGCAGAGGAGCGTTGGGAGCCATAGGCGTGGGGTTCTCGATCGAGCATTGGGAGCTTGCCGTTGTCGACCACCACGACGAGGAGGAGGTGTGGGGCATGGTGAAGTCGGCGTGGCTGGGTGAAAAAAAAGGTGTTTGGTTGTGTTTTTTTAGGGTTTGGTGGTTTGCGGGAAAGAAAGAAAAGGGGAAAGGTTTCAAATGGGGACAAATAAAGAAAAGAATTGAAAACAATTCTTACTTTATTTTATTCCTAAGCAACCGGTCAAAGGGTTTTGAAAATGGTTGGAAAGGGGTTTGCTACCATGCGCCATTAAGTGGGAAGGGGTTTTGCTATCGTGCGCCAACTTTAATGAAGCGGTGCACTTCACTGGAGTGTGATGTTTGTCTTGCTGTGTGCGAAAATAATCCTGCAGAGGGAAAGAAAATTTTATTAAGGCAAATAAAAAAAGAATGAAAAATAAAGAAACATAAATTAAATTAAAAAAGAGAGTGAAAAATGACGAAAAATAAACTAATGGGTTGCCTCCCATTTAGCGCTTTGTTTAACGTCGTTTAGCTCGACGACCTTTGCTAAATTTTTGGCTCTTCAAAATAAAGGTCTTCAAATAATCGATAATGTCCATCGCTCGTCGTTTTAACGTCTTCCTTCATCTTTCTTTTTGTGCGCAAAACAACAACTAAGCTTCTACCTGCTTCCCAAGATGACAACTTACTCAAGATGATGTTTGGCAAAGTTTGGTTGTCGCCTAAAAATATATAATCAAACCATTCCAACCTTGGCTTTGGTTCCTGCAAAATTGATGGAAAATGTTTAGTTCGAATTGGAATTAATCGAAAATCAGAAAGGGAAGAAAGATTTGAAATGATTTCGCCTTTGTTTTTATCGTCGAGATCTGCGAATTCCCTACAAAATTCATAACACATATCAGTTTCGATCAAATCATTAGCTAACGGATCTATAATATCAACGAAATTTAAACTTGCGACCGAATCAGGATACTTCATAGCTTTATACATATCAAATTTAACTACTTCCCCATCAAATTCCATAGTTAAGATGCCGTCGCGGACACCGATCTTTGTATGCGCGGTTGATAGGAAAGGTCGGCCAAGCAAGATTTCGGATCCGTTGTTGCTGTGATCATTTTCCATGTCAATTATATAAAAATCAGCAGGGAAAATAAGATTTTTTACCTGTACCAACACGTTTTCTAGTACTCCCTCTGGGTAGATAACTGAACGATCAGCTAGTTGAACCGTCACTCGCGTTTCCTTCAAAGGTTCAGTCGAGATTTTGTTGTAGACGCTTAACGGCATGACGTTGATAGACGCGCCTAAATCGCACATCGCTCTTTTAATCCCAACTTTCCCAATTTTACATGGAATCGCAAACATACCTTGGTCCTTGTACTTTGGCGGCAACGGCTTTTGAAAGATGGCCGAAATATTTTCACCAAGGTTAACTTTTTCATTTCCGGATAGTTGCCTTCGGTTTGTGCATAAGTCCTTCAGAAACTTTGCGTATTTAGGGACCTTCCGAATAACATCCAAAAGTGGAATGTTGATTTCCACTTTCTTGAATACATCCAAAATTTCCTTCTCTTCCTCCTTTTTATCTCGTTTCGCCAATCTACCTGGAAAAGGAGGAACAGGTTCGTAAGTAGAAACAAAAATATTGGATTTAGAGTTACCTGCAATGGGTGGAGACTTTTCGTTCTGGTCCTTCGAAGAGCTGCCTTGCTCGTCGGATTTTTGCTCATCTTGCTTTGGCGGTTTAGGCGTTATCACTGTTCCACTACGCAAAGTTATCGCACTAACGTTTTCCCTTGGATTGGTTTCAGTTTGTGATGGTAACTTCCCATGGGATTCTAGACGGTTAACGGCTTGAGCTAGTTGGCTTATTTGTTTGTCGATTTGCTGGAGATGGGATTGTGTTTGGGTTTGGAATTTTTCCTGCGAAACTGCCAATCTCTCAACAATAGACTCAAGCGAGGATTTTTGGGGTGCTTGGTTTTGGTAGGGAGGTTGTTGCCTAGGTTGGTAATTTGGGTTCTGATTACCGTAGCTCAAGTTTGGGTGATCTCTCCAACCGGGATTGAAGGTATTGCTATGTGGGTTATAGGGTCTTTGGGGAGGTCCGGGAAATATGGCGTTAACCTGGGCACTAGATGTATCTTGGAGTAAGGGACATAGATCAGTTACATGATCGGACATGGTACATACTCCACAAACTTTGGCAGCTCCTACTTTCCCTGAAACAAGTGAATGCACAATATTAGTCAAATTATCAATCTTTTTTTCTAATGTAATTGTGCTTACTGTCTGAACCCGTCGGCTGGGTTCACTTGTAGAACCAAATTGCTGCGAGTTTGCAGCCATTGTGGAGATTAATGTTCTCGCTGCAGTAGGAGTCATGTTAACGAGCGCGCCACCGCTTGCTGCATCTACCATCTTTTTATCCATTGGTAACATTCCTTCATATAGGTATTGAAGGAGTGTTTGCTCGGATAGGCCATGTTGCGGACAGCTTGAGCACAGCTTCTTGAACCTTTCCCAATAATCATATAGGGATTCGTCGTGCATTTGTTGGATACTCAAAATGCTTCGCCTAAGTTCAGTCGCTTTTGCTGCAGGGAAATACCTGTCAAGGAAAACACGAGAAAGATCAGCCCATGTATTAATAGAATTCGGAGGTAAATAAAATAACCATTCTTTAGCCGTTCCGGCTAAGGAAAAAGGAAAAGCCCTTAGTTTTATTTGGTCCTCCGAGACCCCTTGTGGTTTCATGCTGCTGCACACCATATGGAATTCGGCTAGATGCCTGTGCGGGCTTTCGGTAGGTAAACCCTTAAAGGTAGGGAGTAGATGAATTAATCCCGTTTTGAGCTGAAAGGGAGTGTTGCCTTTAGGAAAAGCGATGCAAAGGGGTTGTTGCACAGTAGGAGCTGCGTTCAGTTCTCGAATCGTTTGGTCCGCCATTGTTTCTGGTTCTTGTGTAGGTTCTTCGATTGGTGTTGGTTCGGAAGTGGATTCTTGTTCGGATCGTCGTGTACTTTGTTGTTTCTTTCGTCGCAGTGTTTCGCCGTGAGTTCTACGAGCGCTTGCTTCGATTTCCGGGTTATATGGAGCAAAAGTACCCGGATTCTTCCTGGTCATAAAATAAGACAAAAAATCAGTCAAAAATTGCCGAAAATAAATCTCCCCAGCAACGGCGCCAATTTTGACAAGTCGTCGTTTAACCGGTCAAAAATAAATAAATATTTAACCTCTTTCAACAATTAATAAAATAAAGAAATTAAGTAGTATAAGGAAAGAGGGTCGATCCACAGGGAGATTAGTCGAATTTCTTGACTTGAATTTTGTCGGATTTGGATTCCCAGGAATATCTGCAAGACAAGGAAATAAAAAAGGGGGGGTGATCTGATATTGAGTGAAGTAATGAAATAAAATGCACAAATTAAAAATAAGGAAAACCAAATATGTGAAATAGCCTCGAGCTAGCCTTGTCAATTCCTTCGATCATTGAAATAGATTTTTACTCCGGGGATCATGTCGGTTATAGTCTGCGAGGCCTAACCCGTCGCAACTTGCTTCTCTCTCGGGTAACCAATCCTCCCAAGACTATCTTCGAAGGTTGATTCTTAAACAAATTAGCCACTTCTATCGCCGTTAAAGTGTTTAGTTTTGAAAGCAGGAAAAGCCCGACTCAGAAATTGTCTTAAAAAGAATCGCTTCTGATTTTATCTTTCCTTAGCGGACCGCCGCTAAGAGTGTTCACAGGAAGTCGAAATTGCCACAGGCCGATCCTTCCTCCCAACTATGTTGTAAACGATTCCAGATCAACGAGCTCTTTTTGATTTGAAAAACGATTAAAAACTTTAGTAAGGCCGATTGCCAAACTATCTAAACCGAAAGATAAAAATGTATTCCCGAAGGAATTTAGGCAATGTTCAATTGTCACGATTAGAATTGATTTAGCTAGCTCTTGGCTCAAGAAATTTAGCTAAGCATGATATTGATTATCATGCTTAACTTGGTTTTGAAAAAATAATAAATAACATAAAATAAATGAAACAAGAAAATGAAGAAAAAGAACTTGAATTAAAACTAAAATGTTTACAAAAGGTAAAAACTAAAATGATTGATGGATGGATGATCTAAGCCTTTACCAAGGGTGGTATTTATAGGCTTAGATTTACAAAGATAAAATGATGAGATAATTCAAAATAATAAACAAAAGATAAAACAATTCAAATGTTTTGAAATTTAAATGCAGGAATATAATCGGATAAGCTGATAAGATCTCTCAGAACGTTCCAGAAGCTTCTAGAAGTCGCCACGTCATTGTCACGTCACTGCCACGTCAGACGCGTCGTGCCCATGATGCCAGTCATGACAGAATTATAATAAAAACTGCAGAAATGCCTCATTTTCACTGCTATTTCCAGAATTGGGTCCCTGCACAAAATATAACGAAAACAACATGGATTAAGCAGCAAGAAGTCCCAGTAGCTAGAAAAATAACAAATGAAATATGTCATATTTGAGCACTCATCAGACTCGGACGAGTTGACTAGGGCTGACTCGGACGAGTTGACTCGGACTGACTCGGTCAACGTGTTAACGGGTTGGGCCAACAGGTCGGGCAGACGGGTCGGGTCGGACACCAAACTGGGCTTGGTTTGGTTGGGCTTAGACCGGGTTTGATCAATGGGTTCAGACCGGTTCACTTACCCAAAGGCAAAATGGTCGTCGAACGGTCACCGGGGAAGGTCGCCGGAGGCGCCGTTTGCGTCGATCCTGTCGGAAAAACATAGCTCATCAGCCGAGTGTACTATCAACAGAAGAACAACTCATTTTGGGCCGGAAAAACTCACCGAAATTTTACCCCAAACGTTGAGTCTCGGTCGTAAAGACGAAACTACGGTGAACCTTCAATCGACGTCAAACGAACAGTCGGTTGACTGGGTTCTGCTCACCGTGACGTGAGGAATCTGTTGACGGTGGTGGCGCGACGATAGGTCGGCTGTGGTGGCCGGGATCGATGAAAAGAGACGGTGATTGGGGAAAAAACGAAACTTTCAAACCGATGCCCACGACAAACGGTTGCTCCGATGGGTGAGTGGCCGACGGGGTTTGGTCGGGACAACGCAACGCTTCCGATGATGTGGGCGGTGAACACCACGGACCGACGGTGTCTTAGATCGGCGATTAAGTTTCCGGGGGGAAACTTAAAATGCACTCTGAAACTCTCTCCCTCATTCAATGACAGGGACGACAATTAATGCGATAGGTGGGGGTTGGTTGTTCTTTTAATTATTTTGAATAACAAAAAAAATTCAAAACATAGACTTAAAAATAAGTCGAGGTAACTTATAACCAGTTTGAGCTTTAGTTCTGTTGGTTAAAACATTACTTACCATACCAAGGACACGGGATCGAATCCCTATAGCATTATCCTGTTTTTTTCATTTCATTTCCAATGGCAAAGTGGTAAAGGTTCAATCAAGCCCAAGTCCTCAAACATCCAAAAGTTTTCAAGATTAGCTTTTAAAATTTAAAAAATCTTTCCAAACAAGTCCCTGAAATGCAGTTAAACAATTTCAAATAATTTACCCCACTTTGGGGTGTTACAAATAGTCCAGTAATTCAAGTCCTCAAAAACATAAGCCACCTATAGAGAGCCTTCAACATATAAAATATTTTGAATAAGTTGAATGATACAAGCTTTATTCCAAGTATTTGAATCCTTTACCCCCAGAACCCTTTCACTTTTGGGCATGTAGATGTCTCTTCATCCTACATGTTCTCCCTTAGCAGGTTCATCTTTACCCTTCCAAAAGAAACACATGCACAATTGGTTAATCTTCATAATCACCCCCTTAGGAAGTATAACCTATTTACACCAGGAATTTACAATGCTGAAGACCACAACATTGATTAATTGCAACCTTCCAACATAGCTAAGATGCCTATTAGTCCAGTTTACCCTTAATCTTTGCAATCAATACCCCACAATTCCTCTCAGATAATATCCTAGTAACCAAGGGTTTGCCTAAGTATCGTACAGGAAGTTTACCTACATTGAACCCAGTAACAGAACCCCAATGAGCTTGTTGGTCAGAAGGAACTCCTGCAATGTATAACTCTGATTATTCCACATTTAACTTCAAAACAAAAAGAGCATAGAACTCTTCTAACATACATTGTACCCCCAGTAAGGAATCCAAGCTCTCCTTGCAAAAGATTAACAAATCATCTGTAAAGCGTAAGTGTGTAATTCTCACATTTTTTATATTTCTTCTTACCTCTGCTCACTCAAAAAATAATAATTCTTGATATATATAACTTGAAATCGAGAACCATTTGTTTTAAACGAATATAGAATTTCGTATGATTCTTGAAATATAAGGCTCACTTCCTGAATTATCTTGTATAATTTTTGGTGTCTTTTCAAAGTCATTGCTAAAACTATTTTTAAGAAATCGGCTGCCATATTTTTATGACCTTTCAACATTCAAATATTCATATCATTTAGAATACATATCGAAATCGACCATCGTGTATTTTAAACAAAACTAGACTGAATCACGTTTACAAAAAATGTATAGACCACATTCTAATTATTTTTATAGAATTTACGAAGAAATTTCAAACTTACTCCATCCAGCCATATTCATGTGAGATTATATTTTTTTTATGAAAAATAGGTAAATTACCCTTATGGCCATCAAAATTTGTAAAATATTGGGATCCATGCAGATATTTTTCAGGGATCCCATGATGATTTATACGGGTATGGTTCGGCTATCCCCACGGTTCGGATATAGAAATCCTTGTCCCCATCCCCATTTGAGCTTCGGTGATAAAACTTCCCTCGTCCCCATGGATGAAGATTTTAGTTATTCTCCATACCCATCGGTTCGAATCCCCACAGTTTTCGGTTATTTCCCGCCCGATTGCCACCCCTATAGAGCCTAAAGTATTTTTTTGGCCCAATTAGTGTCTAATGTTTTCATCGTTACCATTTTAGGTCATTTTTCTTAACTACCGTTTAAAAAATTCCTTTAGCCAATAAAAACATAACATGTGGCATGCTTTTATTTTATTTTTTATAAAAAATCCAGAATTTTCAAAAATATCCTAAAATTCTCAAAATTTACAAAATAGTCCCCAAATCCCTAAGTCCCAAATCTCGATTCTAATTGTTGCCACCGCCAATCGCTGACGACGTGCCCACCGCTCCCGTCACTGAACCCCGTTATCATTTCCCCATCCTCCTATCACCAAAAGTTGATGGTCGACGTGCCAAGCGTCGAAACAAAATCGAACAGTGAGAGAAGAACAAAAAGAAACAATGTGCAGGAAATAGCGACCGATTAGACAATGAACGACGCGTGGGTCTTGCGGTCAGAGGATAGGGCTTCATTCCTTCGCATGCAACGTGATGAACGACAACGAAAATTGTCAAATCTGGGATCTAGGAATTTTGGGTTATTTTGTGAATTTTGGAAAATTTTGGGATTTTTTAAATTAAGTTAAAAGAAATAAACAAATCAAAAGAAATTAAAATCAAAGTCACGTGTAATGTTTTGATTGATTAAAGGAATTTTTTAAAACGGCCGTCAACGTCAGGCACCTAAAATGATAACGGTGAAAACATGAGGCACCTACTTCGGCCGAAAAATAGTTTAAGCATTTATCTGAATAAAATATAGTTTGGGCACTTTTTGAATTTAAAGCCTAATTTATTTTAGGAATTTGATTTATTTTACTATTAATGTTTAAAATACAAAATTATATTTTTTAGCTTATCATATCCAAAGCTTAAATATAAATATATTAAATATAACATATTTTACTATTACACCTAACATTTACAAGTATTTATTATATATATATTGATTGAAGTTCACAGTAGCTTTGAGTAGAGATGAGCATGGTCTACACTGTAAAATAATATTGTTCTCATGCAATGCGCAGCAATGCCATAAAGATGTTCCCTGGGAAATTTAACTGCTATTATTACAACCCTCTTATTCAATGTGCAATTTCTTTCTTCCTTTTTTTTGTTACAAATTAATTCGACAAAACAAAAAACGGCTACATGTGCACAATTCCAATGTAAACACTCCGAGTGCTATCGAGCGAGTCGATTACGAGTTAAGTAACGTTCGACATGACATGAAAATTGTTCGACTCATGCTCGACTCGATATTTAATAAGCTTGAAAAAAATTCGACTCGTATGTCGTTCGTTAAGCTTGTCAGAATTTTTACCTTTTTAAAAAAAACATATGAAAAATCTAGTAATATTATATATAACTTAATATAAACATAAATTAACAAATTTAAAAAATATATCAAAATAATGTGTGAAACAATTCCTAAGTCTAAACTCCAATCCAAAATTACACCTATTAGAGTTATGATCCAAATTCTTTTAGGATTTGGTTTGAAGTTAGAATCTTACTTTTAGTAGACCTTGTTTACTTTACATTAATTAAATTAAATGTAAGAAATTCAGTTTGAGTAGAATTTGTTTCTATGCAAGTTTCCTTTGTAAACAAGCAACTTATCCATATAAATAGATACAAGTATTAGGGTTTAGACACAACACAATATACAACATGTAGATCAAGGATTTTACAGAGCGTTAAGCTACAAACAAGTTGTAATCTTTTATTCTTCGTCATAATGAAAGTTTTCATCCTATGTCCATGGTTTTCCCTTTCTTGGGGTTTTTCACATAAATCTTGGTGTTATTTATTTTCTTGTTTTGTTTTTGGCCACCATCTTCATTTGTTTCATCTTTATCGTTCATCGTCGATATATCCCGATATTACAAACTTGTATCAAAGCTTCAAGTTTCTCATCCCGGTCACGGTAATGGCAACAATGAAGTACGATATTTCGTTATTGGATTGTAACACCAGGTTATTGTTATGGCAGGTGAAGATTCAAGATGTACTTGTAGCGATGGACTTAGATGTTTTGTTAGAAGGCTTTGATGAGTTGACGCTAGAATGGTCGGATGTAGAAAAGCGTTATTGGGAACTATATCCCAGATTTGCTTGTAATTGTCGTACCATATTTTGCATAATGGTACTATAGGGCAGGGCCAAACTTCTCTACCTCAAAATCATTTGCCACATATAGAACCTCAATATTCTATTGTGGTGGACAAACCCAAAAGGGATATCAAACGTTCAAATAGATATGTGAAGGTTGATCTAATGGCATATGCGTTGAACATGTCGGAGTATATATATATATATATATATATATATATGCAAGCCAAGAACCATCAACATATTCAGAGGCAATTGATGGCGAAGACTCAAGCGAGTGGATGTTGGTTATATAAGAAGAGATGAAGTCACTCCCTACAACCATGTTTGAGTAAAGCTTGAACTTGGTCAAGTATCATTGCTGAAGAGTACCTCTTGAAGGGGTTTCATGGAAGAGATGGAGATATTGTTTGACAAGAATTTGTCTAAAGGTGAAGATTTGTTAGAGTTGTGATTCAAATTCTTTTAGGATTCGGCTTAAATTAAGAATCTTACTTTTAGTAGATCTTATTTACTTTACAATAGTTAAAGGTAGGAAACTCAGTATGAGTAGAATTTGTTTTTATGCAAGTTTCCTTTGTAAACAAGAAACTCATCCCTATAAATAGATTCTAAGTATTAGGATTTTAGACACAACGTAAGATACGACATGTAGATCGAGGATTCTACAGAGCATTAAGCCAACATATTGTAATCTTTTATTCTTCGTCGTAGTGAAAGTTCTCAACATTTTCCTCGTGATTTTTCCCCTTCTTGGGTTTTTTCACGTAAATATTGATGTTATTTATTTTTTGTTTTGTTTGCGATTAGCATCTTTGTTTGTTTCGTCGTTATCATTCATAGCCGGTATATCTCGTTATACCGTTCGTTTTTGTTAGGAATTTGACGTGTGGCAAATAACCAAAATGGTAACAAATTAAATAAAAAATGCGCAAGAGACGAGATTTGACATTGTTCAGCCTTGCCTACCTCTACGGATGAGAGAAACGAACAATCCACTATCAACGTAAAAAACACGAAGAGTACAAATACATGATATACCATATAATCATATTACCCGGTATATATATCCCCAAACTCAGTGTAACCAAAACACTCTTCCCAGCGTCCCTAAAATATCCATATATACAACATAGTTGTTATAGTAGTAGAGATCCTAAAAGTTGTTACATTTCTCCAAAGTAATTCTCTCTATCTCTTATGATTTTTAAAGTTTAAACCTAGTCTATATTAATAGACCTAAATATTTGGTCACTAAAAACCTTATTTAATAAGATCTCTTAGCATATATAGATATTTACTATTAAAGTAAAACCTAATTAACAAGTAGTCTTCAAGCACTAGAAATACAATAATATACAATTTAATTACCAATAAGAATTTGAGTCAAAATATAACAACACCATACATATTTAAACAAAATTAACGAGCTGCTCACGAGCTTATCAAGTCAAGTTAGGCCTTACTCGACTCGATTCATTCTGGTCTCAAATCAAGTTTGAGTCGAGTCAATTCCAGTCAAATGTTGACCAAATTTTAACTGAATCAAACTTAAACTACTCACGAACTACTCAACTCAGCTAGCACGCTTAATAAACACCAAAGGTATGCATTTACATTAATTATTATGTTAATATTTTACATTAGTATATTATGATTTGAGTCTTACAATTATTCTCATTTGACTTTGTCGAGTAAAAAAATTACTAAAAATAATATGTTTCACTATTTTAATATAGGTATTAGGTAATGTTATTTTTTCATTTGTAAGATGAAATAATTTTATGTCTATTCAAATTATTACTTTTAATTGGGTAAAGTACCCAAATGGTAACTAAACTTTCCCCGAAAAAACAAAATGATAACTAAACTTTCGAAAGTTATAGAATGGCAATTAAACTTTAAGTTTTGTTACAAAATGGTAATTGTGCCATTAACCTCCGTTAAAGAGGTGACGTGACTGTTAAATTTTTGTATAATAACGCATTTAGTCCTCCTTAGTTACACAGTCAATCAATTCATTCATAATTCAAAGAAATTCAATAAATTTAACCCTCAATTTTTATACATTGTTATAGTTTTGTCCTAATTTACTTTTCTCTTTGAAGTTAGATCAATGCTCATCATATATCTTGTAATCTGTTGTAGGGTCCATAGGATTTGCATTTTCCAAGTTGATAGTATTTCATTCCTGCATATTGTCCAAGGTATTATATTAGCGTGTACAAGGCGCATGATGCGATTCACAATAAACTCGTGGCACTAAAAAAAGTGCGGTTCGTTAATCATGACCCTGAGAGTGTGAAGTTTATGGCAAGAGAGATTAATCTCTTACGAAGACTTGATCATCCAAATGTTATTAAATTGGAAGGCTTGATCACATCATCAATGTCATGTAGCTTATACCTTGTGTTCGAGTATATGGAATATGATCTCGTGGGACTTGCATCGCTTCCTGGAATCAAGTTTTCAGAGCCTCAGGTAACCTTAAACTTGTTTTTTTAGTTATTTCATGATGTTGTTCAATAATGTCTCTTAATAGAGCAATATCGAGATGTAACACGGGCACAAGCACACGAAGTTACATATCCTTTAATCTGCAATTTATAAGAATGTCTATTCTTGGAAGTCTCTTTAATTTTTACTGTCTGTTTGTTCATACTATGTTTTTTTTTTTCATTTTGGTCAGATCAAATGCTATCTGCAGCAACTTCTAAGTGGGTTGATCATTGTCACAACCATGGTGTCCTCCATCGTGTGACATAAAGGGTTCAAATCTTCTCATTAACAGTAACAGAATCTTAAAGATTGCAGATTTCGATTTAGCATACCATTTTCATCTTCATGACAGTGTTGCAATGACAAGCTGTGTAGTGACTCTTTGGTATCGACCACCGGAACTTTTGTTAGGAGCTTCCGATTATGGTGTTGCAATAGATTTATGTGATTTACCAGAGAAATAAATTGAGAAAAATATGAAAAAGGTAAGAGAGGTAATGGAAATATGAAGGGATGAAGGAGGATTAAATTGAAGTAATTTTGAAATATCAAGGGTTAATTTTTTAGAATTAGGACTAAATTATAACAATGTGTACAAATTGAGAGTTAAATTTCTTCAAATTATGACTAAATTAATTGAATGTGTAACTATGAATGAATAAATGTGCTATTATACAAAAAAAAATAACAACCGTGTCACCTTTTTAACGGAGGTTAACGGCACAATTACCATTTTGTAACAAAACATAAAGTTTAATTGCCATTCTGTAACCTTTGAAAGTTTGGTTACTATTTTATTTTTTGGGATAGTTTAGTGACCATTTAGGTATTTTACCCTTTTTAATTCGTATTTAAAGTTTACATATGCAACATTAGTAATAATATTTAAAAGTTGATTTTTTGTTTTATTATTCAAATTTTATTGGTGCGTGAATTGGTGTGTGAAATATATATGCGCACTTTAGAGTAAGTATACCCGTCGCACAAGTAATACAATAGTGAGTACTAGATATCATCTCCACATGGATCAGGGTGATTAATAGTTGCACTTGTTGAAAATATACAAGAAATAATGGTGTGGTGAAATGTTAACACAAACCGTAAAAGAAATGCTATAGCAAAAGTATAAATGGAGAAGAGAATCAAAGGATAAACCACATAAAGCAAGTTCACAAAATATAATCTAGATGAATGGATAGTTGGGTTTACTGCCAAATGCTATGCTCAACAATTACTAGAATATCATAACAAAGAAGCATCACTCATTTACTCGACAGGGTTTTCAAGAGAACTCTTAAATTATGTCTAGCTAGAAGCTGATAACAGAATGCTACGGCGATACATGTCTGTATTAACTCTAACAAGCTATCATCTCTTTAGGCTCCCCTCTTTAGTCGTTGAAATCATAATCTTATGTCTAAGTAGGATTAGAACTCAAGTTGACAGCTCAAATTTCACTGTTCATATGATCTAGCTTAACTCTCTTGATATTAAGCCACAAATTAAAGCCAAAGGCCACTCTCGCTAACTCTTACAAGACTAAGCATTAAGAACAATGAATAGAATAGAAAAACAACATAATTGCTATTGTTCATTTGGCATAACCTAACTCTCTCGAATATTAGATCACAAATATAAATTAAGGTTGCTCTCGCTAGCTCTTACAAATCTAAGCATGAAGAATTATGAACAAAGCAAACAGTAACAAAAATGTTATGGCATTCGATAAAGGTTAAACATAAACATTTAACAATAAACCCAACTAAAAGAGTATTTAGCTCATGTCTGAGCAATAATCAACAATCCAAAAATAGTTTAAGATCATTCAACAATAAATAAAGAGCTACACGAAATGAATATCAAAGTTTCCTAAGAACCCAAGCATGGAGATGAGCAATGGTTTAGCTTCCTGAGCTCCTTAAGCCTCTCTCGAATGGCTTGTATTATTAGAGAACCCTTTTTTTTATCAGCAACATGATTTTATTTTATTGATAAATCATGTAAAAACCAATGCACCGGCCTCATTAAACCCCCCCCCTAATCCTAAATGGGGGAAAAGAGTACCCGTGCATGTGGTACAACGATGAATCCCAATAGGCTAAAAACCCGACCCTACTCAATACATCCATATCCAATTAGTGCGTACTACACCACTCTTAGCTAGTGCATCCGCAATACAATTGGCCTCTCTAAAAATCTTATTAAAACATATAAAAGGCGTCGCCTCCCAATCATCGTCGATTTGATGAAGCCAATTTCCCAACCTCCACGGCCTTCGCTCCACTCCTAATACCCAAGAAATTGCAACGGCGGAGTCCGACTCAATCACTATCGAATGCACTCCCTCACAATCGATCTCCCGCACCATTCTCATAGCATACGCTATCGCTTGCACTTCAGCCATATTGGAATCCTCGACCCCGATAGGCCCTGAAAACAGCGCCATAATCTTGCTGCTCCCATCGCGGAGTACTCCCCCGCAACCTGCTGCACCTGGTTTTCCCCTCGATGACCCGTCGACATTGAATTTCCAAACCCCCTGTGGTGGCGGCATCCACACAATACCCTGTCTCGGCTCCCGTCGCTGCACCCGTGACCGCCTGCATAGGATGGGGGCAAGACCACCAAGCTGCCTCCCCCGCTTGGATCAGCTCAAATCGAGCACATGTCCAATGAAAGGACCGGAGTTGAACCAAGAAAAAAACCGAATGGCATGACTCCCTCGTCCCCTTGAACATCAACTCATTACGGGCAAGCCACAACGACCACAACACACTCGCGCAACCAATAATCCACCAAGATCGCAACTCCCCCTCAAAATAACTCATGCAGCACTGGTTAATAAACTCACTAATGTGCCATGGACGGACCGTCGAAACTGACCACCACTTGAAGAACATATCCCACACATCCCTCGCCATCTCACAATGCCCGAAGATATGATCCACGTTATCTTCCCCATCCGCACACCATCGGCAACCAATAGTACTCAACCCCAACGACATTCCATGCTCCATCAACATCCGTAAGGTAGGCAGCCGGTTCAACATTAAAAACCATATAAAGCATTGGATTTTTGGGATCAACGGCAACTTCCATATCATGCTAATATCGGATGGATCATGTAATCCAAAAGACGCCATTAATTTATGTAATGTACTTACCGAAAACTGCCCTGTTACATCATGAATCCATACCAATTTGTCCATAGCCTTCGCACGAATAGAAAATCCAGCTATACAAGCTAGCAATTCACGCAATTGGGCACTTTCGAAAGCGCGCAATGGACGCCGAAAACATCCAGCCCACTCCTCTCTCGGCAAACCCAAATAATCACACACCCTTGCCATATTATTGCAAGCCAAGCTAAACAACCGGGGGAAAATAATTTTCAACGGCTTCGCAAGGCACCAACAGTCCCTCCAAAAAAGAATGCTCTTCCCATCGCCCAATGCCCAAGTGAATTGCACCGCATTCATAAATTTTTCCACATACTCATCGCTTTGGATCGCAACTATTTGTTTCCACATCGACTACATGCTCACCAAGCCCCTCGAATTGAGACGCCATGCAAGGACATCGCTGCCATATTTCGCCACGATAATCTCTTTCCAAAGCGAGCCATCCGCTTGAGTGTATCTCCACGCCCACTTAGCTAGCATGGCCAAATTTCGAGTATGGAGATTCACCACTCCTAATCCACCAAAACGCTTCGGTTGGCAAGCTACCATCCAATTCACCCTGCTGATTTTCGCCCTTTCTTCTTTCCCCCCCCCCCCCCCACAAAAAATTCCTACGGATGCGGTCTATCTTTAAAATAATTTTCTTCGGAATCAAGAAAACCCCCATGTAATATACTGGTAAAGCTGACAAAACTGAGTTAACCAGGAGTAATCTTCCCGCAAATGACAAAGAATCACGTTTCCAACCCGACAATTTTTGACGAAACCGCTGAACTAAGGGAGTCCAAATCTCCATGCCTCTCGGATTTACCCCTAGTGGAATCCCCAAGTACTTCATAGGAAAAGATCCTAATTGGCAGCCCAAAATTCCCACAATCGAATTCAGAACAGACTCCTCCACACCAATACCATATACACAAGATTTATCATAATTTATTTGTAGTCCCGTCACATACTCAAAACAAGTAAGGATGTGCTTGAGCTGTCGTGCGTTGTCATACTCACCCTGTATAAATAGGACTGTGTCATCCGCAAATTGTAAATGCGAAATGGACACGTCTCTCGCGACTTTAATTCCCCGGATTAAACCTCGTTGTTCCGCATTGAGTAGAAACTGGTGCAATACCTCGGCCACTAGAACAAAAAGCAACGGGGATAGAGGGTCCCCTTGCCGCAAACCCCTATGCATGACAAATTCATTAGAGAACCTTTTTCTCCCTAACAATAACGATCACCCACCCGAGAAGAAAATAGAGGTAGCTTTTTTTTTTATTTTAGCTCCCTTGTAAAAGTTGTCATGTTGTCTTTTATATAGTGGAGACTCTTATAGTTTTGCTGACATCAGCCTTTTATTTTTTTTAAATATCTTAGGGAATATTCCCTTCACATGTAGAGCATGACACCTATTAGGGCTCCTTTTGCAGAGTGTGCAAACACCTTTTTTTTTAACTTTTGTCGTCTTGCGCCAAAAGAATGCTAAAGCAAAGCTAACTCACTTTTCCTTCATCCTTGGGATGCTACAACAACTCACCACCTTGCATGATCACCTTAAAAACCTACAAAACGACCACCAAAACCCTACCTTTTCCTCATAAAAGAACCAATTCTATATTCACTAAAGCTCATGAACAAACTCCGCATGATGCATGCAAAATGGTCCTAAATGTATCTAAAAGAGCTCGAAACCAAGGAATAACGCAAATAAATGTGCATGAAATATACACTTTTTAAGGATTATCATGAATTATTCATTACAAGTACTAAATTAAGTAGAGTAAATAAACTCAAATCAACTTAAAAAAAACTCGCATAGTTTACACAAGGGCATGGACTTAGATTCAAGCATGAGCGAAGCCACATTGGGGGCTGGCAGGGGCCAAGCCCCTGTGGTTCACTCTTACGGTCTATTCTTTTTCTAATTTGGCCCCGTAGAATTTTAAATTATATTATATTTTATTTGTATTATTATTATAGAGTGGGTGTTGTCTTGGTGGTAAAGTGTGTATAACAAATTAAGTTTGTTTTACTCGAAGTTAGTGGATCGAATCTGATTGATGACGTTTTTCAGTCTTTTATTCTTTTTAGGCTTAGGTGTAAAAAGCCTTTGAACTTTTGAAAGAAATCAATTAAGCGGCTTAATTTTTTTGCATCCAATTAAGCTCTTGAACCAATAAATTGAATTAATTAAGCCCTTTGACCATTAAATCTTGACAATTTTTTTAGATATTTTGACACATGATACACTACAGTTCTATCATATTGCATTTATAGATTTCTTCAAAAAAAATATTTTCTTATATTTATATGTTTTAATATGTCAAGTCGAGACACTATGACACAACGCACTGCACCAACATATCCAAAAAAAACCTATCAAGATTTAATGGTCAAAATTAATTCAGGGCTTCTATTCAATTTCTTAGTTTAAGAGCTTAATTGGGTGCAAAAAAGTTTAAGGACTTAAATGACTTTTTGTTAAAAGTTTAAAGATTTTTTAGACCCTTAAGCTTTTTTTCCGGCCCCTTTAACTTTTAATTCCTTACTTCGCTCCTGAATTCAAGTTTCACTATTTGTAAATATTGTGTGTAGTTTTGAGTTTATCTTTATGTTGGTTCAAGTCTATGTATGCGTTCAACATGTCTAAATTATTCTGAGTTAGGTCATATTCGATTATCAATCTAATTATGCATCATAATGACTAGTTCCATATGTAGTTAGTTACTCGTATTGCATTTATTGTAATTGCAATTGTAATTACGATTGCTATTATATTTGCAACATAGAAAAAAAACACAATTATATAATGATGAACTTAATCGTATAATGATACATATTACATAGCAAGAATGAAAAGAAAAGAAAACTGAACAAGCACATTTGATCGATTTCAGACTTATTAAAAATATTTTTTTAGAGTTTTCTTCTTTTCTCCATCCCTCCAACTAAGATTAAAATTAGAATTGATATTTGTAAAACAAAAAAAATCATAGCATCAAAAGGTTGGTGGGCGTAATAATAAATGTTACACGTTCCCTTCCCTTAAGAATTGCAGCGCCAAGCCATGGCTTTTACGGAGTGCACCACCAACCCAATGGAGAGAGAAATATAGAGTATAAAATTGAGTGTTCCCTTTCATTTCTGCATGGCCACAATATTGGAATATGATGCAAATGGTTAAGAGTTGGTTTCAGTTGGTTTCAACCGGCTAACAGTGTGGGCCCCTTCTTGTTATCTCAGCCTAACAGCTAAAATAGAAAATTAACTAATAATTATTCTGTTAGCTAATTGGGCTATATAAACCCATTGGTGGGAACTGGCCCAATATCTCTTTTGGCCTACATTTGAATTTCCCCTTCTCTTTTCTTTTGTTTTCTGTATTTTGCCGGCTAGGGTTTCGTTTCTTCTTTCTCTTTTCTTCCGTCGCCGGTCTGTTTCAATCTCATCGGAGCACTTCCGATATGGTATCAAAGCTACCATTCTAGGGCCTCTCTATGTCACGTCGTAGCGTTTCATCTCGTGTTCTTTTCGTTTCTCATTTTTCTTCTGTTTCGCTGTTGTTCGAGCTTGCTTCGGTGTTGCTTCGCTCATGGCTCCTCAATCGGAAAATGTAGATGCCTCTCAATCCGTACAAGTAGATGAGAATGGCAGTCAACAGTCTTCTGCAGATTCGTCTGGGCCGATGTTCGCCAACAAGCAGATTAGCGTGAAATTGGATGATTTCAATTTCCTGTTGTGGAAACAACATGTAACGATGATGATTCGGGGATATGAATTGGAACACTACCTTGATTCGAGTACTCCTGTTCCACCGAAGGTTGTTAAAAGTAATTCTGGTCAATTGGTGCTGAATGCAGACTACAGAAGGTTTAAGAAGGAGGATAACTCTCTAGCTTCGTGGCTATTGTCAACAATCAGCGCTAATGTTTTGCCTCAATTGGTTGGAGCTGAATCCACGGTGGATATTTGGGCTATCGTTACAAAGCAGTACTCTAGCCTCTCAGCAACGAAGATTATGAGTCTCCATTGTCGGCTGCGTGAAATGAAGAAAGGTGCCTTGACGATTCGTGAATATACAACACAGATTAAGGAAATCTGTGACTTGTTGGCGATCAGTGGCAGTCCGGTTGCAGCTGTGGAGCAAATTGCAACCATTCTCAATGGTTTACCGACGAAGTATGAACCGTTTATTGCTGCAATCACTGTAAGTAGAGAACCTTATACACTTGAGTCTATTACTGTTGTGTTGCAAGATGCTGAGACTAGAATTTTGGACCCTATGCGCATTTCTATTGGTGTTAATATGACTCGGTATGGTGGAGAGAAAACAACTGAGTCTGGTGATAATAGCTTGGGTAAACCATCGTATTACTCGTCTTTTGCTAATAGAGGTTGTGGTCAGGGTCAGTAGTCTAGCTTTAGGTTTAGGGGCAATCAGTCCAGACCTCAATGCCAAATCTGTGGAAAGTTAGGGCATCTAGCTGATAGGTGTTGGAACAGATTTAATCAAAATTTCAAGAGGGGTGTGTCTCTGCAAAACAAGGATTCAGATGATATGCGTGCCAACATGTGTCACTATGGTGCTGATCCTAAAGAATAGTCTTATAATCCGTTTGCTCAAAATGAAGCTGGTGCTGTTGTGTTGCCTTCAGAAATGACTCAGGACACTATCCAGGTTAACTCTCTTGTAGCCAGAGGTGTGCTCTCTACCACTGATAAGTGGTACCCTGACTCTAGTGCTACGCATCATGTGGCTCGGGGTCAAAGTTCAGCAACTCAGAATAGCCCCTATGGTGGTAATGGTAAGGTGTTTCTTGGAGATGGTTCATCTCTTACTATTTCTCATGTTGGTAAGGCTGTTATACCTACTGATTGTGGCTCTCTGCTTATTAACAATTTGCTTTGTGTGCCCAAGATCACTCGAAATCTGCTTTCAGTGTCAAAGTTCACTTCCGATAACCAAGTTTTTTGTTGAATTTCATGCTGACAGATGCTTTGTCAAGGATGAGTTGACTGGCTCTGTGATTCTTGAAGGGTTTCTTGAGGATGGTTTGTATTGCTTTCAGGTTCCTTCTGCATCTTCTTCACATGATTCTGCTTGTAATAATTTGTTTGTTGCTACTGCTGCTCCTGTCAACTCTACTGATCATGCTTTGTACTGGTTGTGGCATCAAAGACTAGGTCATGCTTCACATGATGTTGTTAGTCTTGTCTTGAATAAATCTGTTGCTGTTGATGAGAATGTGTTGTGCTCTGCTTGTCAGTTAGGAAAGTCACATAGACTGCCTTTTCATGATTCCACTACTGTTTACTCCAAACCTTTTGAGCTTGTAGAGATTGATGTTTGGGGTCCAGCACCCATTAGATCAACTGGTTGGCTATACTATGTTTCCTTTGTTGACATGTACACTAGGAACTGTTGGGTGTTTCTGTTGAAACATAAATCTGATGTTGTTGTTGCTTTCAAGCAGTTTCATGCCTTGGTGTTAAATCAATTTTCTGCTAATATTGTTGCTATTCAAACTGATAATGATGGAGAGTTCATTGCTTTAGCCTCCGATCTTAAGACTTTAGGAATACAACACATATTTTCATGTCCCTACACTTCTGCTCAAAATGGTGTTGTAGAAAGAAAGCATAGGCATATTATAGATACTGCTTTATCTTTGTTGGCTCAAGCTTCAGCCCCTCTCAAATACTGGTCATTTGTTGTTCTTAGTGCTGTGTTCTTAATTAATAGACTGTCATCTGTTAAACTTGGTGGAATTTCTCCTTTTGAAAAATTGTATCACAAAAAACCTAATTATAAAAACCTCAGAGTTTTTGGGTCTCAATGTTTTCCTTGTCTTCGAGATTACAACAAGCATAAGTTTGACTTTAGGACCAAGCCATGTGTGTTCATTGGTTACTCTCCTCTACACTCTGGTTATCAGTGTATGGATGATAATGGTCGTGTTTATGTGTCACGACATGTGAAGTTCAATGAGCACATATTTCCTTTTGCTCTCAATGATTCTCCTTCAGTGTCTCTTCCTAGATCTCAGTGTGTTCCCTCTTGTGAGTTTCCCCTCTCAGCTTCTTGTGTGGACACATCTGATGTGTCTGTTGATTGTTCTAAAGACATGGCTTCCATCTCTTCTATACCCCAGCAAGATTCTTCTCCATTTGTTTCTCCTGATCCTCCTATTGTATCTACTTCTGAGCCTACTGTAGCTACTTCTTCTGATCCTAATGCCTCTACTCAGTCCTTGGTTCCTCCTTCACCTGAGCTTGATAATGTTGTTCCTGATGGTGATACTCAAGGTGGATCTGGTGGTAGTGAGTCTGGTACTGCTGGGTCTAGTGATTTCATAGTTGGTGCATCAGGTAGTGATGAGTTTGACAGTGTCTTACCTGCTGATGTTGGTGAAGTTGGTAATGTTGGCCCTGGTAACTTTCAGAATGATGATAATGATGTTTCTCCTATGCCTAATGGTTCTTCTTCCCCTACTGAATTGGGTTCTGGTCTGGAGACTTCTATTGCTTCTCCTAGGTCATCTGAAGTTCTTCATGTCCCTTCGCATGTGTCTAGTGTTGTTCCCACTGCTACTTTGCCCTTGAACAGTCATCGTATGGTTACTCGGAGCAAGGATGGAATTTTCAAACCTAAAATCTATCATGTTGAGAGCTATGTTCTTCCTGAAACTGTTCATGAAGCTCTTCAACAACCTCAATGGCATGCTGTTGTTCTCGATGAGTATAATGCCTTACTCAAGAATGATACTTGGGAGCTGGTGCCTCTCCCTGCCAATCGCAAAGATGTTGGATCAAAATGGTTATTTCGCATAAAGCTTAACTCTGACGGTTCAATGAGTAGGTTTAAAGCTCGTTTAGTGGCAAAGGGGTATAGTCAGGTCCCTGGTTTTGATTTTGTTGAAACCTTCAGTCCAGTTGTTAGGTTTTTCACAGTTAACATACTTCTATCCCTTGATGTGTCTAATGGTTGGCCTATTCACCAAGTCGATGTTAATAATGCATTTTTGAAGGGTGGTCTGCAGGAGGAGGTGTTTATGAAACAACCTGAAGGCTTTGAGAAAACAGGGTTGGATGGTACTAAGCTTGTTTGTCGGTTAAAAAAGGCTCTTTATGGCCTACGTCAAGCTCCCAGGAACTGGTTTCTTAAGTTGAAGGAGTTCCTGTGCAGCCTCAACTTTCACTCTTCTAATGCTGACACTTCTCTTTTTGTTCAGTACGTTGACAACTGTGCAATGTATGTTGTAGTCTATGTTGATGACATACTCATCACAGGTTCCTCATCTTCTCATATTAAACAAGTCATTCAAGCTCTTGATGACAAGTTTTCACTAAAAGATCTTGGCCAAGTCAGTTATTTTCTTGGTATTGAAGCCATTCATATTGCGTGTGGGATTTTACTAAGCCAGAAGAAGTTTATTGATGAGTTGCTTGTTAAGACCAATCTGCTGCACACAAATTCAGTTGATACACCTATAGTGGTTTCCCCTAAGTTGTTCAAAGATTCTGGGGAATTGTTCAAAGATCCTCAACTTTATCGAAGCACTGTTGAAGCCCTTTTGTATGTCTGCTACACACGCCCAAACGTGGCATTCTCAGTTAATAAAGTGTCCCAGTATATGCAGCAGCCCACTAAGACTCACTGGTCTGCTGTAAAGAGAATTCTCAGGTATCTCAAAGGTACTTCTGACTATGGTCTTTGGTTTTCTGCTCCGAATTCATGTGTTAATCTTCAAGTCTTCTCGGATGCGGATTGGGGCAGTGATCCAGATGACAGAAGGTCTATATCTGGTCACTGTGTTCTCTTTGGTTCTTGTAACCCCCTCGTCCCGGTCTGGCCGGATGACCGGTCCGAGTAAGCTACACGGGGAAAATCGAGTGAAAACTCCCAAGAGAATCCCCCCTCGGTTAGCAACCCTATTTTTTTGTATTTTAATCTTGTCTAGATGAGTATTAAACCCTATGTGATCAAACAACGGAACAACATACACGAAACAATCGATCGAAAACAAGGCAACACTTAACAGCCCAAATTTTAATCTTGAAGGTAGTCCGTTTTGAAACACCCTTTAGGCGTTTCGAAACACCTTGACCAGGTCAACTGCCCCAGAGCCTATACAAGGGGCCGTATCGAAACGGTGGTCAACCGTTCCCAAACGCCGACGACGGTCAACATCTCGTGGTCAACGAGATTTTGACCGTTTCGAAACCTTCAGGCCCGTTTCGAAACACCTTTATCTCGTAAATTTCTCAAAATTCCAGTAGCCAAAACTTTCCGAAACGCGTATCGAAACAGGGGGTTCCAGAGGCCAAACCGTATCGAAACGCGTTCCGATACGGGGTCCCCGAAGCCTACCCGTTTCGAAACTGCCCTCCCCGTTTCGAAACGCTGGCAGTCTGCAACCTTTGAAATTCCGATTTAAGTGAGTCTTGGCAAGTCTAAAGGTCCACTAAGGCCCCCTAAAGGCATACAACACCATCAAACCAATCTAGAGGCATGCAACCAAGGTCTAACATACGCAAACGCTCACAAGACATGGATATTCATAAACATACAACCATGACAAAGCACAAGGCCTTTCATACAAAACATGCTTGAAACATTGACAAGCAAAAGCATCATCCATCCCATAAGGGTTTACATACCATAGCAAGGTTAACATTCAAAAGGCATACATTAAAAGCGTTAGGCAAGGTAGACATGCTTACAAACCAAGTCAAGCATAAACATCCAAAATCACAAATGAGTCATATAAGCTCATACAACTACCCTCTTGCCACATTGCTTAACCATTACAAAATTAATAACTGTACTTGAGCCTCACACTTGGAAAGCCCTTCTTGCCTTGCTCCGAGCTAACACCACGCTAATGATCTGCATTGTTGAACATTGAGAGCGTAAGCTATAAGCTTAGTGAGGGTGCTCTAAAACGAAAACAATCAACAATGCAGGGTTCAAGCATGTAATCCTAATCTCGCATACAACCTACAAATACATATAAACGAGTAGACCTAGCTAGTCTTTCAAGTGGCATAGTATGGCATCTTACTTCATACTAAGCATCAATCATCAATAATCAACAATCATAAATCAACATCACATATCTCAATATATGAACAAGTTAATTGGCCACTTTAAATTACCCCGATTGTGCGGATTTAAACCTCAACAACACTTTACCTCGGTGGGATTACACTCATCACCGGACCTTGCATGTGCGGGATTCCACTCATCGCCACATGCCCTACGGATGGGATTCCACTCATCATCCCGTAGAAATGTATAAAAAGCTTCCGGTGGAATGTTACATCACCGTACTCCTCCTTGATGACTTAACGCCATCAAGGCCACGTACGTTTTGACTCAATTTGTGTGCACACTATCCTAATGATCGATCATTTACAACCGGTAATTATTTAGTGCCAATTATCATTATCACAACACATATCATCAACCACAACACATGCTCATCACATATCTACTCATCATGATATATATATATATATGTACCAATTAACCACAAACACAAGAGCATAGCTAATAAGCACAATAGCATATGGATATCAAAGGCTAAGCTAACAACTTGAATCAACTAGAAGTGGCCTACCAAGCACACTTCACCCACACACACTCGAACCAAACTTTAAAAACAAGTTAAGACCACTCACCGCCCTTCCTTAGCAATTCGAACCAATCCTCCTACGAACCCGGATTCGGTCCTAAAGCCTCCTCAACGTTTCCTCTTGCTTCTAGTCAAACAAAACACATACATTACTTCCCAATTCAATGCTAAACTCAACCATCAACTTACTTTGCAAACACAACCCAATTTCCACAATTTCCCAAACCATATAATATCTCAAAAACCCAATTTTCGTGCTCCCCTTAAGCCATGCTGAAAATTCCATTTCCCAACACCCAAATAACTTCCAAAACATCCCAAAACACCCTCATATCATACCCTAACCATCAGCCCTTAGTATTCAACCTAAAACTCACCAAAATGGTGTTCTTGACAACCCAAAAATGGGTTTAAGAACCCACTTCGGAAATTCATTAAAAATTAACCAAATTAACATATAATGGGTGTTTCACCATGATTAAACAAAGCCCTAACACAATTTATCAAAACAATTTGGAAAACCCCTTTAAAAATCCAATCTTTAATATAAACCCTAATTTTCAAAACCCCACAACTTTGAAATCCAAGACCATGAGTAGATAGGGGGAAAAGAGGAGAGTTGGAAAACCTATTTACCTTTCAAAAACACCCCAAATTGAAGTAGTAATCCAATGGAATAGTAACCAAGCTTTGGGAGAGTTTGAAAAGGGGAGAAAAGGATTTCTAACGTGAAAAGGAGATAGGAAAGAGGGAAGACAATTTTTTTGTTAAAGTGGTCTTGCTTTTTGAAAGTTTTTGGTCTAAATACAACATAGGTCCCTCCCTCTTTAATAAAGCTCAATTACACCATATTTTAGGTTGAATTGTTTTAAATTAAATTTTATTGACTCGACTAAAAACCCGGTTAACTCCTAGACCCAAAACACGGGTGTTACAACTCTCTCCCACTTAAGGAATTTCGTCCCTGAAATTACCTGACTGAAAGAGATACGGAAACTGCTTTTCCATATCCTCTTTCCTCTCCCAAGTGGCCTCGTCCACACCTCTACGTTGCCACCGCACGTTCACTAACTCAATCGATCTACCCCTCAACCCCTTACTGTCAGAAGCTAAGATCTCAACGGGCTCTTCTTCGTAAGTCAAATCCGGATTCAATTCGATTTCTTCTACGGGCATAACATGTGACGGATCGGACCTATACTTGCGAAGCATCGAAACATGGAACACATCGTGTATCTTCTCTACTTCGGATGGCAAACGCAACTGATAAGCAACCGGACCAACCCTCTTCACAATCTCATACGGTCCTATGTACCTCGGACTCAACTTCCCCTTTCGGCCAAATCTCATCACCTTTTTCCACGGAGACACTTTCAAGAATACCTTCTCACCCACTGAGAACTCAACTTCCTTCCTCTTCAGATCGGCATAGGACTTCTGCCTATCCGAAGCAGCCTTCAAACGTTCACAAATCAATTTTACCTTGTCGGTTGTCCCCTTGAGCAAATCCGGCATAGGTAACAATTTCTGTCCTACCTCGGCCCAACACACTGGAGTCCTACACTTCCGGCCATACAAGGCCTCATATGGAGCCATCTGAATGCTCGACTGGAAGCTATTATTGTACGCAAACTCTACTAGAGGCAAATGCTTCTCCCAAGTACCCTGAAAGTCAATGATACTACAGCGCAACATGTCCTCCAAAATCTGAATAACTCTCTCTGACTGACCATCTGACTGAGGATGATAAGAAGTGCTGAAGTTCAAACGGGTACCCAAAGCTGTATGCAGACACTCCCAAAATCTAGAAGTAAACCGCGGATCTCTATCCGATACAATGGACTTCGGTACACCATGTAGCCTCACAATCTCACCAATGTACAAGTCGGCTAATCTATCTAGAGTGTATGTAGTGTTTGTTGAGTTGATCAAACAATCGCAAATGGCCAAGAGGGGGGTGAATTGGCAATTAAAAATTTTGTGAAGAGAATATTGGAAAATAAAATGACACAAGGGGTTATAGTGGTTCAAGTTCAACAACCGAACTCTACATCCACTACCTTAGCTCCCACTAAGGATTTTCCAAAACAATTCACTACTTGAATTCGTCCCCTTTTCTTGGATGAGGAGGAAACCTTACAATATCGATTAAGCTTTTCAACCCCAAGCTTAATCCACTCAAATACAAAGAAGATTTTTGGTAAACTCAAGTATTTCCTCTCAAAGGATGATTGTCTACCCACTTACAATTTCAGCAACCCAAAACTCTCAATAATATGACAAAATGAAATACAAAGAGTTGGGTACAAGAATATAGCTTTGAATAGCTCTAGGATTTGGATTTTTTGCTTTGATGATGCTTGAATGTGTATTGTTGATCTTCCTGGTGAAATGAAGCTTGTATTTATACCCTTGAATCAGTTTCTAGCCGTTTGGATCATTTGACTTATTGAAGGAGCCGTTGGGAACATTTTTCCAGCTATTAAGGCAGCTCCCCAGCACCGCGTATCGATACACGACAAGGCTGTATCGATACGCTAGTTTAAATTCAAACTAGCCGTTGTGCGTAAAAACAGAGTGTATCGATACACTAGGCGTATCGATACGGTCCAAACTTTCTGTTAAGTTTGATGCATCAAAGCGTATCGATACGGGGGGTCGTATCGATACGGTCCAAACTCTCTGTAAAACCATTTAATTTGTTGCATCAATGTGTATCGATACTGTGACCATGAGTATCGATACGTCATAACGGTCAAAACAAATTTTCAAATAATTATGCTTGGCGTATCGATACGGTTATTAAGCGTATCGGTACGGTTGCCCAGATGAACACTGTATCGATACGTATGAAGCGAGTATCGATACGCTATGTTCATTCAGAATTACAGTAAGTTTCAAGTGTATCGATACGGTGAGTGTATCGATACGCAAGGCCATTTTTGCATAATTTGGTTTTGAAAAACATGAAAAAGGTTTGAGAAACTTAATGTTTTGAGATCCAATCTTCAAACAATATTTTATGCAAAACATTTTGTTAATATTTGAACCTTTAAAGAGTTCTTAAAAATTTATTTGTTTTGCAATTTGGTCCTTAAATTTTTATGTTATATCAAAATCAATTTTAGTTTTACAATCTCCCCTTTTTGATATAACAAAACCATAATAAATTTTTAAGTTTTTTGAAAACTTTGAAAAAGGCTTTTCTCCCCCTTGCTTTAAGATAAATGTTTCAAAACAAATTTGTTTCTCCCCCTTACTTAAAGATAGAGAATTTTGAAAAATTTTGACCTTTACACAATGAATCCTTCTCCCCCTTTTTGTTAGATCAAAAAGAAACACAAGGATTAGAATAATCAAGCATAGGAATATCAATCATAAACATAAAGCTCCAAATTCATAAACCAAGCAAGCATAGCAAGCATAATAATCCAAACCTTTTAAAAATCCTAAAACATAGAAAATAGGCATAATTCAAGTTCTAATAAAAATGCAATGAAATCCTAAAATGTCCTAATATGAGATGCATTATCTACGCGTCTCCATCATCATCATGGTCATCCTCATCATCTTCTTCCTCGTCTTCATCTTCTCGAGGTGGTTGGTTCCTTCGGTTTTGGTTGATCCAAGCACCATGGAAAGCGGTAAGAGAAAGATCCATTGAGTCTTGGCGAGCACTCAAGGTATCTATTTTCTTGTCCATGCCTTGGAGTCGTTCTTCCATCGATGTAAACCGATTATCTATAGCGGTGAAGCGACCGTCCATAGCATTGAACTTCTCATTGAGGAAAGTCATGAGATTTTCCATGGAGGAGGAGGAGTCATGAGAAGCACGGCTAGAGGATGCGCGAGAGGCATTTACCGGGGCAGTGGGAGGATCAGCTTGAGGGTTGCGAACCCATTCATTACCGACAAAAGAGAAACCAGAGCGAGAAAGGGAATGCTCATCTATGGGTTGGCCAAGGTTTTCGGGAAGGTCATGTGTGCAGTCAACACCAAGGGAATGAAATAGACAACTCAAGGCCGTTGTGTAGTAAAAAGATTGAACAAGTTTGGTGTAACGGTTTTGAACCAAAAACACAAGATCGGCAAACATAATTTGACAAAGATTTGGTCGTTTACCCTCCCTAAAGCATGTAAGCCAAAAATCATCAATTTGACGAATGGTAGAATATCTACCACCCGAGGGACGAATAAACCAAGAGATAATAAGATGAAGAATACGATCATGAGCATCTAAAACTTTTGCCGGACCTATGTAACCCGAACCTAAAGAGTGTTCATCATCTATCCCGACATCCTCAAAACCAAAAACAGTGCACAAGACTTTTTGATCAATTCGAATAGGAGTTCCCATAACCGAGGATTCAATGGCAATAACATGCTCATTGGCGTCATCATTGACACAATAAGCATTTGAAAAGAAGACAATGACAAGATTCCTATATAAAATAGGAGGAATGTTTAAAAAGGTTAAAAGTTTCCATTGCCTAATTAAAGGGAGATATTTAAATTTGAATTTAGCAGAGTTTAAAAACGGAATAGACACGATTCGTTCTTCCCTAAGATTGATTCCCATACAAAGCTTATAGGTTTCTCTAGCTAGGGATGTGGGAAAACTAGTTTGGATAATATGAGGAAGGTTAGGAGTAGGATTACCCTCATCCTCATTAGAAACGGAAGCGGTGCGATGTCTCTTATTCCCCTTTTTAGGAGCCATAATCCTGAAAATACATCAAAAACGATTCGAATATGTATGCAATTAACATCCAATTTAATCCAATAGATTCTAATAATTCAAGGTAATTTGTTTTTTTTTTAAATTGTTTTAAAGAATAATTACAACAAATCTTAGTTTTCGAAAAAAAAAATTTATCGAATATAAAATATATTCGAACCAGAAAAAAAAATTTATTTTTGAAAAAATTTTATGAACAATATGAAACCCATAGTAAGTTAATCATAATGTATATAAAAATCAGTTGAAATAATAATTAAAAATTGACGAAAATTCAAAAAATTGAAAAAGAGAAAAAATATACCTTGATTTCTTAGAGTGGATGAAAGAGGGTGTGTTAGTGCACAAGATTGATGCCCAAGGATAGCCTTGATGTATGAAGTAAAATCCCTCAAGAAATTTTGAAGATTTGTGTAAAACTTTGAAGAATTTAGAGGGTTTTTATAGGGGTTTTCGGTTAGGGTTTTTGAAGAAAAGATGAGGAGTTTTAAAATTTTGGGATTTTGATTAAAACAGACCTAAATAGGCTCTCCGTCCGTCGAGTATCGATACGCTATGCATGCGTATCGATACGCTATAACCTAATTTATCTTTGTCGTTTTATGTGTATCGATACAGTTGACCGTATCGATACGCATCGGTGTTGACTTTTTCCCTTGACTCTTACCGTATCGATACACAATGCTGTATCGATACGCATTCATCTGCAAAAATCCCAGATTTTGAACACCGTATCGATACGCTGATATGCAGTATCGATACACCCTTGCCTGTTTCTGCAATTTTGGTATTTTTATGTGCAAAAATCCAATTTGAAACGCCCCTAAATGCATGTATGTGTTATATGAACAAGTTTTAATGACTTAACATGATACATACTTCCCTTAGCAATATGTGTAGAAGCAAAAAGAACAAAATTAACATAAACATGAATCACAAACAATCTCAAGCAAATTTTTGTCATTTTAGGACCAAAAAAAATTAAGAAAGACAAGTTAAACCTAACTCTCTTCTAAGTGTCCAAAAGCGCTCTTTATCTAAAGGTTTAGTAAATATGTCCGCTAATTGGTTCAAGGTGTCAACAAATTCTATAACAACATCATTTTTCGAAACATGATCTCTAATAAAATGATGTCTAATTTCTATGTGTTTAGTTCGAGAGTGTTGAATGGGATTCTTAGTGAGACAAATGGCACTAGTGTTGTCACACCTAAGGGGTATGGTTTCCATTTTAACACCATAGTCTAAGAGTTGTTGCTTCATCCAAAGGACTTGAGCACAACAACTCCCTAAGGATATATACTCCGCTTCGGTGGTAGATAAGGCTACGCTATTTTGTTTCTTAGAGAACCAAGATACGAGCATACTACCTAAGAATTGACATGTACCGGAAGTACTTTTCCTATCTATCTTACATCCCCCATAATCCGCATCCGAAAAAGCATGAAGGCTAAAAGTTGAATCCTTAGGATACCAAAGACCTAAGGTCGGTGTGTCTATTAGGTATCTAAAAATTCTTTTAATGGCAACAAGGTGTGATTCTTTAGGACTAGCTTGAAACCTAGCACACAAGCAAACACTAAACATAATATCCGGTCTACTTGCGGTAAGATAAAGCAAAGAACCTATCATGGATCTATAAAGCTTAGAATCAACACATTTACCTCCTTCATCTTTGTCAAGCTTTATGGAAGAACTCATAGGTGTGGCTTGAGGTTTTGCATTCTCTAAGCCAAACTTCTTGAGCATATCACTTACGTATTTAGCTTGATTTATGAAGGTGCCATCACTCATTTGTTTGATTTGGAGTCCCAAAAAGAATGAGAGCTCCCCCATCATGCTCATCTCGAACTCACCTTGCATTAGCTTAGAAAAATCCTTACAATAACACTCATTAGTAGAACCAAAAATAATATCATCAACATAAATTTGAACTACTAAGATGTCATTGTTATATCTTTTTATGAAGAGTGTTGTATCCACCTTTCCTTTTTCAAAACCCTTTTCAATTAAGAAAGTTGAAAGTCTCTCATACCAAGCTCTTGGAGCTTGTTTTAAACCATAGAGAGCTTTTGTAAGTTTAAACACATGGTTTGGAAATTTTGAATCCTCAAAACCTGGTGGTTGTTCAACATATACCTCTTCATTTATAAAACCATTTAAAAAGGCACTTTTCACATCCATTTGAAAAAGCTTGAAATCATGATAACATGCAAATGCAAGTAACATTCTAATAGCTTCCATTCTTGCTACGGGTGCATAAGTCTCATCAAAATCAATTCCCTCTTCTTGAGTATAGCCTTGAGCAACAAGCCTAGCCTTGTTTCTCACTATATTACCGTTTTCATCTAATTTATTCCTAAAAACCCATTTTGTACCTATAGTAGATTGATTATTAGGCCTTTCTACTAATGTCCAAACTTTACTTCTCTCAAATTGGTTTAATTCCTCTTGCATGGCCAAAATCCAAAAATCATCTTTTAAAGCTTCTTTAATGTTTTTAGGCTCAATGCATGAAAGAAACGCAACATGATTCATTAATTTGAGAGAGGATCTAGTGGTTACCCCCTTGGATGGATCACCCAAGATTTCACCATCTTTGACATAGTTTAATTCCCTTGGGTAAGATACCTCTTTTTCTTCATGAGCTAAGTCTTTTAAGTCTTCAAGAGGAGGTTTTTGTGAGTCTTCTTCTTTAGTTGGAATCTTATCCTCTTTTGATGTTTGTCCTCCATCAATAGTATCAATGATTCCTACATCATCATCATCACAAGATTCCTTTCTCGAAAGGAGGTTATCATCGAAAACAACATGTATTGACTCTTCAACAACTAGAGTTCTTTTATTAAATACACGGTAGGCTTTAGAGTTTGAAGAATACCCTAAGAAAATGGCTTCATCACTTTTAGCATCAAATTTACCTAAGTTTTCTTTACCATTATTTAAAACAAAACACTTACATCCAAAAGGATGAAAATAGCTAATGTTAGGCTTTTTGGACTTTAAAATTTCATAAGATGTCTTCTTTAAGATTGGCCTAATCATTACTCGATTTATTATATAACAAGCGGTATTTGTAGCTTCTGCCCAAAAATATTTAGGTAAATTATTTTCGCAAAGCATGGTTCTAGCCATTTCTTCTAAAGTTCGATTTTTCCTCTCAACTACCCCATTTTGTTGAGGAGTGCGAGGTGCAGAAAAATTATGGCTAATCCCATTTTCATTTAAAAACTCATCAAAACCCAAATTTTGAAATTCAGTTCCATGATCACTTCTAATATGAGAAATTTTAAGTTCAAGATCATTTTGAGTTATTTTAGAAAATGTGATGAATTTTTCTAAAGCCTCATCTTTTGTACTTAAGAATAGAACCCAAGTATATCTAGAATAGTCATCTACAAGCACAAATGCATATGATTTTCCACCCAAGCTCATTGTCCTAATTGGCCCAAAAAGATCCATATGAATCAATTGTAAACATCTACTAGTAGAGACATCATTTATGGATTTAAAAGAACTCCTATGTTGTTTACCCTTTGAACATGCATCACAAATTTTATCATTTGAAAAATTAAGTTTGGGTAAACCTCTAACTAGATTAAGGGAATTTAATTTTTCTAGAACACTCATGCTTGCATGTCCTAACTTTCTATGCCATAGCCATGAGTCATGTTCATCATGTGCAACTAAACATGCATGGGATGAATGGATGTCATCTAAATGCACCATGTAAATATTGCCTATTCTATGTCCTATGAGCATTGTTTGATTTGTTTTAATGTTTACAATTTTACAACCACTTTTATCAAATAAAACATTAAAACCTTTATCACATAACTGACTAATGCTCAACAAATTATGTTTAAGACCGTTGACATACAAAACATCTTTAATGTAGATAGAAGAGTGATTACCAATAGAGCCTATTCCTTCAATGAGTCCTTTTGAGTTATCACCGAAGGTTACTACTCCACCACTCTTAGGCTTTATTTCCACAAATCTACTTTTGTCACCGGTCATATGTCTTGAGCATCCACTATCAAGGTACCAAGAATTTTTGCTTGAAGCTTTAGCCTTGAAGCAATGCTCCCCCTACAAACAAAGAATTTAGGCCTTGGTTTTTGGTACCCAAATCATCTTGGGTCCATGAGTGTTAGCCTTTAACAATTTGGTTCCCTTGGGAATCCAAGAAGCAATAGCATTTAAGTTATTAGAAGTGATAAGTTCTTTAGGAACCCAAACATTTCTAATTTTATGACTTTTAGTTTGCTTATAAAAATTTCTTTGTTTAGGTATAAAATATTTTCTTTTTGTATATTGGGGTTTAAAATGATTTTCTTTCTCAAAATTCTTTTTCCCAATATCAAAAGATGTTTTAAGATTATCTACTTCCTTTGTGTGATAATCTTGAAAATCGGAAAGAAGTTTTTCAAGTTCAAGATTTTTAGTTTTAAGATCATTTGAAAAATTAACTAAAGATAAAACTTTCTCTTCCAATTCGGAGTTATTTTTTAAAAATGTCTCATTTTGAATTTTTAAATCAGAAATTATTTTCTTGTTTTTCAAAATGGACTCCTTGTATTTTTCTACTAACTCATCATACACTTCTTGAAGTTCATCATAAGCATCTTGAAGTTCTTCAATAGAAAAATCTAAATTGTATGAATTAGAGGTTACCTTTGATTCATCATCGATGGCCATGAGACATAGGTTGGCCACTTCTTCCTCTTCCTCGGAAGACTCATCATCACTCCAAGTTGCAATTTGTGCTTTGAGCTTGTTCTTCCTCCCAAAGCTTTTCTTTTTCAATTGAGGACACTCGGAACGAATGTGACCCGGTTTGTTGCATTCATAGCAAGTAATTTGGTCTATCTCCTCTTCCTTGTTTTTACTCTTGAAGTCCCTTCTTCTCATGAATTTTCTTCCACGATTTGACTTCATAAACTGAGTAAATCGTTTGGCCAACATAGCCATTTCCTCTTCTTCATCCTCACTAGAATCGTTTTCTAATTGTGAAGCTTTTAATGCGATTCCAACTTTCTTTTTCTCAGCTTCCTTCTTTTCTACTATCTTCTTCTCTTGTTCTCTTCCCTTTCTCATAATCTCATGTGTGAGTAGAGATCCAACAAGAGCATCTAATTTAAGAGTCTTCAAATCTTTGGCTTCAATTATGGCCGTTCTCTTGCTATCCCATGATTCCGGAAGAGAGTATAACAACTTTCTCACTAGCTTGTCTTCGGGAATGATTTCTCCGAAACCCTTTAAACCGTTGACAATGACCGAGAATCGATCAAACATTTGGGAAACACTTTCATCGGGATCGATCTTGAAGTTTTCATAGTTTAGATTGAGTAGTCCAATCTTTGTCTCCTTTACATCGCTAGTCCCTTCATATGTTGTCTCGAGAGTGTCCCAAACCTCCTTGGCATTTTCGATTGAAGACACCTTAGAGTAGATATCCGGACCAAGTGCACAAAATATTACATGAAGAGCTTTGTCGTTCACTTGCATCCTTCTTCTTTCATCATCGGTCATTTCGGCTTTGATTTTTGGAATAAGCCTTTCTCCATCTCTCCTCATGGGAATGTATGGACCTTCTTCAACTACATCCCACACCATAAAGTCGGTAGACTTAATGAAGAGCCTCATCCTATTCTTCCAATAAAGATAGTTATCCCCATTGAAGAATGGTGGCTTGGTGGTGGATTGAGATTCATAGTTGGAGGTGGATGCCATTGCTTGACTTGTTGTTGATCAAACTTTCAACTTTCCAAGGATCGACTCAAGAGGGTTGTAATCCTTCCAATGAGTGTAGCTCTGATGCCAATTGTTGAGTTGATCAAACAATCGCAAATGGCCAAGAGGGGGGTGAATTGGCAATTAAAAATTTTGTGAAGAGAATATTGGAAAATAAAATGACACAAGGGGTTATAGTGGTTCAAGTTCAACAACCGAACTCTACATCCACTACCTTAGCTCCCACTAAGGATTTTCCAAAACAATTCACTACTTGAATTCGTCCCCTTTTCTTGGATGAGGAGGAAACCTTACAATATCGATTAAGCTTTTCAACCCCAAGCTTAATCCACTCAAATACAAAGAAGATTTTTGGTAAACTCAAGTATTTCCTCTCAAAGGATGATTGTCTACCCACTTACAATTTCAGCAACCCAAAACTCTCAATAATATGACAAAATGAAATACAAAGAGTTGGGTACAAGAATATAGCTTTGAATAGCTCTAGGATTTGGATTTTTTGCTTTGATGATGCTTGAATGTGTATTGTTGATCTTCCTGGTGAAATGAAGCTTGTATTTATACCCTTGAATCAGTTTCTAGCCGTTTGGATCATTTGACTTATTGAAGGAGCCGTTGGGAACATTTTTCCAGCTATTAAGGCAGCTCCCCAGCACCGCGTATCGATACACGACAAGGCTGTATCGATACGCTAGTTTAAATTCAAACTAGCCGTTGTGCGTAAAAACAGAGTGTATCGATACACTAGGCGTATCGATACGGTCCAAACTTTCTGTTAAGTTTGATGCATCAAAGCGTATCGATACGGGGGGTCGTATCGATACGGTCCAAACTCTCTGTAAAACCATTTAATTTGTTGCATCAATGTGTATCGATATTGTGACCACGAGTATCGATACGTCATAACGGTCAAAACAAATTTTCAAATAATTATGCTTGGCGTATCGATACGGTTATTAAGCGTATCGGTACGGTTGCCCAGATGAACACTGTATCGATACGTATGAAGCGAGTATCGATACGCTATGTTCATTCAGAATTACAGTAAGTTTCAAGTGTATCGATACGGTGAGTGTATCGATACGCAAGGCCATTTTTGCATAATTTGGTTTTGAAAAACATGAAAAAGGTTTGAGAAACTTAATGTTTTGAGATCCAATCTTCAAACAATATTTTATGCAAAACATTTTGTTAATATTTGAACCTTTAAAGAGTTCTTAAAAATTTATTTGTTTTGCAATTTGGTCCTTAAATTTTTATGTTATATCAAAATCAATTTTAGTTTTACAGTGTTGACTGCCAAGAAGTGAGCACACTTCGTAAAACGATCTACTATCACCCAAATTGAGTTCTTCTTCGTAGGAGTCAAAGGCAAACCCGTAACAAAATCCATAGTGATGTTCTCCCACTTCCATTCCGGAATTCTCAACGGCTGTAACAAACCTGAGGGAACCTGATGTTCCGCCTTCACTCTCTGACACACTAAGCACTTACTCACAAAGTCGGCTACATCTCTCTTCAAGCCAACCCAAAAGTACTCATTCTTCAAATCACGGTACATCTTCATACTTCCAGGATGCATAGCAAACGGACTACTGTGGGCTTCAGTCAAGATCGTACGTCTCAAGTCACTGTCTTCTGGCACAACTATTCTATCCTTGAAACACAAAACCCCATCAGTGCTGAAACTGTAATCTGAAGGTTTACCCTCGACTACATCTTGCACGTGAGGTGCCAAAGATCTATCTAAGAGTTGTTTCTCTCGAATCAACTGACCTAGAGTAGGTCTAACCTGAAGCTCGGCTACCAAGCCACCATCTCCGGACAAACTCAATCTAGCAAACATAGCTCTCAAGTCCACGGCCACCTTCCTACTCAATGCATCGGCCACTACATTGGCCTTACCCGGATGGTACTCAATAGTAAGATCGTAGTCCTTTAGCAACTCTAACCACCTACGCTGTCTGAGATTCAAATCTCGCTGAGTCATAATGTATTTCAAACTCTTGTGATCGGTGTACACGGTGCATTTCTCACCGTACAAGTAGTGCCTCCAAATCTTCAGAGCAAACACAACTGCAGCTAACTCTATGTCATGGGTCGGATAGTTGCGCTCATGGGTCTTCAACTGTCTTGAGGCATAAGCCACTACTCTCCGGTCTTGCATAAGAACACATCCTAGCCCTACATAAGAATCATCACTGTAAACTACATAGTCCTTCCCAAACTCGGGCTGAATCAAAATCGGAGCTTGAGTCAAAGCTTCTTTCAATTTCTCAAAGGCTCTCTGTCTTGCATCTGTCCACTCAAACTGAACACTCTTCTGAAGTAACTGTGTCAATGGAGCGGCTAACTTAGAGAAACCCTCTACAAATCTTCTATAGTATCCGGCTAAACCTAGGAAGCTACGTACCTCTGTCACAGACTTCGGTTGCTTCCACTCAACAATGGCTTCAATCTTCTTCGGATCAACTCTAATGCCTTCAGCTGACACTACATGTCCTAAGAAGACTACCTCACGAATCCAGAACTCACACTTGCTGAGCTTCGTATACAACTGATGATCTAGCAAAGTCTTCAAGACAAGTCTCAAATGTCGGTCATGGTCTTCTTCAGTTCGAGAGTATACCAATATGTCATCAATAAATACAACCACAAATTGATCTAGATTCTGATGAAAAATCCTATTCATCATGTCCATGAAAGCTGCCGGTGCATTAGTCAACCCAAATGGCATGACTAAAAATTCATAGTGACCGTATCTAGTCCTAAAGGCTGTCTTCGGTACATCAACCTCTCTAACCTTTAGCTGGTAGTAACCTGATCTCAAATCAATCTTCGAAAAGACAGATGCTCCTCTCAACTGATCAAACAAGTCATCAATTCTAGGCAACGGATATTTGTTCTTCACTGTCAACTGATTTAACTGCCTGTAATCTATACACATTCTCATACTTCCATCTTTCTTCTTCACAAACAACACTGGTGCACCCCAAGGTGAAGAACTAGGTCGAATAAAACCTCTATCTGTCAATTCTTGCAATTGAGTCTTCAACTCTTTCAATTCTTTCGGTGCCATACGATACAGAGCAATCGAAACAGGAGCTGAATCAGAATTAGTCTCAATGCTAAACTCTACCTCTCTGTCCGGTGGTAACCCTGGCAATTCTTCCGGAAACACACTAGGAAAATCACATACTGTCCGGATGTCCTGAGGTCTAACCTCACTCATGTTAGGGTTCATCACATACGCTAAGTATGCTTCACACCCCAACTCAACCAATCTCTTAGCCTCTAACACTGAAACCACATTGGATAAGAACTTCACGTTCTCACCCACCACTACAATCTCATAGTCATCTGTGAGCCTCAAAGAAATCCGCTTAGTTTCAAAATCTATCCTAGCTCTATGCTCCGTGAGCCAGTCCATACCCAAAATCATATCAAAACCATAGAAAGGAAGTTCCATTATATCCACTGGGAATACGTGCCCCTGAACCATCAACGGACACCTTCGGTACATCTTCCTAACTACTATCGTGTCCCCAAAGGAACTAGTAACACTAACTCCTACCTCTAGCAATTCACAAGGCAATTTCAAAGACTGTGCATGCTCACTCAATATGTACGAATGTGTAGACCCAGAGTCAATCAAAGAAAGCAAACCCAAAGACTGTATCGAGAAGTTACCTACGATCACATCGGTGTCCTGCTGCTCCCCGCGCTGAGCGTAAACCCTAGTCTGTCCTCCGCCCTCCGGCTGGACTGCAACTACATGAGCTAAATTTCTCTGACCATCGTTCCTCGGCTGGAAATTACCTCTACCGCGCCCGCGGCCTATCTGAAAGTCGTTGGCTCTAGCAGGAGCCTGAGCTGGTGCCTGTCCCACCTGATATGGACAGTCACGTCTAATGTGGTCTCTAGCACCACAACTCCAACAAGAGTGATAATTTCCCCAACACTCCCCGGTGTGGTTCCTCCCGCAAGTAGCACATGTGGGCAACTTCCCACCAGCTCTCTGGCCCTGGTGGCCCCTACCGTGGTTACCGCCACCACGCCTATGATCATAATGATGCCTGTTGTCCCGATGCCTCTTGGCATCACCTCTATCAAAGTTGCTGGACCTCTTACCCGAACTAGATCCACCTGACCGCCTGGTCAAACTCAAACTGTGCTCCAAGTCCTTGGCCCTCGAGACCAAGACATCAAAATCAGTGTAGTCTGAAGCTAGTGTATAAGTCTTGATTTCTTCATTCAGTCCGTAACGGAAGCGGTTACAACGCTCCACCTCAGTAGGTACAAGCTCAGGTGCATACTGACTCAGTCTAACAAATCGGATCTCATAATCGGTCACGGACATACTCCCCTGAAGCAATGCCATGAACTCTCTCTTCCTCTCATCGAGGTATCGCGGACCCAAATACTTCTTCCGGAATGCTGTCTCGAAGAACTCCCAAGTGATCTCTGCCTCATACATCCCTGAAGTAACGGTGACCCACCAAGTGTAGGCATCACCCTGAAGCAGAGACTCAACACATCCCAACTTGCGCTCACCAGTACATCCCATCTGAGTAAGGATACGGACAGTCTTCTCAAACCACAACTCTGACCTCTCCGGTGTAGCCCCTCAGAACTCTTCGGCCCCAAGGCCCCTAAGTCTCTCTAAAGGTAAGCCAGTGCCCTCACCCTGATGGTGTGCTGCCTGACCTCCAGCTACAGCTGCCTGAAATGCCCCGGAAATTGCCTGAACCAACGGAGCTAAATCAATCCCGGCCGGTCCTTGGCCACCTTAGCCACCTTGGCCACCTTGTGGTCCCTCTCCTTCAGCCCCGGCTGCACCTCCCGCTCTCGGTGGAGGAGGTGGTGGTGGTGGAGGTGGTGGAAGAGCTCCAACTCCAACCACAGGCTCTCCCACTTGAGCCTCAACTCTCACTACTGGCTCAACTCCTGGAGCCTCTGCCCGTGGTTCCGGTCGAACCATCCTAGGCCTCCCACGTGGTCTCATGGTTCCACTAGCAAGGTATAAACTACAACAAGAAACAGATGAGGATTACGTTAGTCAAAGCAAGGGTCCAATAGTGCTCAAGTACTCCTTTTTATCAAAAATCGTTTCAATTAAGTAATAGTAGCAATGGGCACTCACTCTACACCGGACATGACAATTCATGCTTCAAAACATCATACAATCAAGCAAACATCAAGGATTCATGGCAAAGCATGCATCGAACAACAAAATCATTTAATACATTAAGCTTACCTCACTTACCTGCCCGAGGTCTCGGTAACCTCAGGCTCTGATACCAACAAATGTAACCCCCTCGTCCCGGTCTGGCCGGATGACCGGTCTGAGTAAGCTACACGGGGAAAACCGAGTGAAAACTCCCAAGAGAATCCCCCCTCGGTTAGCAACCCTATTTTTTTGTATTTTAATCTTTTCTAGATGAGTATTAAACCCTAAGTGATCAAACAGCGGAACAACATACACGAAACAATCGATCGAAAACAAGGCAACACTTAACAGCCCAAATTTTAATCTTGAAGGCAGTCCGTTTCGAAACACCCTTTAGGCGTTTCGAAACACCTTGACCAGGTCAACTGCACCAGAGCCTATACAAGGGGCCGTATCGAAACGGTGGTCAACCGTTTCGAAACGCCCACGACGGTCAACATCTCGTGGTCAACGAGATTTTGACCGTTTCGAAACCTTCAGGCCCGTTTCGAAACACCTTTATCTCGTGAATTTCTCAAAATTCCAGTAGCCAAAACGTTCCGAAACGCGTATCGAAACAGGGGGTTCTAGAGGCCAAACCGTATCGAAACGCGTTCCGATACGGGGTCCCCGAAGCCTACCCGTTTTGAAACTGCCCTCCCCGTTTCGAAACGCTGGCAGTCTGCAACCTTTGAAATTCCGATTTAAGTGAGTCTTGGCAAGTCTAAAGGTCCACTAAGGCCCCCTAAAGGCATACAACACCATCAAACCAATCTAGAGGCATGCAACCAAGGTCTAACATACGCAAACGCTCACAAGACATGGATATTCATAAACATACAACCATGACAAAGCACAAGGCCTTTCATACAAAACATGCTTGAAACATTGACAAGCAAAAGCATCATCCATCCCATAAGGGTTTACATACCATAGCAAGGTTAACATTCAAAAGGTATACATTAAAAGCGTTAGGCAAGGTAGACATGCTTACAAACCAAGTCAAGCATAAACATCCAAAATCACAAATGAGTCATATAAGCTCATACAACTACCCTCTTGCCACATTGCTTAACCATTACAAAATTAATAACCGTACTTGAGCCTCACACTTGGAAAGCCCTTCTTGCCTTGCTCCGAGCTAACACCACGCTAATGATCTGCATTGTTGAACATTGAGAGCGTAAGCTATAAGCTTAGTGAGGGTGCTCTAAAACGAAAACAATCAACAATGCAGGGTTCAAGCATGTAATCCTAATCTCGCATACAACCTACAAATACATATAAACGAGTAGACCTAGCTAGTCTTTCAAGTGGCATAGTATGGCATCTTACTTCATACTAAGCATCAAGCATCAATAATCAACAATCATAAATCAACATCACATATCTCAATATATGAACAAGTTAATTGGCCACTTTAAATTACCCCGATTGTGCGGATTTAAACCTCAACAACACTTTACCTCGGTGGGATTACACTCATCACCGGACCTTGCATGTGCGGGATTCCACTCATCGCCACATGCCCTACGGATGGGATTCCACTCATCATCCCGTAGAAATGTATAAAAAGCTTCCGGTGGAATGTTACATCACCGTACTCCTCCTTGATGACTTAACGCCATCAAGGTCACGTACGTTTTGACTCAATTTGTGTGCACACTATCCTAATGATCGATCATTTACAACCGGTAATTATTTAGTGCCAATTATCATTATCACAACACATATCATCAACCACAACACATGCTCATCACATATCTACTCATCATGATATATATATATATATACATGTACCAATTAACCACAAACACAAGAGCATAGCTAATAAGCACAATAGCATATGGATATCAAAGGCTAAGCTAACAACTTGAATCAACTAGAAGTGGCCTACCAAGCACACTTCACCCACACACACTCGAACCAAACTTTAAAAACAAGTTAAGACCACTCGCCGCCCTTCCTTAGTAATTCGAACCAATCCTCCTACGAACCCGGATTCGGTCCCAAAGCCTCCTCAACGTTTCCTCTTGCTTCTAGTCAAACAAAACACATACATTACTTCCCAATTCAATGCTAAACTCAACCATCAACTTACTTTGCAAACACAACCCAATTTCCACAATTTCCCAAACCATATAATATCTCAAAAACCCAATTTTCGTGCTCCCCTTAAGCCATGCTGAAAATTCCATTTCCCAACACACAAATAACTTCCAAAACATCCCAAAACACCCTCATATCATACCCTAACCATCAGCCCTTAGTATTCAACCTAAAACTCACCAAAAATGGTGTTCTTGACAACCCAAAAATGGGTTTAAGAACCCACTTCAGAAATTCATTAAAAATTAACCAAATTAACATATAATGGGTATTTCACCATGATTAAACAAAGCCCTAACACAATTTATCAAAACAATTTGGAAAACCCCTTTAAAAATCCAATCTTTAATATAAACCCTAATTTTCAAAACCCCACAACTTTGAAATCCAAGACCATGAGTAGATAGGGGAAAAAGATGAGAGTTGGAAAACCTATTTACCTTTCAAAAACACCCCAAATTGAAGTAGTAATCCAATGGAATAGTAACCAAGCTTTGGGAGAGTTTGAAAAGGGGAGAAAAGGATTTCTAACGTGAAAAGGAGATAGGAAAGAGGGAAGACAATTTTTTTGTTAAAGTGGTCTTGCTTTTTGAAAGTTTTTGGTCTAAATACAACATAGGTCCCTCCCTCTTTAATAAAGCTCAATTACACCATATTTTAGGTTGAATTGTTTTAAATTAAATTTTATTGACTCGACTAAAAACCCGGTTAACTCCTAGACCCAAAACACGGGTGTTACAGTTCTCATGTACTGGCCTGGAGTTCGAAGAAGCAGAGATCTGTCTCCAGGTCCACTGCTGAAGCGGAATACAGGAGCCTTGCTGATGCTGCTAGTGAAGCCACTTGGATCGCTGCTGTTCTGTCTGATATGCAAGTCTCCATGCCTAGTGTTCCTAGGATCTGGTGTGATAACACCAGCACTGTTGCTATGGCTGCAAACCCAGTCATGCATGCTAAGACTAAGCACGTTGAACTGGACCTGCACTTTGTTCGTGAAAAGGTCATGCGTCATCAGTTGGAGTTCAACTACATTCCCGCTCATGATCAGGTTGCTGATGCTCTCATCAAGCCTTTGCCGGTTCTACGGTTTCAAGCTCTCCGTCGATAGTTGTCTGTGTGGTCATTAAGTCAAGTTCGTGAAGAAGTTTTTGAAGATTCAAGAGTTCAGAAAGTAGAGTGAATATTGGAATACGATGCAAATGGTTAAGAGTTGGTTTCAACCGGCTAACAATGTGGGCCCCTTCTTGTTATCTCAGCCTAACAGCTAAAACAAAAAATTAACTAATAATTATTTTGTTAGCTAATTGGGCCATATAAACCCATTGGTGGGAACTGGCCCAATATCTCTTTTGGCCTACATTTGAATTTCCCCTTCTCTTTTCTTTTGTTTTCTGTATTTTGCCGGCTAGGGTTTCGTTTCTTCTTTCTCTTTTCTTCCGTCGCCGGTCTGTTTCAATCTCATCGAAGCACTTCCGATACACAATTAGGTTGATGTTCCCTCTCATTCTACTTATTCATTTTTCGCCTCAGAATAAAATCCTTTAATAAATTATATAAACATCATATCTCATCCTTTAGTTTTGTTTTAGCATAATAAAAATATCCAATACAAAGTTTTAGAACTTAGTAAAATCCAATCTGATTACATCAACCGATTCTCTTAAACAAAGTAAATTTTCTTTTATCTTAATAAAAAAATATCAAGCATAAGAGAAATCTCAATGGCTATAGGACATCTAACAATTTTTGGGAAAAATAATTAAATTAAATGAAAACTAATGATATAAAGAAAGCAAAAATAAGTTGAGCTTTCCATTCTCTATACAATGAGACAATGCCGAGCTACAATAATTAATTGGATTTGGCATAAGAAAACACTTAGCAAACTAAATAACTAAAACTATATCTAATAGTAGTATATAATCGAAATGCAATGAAAAAAAAAAACCCCAACCCCTACAATTTCTTTTTGTAATTGCATGCGTGCAGCTACTGGCTAATTTATTAACTAGCAATCTAAGTGATCAAATATATTCTTTTGGTGAAGAATTAGAGCCAAAGTGCCCCTGCTTCCTTGAGAAGTGGCACTAATGTTCCATTAATATGCGAAGCCATGACTCGGTCCATCGAACCGATCAGCTTCCCTCCGATGAAAACAACCGGAACGGCTTGCGAGTTCCCGAGCAGCCTCATCAGAGCTCTCTCAATCTCTTTCCCTCTCGGGTCCTGGTCGAGCTCGTACACCGCTGGGTTCACTCCCATTCCGCAGAAGAGCCTCTTAACAGCATGGCACATGCAACAACTACTCACACTGAATATCACGACGGCGCTCTCCGCAGCTAGCTTCGCCAACCGCTCCATCGGGTCCAACCCATCGTTGCTCATCGCCCTGTAAGACTCGCCCTGATAATGCATTGTTCTATCTTCCCGAACAATTCAAACAAAAAACGCAGAATCGCAGAAGGAAAGGATTACTGATGGTACTTGATGAGGTAGGAGAAAGGAAGTTTGGTGTGGAAACTGTACGCAATGCTGAGGCTTTTATAAGGGTGGGATGCAAGGGCATGATAGTAAATAAAGTGGGGGAGTTTGTCCGTTGGCTTTAATGGAAGCAAATGTGTCTGTAAGTTGGAGAAGGCGGCTTAGTAATTCGTCGACTCTAGAGAGTGAAGGCTTTGTTGCAACTTTTAATCAAACTCCATAAATACTTGCTTTGGCAAAAGGGTGAGAATTTTTATTAATATTAAATGATTCGACAACAAAACAGGCTTTTTGTTTTTTTGTCAGGCGAAAATTGGATGTGTTTTCTGAGTAGACGGCTTGCCTCCGTCCTTCTTGTCGGGGCCTTCATTTATGTTTGGATTCTGATTCTCATCAACAAACGAACATGTTGATTAGGGGTGAGCAAAACTCGACTCGACTCGAAAAAATTGATTTTTTTTTTCAATTTCGAGTTATTCGAGTCGAGTTATTCGAGTTGTTCGAGTTATTCGAGTCAACTCGATTAACTCGAAAAAATTTCGATTTCGAGTCGGTTTGGAATTTGCCCAACTCGAAAAATTGAAAAATCGAAAAACCGAATTTTACAGTTTTACAATTTAGTCACTGATTTCATTTTTCTTCAATTCCTCCTTCATTTTAAGTCCATTTTTGACCAAATTTGAACCACATATTCCTAAACCAGCGTAGAATACATATTTATCTTCAATTTATATTTTTAAAATAAATTTCATATTTTTTCAATTCAGCCCCTTAACTTTGTATGATTTCCTCATTTCTTCAATATCTCCTTCGTTTTAAGTCAATTTTGACCAAAATTGAACCACATGCTCCTAAACCAATGTAGAAACTAGAATACCTATTTAGCTTCAATTCATATTTTTAAATTAAATTTTCTACTTTTGTTATTTAGCCCCTCAACTTTGAATGTTTCCCATTTCTTTAATTTCTCTTTCTTTTTAAGTCTATTTTTTACCAAAATTAAACCACATGATTCACTAACACTATATAATATCTATATAACTTCAATTCATATTTTTAAAAAATTATTCTTTTTTTTAATTTAGCCCTTTAACTTTATATTTTATTCAATTTGATCATTCAACCGATTTTTTGTAATTTTTTTCTTTACATCAATTCATTGACTCATTTATACCCCCATCAGTACTTTATCCTTAAAAGTTCCTTATTTAAAAATAATATTATAAATATATTTTAGAAGTTTAGATGATATTTTTTTATTAAATAACATTACAAATCTTTTTATTAAATAACATTACAAATCTTACTTATGCATGTGAAAAATAATATGAAGAAATATATATATATATATATGCATATCTTATATGAATAGAGAAAGTCGTTTAAATTAGAATCAAATCGTACTATAACATGATAAATAATTACAATTAAATTTGTATAGAAACTCGAAAACTCGACAATATAATTCAGAACTCGAAAAAAGTTTGTTGCAATTCTCTTTTTTGAACTATTATGTTTTTGTTTTTATTGGTTTGTATCTTTTGACATGTGATGTTGGATTTTCTAAACTCTACTGTGTTATTTGCTTTAGTTATTAATATATTTTAGGGTACTCTTTTCCTCCTTCCGCTATCTTTGGTCTCGTCTTGGCGTTACCTAGATAAGAAGGAGGTTTTTAACGAGGCCCGTAGTTTATAATGGAAGGTTGAGTTTTCTTTTTGTTGGTTTGATTGTTACAATTGAAATTTGGACATGTTTACCTTGTTTGATGAAAAATGTGTTCTTATTTTTGTGCTTTTAGAATCATTGTATTGTTTAGTCATAAGTCAATTTATATGTATGTAGATATAATTCAAAATCTTTTTTTACACATGTGAAAAATAATATGAAGAAATATATATGTAGATATAAATAAAAAAATGTTTAAATTAAAAACAAACTCGAAAAATCGAATCGACTCGAACTCGACTCGAATTCGCTAAAATCGACTCGAATCGAAAAAATTTCAATTTAAGTTCAAGTTGTAAAATATGACGATTGAACTCGAATAACTCGAATTTTTTTGACTCGACTCGACTCGACTCGCTCGAACGCTCACCCCTAATGTTGATGCCTTGAATCGTAACGATGTCGATGATGATGTCATTTCATTTATGGGTATCTTTTGAGGATAAAATTCGTCTGCCCCTTTTCGGTGCCTCTACATATGCCCCAACACTAAAAAACACTACAAAATTAAATTTTAAGCCCTAACCCTAAATTTTAAATCCTAAACCCTACACCCTATACCCTAAAAAATACACCCTACCCTAAATTCTCTAACCCCTAACCTAAAACCCTAAACCCTAAAGTTAATTTTGAGCATGGGGGCATATGTAGGGGCACCGAAAAGGGGTAGAGGATTTCCATCCATCTTTTGGTGTCCGGTTTATCTAATTTAATTGACGACTCTTAATTTTTAATTTAAAATTGGGTTTCCAAATAAAATCGGATTTTTAAATACAAATAAAATTAATTAAAAGTGTCGACCGAAAAAGGTCGTTATCGCAACACCACTTTGAGGCGAGGATCTCGACGATCTTATAGAAACAATGTATAACCTTTTGATGTCGAGCAGAGGTATCTCGACACCATTTTAGGGCATGAGATCTGGACTCTCATGTATAAACAATGTAGAACCTTCTGATACAGAGCGAAGGCATTTCGACGGCACTTTGAGGTGGACGATCTCGATGCTTTTGTAGAAACAACTTTTGTTAGAAAATGACGTTAATAATCTAAGAAAATAATAAAAAGTAAAATCAAATAATGATTTTTATTAATAAATCGAACAGAATACAATAAATAATTCGAAGTAAAAAATTCAACATATCAATAACAAAATTGAAATCGTTTACTTGTTAAGGCCTGTGTAACACACAATTTTCTTAAGACAGGTTCGTCCGCTCTTATGGTGCTTGAGAAATGCCATACATCTATCTCCCAGGATACAACAACAGAATGAGCACAGCAGTAGCACGTCTGCAGTGATTAGTGAAACGTAACCTTGCTTTTTTCTATCACCAAAAATTAGTTTTGAAAAGTCACATAGTACAACAATAGAAAATTCTTTGTGTTTTCAAGTAGTGTTTAACCTAGTAGGTTTACACGGTATTTATAGGAGTTTCACGAGGGGTATAAGGAAGCTTGTGATCTAATAGAGCATGAAAATTAATGATCCTTTAAAGAGTAGTTTCTAAAATTAATGTCTGAATTAAAAGAATCTTTTAATATTTATCCTTTTAATTTCAAGACATAATTTGGAAAATATATACTCTTATTTGAGGAAAAATTTATTTCAATTTTCCGTCAAAATATTCGCAAGCCCATAGAGGGTCCGACCGGTCCGGACATTCGCGTTACCCACATCGTGCACGTCTGCACATTTACGAACCAACAATTGGTTCCACGTTTTTCCTCAACAACATTTGGATCAATTTCTCATTCAAAGTTTCAAAAATATTGATTTTTCCAACAACTTTTAGAAATAAAATAAAAACTTCTTGAAGCGGAGTGGAGGCATCTCGACACCTATTTGGTGCAGAAAATCTTGACATTCGACGCAGAAATCCTCAATTGTGACACGGAGACATCTCGACACTTATATCATTGTGGTATGGTGACATCCTCAATACTAGAATTATAGTGGAGAAACTCAACAGTGAACCTTAGGTTCCACAGGCCGAGCAGAGGCGTCTACAACACTATATTTTTATAGTGGATGATTTGATGCTCAACGTTGCACTCTTTAGGACAAAGGAGTCTTCAACACTACAAGTATAGTGGAAGATCTCAACAATCGACGCAAGGAATGAGAGTACATTTACACTCTTATTGGTCGACATGGAGCGGAACCATCTCAATGCTCTAGTAAAAATGGGTTGACAATGAGCAGAGCATCTCGATGCCATTTTCGAGGGTGGATGACCTTGACGATCTTGTTAAAATTTTGGTGTGAAGTAGGGGGCATCTTGACGCCATCTTAGGGCGGAAGATCTCGACTCTCTTGTAGAAACAATTATATTTAGATATTATTTATACCTCCTGTTGGAAAAATTTGATAATTTTGGAGCTTTGAATAAGAAATTGATTCAAATGTTGTTGAGGAAAATGTGGAACCAATTGTTGGTTCGTAAATGTGCAGACGTGCACGACGTGGGTAACGCAAATGTCTGAACCGGTCTGGTCCTTCGTGGGCTTGCAGATATTTTGACCCAAATTTGAAATAAATTTTCCTCAAATAAAAGCATAAATTTGTCAAATTTTATCTTGGAATTAAAAGGGTAAATATTAGAAGTTACCTTTAATTCAGATAATAATTTTGGAAATTGCTTTATAGGAGAATCAATTGATTCTCAATATTAAATGCTCCATTTGGTCAAAATTTCCACTTATACCCTCATGACAATCCTATAAATAGGGAGTAAAGCTTCTAGGTTTACAACCAACAAAAACCACAGAAAATTTTTTATTGTTTTACTCTGTGGATTTTACAAGTGATTTTCGGTGATAGGCGAAGGCAAGAGTCAGTTTGTGATCTCCACAGTAGTGCAACCGTGGTTGATCATCTGTTGTTGTATCCTGGGAGACAGACGACCAACGAACTCGAGCACCATAGGAGTGGTCGAAAATATGTCTTAAGGAAACTGCCTTCGTGCAGGCCTCAACACGTTTTCTTTCAGAACTTGTTCCCAATCGGTTTGGTTTTAGATATGTTGTATCTAAATTATTAATTTTTATTTCTTATTCAGTTCGATTTATAATAATATCAATATTTGATTTTATTTTTTAATATTTTATTCTTGGATTAACGCCAATTTTCTAACATTCTTAAGACAGATTTTTTGAGTTTTAATCCAAGACGAACAGATTCCATATTTATGGTCATGATCAGTATATATCGTACGTGTTGGTAGCAATCGTTGGCACCTCTAGAATTTGGATACTTTACAAAGGCCATGAATAATCCATCAATATACATAAAGGATGAATAAACGTGCAAAGAATCCTTGTGGGGGCAAGGGCCATATTCGAATATTAAGTTGTTGTCAACTCTAAGTTATGGTGCAATGGCAGCTATCTATCACCCAATTCAAAGCGATTAAGTCATATAAGGTAATTTTTGTCCTTATTAACATTTTAGGGTTTTTTTTTTTTGAAAAACAAATATATTCCTGCATAAATTAAGGTAAATCCTTAATTTAAGATTTCGCCTATAACCGTGCTTTATTTTGGTAATATTAAAACCATATATAAATACATGTTACATGTAATTTTAAGGTAAAATATTACATTATGTTTGACATGAAATATTTAATTGTTTTATTTTATGTAAGAATATTGTTTCTTTTTATGTGAGTTGTTTCCTAACATGCTTGTTTCCTTGCGAAAGTTGCTATAATATTTTATATAAGAAAAATACTCTCTATAAGGAGATGACAAGTCAAAGATTTGCCAAGTTTCAAACTTGGGATATATTTAAGGTAAATCCTTAAATTATAATATTATGTTGAAAATATTGTTATGATATTATTACCTAATATTTGCAGCCATAAATTTGGAATATCTTTATATGTGCTTTAAAAGTTTACCTTTCTGGGTAATAAGAATCAATATGATTCTTTTTAAGTTATGATATTTTCAATACCTTAAATCATGATATTATGGGAATTTTAGTATTCCTTAATGAATTTTGGTTTTTAATATGATTTATCATGTGCCATTATTTTGGCATTAAATGTGTTCTCTTGTATTTTTTTTGGAATCTATGTGAATTTTATTCCGTACTAACAATTTCTTTTGAGAAATTTTGTAGAGAAAAACAAGATATCCAGGCGAAGTCGTGATTTGTTTTGGAAATAAAGATCTCGTAAATAATTCGTTTCGGGAATTAATTCATGTTGTTTTAACGGGTTTACTTGATCTTCCAAACAATAATCAATGGAATTAAAATCTAAGGATTAATTCCTTTTGGTTTCTGTTGGTTAAACATAATCAAGTTGGATTGATATCTTTGTTGTTTAATAGAAGATATGATGGAAATAAATTACTAAATTTATTTCTTCATTAGAATATTGTGTTGATTCTAATTTTGGAAAAGAAGATAAATCATTAGATTTATTTTCAATAGAATCTTGTGTGATTCTAACATTGTGGGGGAAATAAATCGTTGAATTTATTTCTTGGGAATCAAATATGATTCTATTTTGTAAAAGAAAATAAATTGTTAGATTTAATTTCGTGGGAATCTAGAATGATTCAATCTTGAAATAAATTGGTGAAAGGGTCAAATTTGCCCCTGTAGTAATTCGAAATCAGAAATGTTGCCCCTACTTTTTTTTCTTCGTAATTTTGCCCTCAAAGTCAGTAAATTGTAACAATGTTGCCCTTTGACCGACGTTGACCGTTAAAGTGCTGACATGGCAGTTAACGGTGAAGTCAGTCATGCAATTTTGCCCTCAAAGTCATACAATTGCAGCAATTTTGCCTTCGGTTTATTTAGTTTTTCGAGTTGAACTTTTACAAACAGGATATATAAAAAATCGATTAAAAAATTGGTGTAAATATCCTTTGGGTCCCTACTAATTTTAAAAATAAACAAAGTGAGAACTCTCACAAAATATACTTCATTTTTTAAAAAATATATAAACTTAATAAAAATAAATAAGATATTCAAAAATATTAAAAATAAAAACCAATATAAAAAATAAAATGTATTAGAAATTATAAAATAATAAAAATATAAATACAAAAATTTTAAAAGTATTTATAAAGTATTAAAATGAACAATTTCATCAAATGATAAAATATAAACATAAAGTTATAAATAAAAAATAATCAAAATTGACGTAGAAAAATGGGGAAAATTGGTAAAATTCTTTAATTTTTTAATACTAAATACTTTTTAATTTTTTATATTTATATTTTATTATTTTATAATTTCTAATATATTTTAATTTTTATATTAGTTTTTGTTTTCAATATTTTTTTTAAATATTTTCTTTATTTTTATTAAGTTTATGGATTTTTTTAAAAAATTGAAGAATGTTTTGATTTTTTGTGAGAGTTCTCACTTTGCTTGTTTTTAAAATTATCGGGGACCCAAATGATATTTACGCCAATTTGTTAATCGATTTTTCATATATTCTATTTGTAAAAGTTCAACTCAAAAAACTAATTTTTTATGCAATTTTATTCAAAAACTAAATAAACTGAGGGTAAAATTGCTGCAATTGTATGACTTTGAGGGCAAAATTGCATGACTGACTTCACCGTTAACTGCCACGTCAGCACTTTAACGGTCAACGTCGGTCAAAGGGCAAAATTGTTACAATTGACTTAATTTGAGGGCAAAATTACGAAGAAAAAAAAGTAGGGGCAACATTGTTGATTTCGGATTACTATAAGAACAAATTTGACCCTTTAGCCAAAAAATAATAACTCAAATTTATTATCAAGTATGATTTTATTTTGGAAATAAATTGGTGAATTTATTTCGGAAAGTAACATTGGTTACCAAATTTAGAGCGTTGATTCTGACTGAGGTCTCGAATCAAAGCATAGAAGAACTTGGTTCTCTATGTCAAAATTAAATTCTTAAAGCCTATTCTGATGCATGTTATGAAGTGCACAGTGTTTAAAAATGGCTAAAGAATCGAGAGGGTCGTTGGACCATAAATGAAAGATTCCAAACTGTTGTGAATCAAAGGTAGTGATTCTGATTGATCATCCATGCTTGGAATGATTTCAAGAATAGAATCCATAAACGGTGATTGAAAGAAAATTTAAAAATGCATGTCTAGGATTGGTTCTTTGAGAGACTTGGTATTTAAGCGTGCCTAGTGCACCACCTCTCTTTCATAAGTTACCTACCTGGTGCATTGTTTATTATTGTTCTTTCTATTAATACCGTGTGAACTTTTGTTTTGAGTTTAGTTTACTAAATCTTCGTCGTCAAACAAAAGTTAGAAATTATATTTCTGTTTCTGATTTTAGTCTTTGACTAAATTTCTGGCGCTTAACAGATTCGTAATGCTTGGTTTTGGATTGTGTCTATGTGACACAATGAAAAAATCAGTGAAATTTATTGGAAAGAATTTCATACATGGCAGCAAAAGATGTTGCATAATTGACCGTGATAAACCTAGTTAAATATCTGAAGGGCGATCCTCCTATTATTAGAGAGAATAAGGTAAATATTGTTACCACCTTCAAATGTTACTAAGGTAAATATTGTTAAGACAAATATTATCACGACAAACGTAGTGGAAGTCAAAAACGACTTCAAACCGTAAATTAGACGGTGTGTTTAAGAAGTAAAATTTCATGAAAAAAAATGCTTCAATTTTCATAAGATGGGAACAAATATTCGGACTATAGACTTCCAAACGAGGGCAATGTTATTGCCATAACAATTGATATGGCAACATATTGGTTGAAGGAATATGTTTATCACCTTCATTGATGATAGCACAAAAATAATGTAAAGATGAAGCTATACTGGAAATTTTTCTCTATAAGCATGATATTAAATCCCAAACTTAATTAAAGGTTTAAGATGGGGAGAAGCTCTATATAAGTAACGTTGGTATTATAATGTGCCTAACATGTGGGGGAAGCTGTTCTATAAGCTAATTATTTTTTAAACAAGATTTCCCATAATTAAAGAGACTAGACACCATATAAGTTATGGAAGGTAATTAAACTTTCCTACAACTACTTGAAAATGTGGGGGTGTCTTGCAAAGGTAATGACCTCATTACTAAAGCAACTGAGAATAGATCCCTAAATATGGTCGATTGTATTTTCATTGGCTATATAAAATATAGCAATGTATATCGATTTCTTGTGTATGAATCGAAGAACCCTGAGATTCACAAGCATACGATAATGGAAGCAAAGGATGCCTTTTCTTTGAAAATGTATTCCCTTGTAAAGCTAGGAAAGTTGGTCAAAGTTCAATGAAACGAACTTCGGAGATTATCGATAAAGATGACTCAAATGATCAACAAGGGTTTGAGCTTAAAATAGAGCCACAAAGAAGTAAACAAGCAAGGGTAGAAAAATTCTTTAGATCATTTTTCTAAACTTTATACTAAAGGTTGAATCTCAAACGTATAATGATGTTATACATTCATCTGAAGGCACCTTATGGAAGGATGCCATTAAGAGTGAAATTGATTCCATCATGCAAAACTATACGTGGGGAATTAGTGGATTTTCCTCCGTGAATTAAACCACTAAGTTTTGAATGAATTTTCAAACGGAAAATGAAAGTAGATGGAACAATTGATAAGCATAAGGTCAGATTGGTAATAAAAAGTTATCAAATGTCTTGACTATTTCGATACATACTCGCATGTATCAAGGATAACCTCCATAAGTATAATACTTACAATTGTCGCTTTGCGAAATCTAGACGTACATCGAATAGATGTTAAAAGAGCTTTTCTAAATGAAGATCTTGATGAAGAAATATACATGGAACAACCTGAGGGTTATGTAGTTTCAAGTCAAGAGAGAAAAGTATGTAGATTGGTGAAATCCTTGTATAGACTTAAACAAGTACCAAAGTAAAGACATGAGAAGTTCGATAATGTCATGATGACAAACGACTTCAAGATAAATGAGTGTGACAAATGTGTATATGTCAAAAATACTAACATTGGATATATTATTCTATGTTTGTATGTTAATAACATATTCATTGTTGGAAGCAACAATAAAATGGTAAACGTACCAAAGATTTGTCAAATTCAAGATTGACATGAAAAATATGAGATTAACATATTTGATTTTGGGCATCCAAATCAAACGATCACTTGAAGGTCTCATATTGACGTAGTCACACTACGCGGGCAAGAGAAGTTTGGCAAGGATGTTTCCGGCATAGCCAGAACTCCAATAAATACATGCCAACTTTTGTTCAAGACAAAGACCAAAGTGTTGACCAAGTAGATTCAATATACTAGATATTGTTTCTACTGTGAGCAGTTCAAGTAGATTCACAAGCAATTCAAGTGAAAATCACTAGAAAACAATTGTGAGGGTATTGAGATATCTTAGATATACTCGAGATTATGAATTGCATTATTTCAGAGATTCTACTATTTAGAAGGATACTCCGATGTAATTGGATACCTGATATTCAAGATATCAAAGGCGCAAGTGAATATGTCTTCACTTTGGGAGGAGGAACCGTGTCATGTAAATCCATAAGGAAATGATTATAATCAAATCCATAATAGAATTTGAGTTGTAGTTCTAGACAAGTCTAGAAAAGAAGTCGAATGACTTTAGAAATTTCTTGAAGGATATTCCTGAACGACCAAAGCCAATGCCCACAATTGGTAGAGCACAGAGCTTTGTGTATAATGGGTAAGTCGAGACATATGCGTCGTCGACTTAATACTGTTAGACAACTGATCTCAAATGAAGTTATCTCTATTGATTTTTTGAAATCAAAGGATAACATTGCGGATCCACTAACCAAAGGGTTAAGTCGAGATCAAGTTAAAAAAACGAAAGGAATGAGGCTAAAGCCCAAGTAAATTTAAGGTGGTATGTGAAGGAAAACCCTACCTAGTTGACTGGAGATCCCAAGATCTAGGTTCAAAGGGACAACCTAATTGCATAGACATGTGCGGTCATTGTAGGGGCTCTTATCCCCAAGTCCATTCCTATGATGTAAACAGTGATCAAAGTGGTTTAGGCTAAGTAATGCTTTTAATGACCATTGTGTGCTTTTGTGAGTCAAGCAACACAAGTCACCTATGTGAGAGTGAAGTGGGGCCGCTTCAATGAGACTATTGGGCATAGTTCTTTCAAACTCTTGCAGAACCAGGCAATGTCCACGGCCATATGGACATACCCATGAGAACTAATACTCTTGTCAGATAGGTAGTTGTGTGAAGTATATCATCGTTTACACAAACGACAGAACATTTCAAGGACATTACGTCTACTGGTCAGCTAGTAAAGTAAATATACTTTCACAAGGGAAGGTTCAAGGGTGGACACCTACCTATCCTATACAGCTATCGATCGTAGAATCTATCACCACATCGAGTCAAAATGTTTTTGATTAAATCAATTTCATTCATGTGGGGGATTGTTGGAAAATTTTGATAATTTTGGAGCTTTGAATAAGAAATTGATTCAAATGTTGTTGAGGAAAATGTGGAACCAATTGTTGGTTCGTAAATGTGCAGACGTGCACGATGTGGGTAACGCAAATGTCTGAACCGGTCTGGTCCTTCGTGGGCTTGCAGATATTTTGACCCAAATTTGAAATAAATTTTCCTCAAATAAAAGCATAAATTTGCCAAATTTTATCTTGGAATTAAAAGGGTAAATATTAGAAGTTACCTTTAATTCAGATAATAATTTTGGAAATTGCTTTATAGGAGAATCAATTGATTCTCAATATTAAATGCTCCATTAGGTCAAAATTTCCACTTATACCCTCATGACAATCCTATAAATAGGGAGTAAAGCTTCTAGGTTTACAACCAACAAAAACCACAGGAAAATTTTTATTGTTTTACTCTGTGGATTTTACAAGTGGTTTTCGGTGATAGGCGAAGGCAAGAGTCAGTTCGTGATCTCCACAGTAGTGCAACCGTGGTTGATCATCTGTTGTTGTATCCTGGGAGACAGACGACCAACGAACTCGAGCACCATAGGAGTGGCCGAAAATCTGTCTTAAGGAAACTGCCTTCGTGCAGGCCTCAACACGTTTTCTTTCAGAACTTGTTCCCAATCAGTTTGGTTTTAGATATGTTGTATCTAAATTATTAATTTTTATTTCTTATTCAGTTCGATTTATAATAATATCAATATTTGATTTTATTGTTTAATATTTTATTCTTGGATTAACGCCAATTTTCTAACACCTCCGTCCCAAATGATCAACAACGAAGTTTAAGTGACACCATTCTACACTTTGAGGATGGATAAATATAAAACTCATTTAATTGACTAAAGTGAGAAAACGAGAAACACAACAGTTAGAAACTAGGCTTTTATAACAAGTCTCAATTCACGCCATTTTATTGTGTTTCCTCGAGCAAGGGGGAAAATTGGTGTACCTCCACTCAAGAGGTCCTCCAATTCCACAACAATCTCATTCCATCTGACTTTACTACCGATAGTCTAATACACAACCTTGACAACCTATCAATACCTATCAAGCGGGCTGACACCATCAACTAGAGGTACACTTAAATACCCATATGAGTTAGATTGAAAAATTCTTTTTGGAACACCCACTCCACTATTCAGCTTCTTCTTCAGACCCTTTTTTTCTCATTTTCTTTCTCCCAAATCAACATGGGTGAATGATACATGCATGAGAGGGGTAAAACAATGGATCTTAGACAAGAAGATAAAGTTTTTTGTCAAGTCTGGAACGGCAACAAACTTGTGACGACTTTTCAAATGGAATCTGAGTATTTTTGGGTCAATATGTCTTCTTCAAACACACTCGTCTGTCTCTTAATTTTCCAACGCATCTTAAATCGTATCAATATGATGTCGGGAACTCAAGATATGCCTATTTTAGCAAAGGTAACACATCCAGAAATTTCAAATCAATAATTATGAAGCCCAATTGGTCCATACAGTTAAAATTCATCCAATAACTCTTATGTGAAGGCCTAAGACTTCAAATCCAACAAGGAGCTGCACTTATCCACTATTATATATATTTTTAAATTATTTTATTATTTTTTAATGTTATTCTATTAAGAATATAATTTGTAATTATTTAGAAATTCCTACTAGTTTAGTTATCCCTCTCCTATAAAAGGATGGGAACCTCTTCATTGTAATTGAGATTTGAGTTTTTTATATAAAAAGTATTCTTTGAAGTACATGTTTGCAAGTGTCAATAAATTTATATTTTCGAAGCTTTCTTTAACGTTGTTCGACTGAATTGAACGTGCAGGGGAGAATCTTTTACTCCGAATTGTCTATCAAGCACGATAGGAAGGTCTGTTAGAATCCTACCACAGATGTTACCTAGTCAATCGCGACTAGAAAGATTCTACGGGACATCTACCAACCCACATGCCACCTCCATCTTCATTCTTCATCCACACGCCATCTTGCATCCTTCAAATCTGAAATTTCAGATTTGATTCTTACCTCTCTCTTTTGTTTCTCGTTTGTTTTGTCGTTTATTGTTATTTATTTATTATTATTTCAATCTAATATCGTTTCTTTAAATTTTGTTCTTATCTTTACAAAATTTTCAAGAAACTCCATTCAATCTCTTCTTGAAACTACAAAAACTCTCGGTTAGCTTTCTTCATCGAATCTAAAGCCCTAGATTGTTTCTAAGCAATCGGTCGAATGTTCAAACTTCCCAAGGCATCTCTTATCAGTTTCATAAGTGTTCACTTTTACTCACCGAATTTTAAAAAAAGATAAACTAATGCAATAGTCACTTACGTTTAATAAGTGTAAACTTTTGGTCATTGATTTCAAAAAATAAACGTTATAGTCACTTACGTTTTCGTTGCGTAAACTTATGGTCACTTGAATATTTCTTGCCGTTAAACGTTAACGGGAAGCTGATCTGACCACTTGCGTCCTATAATATTTTGGTCACTTATTTTATCATTTTATAATATTTTGGCTACTTACGTCATCGTTTTGTAATGTTTTGGTCATTGGAACGTTCAATGCAGTTAATTTGATGACGTGACATGTTAATAAAAAAATTTATTTTTTAGTTTGACCTTTAAACTTTAGATAAGTATTAATTTGGCCCTTCAACTTTAGATAACTATCTGATTGCGAAAACCTTCATCTCACCTGATTTTTCTCAAATTTTATATAATTTATCTTCAAGATTATTTCAATTTCAATTTCTAATTGTTTTTTTGTTTTTTAAACATGAGTGAACGAAAATATTTTATCCCGTTCAAAAGAGATGGAAATTTTCCGCCCCAAACTATTCTCCTTTTGATGCTCCCACTTCAAAAAAGTTGGTTTAAGGTTTAAGGTTAGGGGTTGTAGTTAGAGTTTAGAGAATTAAGGGTAGAGTGTATTTTGTAGGGTGTAGGATTTAGGGTTTGAAATTTAGTGTTAGGGTTTAAAATTTAATTTTTTTAACATTTTCTAGTATGTGACATAGAAAGAGGCATGATTAAGGGACGGACGAATTTTGTTCGTTAAAAAAAAACTATAAAAAACACCCCATGAAAACCCTCGAGTGGTAAAATTCTCGTTTTGCTCCAAAAAGAATTTTACTTGATCCACCATTTTTAATAAGGGAAATTTATATTCAAGATAATAAAACGATTTCTTAACTTCTCCTCAAATTATTTAAACCTTAAAAATGAGTTTCTCATCATTAATTTCAAAAATCAATGTTATCTTTTAACATTGAGCTTTCCTTTAGGTCATTAATGGTGATTTGACTTTTTATGATATTGTTTTTCGAAGTAAAATTTATTCTAGCCTGGATTCTTGATATAAATGAGTTTGTGAACGAAAGAATTGAGAAAGATTAACTAAACAAAATTCTTGAACAAATTTGGGTATATTTTTAAAATTTTCAAAAACTAAGGGGTTGTTTTGGTTAAACTGACGTTTTATAAAATTTGGGGTTAAACAAAATTTTATTAAAAGTTCACAGGTTAAATTAAGAACTAACTTATTTTACTAGCGCACCACGTCATTAAGTTAACAACATTTAACATCACATTAATCAAAACCTTTAAAAACGAAAACATCACTGATTAAAACATTAAGGCTCTGTTTGGTAAAAAGCGGTTTAGTCAAAAATTAGAGGTTTGAACCATAATTAGAGGTTTGACTAGTCAAATCTGTTAATATTGTTGTTTGGTGAACATCGGATTGAAAGATCGAATTGAGGTGAAACTGCTAATTTTAAAAAAAGCTCTTAATAGGAGCTTTTTGATATTAGAGGTTTGATATTAAAGTTGTAAAGACTCTTTTATCCTTACCAGTTACTAAAAATCTCCAAATAACCTAAATTAAATATTTTCTCATCCTATTTATAAGCCAATGTTATTTATTTTTTCTTTTTATTATCACAAATTTATATGTGTATTTAAATTTATTAATTAATTAATTAAATCATATTAAAATAATTATATAAATAATAAATTAATATATAAATCATTTGAATATGTTTAGAAAAATTATATTAAAAGTAATTTTTATAAATCTAATTAATATTAATTAGATACAAAATATTGATAACTAATAAATTATTCAAACAAGTATTAAATATAACATGTCCTTATATGTTATTTTGTTTGTTTAAATAATCTAACAATATCAGCTATTAGTTAATTTTACCAAATGCTTTTATACAATCAGCTAGTACAATCTACTAGTAAATTAACTAATACAATCAACTATCAATTATCAACTAATACAATCAATTATCCGCTAATTGCGAGAGCCTAAAAGTAAATACCGATGAAAGTGATCATTAGATTACTAAATAAACACACACGAGCAATCGCTCTTCCCCACCCACGACACAATTGCTTAACTATTTATAAATTGGATATTTCTTTTCTGTGGTGATTTGCTCAGTTTGTGTTTGCTACGTTTGTCGTGTAGTTCTTTTGCTTTCGTTTCTGTCTCTTGCATTTGCATCTCACTTCAGGTGATCACTCTCCCTTTTTTAATTCATGGGATTTTTGTTTTTTTTTTTATCAACTCTCATGGGATTTTTGTTTAATGTTGTCTTTGGATATTCTTGTTGATTTCCTGCATAACTTTTTTGTATAACAGTATATTGCCAGAGAACCAGAACCAACGATTTGGCTTTAAAAAAAAACCCATTTGATTATTGGAATGCTGAATTCAACTCAGTCAAAATGTTGACCGAAGAGAGTGTTGATTAAAGATTCCTCTCAAGTTTTTTTTTAAAAAAAAAAAATTCAATTGAGAACTGATAGGAAGTTATCAATTGGGAGCCGCCATGGAAGTAAACAACAAGCTTTTGAACATGGGTATTCTCATAGTAGCCACTCTAGTAGTGGCCAAGCTCATATCTTTCCTCATAAGTCATAATGCCTAGATCTAAGAAATGGGTGCCACCGGTAATCAAAACCTGGCTGGTAATCGGCGGGCTTCTTCGTTTCGTGAAAGGCCCTATTGTGATGGTCCGGGAGGAGTACCCGAAGCTCGGCAGTGTTTTCACTTTGAACTTGTTTAACAAGAAGGTAACTTTCTTGATCGGGCCTGAGGTTTCGGCTCACTTCTTCAAGGCTTCAGAATCAGACCTCAGCCAACAGGAAGTTAATCAGTTCAATGTGCCAACCTTTGGTCCTGGTGTTGTTTTCGATGTGGATTACTCGATAAGGCAAGAGCAGTTCCGATTCTTTACGGAGGCCCTTAGAGTTAATAAACTTAAGGGCTATGTTGATCAGATGGTTACAGAAGCTGAGCTGAGTGATTTGCTATGAACTGACTCAGTTGAATAAAAGTACATTGTTTATTTCATTTTTGGTTATCTGAAGATTGAAGTATAATTTGCACATGCTAATAATGCTCTTTTGAATGTTGATATTGCTTTCTTTAAAATCAATTCGAGCATTGTGTTTCATGTTGTTGTGGGTCGTCCCCCTCTTCTTTTGTTTGAGTGAAAAAGAATGGGTGTCGGCATCAGCGGCAGCGGCTTGTTGTTACTTGATGATTTATTCTGCATACTACTTTGAAGAATAAAAAGGAAGGATAATAAACATAGTTACATTTGGTTTGGGAGGTTAAATGAGATGTCAGCGAATAGATAATTTTATTGACTTTTGCACCAAATTTGAGGTTCTTTGTATGGTTTCACTGTTACATAAGTTCATAATTTTGTAGCTTTATAGATGTGGTTTTGTGGTTTAATCATTATAGAATTGTGCAGGAATACTTCTCAAAATGGGGGGAAAGTGGTGAGGTGGACCTTAAGTATGAATTGGAGCATCTCATCATCTTGACTGCTAGTAGGTGTCTCTTGGGTCGAGAAGTGCGCGATAAACTTTTTGATGATGTCTCTGCACTCTTCCATGACCTTGACAGTGGCGTGCTCCCTATCAGTGTCATCTTCCCTTACCTGCCTATCCCTGCTCATCGCCGTCGTGACCGAGCTCGAAAGAAGCTTGCATATATCTTTGCAAATATCATAGCTTCCCGCAAAAGTACTGGCAAGTCGGAGAACGACATGTTGCAATGTTTCATTGAATCTAAGTATAAAGATGGTCGCCCAACTACTGAGGCTGAAGTAACTGGCTTACTAATTGCCGCTCTCTTTGCTGGACAGCATACCAGTTCTATCACCTCTACTTGGACCGGTGCCTATCTCCTTCGTCACAAGGAGTTCCTATCTGCTGTGCTCGAGGAGCAGAAACAACTAATTCAAAAGCATGGAAGCAAGGTTGATCATGATATCTTATCTGAGATGGACACCTTGTATCGGTGCATTAAAGAAGCTTTGAGACTTCACCCTCCATTGATTATGCTTTTACGTAGCTCACACAGTGATTTTAGTGTAAAAACCCGAGATGGGAAAGAATACGACATCAAAGGGTCACATTGTTGCAACATCACCAGCATTTTCCAATAGGCTTCCTTACATTTACAAGGATCCAGACACATATGATCCTGATAGATTCTCTGTTGGGAGGGAAGAAGACAAGGCATCTGGGGCTTTCTCATATATTTCCTTTGGAGGTGGCAGGCATGGGCCTTGGTGAACCGTTTGCTTACCTTCAGATAAAGGCCATATGGAGCCATTTGTTGAGGAACTTCGAATTGGAACTTGTGTCGCCATTTCCTGAGATTGACTGGAATGCTATGGTGGTTGGTGTTAAAGGAAAGGTGATGGTTCGTTACAAGCGGCGACAGCTTTCTGTTAATTAGCTAAGTTCAGTCTGTGGGTAACTTGCAGTTCCAAGTTTTCTTTTTCAAATGTCGCTGGCCTTTTTTTGTTCTGTTGTTGAACTTTGGGTTATTTGTGTTAACTAGAGCATTCTTTGGATTCTTTTTGCTAGTGCTTTTTGTTTATTGCTATAATATTTGTGATCAATTCACAAAGTTTCGGACTGGTGTTCTGAACTTGTTCCACATTTGTTTTTGAAGCAATGAAGTTTTGCGATCTTGATGTCAATTGGAAGGTCAGCAAGTCTTAAAGTGGCTAATAACCTGGAATAAGTGTTGGAACTTTGCTGTGGTCATAGTTAATGTATTAGCATCACTAGCAGTTTCCCAATGTAGCCTCAACTCTTAGCTGTTGGATTTTCACAAATGAGCATAAGGAGTCATCAATCTTATGATAGTATGTCTACCCAGATGTGTGTTTCTGTATCCGAGCTTCTATACAAAATTTGGCATTTGTAAGAAATTTTTTGAATTCTATACAAGGCTGATATGTATCTCAACTCGGTAAAAACGAGGGAGGTTGGTGAAAAATTGAATGTCGAACAACACTTGCATCACCAAGGTTTCAAGTCTCCTACTGGTCCTGCTGTCCAGTTTAAAATCTTTTCACCAGGCTTCAAGTAAACACTCTTTGAATGCGGCAATTTACGAGCTAGGCCATTCAATATCTGATGGAAAGCATCTCCTGGCAGCGCAGGTTGTGGAAACAACATGGCTCTCTTCATGTAAGGATTTGCAAGAAGCCTCTGTTTCCTCAAGATTACTTCGGGCGGTATAGATGTGAGAATCGTATCCAACTTGGGAACATCTTCTTCTGCAACAAACACTCCGATTTCCTCCCAGGGGATAGCATCGGCAAAGGGTAAAACTATATCATCTGCTATGATGACAGGAATGCAACCAAAAACAACAGCTTCAACTAGCCTAGGACTCCAAGGTGCCCACCCGAGTGGGCACAAGCAGAATATAGCTCGTTGCATATCCTCATAATATGTGGTTGGATGATCAGTGGAGATGTCAAAAAGTGGATTGTTCTTGAAATTTTCCCAAACAGCTGCCCTTGCACCTCTGCCAGTCATCATAAGTGTCACTGAGGGTTAATATTCAACCTAATAGTGATGTAAAGGATGAAGCCAGATACTAATAAAGTACAAGGTCATTTACCAAAGCTTGAAAGTAACATACCTTGCATAGTAGCCACCTTCGGGGTCGTTATTCACATCGTAGAACAGCCCACGGAAGTAGACGGAAATTGAACGTGGAGTTTCTGGTGGAATATGGCGTGCCTGTATCTTTTGAGGGGGAGCATAAGGAGGGATTGTGATTGAACCTTCATTCAAGCACACATGGTTCCGTTGCCCAAAAGTCTGAACCAAGGTAGCACGTCGGAGGAGCGGAAGGATCCCACGCTCTATAGCTTTCTCTTCCTGGAGAAGATTTAGAACCATTATCACAGGTACTCTACTATAAACAATGTATAAGAAGGTCCCAAACTAGTACACCTCGTTATACACCATTGGAGTCTAGAATAGCAATCCTTTCTTAATTACTTGTGTAGGTGCAAATCAGCACACGTTTTTGCTTTGCTTGCTTACGAAACAATACTAAACCATAATGACAAATCTAGGAGTTAACAGTTTACATCCGCACATGCCACAAATTGTTTGCTTAATTAACACTCCCTTGTATGCTACTTGATTAAAAACCTTTATTTGCCTAACTTGAAAATGATTAAATTCTTGGTCTTAAGTTTCCAAAGAAGCCAATGCTATTCAATTAAAGCCATCTTAGAGTGTTCTTTCATGCCTGCTTAAAAAGCCTAAACGTGCTATACTAATCAGCCATCTAAGATGATTAGAACAAATGCTTTTCTCTCCAATTTGATCGTATATGAATAGTTATGCCGGAAGGATCGATAATACGATTATCCATACGTGTTTTGGTGGAGGCTTGAACCGGTTACCTGATAGTGAAAGCATGCTCCAAAATCATGGGGCACGACGAAGAAATGATCAGCACCCTCTGTCCTATTCCAGTAAGGCCAGCTAGAGGAAATAAGCTGTATCGCACTTCTCACCATCCGAGGAGACTTGAAGGGCAATGGCAAGCCAGTGGGAGTAAGATCACAGGTAGCATATATAGGGGTATAAAACCAATCAGCTTCCTGGGGATTGAGTGTTCGAACCGGACTGGATAAGAGAAACCTGTGCATGTAGATCTCAGCAGCAAACATGTGTGAAAGACATCTGGGATCTTTCTGAAGGATCTTCTTGTTGTATTTGCTCGGAAGCTCGTATACATACACTTTCAGCTTCCCTACTGGATCATCTTCCAGGACATCTCCAGCACTTCCTGCATTATTCCATTAAAAGTGAATACAACAACTGCACATCATACCAAGAATTATCTTTGAGCGACGATAGGAAGAAGAAAAGATACCGGAAATTCTTTCGGTGCGAGGATTGTGCTCGGCGGCGGTGATGCTCCAAGCGAAGCCAAGAGCAACGACAAGCAAACCCCATAAGCATATCCTCATTGTGGAAGAATCTCAAGAACACCGGAGAAAAGCGAAATGGGTGGTGTCTGAGATGGGAAGGAACAGGCATATTCATATTTCAAGAGAAAGATGGTGGGTGGGATGTCATTAGGAGGAGTAGTTGAGTTAAGTTTTCTTAGGGAGCTGAATAGATTCCATGTTATGGATGGAGTGGCATTGCTTCACGGAACAGCTGAGACCACAATGTTTTCTTAATAAAACAACGAGGCTTTGACGTTTGAAGTTTGAACTGTAAGCGTGATGCTTTTGAAAGCAGCGCTTCGTCTTGCATGTTCGATGGCAGGTTGGTGTCCGTCTCTCCTTTGCGTATTACGTATAGGATCAAGCAAAGCTGACGTTTTGTAGAAGCGTTGGGTTTTCCAATGGGCCGTTATTTATTCTCTGTTAAATATTTTTTTGGGCTAAATGCGAAGCTATTTGGTGTTTATTTTCGGATATCAGACTTAATTTAAAAAACCTAAATACTCGGCCTGATCATTTAAATAATTTAAAATTTAAATATTGAAATTGTATTTGTGTTGAGTGGATTGTTGAATCGATAAATGTCAAGAAAGGGTAAATTGTATTTTTAAATTTGTTGATAGTGAAGTGGTAAAATAAAAATTGAAGACAAATGCACTTATAGTGGTTCAAGTTCCAAATGAACTCTACATCCACTACCTTAGTTCTCACTAAGGATTTTCCAAACAACTTTACTAGTTGATCTTCCCCTTTTCTAGGCTTAGAAGGAAACCTTTACACAAATGATCAACTTTCTACCTAAAATTGACCAAACCCTCTTACAAGTTTACAAAGAAGATTTTGACAATTATAATGAATCTCTCAAGACAAATATTGTCCAAATTACAAGCACTCAACCCAATTGAATCTGAAAAATAAGAATTACAAAGAAAGACAATTGGGGTTTTACAAAGATATGAGAATTTAAGTACTTGAGCTTGGATTTGATGTAGGATTGTTTCTCTTAGGACCAATAGTTGTTGCTGGTTGTTTTTGGACTCCGTTTTATACCTTCTAATTCAATTCTAGCCGTTGGGGTTGTTACCATCATAAATATAGTCGTTGGGATGCAATCTTCCCACCATAAATGCACTTCTGCAACTACCCGTTTCGAAACACTTGTACCTGTTTCGAAACAGACAAAAATAGAAATAGTCGTTGGGGAGTAGTTAAGAGACCGTATCGAAACGGACACGATAGTTTCGATACGCTAAGAGCCCGTTTTGAAACGTGCTTGATGTCGTTTCGAAACCATTTGAAACTGCCAAAATCCGTATTGAAACATGCTTAAGTCGTTTCGATACATCTTAACCGTTTTGTAAAAGTTAGTTATAAAATGCAACGGTCATAAAATTTGAATCCAAGTTTAAATCACGTTTCGAAACGTTTGAGGTCATTTCGATACTGACGTATCGAAACGAATCTATCTGTTTCGTTGTTCTTCATTTGTTTTGAAACGTGGGTCATGTTTCGATACTATCGTATCGAAACGGGAGGACTCGTTCCGAAACACATGTTAACAGTTTCAAAACGTTCTGAAACGTCTAAGGGCTGTTTCAAAACGGTGACTCGAAAATTACTGTTTTGACTTGGAAAACACTTAGAAAATTTTGTATTATCATTTGGTTTTGACTTGACCACTTTGCTTTAAAGTTTTGGGAAGTTTTGAGAATTTAAAATTTTATTTTTTATTTTTAATTTAATCTTTAAATCCTTTGTTATATCAAAATCAATTCTTTAATTTTACAATTTGACATGACTATTCAACCTTTTATGGATAAACACATTAGTTTTCTCAAATTAACAAAAAAAATTGTTGACATAGCATTGTCTTCAATTGTTGCAAAATGACCAAAAACAATTCGCTCTCTCAATCCAAGAAATTCAGATTAACAATTCATGTATAATTTATTGTTGACATGGCATTGTCTTAAGTTGTTGCAAAATAATAATATGACAAAAACGTTCACATCACTAAAATAATGCAACATCGATAATAAAAGTACACATACATTGTCACATAGGTTGACACGTGAATAACTTTAAATTTTGATGTCATAATTAGGAGAAATTATATTATGGGTAATTCCCACCACGTCATTCATGGGACCAACCACTAAAAACCACCCACTTCATCATTTTTATCCATGTCATTAATTTAATAATAAAATAACTTCTAAAAACAGTTTTTAAAATGACATGAAAAAACTTTAGTGAAGATTCATTGGTTGGAAAAAATGACATGAAAAAATCATGGTAAAGTGGGTGATTTTTAGTGGTTGGTCCCATGGATGACGTGGTGGGAATTACCCATAATATAATTTTTCCATAATTAGAGGTGTTTTGGATTGGATCATGTTTACGCATATGATTAACACACTTTTTGCTTGCCTAAGTCCAATCCGATCTAAAGTATAGGCCTCAAATTTTAAGCAAACATTATAAATAGCTTATTTAAGCCATTTTTGCTCACTCATTTTATTTATATTTTTAAAGGAAAATATTTATTCTATTTTAGTTTAATATTTAATGATTTTATATATTTGTTACTTTATTAAAATAAAATAATAAATATATTATAAACATATAAATGGACTTCAGCCCAGTCTATATTTTAAACGAGCCTATTTTTTGTTCAGACCCATTTTTCAAGCCTAATATCTTTGTCAAAACTCTCTCAAATTTTGGATGGAGCAATTGGGCGTAGGGGTGGGAATTGTCGGGTACCCGGTTTTTCGGGTACCCGGTTCATCCGGGTACCTCAAATAAAGGCCCGTGTCCCGGCCCGCCTTTTCCGGGTACCCGAGATTCGGGTACCCGACACACCCGGGTACCCGTCTAATCGGGTACCGGGTACCCGCCAGTTTTTTCTTTTTAATTCGAATGATTTAAATATACCTAAAAAAAAGAAAAATTCGAATTATATAATCCAACATAAAGTTTAATATTCGAAATATCAAACACAAATAACATTAGAGTCAATAATTACAATTTATATTCCAACATAAAATTAAATATATTGTATATACATATACTGTAATATATATAATATTCGAATTATATATATATGGAGTGCGGTGAAATTGAGAGAGAAGACTAGTACGAATTGTGAAGGGAGAACATTTGAGGGATCGAGATTTAAAAATTAGGTTGTTTGATTTGAAAATATAGTGAATATAAGGATATTTTGTTTAAAAAATATAATTATATTTAAAATAAAAAATAAAAAAAATTAGGAACCGGGTACCCGAAATTAACCGGGTACCCGAAATTTTCTACTTTTGTGACCCGGGCCCGACCCGGGAAATGGCGGGCCGGGTACCCGACCCGGGTAAAAAAAAATTTCCGGGTAATTACCCGGTTATTTGTATTCGGGTAGTCGGGTCGGGTAGTTCGGGTCGGGTATTTTCTCCCACCCCTACTTGGGCGGATGGTCCGACCTTTGAACAAGTCTAGTCCTAATAATTATTCTTGTAAAAAAATCACATTAAATTAATTAAAATGAAAACTTGAGAGTCAAATTTAATTAAAATTACGAATCAATTTGAAAAAAAAAATTGTAAACATCAAGACCAAATTTATCATTATTCTTTTTTATTTAAAAGACTCGAATTTAAACCCCGTGTGAAAATTCATTGGAATCTTCCTCCCAATGGTAGCCTTAAGTTCAACGTGGATGGCTACGCTAGGGGAAATCCTGGGATTGGGGGCTTTGGTGGTGTATTGAGGGACGAGCCGGGTAAGGTGCTAGCTTTGTTTTCAAGGTCGTTGGGGTACTCGACTCGAACGAAGCTGGGTTGCGAGCTATTACTTTTGCTCAATTTTTGTTCTGTCGATCACAATGAAGGATAAACTGTGCATTGATTATCGAGTCAGATTCGTGTGGTGCTCTTGGTTGGGTCTCGCAGCTAGAGCGACGGTTGTGGCGTTATTGGGATATCTTTGTGACGATTGATGAGGTGTGTGATTTCTTTGTGTTGAGATTATGAATGTAATTAGTTTCAAAGTTAGTTAGTTGTTAGAGGTTGTTAGCAGTAGTTAGATGATTGTTGATTAAGCTTTGACTTTGGCTATATAAAGCCTATTGTAAATTTATTTTTAATCAATAAGAATGAATTAATTTTTTCAACATGGTATCAGGAGTCAGTCTCTGATCCAATTTTGTTGGGCCGTTTCTTTTTTTCTTTGGCCTGTTTTTCCAATTTCTTCCGGCCTGCTCTCATTTTTTCATTCTCATTTGTTTTTTTCCTTCTTCGATATTGCCCTTTCCTCTTCCGATGGCCACTACGATCGATCTGAATCACGTTCTTTACCTTCATCCTTCTGACACAACTGGAGCTCCGATTGTCTCTGTTCAATTGACCGGCATCGATAATTACGGCGTCTGGAGCCGATCGATGCGTCTTGCGTTGCTCGCCAAAAATAAATTAGGGTTTGTCACTGGCGATTGCAAACGCGATAGCTTCGTTGATACTCTTCGTTCGCAATGGGACCGTTGTGATGTGGCTGTCATTTCGTGGATCCTGAACTCTGTCAGCCGGGATTTGTCCGCCGGAGTTGTCTTTGCCTCGAACGCCGCCCTCATCTGGAAGGATCTTCGTGAACGGTTCGATAAAGTCGACGGCGCTCGCATTTTTTTCCTTCATCGGGAGGTTGCCACGACTGTTCAAGGTGATCTCTCCGTCTCTTCTTATTTCACTCGATTAAAGCTTCTGTGGGATGAGCTTGCGGTTCTGGTTCCGTTTTCCACATGTGAGTGTACTGCTTCCGAAGAAAACCTGGATGTTCATCTTCAACAGCATCTTTTTCAGTTCCTTATGGGTCTCAATGAGACGTTCTCTGCCCTGCGAAGTCAGATCTTGCTAATGAAGCCCCTTCCGTCCGTTAACCAGGCTTACTCGATGATTCTCCAAAAAGAATCTCAACGGACTCATCTTCACGGTATTTCTCCTGTCTCTTTAGCCTCTGATCCTACTACACTCTATGCATCTGGCGGTGCTGGCTCTCGTCGTCGTTTCAACGGCACTTGCGACCACTGCAAGGTTCGGGGCCACAAAAAAGATCAGTGCTATCGTTTAATTGGGTTTCCGTCCGACTTCAAGTTCAATAAGAAGAGGGATGTTCAAGCTGCTTTGGTTACTGACTCAGTCACTCCTGGGGTTTCTCCGATGACTGGTTCATCTCTGGCGCCGGCGTTCACACCTTCGTAGTACCAGCAATTGTTGGATTTGATTAATCGTGCTCCGCCCTCTTCAGCCGATTCTTCAGCTAATCTGGCAGGTGATGTTTCTTGTTCCTCTGCTAGGTCAAGTTCTTTGTGGATTTTAGATACTGGGGCTACGGATCACATGTGTTGCGATTTCATTTACTTGAATGATCCTTTTTCCTGTTCATCCACTTATTGTTCTATTTTTTTACCTAATGGAAAAAATGCTGCCATTACTCATACTGGTTCTGTATATTTCCCTGATTTACATCTGTCCAATGTTTTGTATATCCCTGATTTCACTCACAACCTTATCTCTATTTCCAAATTAACCTCCGATTTGTGTTGTACTGTGATTTTCTTCCATGATTTCTGTTTGATTCAGGGTCTCTCCAATGGCAGGATATTGGGGATTGGTAAACTGTGTGGGGGCCTTTATGTATTCATATCTCCTGCATCTGTGCCTGGTTTGTCTTTGTCCTTTCCTTCTTTTTTCCTTTTTCTGATGTTAAGACTTCTATTCCATCTTGTATGCATTCTGAGCTTAATAAAAGTATATTGTGGCATGCCCGTTTGGGTCATGCTCCCTATAATACTATCTCTAAATTGCCTCTTTCTGATAGCATCTCTGGTAGTTCTAGGTTTCCTTGTCTTGTTTGCCCTCTAGCCAAACAGTCTAGGCTTCCTTTCCTTTCTAGTTCTACTCAATCTAAAATTCCTTTTGAGCTTTTACATATGGATCTTTGGGGACCATATCGAACCTCCACTGTTCATGGTCAACAATATTTTCTCACTATAGTTGATGATTTTTCAAAGATGACATGGGTATTTCTGTTGAGATTAAAATATGATATTGTTTTGTTCATCAAGTCCTTTATTTCTTATGTTCAGAATCATTTTTCAGCCTCTGTTAAGTTTGTTCGGACTGATAATGGGACTGAGTTTTTCAATTCTTCTTGTTCTGAGTTTTTTTCTTCTCTTGGCATTGTGCATCAAAGTAGTTGCATCCATACACCACAACAAAATGGTATAGCTGAGCGTAAGCATAGACACCTATTAGATGTTGCTCGTGCTTTAAAATTTCATGCAAAAGTTCCTGTTAAATTTTGGGGTTACTGTGTCACAGCTGCATGTTATTTGATCAATCGTCTTCCTTCTTCAGTTTTACACTAGAAGACTCCTTATGAGTTGCTTTATCATCGTCCACCTTCTCTTTCTCATCTTCGTGTCTTTGGGTGTCTTAGTTATGCTACAAACACCAATTCTTCTGACAAATTTTCTCCTCGAGCTTTTCCTTCTGTCTTTTTTGGTTATTCTGAAGTTCAAAAGGGGTACATATTGTTTAACTTGGATTCCAAGTCTTTTTTTGTAAGCAGGGATGTCATCTTTCATAAGGACATTTTTCCTTTTCATTTTGTCAATCCTGATCTTTCTCTTTGGTTTTTTCCTTCTCATGTTTCTGTTTCTGATGATGACTTCCTTACTCTTCAGTCTGAAACAATCTCAACAGATTCTACCCATGTTTCATCTGGTCCTTCTATCCCTAATGTTCCTACTGATTCTACTACTAATGTTCCTACTGTTGTTTTGCCTGCTGATTTAGTTCCTAATACTTCTTCCATTCCTTCTGTTCGAAGATCTGTTTGAACTATTCGTCCCCCTCAATGGCTAAATGACTTTGCTTCTATTTGTCATTCTTCATCCATCAAATATTCTATTTCTGCCTCTTTGTCTTATGACCATATTCCTTCTTCCACTCGTTCCTTTCTCTCTCACACTTCTATTGTTGAACCACAATCCTATTCTGAAGCCAGTAAAGACCCTTTGTAGATTGAAGCAATGAAAGAGGAAATTCAGGCTCTTGAAATCAATCACACTTGGTCTTTGGTTCCTTTGCCATCTGGTAAAATTCCCATTGGATACAAATGGGTCTTTCGAGTGAAGTACAACTCCTCTGGTGTCGTTGAACGTTACAAAGCACGTCTTGTGGCCAAAGGGTATAATCAAAAAGCTGGGGTTGATTACACTGAGACATTCTCCCCTGTAGCAAAAATGGTTACTGTTCGAACCATTTTGGCTCTTGTTGCTGCCCACAATTGGCCACTTTACCAGATGGATGTCTACAATGCCTTTCTTCAAGGTGACTTGCAAGAAGAAGTTTATATGGAGTTACCTCCTGGATTCTGCAGCAAGGGGGAGTCCAGGGTTTGTAGGCTGCATAAGTCTCTTTATGGATTGAAGCAAGCTTCAAGACAATGGAACATGAAGCTTTGTGAAGCATTATTAAATGTTGGTTATTATCAAAGTATATCAGATTACTCTATTTTCACAAAGAAAAAAGGTAATGCAATTGTGGTAATGTTGATCTATGTGGATGACTTACTCATTACTAGAAATGATGGCACTCTGATTTCAGAATTGAAGTTGTTATTGAATCAGAGTTTTAGAATGAAAGATCTAGGGAATTTGAAGTTTTTTTTGGGATTTGAAGTAATGAGATCTAAGGAAGGAATTTTATTGAACCAGAGAAAGTATGCTCTAGAATTAATTGAAGATTTGGGTCTTGGAGGTTCCAAACCAGCATCTACTCCTTTGGAACAAAACATCAAGTTTACAACAGCAGTTTATGATAAAGAGCTTGAGATTAATGTTGAAGATAAACTTTTGGAAGATATTTCTGTTTTTCAGAGGTTAATTGGAAGACTTATTTACCTCACACACACTAGACCAGATATAATATTTGCTGTGCAGAATTTAAGTCAATTCATGCATCAACTGAAGGATTCTCATATGTTGGCACCTTTGAGAATTGTTAAGTATATAAAAAAGAATCCTGGTCAGGGGCTGTTATTTGAGACAACAAATGAAGAGCAGATTTCAGCCTATTGTGATTCAGATTGGGCATCTTGCCCAATATCAAGAAAGTCAGTAACTGAGTATTGTGTTAAGATTGGGAATTCTCTAGTATCCTGGAAATCCAAGAAACAGAACACAATAGCACGATCCTCAGCAGAAGCTGAATATCGTAGTATGGCAGTTGTAGTGTCTGAGGTAATTTGGTTGACTGAATTTCTAAAAGAGCTTGGGTTATGTAAATCTGGTCCAGTGAAGCTCTACTGTGACAACAAGGCTGCACTTCAGATTGCAACAAATCCGGTGTTCCACGAGAGAACCAAGCATATAGAGATAGATCTTCATTTCGTGAGAGAGAAGATACAAATGGGGTTAATTCAAACTCAGCACATTTATTCCTCAGAGCAGCTAGCAGACATTATGACAAAAGCCCTTGGAGTGCAGCAACATGAGTATCTTCTCAGCAAGTTGGGAGTTAAAGATATCTTTCAACTACCAACTTGAGGGGGAGTGTTGAGATTATGAATGTAATTAGTTTCAAAGTTAGTTAGTTGTTAGAGGTTGTTAGCAGTAGTTAGATGGTTGTTGATTAAGCTTTGACTTTGGCTATATAAAGCCTCTTGTAAATTTATTTTTAATCAATAAGAATGAATTAATTTTTTCAACACTTTGATAATGTTTGTTTTGCCCATACTTTCCGGGAAATAAATGGTTTTGCCAATGCTTTGGCTAAAAAGGGGGTGAGTCGTGTGTCGACGTTTCAGGCTGTTATGTGAGCTATGTGTGCTTTGCTTTGTAGTTTCTTTACTTTTGGCGTTTGATCTTGTGATTGTTGGTTCATTATCAGAAGTGCTCTTTTTCCCATCTAGGTTTAGGGGAAGTTTTAACGAGGCTTACAATAATGTTGGCTTGTATGATTCTCATTCCTAATAATATCTTACCGTTGCCGATAAAAAAAATACTTTCATAAGAGGAAGAATATATGGACCCTTAATCAATAAAGTTTGTGGCCAATATTTGCCCTCTATATAGATCAACAGAACGCGAAATGATTACTCACTGGACTCGCTCTAGTAGACACATCGAGAAAAATAAAATACTTGTGCTAGCTATTATTCTTTCTCATTAAATTAAATTAAATTAAATTAAGAACAAAGGCAGTATAGCTTGGAAATGCAACATGAGCATTCCAAATCTATTTTGAATGAAAAGATGACGGCAACAAAAAAACGAAAGAAATGGGAGGGGGTTTTCCATAACTTAAGAAACGGTACACTCATTCATCACAATTATATATAAGAAAGGATGGCATTAAATTATGAGGGGGAAAAAGGGTAGTGCTGGTGTGATTTGATTATCTGAAGCCCTAGCTCCTACCATAATGCAGAACCATAACATTGTTGTTACTATCAGGTGGTGGTGTTGAAGTATAATCTGGAAGAGCTTGTCGTGAACTTGAACTCCATATTTGATCTCTTACATGCTGCATCGTCAACAATGGTCCAAGCTGTTGCCCTCTACATCTTATCTCTATCTGCAACCTCAACAAATTCCATATTAAATATTGCGATTAGTTTCCATGTAAAATAATTTTATCTTAATTCTTTCTTCTTCATAAAGCGACACCAAATTCCTTGAAACTTGAAACTAACGAAATGATGTTATGGGGAAAATATCATAATTTACATTGAGATATTATAAAAGTTTAGATGAGGGGAAAATATCATAATTTACATTGAGAATGTGTTATCAATCTTATAGAGGATTTAAAGTAATACCTACGGTTCATATATTAGACTTTTAATAAGATTTGATTTTTAGTGTTTATTAAAGTATTAATAGGTATTCAACCGATAGAAACTGTTAGTGTGACTCGAGCCTTGATGCTTATCAAAGTATAAATATGTGATCAACCAATTAAAGTGCGGATGCGTCTAGAATAAACGTTATGTGCCGACATATTATATATACCATTAATTATATGCACTAATATGCATCATTAACTATTTAATAATTTTTGAAATTATGGGATCTAAAATGTGATTATTCGTTTTTTAGAATAAAATAGTTTAAAATAATTTTTTACTGTTTTTCATATATATTTTTATTTTTTAATTCAAAATAATAAAGTTATTAAAATAAAAATGGAGAAAATGTATAAAAAAAAAATCTGAAAATAGTCCAAAAATTGTTTAAACATATTTTATTCTAAAAAAGGGAATAATTACTTTTGAGGTCCTTATAATTTCAAAGATTATTAAAATAATTAACGATACATATGAATGTATACGATTAATGATATATATCGGTACATAAAATTTACTTTAGAATTTTCTTTTGAAAGCGGTAGATAGTGGTATTGAAACTCAATCTAAGTACTTAGAGCGGCAACAAAGCCAGGAGGTTGGCGTTGGCGAAGGTCTTTCTTTTGTTGGCAAAGGTCTTGATCCCCTAATTGGTGAAATTACGCATAATCCCCTCTAAAAGCCAGGGAATTATAAGTTAATTCGTGATAAAATCATACTTTAACAACTTTAAAATAAAAATTCTGTAATTTAGTCCTAAAATTGTAAAAGTATAACTTAATCCAATGGTAAACTACATTTTAACTCATAAAATTTATAATTTATTTTCTAATATAATTTTTTTACCAAATAAAATTGCTAATAAGATTCAAAGTCTAACCCTTATTTAATATCGAGAAATTATTAGATGGACTCAGCTCACCACGTCATCCATAGTTCATCCAATAATATTCACCCATTTCATTGCGACTTCCAACTAACTACCCACTCCTTAGTTACATGTAGGAAAGATGTGAAGATTAACCTTGGAACAAATGACATGGAAAAATGTTATTGGATGAGAGGGGTGTAAACGAGCCGAGTCGAGCTCGAGTAGTGCTAAACTCGGCTCAACTCGTTAAGATTTCAAGTCGAGTTTGAGCTTGAGTAATTTCTAACGAGCCTGAGAAATCTGAGCTCGACTCGTTTAAAACTCGAGTCGAGTTCGAGCTTGATTCGAGCCCAATCGAGTCAAGTGTTGACCGATCTTTGACTGTATTGGACTCGAGTAACTCTTCATCTGTCACGTCTCATTTAAAGTCCTATGAAGAAAAAACTTCGATACACAAGTTGTGTAAACTCAAGCTTGTTAATTTTAGGGTTTAGGGTGTTAGTTTAAGGTTTAGAGGTTTAGGTTGTTGGGTTTAGAATTTAAGATTTAAATTTTAGGGTTTATACTTATGTTTGGGGTTTATATTAAGGGTTTTAAGTTTAAGAATTTAGATTTTATATTATAAAAAATTTAGTATATTATATTTTCGAGTAGCTCGTGAGTTTTTCGAGTCGGGTATCAAGTAGCTCGGCTCGGCTCGTCAAGAACTCGAGCCGAGTTTGAGTTCGAGTCGAGTCCAATCGAGTCGAGTTTTGACCGAGCTTTGACCGAATCGAGCTCGAGTAGCTCGCGATCTGGCTCGTCTCATTTACAGCCCTAGATGAGACCATCGATGAGTCAAGCTCATCTAATAATTTTTTTTAATATTAGTAAGCATGTGTGGATCTCTAATTCTAGTTAGGTGTTGAGTCTTATCCTATATAAATCGTGTGCAAGTTTTTAATTCTAATTTTAGTTATTTGTTGAGTTAATTATACAGTTTAATATATATATATATTATACAGTTTAATATTTATAATGATTGATTCTATTTATAACCGCTGTACTAATTAATTTTTGTTGTTGTGAATATGCTGGTCTATATCATTCAATTAATGATAATAAAATGAAAACTACTAGTAATATTATTACTACTCTAATTTAAGTCAGCGGTCAAGCACGCTCGAGCCTGCCCGTTAATTCCACGATCTTAAACTGCCCGAAAATAATCATTCCGGGACCCACCTAGACTTCACTTGCAAGCCAAAATCATTGTTCTTTTAGACTTTTACTTTAATTTATACATATAGTGATATTTTGTATAAGTAATTGTATTTAATTTATTAATTGATTAATTTAAATTAAATATTATAAAGATTTATTTTGAATAATTATTCTAATTCATTTTAATTTATTAACAACATTAGAATTTAAATTTCTTACGTTACTTGAGAATTTAGTGTTTTATTTCATTAGACTAACAAGTTGTTGATATTTATATAATGTTATTATATTTTTTTAATAGTCTTAAGGTGATTACAAGATAGTATTTGTTCATACATATTCTTAACCCTTTAATAATGCAACACCTTGCAGACAAATCGATTTGAACCCGGATCTCCTATGACGAACATCATCCTCTTTAAGGTCTAGGGTTAGGGTTTATGGTTTATATATGAGAAATTGATTTAAAATATCTAGGGTTTAGGGTTTAAGGTTTAGGGTCATATATGTGAAATTAATTCGATGATTATATATGTTAAATTAAAAGAATGAATGTAGAAAATATAAGGCACATATATTTAATTTGGAAAATTAAAGCACAAAGATGTGCTTGGTGTAATGGCTAAGCCACTACTTTTCTTCCTATCACACGTAGGTTTAAATCCCCTCTTAAGCAAAAGCTTGAATTTTGTTTTTCTTCAATTTTTCTGGGCACTAATACTATTTAAATATATATTAAAGATTGTATTTTATAGCACAAAAAAGTGTTTGGTTTAATGTCAGGCACTCGCCTCTTGCATTCTAAGGTCCCAAGTTTGATTCCCTTTGAAAACAATTTCAATGTTAATATTTTTCCACCTCTAATAAGGTGGTGACACGTGTCACTATCTTATTGAATAATTAATTTATTTTATTAGATTAAAATTAGGACTAAATTGATATATTGTATAAATATAGAGGACCAAATGTGTAATTATACGAATTTTTTTAACAGTTCCGTCAACTTTTTCATTTTTTTAACGCGTGTGGCTAAAATGGAACCATTTAAATAGTTGTGTGGTGCATTTTCCTAAAAAATAATATAATGATCATTTTGACACCAAACTCATAACTTAATGCTCATCTGTGTAGTTTACCCTATTTTTAATTAGAATAAAAATATTGTCGGATTTTCTATTTAGACCTCATTTATAATGTTAAAATCCCTATGCAATCGTGTGAGTGTTATCTTTTTCATTAAATTATTTTATCCCCCAAACCTACCCAAGCATACGTCAGGTACACCAATCGTATCTCATGCACGTCTCCCTCACGTTGCTTTCTTGCAAAATAAACCCTATTTCTATATTAAAAGGTCAATATTCCCCTCTAATTATTTCTATTTCTGGTGTTGATTTTTCACCTTTCTTTTTGTAAATTTAGTTTGAATTATTTTGATTTTGATTTCATTTCATCTTAAATGTATGAGAAAATATTTCTAAAATAATATTAATCTAGAAAGTTTCAATTATAAAATTTTAAAATATTAATATCATAAATGATTGATTTTTCAATAAAAAATCAAATCAAGCATGATTTAAATGAAACAAGTAATTAGATTAAGATATATATCTAAAATACTATTATGGTGTAATTTTATAGGGTTAGATCCAGTTACATGTAAAACGTTTTAGTTTTATGTTGATTTGGACTATTTGATGAGTGTAAATTGATGGTTGATATTAAAAATTAAAAATTAGAAGATTTAATTTCATGAAAAAAAGAGTGAATAATCTCGACCATAAATTTACATTTATCAAATGATCTAAAATAATTGTAAAACCTTTTAAGTTATACACAGTGAAAGTGAATTTTATCTCAATGATAATTAATAATGTAATGCCACATGTTAAAAGCTTAATTATTTGCATTTTTAAGATTTTTTTTTAATAATATGCATGTCTGTCTTACGGTTCATGTTCAAGGTGCGAGACTGCGCCTCTCAACAATGTAGCCTCTAAGGGTTTGAACTCGTGTTCTCTCTGAACTTCAGGAGTGGATGGTATTCTATGTGGTTTTTGATTGGCTCGTGAGCATGGCTGTTTCGTTTGACTGTTATAGGGATGCTCTGCCTTATTTTGAATAATTTTACTGGTTGGGTTGAGATTGAATTTATTGGGCAACGTTGTTTTTTTACTGGGAGCTGTGATTCTTTTTGTTTAGTGTTTTATCTCGATTGGTTTCTGCTTCCTGCTTTTTTCTTGTTGTTGTGCTTTTGTTGATTGTTGGAGTTTGATTTCGTAATAGCCGTGCTTGATTCTCGAGTCGCCTGCTGTGGCTTTTGTTGAGTTTGATTGTTTGGCTTGGTTGTTATGTATCGCGTTGTCTTCATAGTGCCTTGAGGTGGCGACACTTTGGTGAATTTTTTGTGGTAATTCTTCTTCCTTTTTCTTAATTGATTGTGCTGGGACTGCTTTTATTGCATTAAGTGAGGTGGTTTATTCAGTTTGGGTGGCAGTAGTGGGGTGCTCTCTTAGGCTTTTTGTTCTTTGTCTTTACCCGGAGATTGTGCTTTATTGTTAGATGTTTGAGGCCTGTTGTTTTTGTTCTGATTTTTGTACTACCTAATTGTGTTGTACTCTTTTCCTCTAAATAAGATTAAGAAAATTTTTAACGAGGCATATGGCTACTCGGCTAGGACTATATAAGGGGTTTGTAAACCTTTTTATCTTAAATAGAATGATTTATGCCGAGCAAAAAAATATGTCTTATCAATTAACCCAACATTTGCCGGTAAATTTTTTAAGATTCTTTAACTAGACGTTAATGATATAATGCATTAAGTACTATTGGAACAGAAATTATCTACCTTTTTTGTGCCTCTATCTATGTCCCGACATTAAAAAAATAAAGTTTAAGATTTAAGGTTTAAGTTTAGGGGGTAGGTTTTAGTTTTTAAGGTATATGATTTAGGACTTAAAATTTAAAAATTAATATTATAGTATATAAATTAGTTTTTTATTGTGTAGGTATAGATAGGGACATCAAAAATTAAGGACGCATATTTTTGTTCGTACTATGACATGTTCAGGGACGGAGGGACATAGGGCTTGGGAGGGGCCATGCCCCCAACTCAAAAAAAAAATTACATTTATGATGTAGATTTTTTTTAAAAAAAAAACAGTTTATTTGCACATTTGCCCCCTCACTTTTTAAATAGTTAAGTTTGCTCTCTCAACTCTAAATCATGGCTTCGTCTTTGGACATGTTAAATACATATGATAACACTAGATAAGTTGGGGGGAGGAATTGATTAATTAACTAAAAAGTGGGTGTTGAAGATAGATAAGGGATTTATTCTCCTAATACTAATTAGTATACTAATGCTGCATGCAAACCGTTCACCAACCAATAAAGAAGTCATTTCACGGGGGTTTCTTATCTGTCTTTTTATGCCTTTTATTTTTGTTCCTTTTCAACAGCTAAGGAAATGATCCTGTTGTGAAAATTATGCCCTCATGCATTGCTTTCCCCCGACGTAAAATATGTGGGGATGATTTCTCTCCTTTTTTGGTGTAATTTTGTGGTTGGTTGTGGGAGTGATGATATTGATAGGTCCTTTTTAAAAATATTCCATCCAAGTGGTGCACTTAATGTTATTTTTATGGCCCTTTTTAAGCACAATCTATGAGCATAAAGGGGAAAAGAAAAACCAAAAGGGCCTACAATCCTCTATCCCAAAGCTGAGATGAAGGAAACGAAAGCGTGACGAAAGGAAGAGATAACGAAGAAGATGGAAAGGTTTTGAGAACCACAGTGTCCACGTGTGATTTTCATGGCCCTACGAGATTTTACATTTCAAAACCCTACACAGTCAAGTTAGGTCGGACATGACTCTTTTTTATTCATGAGACTCGAATCTAAGATCTTGACTAAAGGACATCATGCATTTTATTGTTTGATTCAACAAGCAAGATCGACTCTGAAATACGTAAATAGATAGAAATTGGTTATGCATATATGATTCTCTATATAGATTACAAGCAATGATGATGAGAACACAAAGGTGTAAAAGAGTAGGGACAACGGCACTGATGGAAGAGCTAGCAAGAATGATTTATTGAGTGAGAAGTGAGAAGCCTTGCTCATCATCGAAGAGAGACAGAAAAGGCAGACAGTCCTAAATCTACGCTAAAACCACAGATAACACTAATCATTGGACATTTTGTTTTTCTGCATAAAATCAAACAAAATCCTAGCTAATATGGACCATTTTATGGTATCAATGGCAGCTGAGTTGGCCTGAGTTGACCTAGTAACTACATCTGAAAGTTCTATAACCATATAAAAATACCTAGCTAATATAAATATATATTATGATTAGGTATGTTTTTGTTTTGTTTTTTTCAAATATAAAAAATGAGATACTGTCATGATCTCAAACTTGATTACTTCATGGCATGAAGTGCAAGGAAAGAAACAAAAATATAAAAAATGCACTCATTCTAAATTAATATATAATTCATCAACAAATGTCAGTTAAACACAAAACAGAATGTTGAGGATGTCATAAATATTATTTTATACATATTTCTAGCAAACTAACTTATAGCTTAGATATTTTAGGTGGCCGTGCTAAGGGGAAAGACAGAAACCCAAGGTCATATTTAACGTGGATAACAACATTTTTAATTCGAAATAATTAATATGTTGTCTTAAAGATCATCGTCTCTGCTATCAATATTAGATGAAATTATGGTTAGCATTTATCTTTTAATATATCTATATATGATAAACCTGTTTTAAATTATATGGACATTGTTTCCGCGAAAAATTAGAACAGGTCAAGCAGCAAATTTCAAAGTGGAAGAATAGCTAGAAAAAGATTTATAATGCACTTTCTATCCAGTTGTTAAACGCGTTTAGGAAATTTTCTTGGCAAAAACATATACTCCATATGAAGCATTTTTCACTTATATATATAGTTGCAATATTTTCCCTCATAATTTCTGCATTTATGAATTTTGAAATCATCTATTTATATTTACATGCATAGCATGCATAAAAGTGAGTACATGAAATGAGAAAATAAACTGAAGAACATTAAGAGCTTATCATGATAGTAATGGTTCATAATTATTTATGTTAATTTATAAAACAATATGCAAATTTTCTTGTTAAGGGATCTTTGGGAGGATACCCTTTAATAAAAAAAAACCCTACAAAACAAACAAATGTGTCCTTTACAAAATGACTCAGATTTGATTTTAAAAAAATTCATGAGATTTTGGATGTATAATATGTAAATAAGCATTGATTAAAAAGTATTTTTTTCTCCTTTACAATTTGTTTAATCTATGAGCTCTAAGGGCCCCTCTTCTTTATCTAGAAATTAGAATAATAACCAAAGCTTCTTTGCTTCTTTTTTGAACTCTCTTTGTAAAAGGTCACATTTACATTTAGCAGATGAATGAGTTAGAACAATTTTTTGATAAAAGAAATAGAAAGAAAATTTCCAATTGTATGCAAATATGGCCTATAGGAATTGTACTCAATGTGAGCGGTTGAAGGAGTTTCCTTGTGTAATTTTTCGATACCTAATTATATGTTTGTTATAGCCTATAGGAACTGGAAGGGAGCATATGGATTGTAACCCTGCCTAACTAAGGCTTCAATATTCTATCCCTAAATCCTAAATTCTAACCATAAACACTAAATTCTAAACTCCTACACTAAAACCCCTAAACTCTAAACTCTAAACTAAAACCATAAACCCTATAATTGAGGCGCTTGTAGAAACAAAAAGTTTTCACCGCATGTGTATAGGATAATATCTAAAAATTAATTAGTTATATTTTTTTTAAGTACTTTACTTGTGTTTTTGACCCCTTTGCCGTGCAAGTATATATGTTTAACTTAATTGATTAAGGAAGGATTTGAACAATCTTAGTTAAGGAACATAGATTATGGGCTAAAATGCTAACGAATATATATGTAAAAAAGAAAATGGGGTAGCAAAGACGTATACTTCCCACCTAAACTTATATGATGTTATCAGACAAGTAAAAATGAAAAACAAGGAGAAGAGTAAAGAAAGATGCATTTAGTTCCGATGTTTCTGTCATGTCCTAACACCAACCAAGTCCTATAATCCTTGTACTAATTCATTTAACTGGATAATATGATGACTTAATTGCATGTTTTTTTTACTACCCTAAAAGCAGAAAGAAATGCAACAAAACTGGGAAAAGGAGTTGCATTTAAAATACCTCTGATTCGCTATCCAGTCTCAGCTTGTTAGCCAGATACTTCATTATTAACCGCACTGCCATCTTCCCGTCCCTTAATAACATTCAAAAGAACAAAAAAAATTGAACACAATAACACAACGTAGAACGAGAATTATGAACACAGGGATAAATTTAATTACTTGATCCTTATGTAACTCTTTGGTATTTGAGGCAAGAACGGTTCTTTTGTCCTGAAAGAAAGAAGAAGAAGTGAGTTCCATAGTATACTTTTTTGAATACCCTAAAGTGATATGATTAAAGTAAATTTTTACATACAAAAAACAAAAAAGTTTTGAGGCTAATATCGTTCCCAAGTTCCTTTTTCCCCTTATCTTGTTTTTGTACTTACTGATTGTGTGATGCTTGTAGCGTAAACCAAATGCCAGAATGAGGCCTCCTCGGAGGATCAATGATCCGAAACTCCGAGCTCGGCCCGGCAACATCCATTGGTTGTAACTGAAATGGTCTGCCGAAGTAGGACGCTAACGATGAAGAAGAAGTCGGTGCTATCGGCTTAAATGCCCAGTTAATCTCACCATGATGAGGGATCATGGAGCTACTTCCTTGCTGGTGTTGTTGAACGAATAAAGTACTAAAGCTATGCATAACCGTCGGACGTGGCGGAACTCGGAACTCTGGGGTGTGAAAAATAGGAGCTAATGGCCTTGCTTGTTGTTGTAACTGTGAGACACCAACGGGTAATAGATCGAGCTCCATCAAACTCGACCCTCCTCGTCTGGGAGCTGGATCGTCTTGGCCGTGCTTGTGATCATATTCATCATATGTTGTTGTTGCCTGAGTCTGACCCCCTATACTGAGTTGGAGCCAACCTTTATCTGGTTCTTGTTCTTGATTGTTTTCCTTGGAGCTGGATCCCTCCTGATTAAGAGTACTGTTAGTTCTCGATTCATCTTCAGCCATGGAATTAGCAACTATATCAGATCCTAACTCATACCCGTGAACACTCCTCATAAGACCCAAACTCTCCTTGAAACTTCTACCGCGATTATAACCATAAAAACCGCCGCCGTGTTGTTTGGAAAGGTTTTCAGCAGGAACCATGGTCATATCTGATCAACAGAAATAATCCCAAACAGCTTGTATGGACTATAACGAGAGAAAAGAAGGAGAAGAAGAAGAAGATGGCGATGAAGGCAATGATTCCCCGAATCACTCTTGATCTCAACATAAGCCATGGATGAATAAAAACTTTTCAACAGAAGAATCTATGGGAATTGCCATAAGCATATTTTTGGAGTGGAGGAATCAAGAAAGCGAGGAACACCCATTAATCGGAAGCGAATTGTTGTTGTCTTATGAAAATATCAGAGAACGACAAGGAGAATAAACTTTGTAAATCTCACTTTCCATTAATTCTCTTGGTTTGGAAGCATGTGGGAAATGAAATAGCTGCACCAGGAGGAGGAGGAGGCAATTTTAGGTGAAAAACTCCTTTTTAATTATTATTTGGGAAAATGGCTCCCAAAAAATAATATTTGGCAAAATGACCCACAAACTTGCCACGTCGGTAGACCTCGCGTTGTGTAGGACGCAAGGTAGGATATCGCGTTCTGCACAACGCGATTTTTGTCTATGTGGCCTTGTTGTTTGTGTTAACGGTTTTACAGTACCTCGCGTTTTGTAGAACGCGAGGTCCACGAGAATTTGAAACGGCGGCTGAATATATCGCACAGACCTCGCGTTATGCAGGACGCGAGTTCTGTGCATTTATGGGCTGAAGAACAAGGGAAAACAAGTGTGGGTAGGCCTGTTCGAGCCCAATTTCGAGCGTGTAAATCGTATATTTTTAGCGATCATCGAGTTTGGGGTCGTAGTACTGGAAATTGTCTATTGTATGATACCAACATGGTTAATTTCCGTCCATTCTACAATGGTTTAAAATGGCTTCGAAAACCCTATGCTATCATGCCTTTTTTGAATGAAGTTGCATTTCAACAAATGTCGATAGACATGTTCGAGCAGAATTTCATACGTAGAAATTTTAAATTTGTAGGTAACATCGAGTTTGGGGTTGTAGTACTGGAAATTCTCTATCGTATGACACTGACACAGTCAGTTTTCGTCCATTGTACGCTGACTTAAAGTTGCTTCGAAAACACTATCATAACATATTTTTTTGAATGATTGAAAATATAAGATGACGTACTGTATAAATCGAAGTAGACTGACTTTATTGATTCGATTGTCATGAGCGAACTCACATATACAAATTAAAAATAATTAATTAAGACGAGGGGTTGAGCGATTAGGACACTTAGGAGCTGTGTGTCCAGGATTTCGATATACAGTACAATGCTTCTTTTGTCCGGTTTTCTCTCGATGTTCGACCATATCCTCGGCACAGTATATTCTTGTAGAACGTGGACGTCCTTTGCCTCGTATTAGTGTTGGATATGGGCGTATGATCGGTTCAGTGTCCACAGCATTCGGATCAACCTCATTTCCGATTGGAGGAAACTCTTTTTCGTAAACCTTAAACACCGTTTCGAGTAAGTATACCGGATCAACCATATGCATGTATTGTATCCGTTGGTTAGTGCAAGCAGCAATGGCGTGTGCGCACGGGTATTTGAAACTTTGGAAAATTCCGCACTCGCAGGTTCTATCCCTCAGGTTTACCACGTAAGCGTTGTGCTGAATGCCTTCCAACTGCCTGGAAAATTCTGCAACACGAAACAAGTGTCCTACTCGCGAGAAGAGAGTTGCTTGCATCTGTCTTGATTGGCCCAATTGAGTATGCAGTTTTGTGCGGAAATCTGGATGGACTTTGTGTCCACCTGTCATGTACTCAGTTACTTGCCTTCCCAAGGTTGCAAAAAGGGTAGCCAAACGATAATAGGTCGCTTTGACAATGGAAGTGATAGGCAACTGCCGCACTCCCTTCAGTGATGAGTTCACAGCCTCAGCCAAGTTCGTTGTCATGTGACCATAACGTTTACCCTCGTCATACGATCGAAGCCATTTTTCCTTTGGGATTTTTTCAAGGTATTCTGCGCCTTTTTTGTTTCTCGCTCTCAGTTCCTTGAGCAGGTCAGCCACCTCTTGTTTGTAGTGCGAGTTGCCTACGGGATGACAGTTGAATAGTTATGGGCGAAAAACACATGCAAAAAGGTCGTAAATCAAAGGGAGTAAGAAATAATATAGTAAATGAAAATGACATAAAAAACGTACCCATATCGAGCACCATTTGACGTTCATCACGGTTCTTGTATTGCATCAGGTAGTTTGCGGCTATGTGTCGCAAGCAAAAATGGTGGTGAATGTATGGAGGCTTCCAATAGTTACCCAAATTTTCTATCGCCCACAACAGCGTTGTGCCTCTGTCAGAAATAACACATACCCCTTCATCCCTTCTTCGTATTACAGGATCAAAGACATATTTTCGTAGGTTCTGAAGGAAGAACTTCCAAGACTCCAAATCCTCCTTCGGGACGATTTCGAATGCAACAGGAACGCATTTGCGATTGTCGTCCTGTGCTATAGCTAGAAGTAGGGTCTGTGTATATCTTCTGTACAACCATGTGCCGTCAATTTGGATCATCGGTTTGCAGTGCTTGAATGCGTTGATGCACTGGGGAAAGTCCAAAATAACCGGTGGAATTGAGAAACACCTCGGACGACACGATCATTTTCGTATGCCTGAACCGTATCAAGTTTGACAACCATTCTGGGGATGTGTTTCTGCAGGAGATTAAGCCACGAGCGCAACTCTTTGTAAGATTCCTCCCATCGGCCATACATTTCCTCTTTGGCCTGCTTCCTTGCATACCATGCTTTGGAATAACCTGGACGGTAGTCAGTGACTTCTAGAGCTGCGGCCTGACATGTGAGGACCGACACAGTGGGATTTGTTTTCACCAGTGTCGAAAAGATGTCCGCGAGGTACTTTGCATCCAGGTTCTTGTGATCCTGGTTGAGGCTAGGAACGGTGCATGTATGGGGCCCCTCAAGTTTTGTTATTGTCCAACGGTCGTCTGCCCTCTTCAACTGTGATATACGGATTTTCCATTTACAGCTTTGATTTTTTTGGACGCAATAAGCCTTGTAGTATTTGGATTGGGTTTTATCCACTGCCGTCTCAACATTATGACGAAGGTTGTACTGCTTAACTGCCGCCACCGCAATTTCCTTTTTCAAGAACGCCATACCAATTCTCAGTTCACCATCAGAACGGTTGACTCGGCCATCTATTGTGTCGTCATGCGGAAAATTAGGGACGTCCATTGTACCCATATCAACCGTTGTGAAGTGGGATGGTGGCTGGAACATAGAAATTGATGTTGCGTCTACAGGAAAGTTGGTGGCAGTCGGTTCTTCGTCCAAATCTGGTGGTGGAACGGTAGTGTCTTCCGGTAGAACTGTCAAGTCTTCTGGTTCGGGATAGAATGGCCCCAGCTCGTCTCCGTCGGGCCTGGGTTCTCTAATCGGTTCTTCGTCAGAAGCATCCTTCGGGAGCTGGAATAGTAGAGTTTCGTTGATCACTACCCTTGGAGGCGAGGATGAGGGTCGATGAGCGGGAGACCTCTCACGAGATCGCTCACGAACCGCATTTCCAAGACCAAAATCAAGATCACCATAAGAAGAATGTATTCCCATAGATGGTTGAACGTACTCCGTGCTAGGGACATACGTTGAGTGCCGTCCATATGAGGAATCATGGTCATGCATAGCGTAAGAAGACGACGCTCCCTCACCTCCAAAAGAAGAATGTCTCCCCATAGATAGTTGACCGTAGTCGGTGCCAGGGACATACATTGAGTGTCGGCCATATGATGCTTCATGGTCGTGCGCAACGTAAGGAGCCGATGTTCCCTCCCCCCCAAAACTATAAGGATTATGGATTGTACGATGCATTTGTTGGTGCATCGAATTCATCGTTTGGGGGTTGGTTCAGGTCGAACCCGATACTAGCTACGCACGACTGCCTTGGAGGAGCAGATGACGATGCACCAAACTTGTTGTCTTGGCACAGTAGGTTAAAATCACGTTGTAGACCTGCGGTCGGGCTATCAACGTTGGCATTCGGATCGAAGTCGAAATTCGCCCGGCCCCAGCTTGGTATTTGGATAACTGGATTAGACTCGGAGAACGATGCATACAGCTCGAGGGGCGTTCCAATTGAATAGTCGAAGTGGGTTTCCATCATCATGTCCACATCAGCATTTTCCGCAATTTGGCATACAGAGTACCTTAAAGGATCTATAGATGTTGGCACCCGATACTTCACATCGGACAAACGGTGATTATCTAAATGAGGGACTTTTGCCTCCAGTTCCTTGACCAACTTCTTGAACGATAATCTCCTCAGAAGCTTTAGCGTTACCGGATCTTCGCAATGAAAAAGGACGCCGAGTTCGGTACCCTCGAATATATGCCCATCGTAGTAAACTAGCGTAGTAACGCCTCGTCTGGCCATTTGAATATTTTCTGAAAGACTTCTGAATTTTTTATACTTGAAAAATTCTAAGAATTGTTTGGCAATTGAAACATATATTTTCGTTTTATGGTTCTGCTTCATATATAGGCAAAATTATTGCCACTTGAAATCCCGGAGAATCTGGTTGTGTAAGGCAAATAATGGTTCCGAGAGGTAACTTTGCTTGTCCATTTCCTAAAACCGATAAGCAGGTAAATGATGAACAAGTCAGGAATAATGGTGCCCGGGAGGCAGTCCCCTAACTTTGGACAAGTAAGGGATAGAGTTGATGGGGTTTAAGTGACCTCGCGTTCTACAGAACGCGATATTTAGTACCTCGCGTTCTATACAACGCGAGGTCTATAAATATCGCGTTATGTAGAACGCGAGGTCACTTTAATTGCTTTGTCTCAGATATTCCGTCAGAAGTTATAATAACCGTACTGTTTACTCTTTGTTTGTTTGTGTAATTGAGAACATGTTCGAATAATTGAGATAATTGTTGTCTGGTAATGTAATTGAATACTACTAGTGCTGCATAACGTGAGGTCCCTTTATATATTTTGAGACATAAATTACGTCAGAATTAATAAAACTCGTACTAAGAACTCGATTTATGTTTGAATAACTTAGACAATTGTAGTTTATCAATGTAATTGAATAGTAGTAGTTTTACATAACTTGAGGTCCGTTGAACATTAATAAAGGATGAAATAAGACGTCATATAACATAATTGGAAGATAATTTTAGAAGTTTATGGTTAATCCGAATCATCGTAGTTAGTGGACACGTCTGAACTTAGGTTTAGTTCTTCAATCAACTGTTGTTTTCTTTGTCTACGCCTGTACATAAAAAGTTGCAGCTCCTCCGCAGCCGCATCAACATCCGGTGAAGACGGTGCGTGTTCAGTGTTCGGAGCATGTTGTACGGGTGCAGACGTACTACCTTCGCCGGCGTTGACGTCGTCAAACTTAACATTTAAATCGACGTCTCTAGCTCCGACGGAATTGAGCCGGTCATACATGTTACGAACGTCTGTTTCGTTCGTAAGCTTCATAACGTAGTGCGTTTCGTTTGCTGACAGTGTTGGGATTCGACATTCTATGGAAGAAATTTGTTTGTCGGTGTGTTTACTAACCTCGATTATTGTCAACTGTATTAAATCTTTCAGTGACATTTTGTCGGTGATTGTTGACTCAAAATAAGTATTGAGAAAATAAAATGTTGCCTGAAATTTTGCCATAAGGTGAGCAAAGATTGGGTGTTTAGAGAGAATTTGGAATGAGTAAATGATGGTGGAATTCGTGGGTATTTATAGGAAAGGAAAAACACCACATAAGTAAATTTAAGTCGAATAAAAAATTTATTTATAGTAAATAAAAAACGCAACACATGTAAATTTAACTCGAATGAAAACTTTAATTCGCATTTCATTTAACAAAACTTTCAACATGTATTCTTTAATAAGTAAATTGAGACAACTAGATAAATTATCTACAAAAGTCGAAACAATATATGCAAAAAGTTCGGTGGGCAAATGTGATCGGAGGTCCCGACTGAAAGAAGCAGAGCGCGATAATCAGATTTCTTCTGAAATGGTAGCATCTGAAAAGTAGGGCTGCCACGGCAGAATGGTCGATCTGAATCCGCCCTCGCTTCCTAAAAGTCGTTTCGTTTCAAAACTGTAGCCGCAGATCCTCTCGACGGCGGCTATAGAAGCTGCCATTGAAGGCACTACTGCAGCCATTTTAAATCATTGTAGAATGGACGGAAATTAACCATGTTGGTATCATACAATAGACAATTTCCAGTACTACGACCCCAAACTCGATGATCGCTAAAAATATACGATTTACACGCCCGAAATTGGGCTCGAACAGGCCTACCCACACTTGTTTTCCCTTGTTCTTCAGCCCAAAATTGCACAGAACTCGCGTCCTGCAGAACGCGAGGTCTGTGCGATATATTCAGCCGCCTTTTCAAATTCTCGTGGACCTCGCGTTCTACAGAACGCGAGGTACTGTAAAACCGTTATCACAAACAAGACCACGTAGACAAAAATCGTGTTGTGCAGAACGCGATATCCTACCTCGCGTCCTACACAACGCGAGGTCCACTGACGTGACAAGTTTGGGGGTCATTTTGCCAAATATTATTTTTTGGGAGTCATTTTCCCAAATAATAATTAAAAAGGAGTTTATCACCTAAAATTGCCGGAGGAGGGAGATAAAGAAAGAGATGGTGGTCAGTCAGTCAGATTAAATAAACTTAAAACTATTTTATATATTCTCACCACTTTTCAACTATTAAAATCAATTAATCTAACAAATCAGAAAAATGTGTAAAACTTTTGAATTAGACTGTAAATGTATTTTAATTGTCTTTCTCTATATAAGTAAAAATTATTAGATGAAACATGTTTATCACATCATCTGTGTTCTCAGCTAATAGAGTTCATCTATATCAGTTTTTTTTTAAAAGTGAATTATCACCTCTTTCTTATATGTTGATAGAGAGTGAGTGGTTAATGGGTAGTTATTAGGGATGGCAAAAATACCCGCCCTGACCCAACCCGGGGTGCCCCCACCCGACTGGGTATTTTTTCTAAAATTTTGGAGATCGGGGCGGGGCGTGAAAAGCATGAAGTCGGGGTGGGGCGAGTTTGAGTATTTTCTAGAAATTCTTCGTCCCGCCCGGTACATTTTTATATATATTTATAAAAAAATATCACTATATATAAACATTTTTATCAGTTTTAAGCTATATTTTGTTTTTGTTTTGGTTCGTTCTTATCGTAAAATTTTGTTAGATGTTGTTCAAGTTTTAATATATTCGATTCTAGCGATCAATGATTCAAGTTTATTCTTTTAAATATGTAATTTAACATGTGAATAATTTAAAATTGATTTTATTTTATTTTTTATATAAGTTTGAAGTCCCTTTAAACCATAATTTGTGATTGTGATGGAAGATTGGTCGAATCTAACATTTATCGTCGACAAAAAATTAAAATTTTTTTAAAAAAAATTCGGGGCGGGGTCGAGTTTAATATCTTATAGATCGGGGCGAGTTTGGGGCGGCCAAAAACCTGCCCCGCCCCTCTTCGTTGTCATCCCTAGTAGTTATCTTGAAGTGCATAGATATTATTGACTGGACCACAAATGACGTAGTGAACAGAGTACATAAAATAATTTCTCATATATAAGACACTGGGTTGTTAATTATATAACATTCTACTGAATTTAAATTCAAATTGAAACGGATTTCTTTTCAAATATATATTTTTGTTCTGTTATTTTTTATTCACAAATAAAAAGTTGAAGATTTTAGTTCAAATTCTTTATTACTTACTTAACCGACGTTACTGCATAATAATTTTGTGATTTTATTAGGACGAAATATATAATCCACCTGTTTTGTAATTGGGGAATTAAATATCAAAGGGTCCCCAACCAAAACACCTTTAGGGCATGTTCCAAGGAGAAAATGACTGTAAAGGTTCATTCTTTTTAGAAAGTCCCAAAAAGGTCCTTTTTAATACCTAATGAGAGGTTCATTGGGAATGTCTATCCATCCCTACACAGATTAAGCTACAATTGGAATGTTTAAAACCAGACAACAATAAAAACCCATCACGTCCCCTCTTTTGTTCCATCAGCTTCACTATTTACTTAAAATATCCCCCCCCCCCCAATATATTTTCTATCATATTAATATCCGATAATCACATTAAATTCTAAGTATTCTGAAACCGAACAGCTCTAAACAAGAAATAAGTCTACACAAAGCCTGCTCAGATCAGTTGTGTTTATTTTTCTGTTTTAAAAATTGCAGATGTCAGTTATGTGTTGGGAATAATCTAAATATAGTGTCCATTTTAGCAGACTTTAAAAACACTGCATGCTAATGCAAATTGGAGAGCTGTCAAATAAATAAAGAACATTGGAGTATTTTATTAAGAGTAATTAAAGAGAAAACTGGACGGGGGAAAACTTAGGCATGCATGATGGTGTTTCCCCATAACTCAAGAATCGAAAACACAGCGACGTAGGCTTAGTTTGCTGAAAAGCATGTGCTTCCCACCTTACCTGCAATTAACTGTACGGGAAGACCCCTCTCTCATTTGTCAACACTTTTTATGCTTCTTCTCTCTCTATTAATCTTGTTATATGGAATACTACCAACTGATTTAATAATAATAATAATAATAATAATCGATCAACAACAATGGCTGCAGGTAGCAGCATCTTTTCCTGAAAAGCTGCTTCACTTTTCTTTCCAACACATCAAATATTCTCTCTTTCTAATATAACAACCAAAAACGTTCCTTTTTCAAAGATGAGTCAATCAACACTCTAAGCTTTGTTCTACAATGTTTTCTAAGAGTGTTTTTATTTTTGGGTCAAAAGTAATATTTTTTATTATAAAAAAATATGACTGAATCGGAGTTTAATTGATAAAGTTATGAATTAGTGATTTAAATGTAGAGTTTTTAAAAACTAGACTCAAAGTTTCGAAACTCTTAGTGTAGTTTCGAAATTTGGCATCCAGTAGCGTTTTAAGTATTGAAACTAACCCAAAATTTTAAAACTTTGTCCTTAGTTTTGATACTTAAGTTGGAGTTTTGAAACTCTACTCAGTTTTTCACCCATTTGGACTTTCTCCACCATCAAACCTTAAGTTAAAGAATACCAACATATGTATTAACATATTAAGCATAGTATACACTCAATAACCATAAATCAAGCAAAAGTTATAGCCAAAGCATTCATCATTCAAAGCATCATAACCAAGTATACAAAGTATAAGATATTATACCATATCATAATAACAAGGCATGGCCAAACTAAATATTTCGTATAATGGTCCATTTCTTCTTCTTGCCTTAAAACTTATTACTAGGTCGTGTTTTGAATTTTAACTTAATCAACATTCAAATCATACCACCATACACTAAATCTATAACTTATCACCTATTTATGTCATGATATCATTCAAAGTTATATTCATCATAATGCAAGCTAACATTCTTAGTTTATATGCCACCAACGAGGAGTTTGGCAAAAGAGTACATTACTCAATGCTTAAAACGAATGACTTGCAACTGCTATGGCACGATCCGATTACTACGAAGTCGAATAACCTTCAACCACGATCGAATCACAAAAACTCTTTCAATCCTAAAATGCAAGAAAATGAATGCATTAGGCTTACTTAGCCTAGTGAGGTAGTGACCTTAAAGACATATGGCATATAAATATTTCAATAATAAAGGATGATATGAGTCGATGTAAAAAAGGCATATGATGCTATTCAAAGTATATTAGTTAAGGATGGTATAGTTCAATCTTATTCTTCAAAGTCATATCTTATATTGGCTTTGTTTTATAAAAGCTTTATCAGAGTTCAAGAGTTTTCAAAGCTTGCATAGGACATACTTTTACATTTTCTTTCACGATTTACACTTATCATATCTTATTGAGATTTTATTGGAGTTCTTATTGGAGTTCGTGCATTTTAACCATATTTACCTTGGATCACATTGGACTTATATAGCATTGGTCCGTGTGTAACACTCCGAAAACCGACTTAGTTGATTGCGAGTGTGTTTACTCATCCAGAGAGTTCAATTTGGAGAACCATTTTTCATTTTAAGGGATTGCAGCGTATCAGAATCTTTCTATGGTTGGTTGTGAATGGGAAATTACTAATGAATTAGGAAAGGGCGCGACACCACTTCACAACGGATGCTATATGCAGAGTATGTGGGATAGGTAGTGAATTGTTGGATCATTTTTTTCGACGGTGTTTTCCGTCAATTTTAGTTTGGGTGGAGTTAATAAAGTAGGATCAATGGGAGGAGTTCTTCTCTATGAATTTTGAGGATTGGTTTAAAGTCAACTTGATGCAGGTGGACCATTTTGCCAAGCATTATAAGGACTTGAACATTCCTTTTGGCTCTATTCTTAGATTGTTATGGTTGAATCGGAACACGAGTGTTTAATTCAGGAAGGGTCGATAAACTCTCAGTCATGCAGCAGAGTTGTAGGCTTGTAGAAGAAGCAAAGGTAACATCTACTTCCCTGGGATGTTTGTAACGAATGGGGTGATCCGGCCTCGTAGTGGGGTTCGATAGAGACCCCCAAACTCAGGTTGTCTCACGTTAAATACTGATGGGCATGTTGTTCGAGGAGTGGGGTGGCGTCTTGTGGAGGGGTGATTAGAAACAATGATGGTCAGTAGATTTTTGGTTTCACTAAGTCAATTGGAGTTTGTTCGGTGACGGATGCGGAGGTGTGTGAAGGTTTAACTCATGCGTGAAGTTTGGGTCTCCAGTAGGTTCATGTGGAGCTAGACAATGAAGTTGTGGCCAATTTGTTGCAAAGACGTATAACAGGTAATCCAGGAACCCTATTGCAACATGCAGTTGCGCTTTGTTGGCTTTATAAATAATGTGGGTCATACTTGATGGTTATTTTGTTATTTCTGGTGAGCTGGTAACAAATTTTGTTTGGCTCGTTCGATTATAACAAATTGGTTAACTAATAACCATTTTTGTTATTATTTGAGCTATATAAAAGTTGGGTTACCCACCCTAGCCGGTTATCTAAAATCTTGGCCAACATTTGTTTTCTTTCTTTTGTTATCTTTTTCCCTCTCTGTGTAAACCATCTAAGGTTTGTTTCTAAATTTCTTCCACCGCTCTTAGCTAATCCAACATGGTATCATTCGTCTGGAAGGTTATGGTAGCTTCTCTTTGATTCTATTTGTGTCTCTTGATGTGTTTCTTGTTTAAGTCTCTGTTGTACGATACCGACCTCCACTAATTTGAGCTCCGACAATGGCGAGGATGATTCAGGGATGAGATCTGGCAAGGTCTTTACCAATAAGAAGGCCAATGTCCTTCTCGATGAAACAAATCTTTTGATCTAGAAACAATAGATCATGTTCACTGTGCGAAGTCATCGTCTCGAAGGCTTTCTCACTGGTTCACGGAAAGCTCCATCGGCAACGATACATCCGGCAAACAGATCAGAGGTTGAAAATGAAGCATATGACGCCTTTGTTGTTCAAGACTCTGCTCTTGCGTCATGGCTTCTTTTAACGATGAGTCCTCATCTGTTAACTCACTTTTTGGGAGCAGAAACATCGGCCGAGATATGGTCCATTCTCTTTGATTTTTACAGTAGCCATTCTACAACCACAATAATGAGTTTGCACTTCTGTTGGGTTTTTTGCACGCTCGAATCGATCACCGAAACCGTCAAGGAGGGTTGTAAATGTTTGGTGGTTGAATTGGCTAAAACCGAAATAAAGGTAGATAATTTGCACGAGGATTTTAGAGTGGTTCGACTACTCAACCGAGTCTACATCCACTACCTTAGCACACCACTAAGGATTTCCCAATTCACTCAACAATGAATTCGTCCCCTTTTCCAGGCTCAGGAGGAAACCGTTACAACCCTATCTTTTGAACTTGGCTAAGATAGAACCAACTCTAGTTTTTCTCTCAAGGCTAAACTAGAACCTCTCCTTTTACAAGGGTAAAAAGATGTAAACAAATAAACCTCACAAGGTGGGTGTTTACATAATTTAGCTCACAAGAAAGAGTGAAGGATAAAAACAATAAAAATCACTCTCTACAGACTATGTACAAGAGAATAGTAAAATAAAGATTTAGACTCTAATTCTCTTGACCATATTGCTTGGATGTTGTCTCTTTTTTTCTTCAAGTGTTCCAGCCTTCAATTTATAGTCCCAAATGAGTTTGTAGCCGTTTATAGCCGTTGGGAATATTGCCATTTATAGCCGTTGGGAATATAGCCGTTTATAGCCGTTGGAATAGTACCATTTATAGCCGTTGGAAATAGTACCATTTATAGCCGTTGGAAATAGTTTCATTTATGGCCGTTGGGAATAGTACCATTTATGGCCGTTGGGAATAGTACCATTTATGGTCGTTGGGCTATTTCAAAACACACCGTATCGATACGGCTAGGCGTATCGGTACGGGTTTTGGCTACTGGAATTTTGGTAGTTTGAAAACCCTAAGGCGTATCGGTACGGTCCAATACCGTATCGGTACGGTTACTTGAAAATCATGGTTTTGACTACTTTAAATACACTTTAAAACCATTCCAAAGCCTTTAAAACCCTTAAACATATTTTCAAGTTGTTTTTGACTAAAAACATATTTTAAATTCTTTTCAATTTAGTCCAAAACATTTTTCAAATATTATATCAAAACCTTAGTTCTACAATCTCCCCCTTTTTGATATAATAAAACCAACTTGAAAAATTGTTTGGGATTCTCCCCCTTTAACTTTTAAAATTGTGAATAAGAGATTAAGATATGAAATCAAATAAAGCTCCCCCTTATTCATTTGAAAATTCAATTTTTCAAACCATTTCTCCCCCTTTTTGTTATATCAAAAAGAATTTAAAATGACATTTAAGTTCAAGATAACATAGGAGGCAAAAAAATGACACACTTAAAATTTTGGTTTTTTTTTTAAAAAATTGGCTCTCCCTTACTCATTGCATCATATTAGGCTTAACAGATAATCCAAGTCTTTAAACAAAAGTTAGATAACCAAATTGCTCTGATACCAATTGTTGGGTTTTTTGCACGCTCGAATCGATCACCGAAACCGTCAAGGAGGGTTGTAAATGTTTGGTGGTTGAATTGGCTAAAACCGAAATAAAGGTAGATAATTTGCACGAGGATTTTAGAGTGGTTCGACTACTCAACCGAGTCTACATCCACTACCTTAGCACACCACTAAGGATTTCCCAATTCACTCAACAATGAATTCGTCCCCTTTTCCAGGCTCAGGAGGAAACCGTTACAACCCTATCTTTTGAACTTGGCTAAGATAGAACCAACTCTAGTTTTTCTCTCAAGGCTAAACTAGAACCTCTCCTTTTACAAGGGTAAAAAGATGTAAACAAATAAACCTCACAAGGTGGGTGTTTACACAATTTAGCTCACAAGAAAGAGTGAAGGATAAAAACAATAAAAATCACTCTCTACAGACTATGTACAAGAGAATAGTAAAATAAAGATTTAGACTCTAATTCTCTTGACCATATTGCTTGGATGTTGTCTCTTTTTTTCTTCAAGTGTTCCAGCCTTCAATTTATAGTCCCAAATGAGTTTGTAGCCGTTTATAGCCGTTGGGAATATTGCCATTTATAGCCGTTGGGAATATAGCCGTTTATAGCCGTTGGAATAGTACCATTTATAGCCGTTGGGAATAGTACCATTTATAGCCGTTGGAAATAGTTCCATTTATGGCCGTTGGGAATAGTACCATTTATGGCCGTTGGGAATAGTACCATTTATGGTCGTTGGGCTATTTCAAAACACACCGTATCGATACGGCTAGGCGTATCGGTACGGGTTTTGGCTACTGGAATTTTGGTAGTTTGAAAACCCTAAGGCGTATCGGTACGGTCCAATACCGTATCGGTACGGTTACTTGAAAATCATGGTTTTGACTACTTTAAATACACTTTAAAACCATTCCAAAGCCTTTAAAACCCTTAAACATATTTTCAAGTTGTTTTTGACTAAAAACATATTTTAAATTCTTTTCAATTTAGTCCAAAACATTTTTCAAATATTATATCAAAACCTTAGTTCTACAACTTCAAACTCAGATCTATTTGCAAAGGCGATTTGAGTATGAGAGCGTATATTGCCAAGGTGAAAGAAATTTGTGGCGCGCTTGCATCCTGTGGAAGTCTTGTCTCCAAGACTGAGCAGATTGCAACCATCCTCAGTGCGCTTCCACCTGAGTACAAACCCTTTGTGCCGATTATAACTGCTACTCGTGAGTCTCTGTCAGTGGATATTGTTACCACTATCCTCATAGATGCTGAAGCACAATAAGGTATATTTGATCAGGACCACTCGGTCTCTATGAGTGCTCATACTGTGCCGATGTCTTCCACTTCTTCTGGAGCTCCTGACCACTCGAGTGCTAACTCCTCACAACGGCCCTATCGTCAACAAGCTTCGAATGGTCGTGGTAGCAATCGTAACAAATTCCAGTTCCAACTATATAGTAAGATGGGTAATCTGGCCATCGGTGCTTTAAGCACTTTGATCAGAACTTCGTCGATGTCTCGGCCAATTTGTATAAGTCTCATGGTACTGAAGGGTCGCTTGTTGTAAATTTGTGCTCTCTCGATGACAATGGTTCACCTGCTCGTGGTAACACATGATCTGCCCTTGGAAATCAAAATCTTTTCTTTCTTAAGATCAACTTCTTTTTGATGATATTTTTCCATTGTTTAAAGAAATTTTTGTAAGTTAGAAACTTGTTGCTCAAAATCCTTTAATTTTGCTTCAAACTCAAAATTGGTTTTCAAAAGCAAATCATGAAATCAATTGTTTGTTTGTTGAAAATGAAGTATTGAATTCGAAAACCAATTCATCATAGGCTTCTTGTAACTCATCAAAAGTATAGGAATTTGAAATGGATGAGATAGAAGTTACCTCCCCCTCATTGAGGGCCATCAAGCATAGGTGGGCTACTTCATCATCGGTGGAGTCTTCATCACTCTATGTGGCCACATATGCTTGCTTTAAAGATGATCCCTTCTTGTTGGACTTGTGAGAATCATTTATCTTCTTCTTCGATTCATGCTTGGATTTTTCCATTTTGCTCTTCATGAACCGGGCAAATTTGTTGAAGAGATAGGCCATCTCTTCATCTTCACTTTCCTCCTCACTTAAATCAACATGATGACATGTGGAGGATTTGAGAGCAATGACATTTGTGTTGATGCCAAGCCCTTTGAGCTTCTTCTCCCCCATAGCTCTAATCTCTTCCTTCTTCTTCTCCTCTTCTTTGTTTTTCCTCATAATTTGGTGAGTGAGAAGTGACCCCATAAGCTCATCAAGCTTCAAAGTCTTAAGATTCTTAGCTTCGATGATGTCAGTCCTTTTTTAGTCCTATGACTCGGGAATGGAGTAGATGAGCTTCCGAACAAGTTTTTCCTCCGGGATGACTTCTCCATAACCTTTAAGTCCATTAGTGTGGATGAACGACGAGTGCAAATCAATTACGTACCTGCTGAACATCAGGCTGCCGATGGTCTCACCAAACCTCTGTCGAAAGCTTATTTTCAGTCATTTTGCCAGAAAATATGTGTGCATAATTCTGAGCTTATCGGCTAAAAGCGCATGCTGCCATAAGTTAGGTGGAGGAAGCAGGAGAAATGTTAGCTTTATAAATAATGTGGGTCATACTTGATGGTTATTTTATTTCTGGTGGGCTGGTAATAAATTTTGTTTGGCCCGTTCAATTATAACAGGTTGGTTAACTAATAACCATTTTTGTTATTTTTTGGGTATATAAAAGTTGTGTTACACGACCCTGGCCGGTTATCCAAAGTCTACTCTTGGCCAACATTTCTTTTCTTTCTTTTGTTATTTTTTTCCGCTCTGTGTAAACCATCTAGGGTTTATTTCTAAATTTCTTCCGCCACTCTGAGCTAATCCAATCCAACACGCTTATTGGAAAGGTGTGGAACGTATTTTTTGTTCATGTGTTACGCGAAGTGAACCGAGTGGCGAATAGCCTTGCGAAGCTGAAACGGGACTCTTCTCTTAGTGAGCAGGTTTTTTATAATCCACCGCTGGGCATTTTACAATTGCTCGAAGCAGATGTAAGATTAACACTCAAAAATCCAGAAGAAAATAGAGATAAGAACAGATTGAATATGAGATGAGAGAGAAGAGAGAAAATTCAGAGAGAGAGAAAGGTTCATGTATTCAGCATGATCTCCAAAAAGATAGGAACCTCCAACGGCTACAGACTCAGCCATATAGGCACAGGACACCACACGGCGTCGTTTTATTTAATTACAACCCCATCCCAAAACGCACCGTTTCACTAACAACAGAAATTTAAACCTAACCGCCCCTCCCAACGGCTAGTTCGATTCTCTTCCTTACAACACTCCCTCCTTCAACAGATCATTGTCCTCAAGGATTGAATTGAGGAAATTGTTGTTGCAGCTGATGCAGTACCTCCCACGTGGAATCTTCTGGGAATGAGTTCGTCCACTCCACCAACACCTCAGTCACAGCTCGTCCACCTCTTTTCCCAATTCTCCAATCTAAGATCTTAACCGGTTCCTTACTGATGCATCCATCAGGCCCCATCAGTGGTAACTCGTTGCTGCAAATGTCTCCCCCTACATGCTTCTTCAATTGTGATACATGGAATATGGGATGAATTCTGGATCCATCAGGCAACTGCAGTTTATAAGCTACTGAACCAACCTTACCAATCACCCTGAAAGGTCCAAACCATTTGGGGCCTAATTTGTGAGAAATCCTCCTTTGAACTGAGTGTTGTCGATACGGTTGCAGTTTCAAGTAGACTAGATCTTCCACCATGAATTCACAATCTGTTCGAAGTCTATCAGCTTGTTGTTTCATTCTGTTCTGAGCACGTTCTAGATGAAACTTCAACATGGCTAAAGCTGCTTCCCTTTGTTGTAATGAACGATCCACAGAGGCCACCAAGGATTCTCCAGCAATGTAAGGAATGTGCACAGGGGGCTCTTGACCATACAGGGCCTGATATGGTGTGGTCTGAATTGATGTGTGGTACGAGGTATTGTACCACCATTCGGCCAGGTGTAACCATTCTCCCCACTCCTTTGGCCTTTCCCTAGTCACACATCTCAAATAAGTCTCCAAGCACTTATTGACTCTCTGTGTTTGACCATCCGTTTGAGGATGGTAAGCCCTTATCTCCCATGTCGTTTTCGCCGAACACCACTAATGCCGTTTTCTGAGATCATCGTACATTTTTTCCTAACAACCCATCGTCGGTAAATGTGTCAATCGAACGTCGTTCGAATAGAATAGTTCGCGTTCACCGTTCAATTAACACGCTTCTCGTTGGTTTATTTTCAATAATTTTTTTAAATATCGTATTTATTTTTATTAAGTTTATATATTTTTTTTAAAAAATGAATAATAGTTTGATTTTTTGTGAGAGTTCTCATTTTGCTTATTTTTAAAATTACTATGGACTCAAAGGATATTTACATTAATTTGTCAATCGATTTTTCATATATTCTGTTTGTTAAAGTTCAACTCGAAAAAACCAAATTATTTATCCAATTTTATTCAAAAACTAAATAAACCAAGGGTAAAAGTGCTGCAATTAATGACTTCAAGGGCAAAATTGCATGAATGACTTCGAGGGTAAAATTGCTCCGTCAGCACCGTTAACTGCCACATCAGCATTTAACGGTCAAAATCGGTCAAAGGGCAACATTGCTACAATTGACTGACTTTGAGGGCAAAATTACGGAAAAAAAAAAAGTTAGGGGCAACATTGCTGATTTCGGATTACTACATGGGCAAATTTGACCCTTTAGCCAAATAAATAAAACTAACCATTTAATAAGGCAATGCATATACTTATTTAAATATAATTATTTCTACAATTTTTAGAAATTATTGAAATCGAACATAAAATGTTCCCATGACAAATAAGTCACAAAATTTCCAGCCATTTCCAACAAATCTCTCAGTTATTAACTGATGCATTTCCTGCACAAAAGTGCCGACAAAAGCGGGGGGGGGGGGGGGGGGGAGAGAACTGTACCCTGTAATTCCTGGGGGAAAAATTACATTTATGGTGTTAGGAATTGACAACAGATTAAACAGGTCCAAGGCATGATTAAAAAATGATTATGCAAATTGCCAGTATTACCACTAGCCTGTATCAGGACAAGTTTGCTGCCTGGATTGGCTCAATTAGGCAGTGGCAGCCAATGGTACAGATCGGTAGCACGCTCTCTTTGCAGCACGGACAATATCTTCAATCTGCAAAATTCATAAATGAAGAAAACATTAATCTATAATTCAAATAATGATATAACTATACAAATCCAACATAAATGAAGCCATCAAACTAGCTGGTTTGACTACAAAGGTTGTATTGGGAAGAGAGGGTACTGGAGGAAGGGAATCACCTGTGGCACGGCCAGTCTCTCAAGATTTGCTGCATATGGCATGGGAACATCAGCTCCAGCAATTCTCTCTACCGGTGCGTCAAGATAAGCAAAACTCTCCTCCACAACAGATGCACTGTGAAATAAGTATACTCCGTAAATACATAAGCGGCCAGAATATGAAGTGAGAGCAGAAACTAAACGGTTCAAGAGAAAAGAAATCAAACCAGATTTCAGCACCAACGCCATGCTGAGGAAACCCTTCTTCAACTGTTATTAGTCTGTTGGTTTTCCTGACTGATGCATTAATTGTGGATCTATCTAGCGGCCTAATAGAACGCAAATTTATAACCTGTATTTAACAAAATCAGTAATTGCACATCTTAGCCAAAAGATCATATTAACATGCAAGTACTTGCACTTCTTTGTGTTATAATTTACCTCGGCATAAATTCCATCCTTTTCAAGTATCTCAGCTGCCTGAAAACAAACAGTCTATTAGTTGATAACTCCACAAGTCAAAAAATTACTATCAGTTAAATTTTCGGGAAGTTACAACCGAGCTAAACAGAAAGAAAATCACAAAAGAGAATTAAGCAGCCCAACATGACACTGGACATGCCATTACGAAGTACACTAAGCTGTAATTCTAACATTTGAATTCATACTTGAATCATTCAATCAGATGTTCATCTCCTTTCACTTCTTCCATGCATCATCTTCACTCCTAAGTGGAGTCTCAACTACACAGAACAACCCAATGCCAAAAGAAAAGGAAAAGGATGTTTTGTTCTCAATGTTCTGTATTCTATCTCCGCTTAGTAACAGCTGACAATAATTTTATATTTACTCTAGAAGCTAGAACTTTTTGCCCCTTCATTGCTGCTGTGTCCATGCCGCATCAGGTGTGATAATTTTTTTATCACTACTATTTTTCTGGCATACCAGTAGTACCTCATACATATCTGGCTGTGTCAAACAAGTGTCCAAGTCGGAAACATATCCAAATGAATTCGTGAGGATAACAGATGTGCCCATGCTTCATAGATTTAGATTATTCTTTTACATTGTGCACTTGCATTTACAATCTACCTCAACTAGAAATTAGGCACCACATATCCAAATAGACACTACATACAACAAGATATACCTTAAGAGCATAGCCCACCAATTTCGAAAAAGCTGTAATAGTCACATCCTTTCCTTCTCTCTCTATCTGTTAAAGTAGATGGTCAAAAGATGAATTTAAAAGCTATCAGAATGCAGCATCAAGGATACAAGTTACTGCAAAATTATCGATTGCATAAGCATCAATAATAGCAATAGTAACAGCTCGAGTAAATTTTAAGGAGCATTGTATCAGCATTACCTTAGCTTTCCCAATTGGAAGGCAAAAACTGGAATCAAGAACTTCATCAGAAACAGGGAACGACTCACCATATCTGAAGCACAATGATTATATCACCGCAATGCCAGACATTAAAATTCTAATTGAAGTCTAGAACAGTAGTGACAGCTCAATACATAAAAATCACATTTCATCAACTCATTTACAATAACTCATTTTCAAGGAAAACAACTGGGTCGGGATCTCTAATAGCAGCTTTTAGCAGTCCACGAGCATCTTCAGAATTATATGGTGACAGTACTTTCAACCCAGGACAAGAAGCATACCATGCTGCATAACACTGGATATTAACCAAAAAAACAAAATAATCAAAACAAGCTTCTTACCATACTGAAACTCAGCTACACCTCTATAAAATGGAAATAATCAAACAGCAATCACAATGCCCAGTGCAAAATAAATCAAGTTTCAACCTCAACGGACTCTCAGGAACAGAGAGTGGATGTATGTGACCAAACCAAATAGTGGGTGACAGTATCAGTAACGGTACAAAGAAACCATACCTGAGAGTGTTGGGCACCAACACCCGCAGCAGCACCATTAGGACCTCTGAAAACAATGGGTACAGATATCTGGCCAGCAGACATGTAGTTGGACTTTGCAGCAGAGTTAATAATGTGGTCAATTGCCTGCAATAAAAGACAAACATTTGAATCAGGGTAAGAATCGGATGAAAACACATTCAAGAGAAGAAAAAAGTGATTAAATTTGTTTATTACCATTAAAATGACCAATAATTAATGCATCACTAAATTTAAGAAATTGTTGCACATGATGGCTAAATATAGATCTAGGTAAAACACCATGCCCATGTCCAAGTACATATGATGTTAGAACAGTATAAAAAGACATGATGATATATCTAATCACATATATTCCTTCAAAGAAAACATGCATACTTCATTCATAGAAACTCAAAGGATATCAACACTACATGACTGTAGCATTTTTAACTCCATTGTTCTTGAAATAGAAAGCACATGATAATATACCATCTCTATTTTCATTTTTATGACATACATGCCAATTCATTCAGAATTCGTTTTCAAAACTTCTTGATACTGTATCATACAAACTGATAAAAGCATACAAAAAGAATAGATTTAAACAGAATCATCTAACCTGCATGGAGAAGTTAAATGTCATAAACTCCACTACAGGCTTCAGACCATAGTAAGCTGCACCAACTCCAATCCCAGTAAAACCAGCCTGAAAAATAAGAAATAGACAACTTATGTGAGAAAAAAAATGCAATTTAAAACTAAAAAGCATAAAAAAATAATAAGCATGTGAGATTAATCATTCAATAAAATAGTAATGAAATTCATAAACTGAATAAAAGAGTAATAGCATAGACATGGAAAAACATAATAACCTCAGTAATTGGAGTATCAAGAACCCTTTCAGGTCCATACTTCTCCAAAAGTCCCTTGGTTATCTACAAAAGAGGGAAAAAAATCATTCTTTAGACAGATGTGGCAATGCTTCTATGGCCTCTATTATACATGACAAAAAATGCTAACCTTGTATGCACCTTGATATTCTCCTACCTGCATTTTATGAGTTCAAGAAGCAAAAGTCATAAGAATGGGGATAAGAATAAAAAGAACAGAACAGACAAAATATTATCCAAAAATTGTTCTGCTAATGTTTTCTCACCTCTTCACCCATCAAAAAGACTTTTGGATCAGCCGACATCTCCTCATCAAGAGCAGAGTTTAATGCCTCCCTCACTGTAATCTGTACATACTTATCATTAGACAAACAAAAATTCAATACTCCTTGAAAATTAGGCTTTTCAGAGATTAACTATCACAAAAGCCTTTTAACATTAACTACGAGATGAAGCAAGCTACATACAAACAAACATAAACATAAAGATAACTATATCTGCATGCATATGTGCGTGCACATGAGCAAGGGCATATTGGATGCAGTCTTTCTTCTGAATTTGTTACTTAAATAACATACAGAGCAGCTGCTAAAATTGAACACAGATCTATTCTGAACGTGTAAGCAATTATAGTAGTGCAACTTAATATCCAATGGCATTAAATCCACAAAAACTATAGAACTACACTAATGATAAAAAAGGTAACAATATTACCTGTTTTGCTGCAGATGAGTAACTTCTCAACACTGAGACTGCAGGCCGAATATTCTGAAATGATTGCCCCAAGATCTAAATAAACCAACAAGTCCAAAAATTAGGAGCAAAGACATTAACAATGGCCTATCATAATAATTGAAACGTCAACATAGGTATATGAAAGAGCAGCAGAGTTTCCAGGACTCACCCTTTGTCTTGCTATTGCTAACATATTTCCTCCTTCACTTTACTTTTCTCTAAACAACAACACAACAATGTATTTATTAATTTTTCCATTAACTGCAAAGCTAATCCTGATTCCATATAAATCAAAGATGCAGGGGAAAACGTTGGAGTGTAATTAGAGCAGTTGTTATTGTAGAATGCTTCTTTAACTCGCTAACTATGAGGATTTATCTATTCAAACAACTAAATCGGAGAATTAATCACTAGAATATAATTCAGAAAAAATAAACAAGTACATTTAAACAAACCGAGAAATCTAAATCAGAAATATATATATATATATATATGCCAGACAGTGGGAACCAAACACTGTGATGGATGAAAAATCAAATCAGACCAAGGAGAGAAGAGGAACGTACCTGCTCCTGAAGCAACGTAAAATAAAAGTTAGGAACTAGGGTTTTCTGAACGAAACAAATCGGCAAGGAGATGACCAAAAATGAACAGGTAGGGGCGGTGCTCAGCTAAGCTAATACATCCGGCATGTCAGTAGAATAGAAGTAAAAATATAAAAAAGGGTCAAATTCTTACATTAGTTTCTATGTTAGGCAGTAAGTTATAAATTTAGTATTTATTTTTTAATTAGATTATATTTTGATACATTTTATTGTAAATAAAATTACAATTCTACATGACGGTAAAGACAAAGGGAGCACCAAAACACTTAGGCTTAGTTTGCGGTTGCTTTTAAAAAATATGGTGAAAAAAATAATTTTTGAATTAACAGTTGAAAAGTAATTTTGAAAAGCTGGTTAGTGTTTGTCATTTATGTCAAAAAGTGATTTTGAGGAGATAAAATGTCTATTTTAGACATATATTGAAAAGTAAAAATAAACTTAGGTGATGTTCAAATTAGTTAATGTTATGATATATGAAATAAATTAATTTTAATTATAATAAAAAATTATTTTTTTTATAAAATTTAATTTGAAACTATAGACGGACATGCCACTTACAAATTAATAATAAATATATAATAAATTATAAATAAAAACAATTTTATTCTCAATATAAATATTATAAAATATATATTATTTTACAATTATGTATGCATAAACATTATTTTAACAATAAATTATAATTAAATAACAATAGTAAAAAAGTAATTTTATTTTTAAACTAGCTTTTTCATCCAAGAAGCTATAAAATTTAGCTTTCTGGTTTGGGTGGAAAAGATAGTTTTAGAAGCAACCAAAAACAACATATTTTAACTAAAAGCACTTAAAAAAACGTTTCTAGGTTGCTAAACGCAACCAAAAACAGGCCCTCAATCAATGCTAAAACGGAATCAAAATATATGTTACTATTATTATTTATTTCTTCGAGACCTAAAAATAATATGTTACCAAAGATTAAGTGATGTTTCTTGTCATTACACTACAAGTCCAGTTAGTAATATTATTATTTGTTTCTATATATTAGTAACATGGTCGTATCAAATATTTTCGAGGTCGTGTACAAAAATTTAAAAATGAATTCTTATAAAACAAAAGCATATTCTAATACCCTGAACAATTAATTTAATATTTTATTAATAAATCATAAAAACATGATTAAACTTTGTCAAATACATTATTCGCATTGTTTTGTTAAAAAAAATTGAAGGAATTGAATTGTGGGTAACTGAGTGTGATATGAAGCATGATTTTGACAATAAGTACAAAAAATTGAAGAATAGTACATTATTTTTTTATCGTTAGATTGGAGAAGAATAAAAAGATAATTAAATTTCGGGGGAAAAACAACTTTTGAGATTTGGAGAAGGGAATTAAATATTAGGATAGAGAATTATTTTGTTTTTGTTTAACCATCAGTATCTAACCCATTAGCTGACTAATCAGGATCGGGTACTGTAGAGACCATTATGAGGTGACCCTCCCAACCCAAATTGCTCTATTCACTACGTCAGGATTCGAAGCTTGACCCTTTTTAAGCGATCTAGTGCCTCATCTCACTAGACCATTTGATTGTTGATAACTATTTTTTATTTTTAAATCAATTAATTTATTTAATAAATTAAAAATAAGTTTTAAAAATAAGAATAATTATTTGTAGGGCCCTGGTCATTCATTGTGCTCCCCCTATCAGTCGACCCTGATTAGTAGAGCACCTAAGGTGTCACACAATAATCTAAAATATTAGATTAGATTTGAGTATTATTAATTTGGGTTTAATTAAATGAAGGTAATAGTTGGAGGATTAATTATGACACAATTCACTTTTTTGGTTAGTTCTCATAAACCAAGTTAATACAAATTATTTGTGTCATCGAGAACAAGTAGGGATGTAAAAACAGGTAATCGGACAGGTTTCAGGTCGGGTAAAATCGGATACAGGTCATTTCAGGTAAAAAAAAATTTTTGACTCGACTCGGGTCGGGTGCGGGTCTATTGCAGTCGGGTCCATTTCAGGTCGGGTCAATTTTCAGGTCGGGTCCATTTCAGGTCAAACTCGTTGCAGATCGGGTAAAAACAGGTCGGGTAAAATCAGTTAATTGGCAGGTAAATTGCAGGTCGGGTAAATTTCGGGTCGGGTTCATTTCAGTTCGGGTTCATTTCAGGTCGGTTTCATTTCAGGTCGGGTTCATTTCAGGTCGGGTAATTTCAGGTCGTCGGGTTCATTTCTGTAACACCCGTGTTTTGGGGTTAGGAGTTAGTCGGGTTAATTGGTCTGAGTCGGTAGAACTAATTTTAATCAAATTGAGTTTAAAATAAAAAGGAGGGATATTTTGGTAATTTAAAAAAAAAACTTTATATCCTAAAAAAAAAATTAATTATATCATCCTAATCATTTCTCTTCTTCATTCTTTTCTTTCCCCCTCCCCGTGAGAATCATCCCCAAAATCCCTCAAGCCCCCAAATTTTAATTCAACAAATTACTTCATCAATTCAAGGGGTTTTTGAAAGGTAATCACATATTTGAACTCTCCTTTCCATTTCCTATCTATCTATAGTCTTAGATTTCAAAGTTGTGGAGTTTTGAAAATTAGGGTTCATATCAAAATTTGGGTTTTTAAGGGGGTTTTCCAATTGGTTTTGATAAATTGAGTTGGGGCTTTAGTTAATCATGTTAAAAGGTGTAACATATATCAATTTGGTTGAATTTTGGTAAAAATCCGAAATGGGTATTTAGGGCCATTTTTGAATAGTCTAAAACTTGAATTTTGGTGAGTTTTAGAGTTAGGTTGAAGGGCTGATGGTATATGTATGTTAGGAAAGTGTTTTGGGACCATTTAGATATCATTTGGGTGTTTAAAAACATAATTTTCTGCTAAGTAAAATAGGAGTACGAAAATGGGGTTTTTGAGGGTTTTGAGTGAGTTTTAGGGGTTGTTTTAGGTGGGAAATTGATAGCCAATGGTAGTACTATGGTTAGGGGTTGATTTGGGATTATTTGTGGGTGCTATGGATGTTGGAAACATGGTTGTTGGACATGGTTTAGGGGCTGTCCGAATTTGATAAAAATGGGATTTGTTCATGGTTTGCAACATGGTAAATTGCATTTGAATTGTATTCCGGGTTGGTATTTTGATGGTTGATGTTAGAGTAATAGTTGGGGGTTGTTTTGGAAGCGTTTGAATGTGCTAAATATGTTGAAATCACAAGTTTTGGACTGTTTTTCATGGCTGCTCGGATTTGATGATTTTGGGGATTGTTTATGGCTTAAATTGTGTGTTTAATGTTTGAAATTGGGGGTTGATGGTTATACTATAGTTGGGCAGTGTTTTGAACATGTTTAAGAGTGTTTTGAATGACTACAATTCTGATTTTTGACGGGTTATTGTGGAAGTACGAAAATGAGAAATTGAAGAATGAACTTGGCTTTGAATTGTGAGAATTGTAATGGATTAGTGTGTTGATGTTAAACTTTGGGATTGTGGCTGATTTTGAGGTTAATATATTGTTTTTGAATGGTTAGAAGAAAGGGAAATCTATGGTGAAGCTTCGGGCTCGAATCCGGAAACTTGGATGCTTGGTAGGCTTGTCGGCTTGTGCTAATGGAGTAGTTGGTGAGTGGTTAAAATATTTTAAATGGCTTTGAGCGATTGGTTCGAGCATGTGGACTAGGTTGAGATTGGTAGACTCACCTAGAGTTAGGATTAGGGTGGTAGCCTAATCCTAAGCTTTAGTTAGAGACATTGGATGATCTCTTTAATTGATGTTATGCCTCATGATGAATTGTGTTACGATGATTATGTATAATGTGTTATACATGTTGTTGAGGCATGGTTTGATGCATTGCTATGCATGTGGTTTGGATTGTAAATTGTGCATGATGATGTTGAGCTTAATATGATGTAAGATGCAATATTATGACTCTTGAAAATGACATTATGATATTATGTTGTTGAGATATTTGATATTGAGCTTAATATGATGTAAGATGCCATATTATGACTCTGAATATCAAAGGTTGTGAAATTTGATTATTATTGGCACTAGTATGCTTGGGGTACAATGATCGATCATCAGGATGAGTGTGCACACTAATTGAGTCAAAACGTACGTGGCCTTGGTGGCGTTAAGGCACCAAGGAGGAGTACGGTGATGTAATATTCCACCGGAAATTTTTATATATTCTACGTGATGATGAGTGGAATCCCATCCGTAGGGCATGTGGAAATGCGTTCCACATGCAAGGCCGGTGATGAGTGTAATCCCACCGAGGTAAGGTTGATGTTGGAAAATGCGTTCCAACATGTTATCCGCGTATTCGAGTCATAACTAGGTGCCAATATGAGAAAGTATGTATATGCCAATATGAGATTATGCATACATGTTAAAATGAATTGATATGTGTATCAATGTGATATGAAAGGTGAATTTCAAATGCGAAGCTATATATGTTTTGGTTAATGCATTGAGATATATATATGTATCATTGTAAGTTGAGCTTATGAGATGTTGAGCATGACATAATGTTGATTATATGTTCATGCATCATGTTCATTTTGGTTCATGTGGATCGAAGATAAAGTCATGTATTTCATCATGATAATTGCTCGAGCTTGGACCCTGTATTGTCGAAGGTTTGTTTTATGAGCTTACCCTCACTAAGCTTTTATGCTTACGCTCTCTTTTGTTCGACAATGCAGATAAATAGCTTATGGGTGGCATGGGAAAGGAAAGGTCTTCAAGTGTTGCTTTGGTGAGCTCAATGTATGATTTATAAATTAAAGATTTGTAATAGAAAAGCAATGGGATAGGTGTTGTTGTTTTTGATGCTTTGAGGTGTGTTGTTTTGGTTTGGCAATTAGATGCCTTGTTTGAATTGTAAATATCACTTATGATGCATGCCTTGATGAATGCTTGAGTGATGCATGCCTTGATGAATGCTTGTGTGTGATGGCATGTCCTTTTTGGATGATTAGGTTGCTTAGTTGATATGTCTAAGTCTTCTATGTGTTAATTTGTATCTTTGGTGTTGTTGAGATTTTATGTATGTCCATATATGCATAAATTGCTCTTTAATTGGAATGTTATGTATGAATGCATTATACCATGTTTGAATGACTCCCTTGGCTTAAACAGGTGCTCTTGCATGTGTGTATATGCTTTATTGCTTCCTAAATTATGTTCATAGACTTCCTATATATATTCATATTGTGTTTATGGATTGGAGTGGTGACTGAAATTTAGCATTGAATTATGAGTAATGGTTGTGTTTTGATTGGCTAGAAACTATGGTCAAAGGTTTCGAAACCTTCCCAAGGTTTCGAAACTTTTGGTGAAAATTGGGTTCCAGAGAAAATATGGACAGATTTAGTAGTTATAAGAACATGCAACTTTAGAAAATTATAGAAAATTAATTAGTGAGAATTTCGTGCTGAATTTTTGATATATTCTACTTTGAAATGTCTAAAGTTGTAGAAAAATTATAAATATGAGTTTTGATCATTGTAGTGAAATCTGGAAACACATTTCGAACAGCATGCAAAACTGTCCAGTAATGCTCTTAGCTGGACAGTGAACTTTGTAAAATTGTAGAAAATAATCTACTAGGAGTTTCGACCTGAATTTTTGATATGTTAAAATTGGGTATGTTAATTGAATTTAGGAACAAACGGTGTTCGATTTGGAGTTATGTACAGGAAATAAGAAACGAATTAAATTAGGTGGTCAGAATTGTGTATAAATGAAAAGAAGAAAAATTAAGAATTTGTGAATTATTAAAGATGTAAAATTGGATTAAATGGAGTGTTAATAAATTGATTTACAATCTGTAGGATGTGAAATCCACCAATTTTAATGATCAATTTGAAAGTTTAAGTGATTAATTAAAGAAATTAGGAAAATGGAAATTAGTCTAATCGAACCGTAAAAGTATAGGAACTCACTTAGAATTTATTGCTTGATTATGACAAGATTAAAATGAAAAAAAAAATAGGGTTGCTAACCGAGGGGGGATCCTTAATGGGTTTCGCTTCGGTTTTCCCCGTGTGACCCACTCGGACCGGTCATTCGGCTAGACCGGGATGAGGGGGTTACATTTGTTGGTATCAGAGCCTGGTTTCCGAGACCTTGGGCAGGTAACTTCTCGATACAGTCTTTGGGTTTGTTATCTTTGATTGACTCTGGGTCTACACATTCCTACATATTGAGTGAGCATGCACAATATTTGAAATTGCCTTGTGAGATGTTAGAGGTAGGAGTTAGTGTCACTAGTTCTTTTGGGGACACGGTAGTAGTTAGGAAGATGTACCGAAGGTGTCCGTTGATGGTTCAGGGACATGTGTTTCCAGTGGATATGATGGAGCTTCCTTTTTATGGTTTTGATGTGATTCTGGGTATGGACTGGCTCTCAGAGCATAGAGCTAGGATAAATTTTGAAACTAAGCGGATTTCTTTGAAGCTTACAGATGACTATGAGATTGTGGTTGTGGGTGAGAATGTGAAGTTCTTGTCCAATGTGGTTTCAGTGTTAGAGGCTAAGAGATTAGTTGAGTTGGGGTGTGAAGCATACCTAGCGTATGTGATGAACCCTAACATGAGTGAGGTTAGACCTCAGGACATCCGGACTGTATGTGATTTTCCTAGTGTATTTCCGGAAGAATTGCCAGGGTTACCACCGGACAGAGAGGTAGAGTTCAGCATTGAGACTTATTCCGATTCAGCTCCTGTTTCGATTACTCCGTATCGTATGGCACCAAAAGAATTGAAAGAGTTGAAGACTCAGTTGCAAGAGTTAACAGATAGAGGCTTTATCCGACCAAGTTCTTCACCTTGGGGTGCACCAGTTTTGTTTGTGAAGAAGAAAGATGGAAGCATGAGAATGTGTATAGATTACAGACAGTTGAATCAGTTGACAGTGAAGAATAAATATCCGTTGCCCAGGATTGATGACTTGTTTGATCAACTGAAAGGAGCATCGGTCTTTTCGAAGATTGATTTGAGATCGGGTTATTACCAGTTAAAGGTAAAAGAGGTTGATGTACCGAAGACGGCCTTTAGGACTAGGTATGGTCACTATGAGTTCTTAGTCATGCCATTTGGGTTGACTAATGCACCGGCTGCTTTCATGGATATGATGAACAGGATTTTCCATCAGTATTTAGATCAGTTTGTAGTTGTATTTATTGATGACATATTGGTGTACTCGCGAACTGAAGAAGACCATGACCGACACTTGAGACTTGTTTTGAAGACTTTGCTAGATCATCAGTTGTATGCAAAGCTCAGTAAGTGTGAGTTTTGGATCCGTGAGGTAGTTTTCTTGGGACATGTAGTGTCAGCCGATGGAATTAGAGTTGATCCGAAAAAGATTGAAGCCATTGTTGAGTGGAAGCAACCGAAGTCCGTGACAGAAGTACGTAGCTTCTTAGGCTTAGCTGGATATTATAGAAGATTTGTAGATGGTTTCTCTAAGTTAGCCGCTCCATTGACGCAGTTACTTCAGAAGAGTGTTCAGTTTGAGTGGACAGATGCAAGACAGAGAGCCTTTGAGAAATTGAAAGAAGCTTTGACCCAAGCACCGATCTTGATACAGCCTGAGTCTGGGAAGGACTACGTAGTTTACAGTGATGCTTCTTATGTAGGGCTAGGGTGTGTTCTTATGCAAGACCGGAAGGTAGTGGCTTACGCTTCAAGACAGTTGAAGACTCATGAGCGCAATTATCCGACCCATGACATAGAGTTAGCTGCAGTTGTGTTCGCTCTGAAGATTTGGAGGCACTATTTGTATGGTGAGAAATGCACAGTGTACACCGATCACAAGAGTTTGAAATACATTATGACTCAGCGAGATTTGAACCTCAGACAGCGTAGGTGGTTAGAGCTGCTAAAAGACTACGATCTTACTATTGAGTACCATCCGGGTAAGGCCAATGTAGTGGCTGATGCATTGAGTAGGAAGATGGCCGTGGACTTGAGAGCCATGTTTGCTAGATTGAGTTTGTCCGGAGATGGTGGCTTGATAGCCGAGCTTCAGGTCAGACCTACTTTAGGTCAGTTAATTAGAGAAAAACAGCTCTTAGATAGATCTTTGGCACCTCACATTCAAGATATAGCCGAAGGTAGATCATCAGACTACAGTTTCAGTACTGACGGGGTTTTGTGTTTCAAAGATAGAATAGTTGTGCCAGAAGACAGTGACTTGAGACGTACGATCTTGACTGAAGCCCACAGTAGTCCATTTACTATGCATCCTGGAAGTACGAAGATGTATCGTGATTTGAAGAATGAGTATTTTTGGGTTGGCTTGAAGAGAGATGTAGCCGACTTTGTGAGTAAATGCTTAGTGTGTCAGAGAGTGAAAGCGGAGCATCAGGTTCCCTCAGGTTTGTTACAACCGTTGAGAATTCCGGAATGGAAATGGGAGAACATCACCATGGATTTTGTTTCGGGTTTGCCTTTGACTCCTACGAAGAAGAACTCAGTTTGGGTGATAGTAGATCGCTTTACGAAGTGTGCTCACTTCTTGGCAGTTAATACTACGTACACTCTTGATAGATTGGCCGGTTTGTACATTGGTGAGATTGTCAGATTGCATGGTGTGCCGAAATCTATCGTGTCAGATAGAGATCCGCGGTTTACTTCTAGATTTTGGGAGTGTCTACACACAGCTTTGGGTACCCGTTTGAACTTCAGCACTTCTTATCATCCTCAGTCAGATGGTCAGTCAGAGAGGGTCATTCAGATCTTAGAGGATATGTTGCGTTGTTGTATCATTGATTTTCAAGGTACCTGGGAGAAGCATTTGCCTCTAGTAGAGTTTGCGTACAATAACAGCTTCCAGTCGAGTATTCAGATGGCTCCGTATGAGGCCTTGTATGGTCGGAAGTGTAGAACTCCAGTCTGTTGGGCCGAAGTGGGACAGAAGTTGTTACCTATGCCAGATTTGCTCAGGGGGACAACTGACAAGGTAAAATTGATTTGTGATCGTTTGAAATCTGCTTCGGATAGACAGAAATCCTATGCCGACTTGAAGAGGAAGGAAGTTGAGTTCTCAGTGGGTGAGAAAGTATTCTTGAAAGTGTCTCCGTGGAAGAAGGTAATGAGATTTGGCCGAAAGGGGAAGTTGAGTCCGAGGTACATAGGACCGTATGAGATTGTGAAGAGGGTTGGTCCTGTTGCATATCAGTTATGTTTGCCATCCGAACTAGAGAAGATACATGATGTGTTCCATGTTTCGATGCTTCGTAAGTATAGGTCTGATCCATCACATGTTATGCCTGTAGAGAAGATCGAATTGAATCCGGATTTGACTTATGATGAAGAACCAGTTGAGATCTTAGCTTCTGACAGTAAGGTGTTGCGGGGTAGATCGATTGAGTTAGTGAAGGTACGGTGGCAACGTCGAGGTGTGGACGAGGCCACTTGGGAGAGGAAGGAGGATATGGAAAAGCAGTTTCCGTATCTCTTTCAGTCAGGTAATTTCGGGGACGAAATTTCTTAAGTGTGGGAGAGTTGTAACACCCGTGTCTTGGGGTTAGACGTTAGTCGGGTTAGTTGGTCTGAGTTGGTAGAATTAATTTTAATCAAATTGATCTTAGTTTGAGCAAATTGAGTTTTAAATAAAAAGGGAGGGATATTTTGGTAATTTAAAAAAAACTTTTATATATAATAATAATATTAATCATAATCTTATCATTTCCTTTCTTCCTCCTTCCCCCCCCCCCTCTGCCGTATAACCATACCCAAACTTCCCCAAACCCCAAAACCTTTAATTCATCAAATTCCTTCATCAAATCAAGGGCGTTTTTGAAGGTAATTACATATTCGGACTCTCCTCTTCATCCTCTACGTTTACATAGCTTTATATCTCGAAACTACCCACTTTTATGATTTTCAAGTTTAATGAAAATTTGAGTTTTTAGTTAGTTTTTCAATTGATTTTGATTTATTGAGTTGGGTTTTGAGTTAGTCTTGTTAAAATAAACCTAATATGTTAAAATGAGTAATTTTGGGTGAAAATCCGAAATGGGTATTTGAGGCCATTTTTGAAGTGTTTAAAACTTGAATTTTGATGAGTTTTATAGTTCAATTGAAGGGCTGAGGGTATATGTATGTTAGGAAAGTGTTTTGGAACCATTTAGATGTCATTTGGGTGATTGAAAATATGATTTTCTGCTGGGTAAAATAGGAGTACGAAAATGAGAAATTTGGTGATTGTTTTAGTTGGAAATTGTTGAAGTGTGGCTTGTGTTTATGGATTGGAGTGGTGACTGAAATTTAGCATTGAATTATGAGTAATGGTTATGTTTTGATTGGCTAGAAACAAGAGGAAACACCGGAGAAGCATCGGGATCGAATCCGAGCATTTAGGAGGCTTGCTTGCTTGTTTGAGTTGCTAAGGAAGGGTGGTGAGTAAAACTTTAAAAATTGTTTTGAAGTTGGTTCAAGTGTGTAGTGGATGTGAGGGAATGAGCTTGGTAGGCCATTCCTAGGTGGGAGTTAAATTGGTAGTTTAACTCTTTAAATTTTCTATTGATAAATGATATGTCATTGCCTACTTGTTCATGTGAAATGTGGATTGATTGATATGTATGTATCTTGATATGCATATATGATAAACATGATATATAATGGGTGGATATATGATGTAATGAAAGATATTGGCACTAGTATGCTTGGGTACAATGATCGATCATTAGGATGAGTGTGCACACAAATTGAGTCAAAACGTACGTGGCCTTGGTGGCGTTAAGGCACCAAGGAGGAGTACGGTGATGTAATATTCCACCGGAAATTTATATATATTCTACGTGATGATGAGTGGAATCCCGTCCGTAGGGCATGTGGCGATGAGTGGAATCCCGTCCATGCAAGGCCGGTGATGAGTGTAATCCCACCGAGGTAAGGTTGATGTTGGAAAATGCGTTCCAACATGTTATCCGCGTATTCGAGTCATAACTAGGTGCCAAAATGAGAATTATGTTGTTGAACTTAATATGATGTAAGATGCCATATTATGATTCTTGAACATGTTATTCTTTCATGATTATGATGTTGAGTTTAATATGATGTGGGATGCCATATTAGAACTCTTGAAAATGATATGATGATTATGCTGTCGAGTTTAATATGATGATTATGCTGTTGAGTTTAATATGATGTGAGATGCCATATTTTAACTCTTGAAAGACTAGTTAGGTTGACTTGTTGATACCTATGCATGTTGTATGTGAGATTTAGGGATGACACGATTGAACCCTGCATTGTTGTTGTTTTTGGATTTTAGAGCATCCTCACTAAGCTTTTAGCTTACGCTCTCATTTTCAACAATGCAGATCATTAGCGTGGTGTTAGCAAGGAGCAAGGCGAAGGGGCTTTCCAAGTTGTTGTTGCTCAAGTATGGTTTTGTAATTAATGTGGTAGTTTAGCAATGGGGCAATTATATGATTTGCATGAGCAATGTTTGACTCTTAAATGGTGTTGATGTGTATGCTTGGCTTGATTTTGTAAACCATGCTATGTTTGATGAAGACTTGTGTATGATGGCATGTTTCGTTGGATGTTTTGGTTGCTTAACTAATATGTTTAAGTTTCATATGTATTAATGTGTGCCTTTGGCATTGTTAAGATCTTATGTATGTCCATATATGCATAAATTGCTCTTTAATCGGAATGCTATGCATGAATGCTTTATTCCATGTTTGAATGACTTCCTTGGCTTAAATAGGTGCTCTCGCATGTGTGTATATGTTTTATTGCTTCCTAAATTTTGTTCTTAGACTTTATATATAAGAACATGCAACTTTAGAAAATTATAGAAAATTAATTAGTGGGAATTTCGTGATGAATTTTTGATATATTCTACTTTGACATGTCTAAAGTTGTAGAAAAATTATAAATATGAGTTTTGATCATTGTAGTGAAATCTGGAAACACATTTCGAACAGCATGCAAAACTGTCCAGTAATGCTCTTAGCTGGACAGTGAACTTTGTAAAATTGTAGAAAATAATCTACTAGGAGTTTCGACCTGAATTTTTGATATGTTAAAATTGGGTATGTTAATTGAATTTAGAAACAAACGGTGTTCGATTTGGAGTTATGTACAGGAAATAAGAAACGAATTAAATTAGGTGGTCAGAATTGTGTATAAATGAAAAGAAGAAAAATTAAGAATTTGTGAATTATTAAAGATGTAAAATTGGATTAAATGGAGTGTTAATAAATTGATTTACAATCTGTAGGATGTGAAATCCACCAATTTTAATGATCAATTTGAAAGTTTAAGTGATTAATTAAAGAAATTAGGAAAATGGAAATTAGTCTAATCGAACTGTAAAAGTATAGGAACTCACTTAGAATTTATTGCTTGATTATGACAAGATTAAAATGAAAAAAAAATAGGGTTGCTAACCGAGGGGGGATCCTTAATGGGTTTCGCTTCGGTTTTCCCCGTGTGACCCACTCGGACCGGTCATTCGGCTAGACCGAGATGAGGGGGTTACATTTGTTGGTGTGACCCACTCGGACCGGTCATTCGGCTAGACCGGGATGAGGGGGTTACATTTGTTGGCATCAGAGCCTGGTTTCCGAGACCTTGGGCAGGTAAGTGAGTAAGTTGTGTTTTATGATTAAGATGCACGGTGTTTGCTTATCATGTAAGCATGTTGCTTGTTATTCGAGTATGCTGTAATGAATGATTGCTTGCTTTGTAAGTATGATTGCTTGTGTGACAAGTATGTTGATTGTTTGTTTAAAAGCATGTTGCTCGTTACCCGTGTATGCGGTGATGTGTGATTGTTTGATGGAGAAGGTATGTTGTTTGATCGTACGCATATGTTTGCTTGTTTAGCAAGTATGCCTTGTAATATGCATGATTGAGCATGTATGTGTGTTGAGTTGCATGAAGCATGTTGAGTAGAGTCCCATTGCTTCTATTACATCGGGAAAAAAAAAGAGATTTTAAGTGAGGAAATCATACTTGAGCCCTTTGGACCTTTTCCTTTGCTAACCCAGTTTGTATGTTAATGTGTTGTTGTTGTTGTTAGTTTATTGCTTTTGGTAAGTTTGAGGCCAAGGCGTGGACTGTTAATCGGTAAGTGGAAACTGTGGGTTCTGAAAATGTGACTGATGTTGAGGGAGTCCATCATCTTGGTTAGGAAGGTATGGTTGTACCGGAGTTGAAGTACAATTTGGTTGACTGATTTAGTATGTATGTGGGTTGGTTCATGTTGATGAGGAACGATGTGATCGTTTCTGGTGTTAGTGGTGAAAGAGGTGACGACCTATGAGTGGGAGTCAGAGTGTTATCGATGATATAGTAGGTAAGCATTTGGTACAGTTTTGAACTTGTTCCCTTCTGGTTGATTCTGAGTCTGCACTTCTGTATATTGTTAGCAAGCATACAAAGTTTGAATGTGCCGAGTGAAGTGTTAAAGGCAAGTATGAGTATCTTAGTTCTTTGAGGCGAAATCAGGGTAAGGGTCTCGTTTGTGTAATCGGAAAATTCAGAAGTGTTAGTTGGTGACCGTTGAGGTTCAACCTATGATTTTAATGCAAGACAGCCAGTTAGTGTTCGCGAGTGGGAGCTAGTTTGTGTGGTTGGGTCGGTGTACGTTGAGTTGTGTTTCAGCAAGCGAAAGAGATGAAGTCACTTCCGATAAAGTTGAGTTGAGAATGGAGTCTTGAGTTTTGACTCTAGGTTGTTTGTTAGAGGTAGAGCAAGTCCATCATGATTGTTTGTATGTGATCAGAATTGAATTTTGAAGTTTCGAGATGCTCTAAGAATATTCTAGAAGAATCAGATTTTGTTGAAGAACCAGTCTGAAAACAAGAGGGTCGAAGATTATCAGCTGTGCACAGGTGTAGTTGCAATTTCCACGGATACTTCCTTTTGTGTGAGTATGTAAGAAAATTTGATGTACGTGTTGAGACCTTGGAAGTAGGGACACATGTGACTAGACCTTGTGGTGAGATAGTGGTGGTCAAAAAAAAAAGTGCAGAAGATGTTTGTTGATGGTTCAAGGTCATGTGTATGTAGTAGATGTGAAGTGATCGTCTTCCTACAGTTTTGAGGTACGTTTTGACAAGGTTTGGCTTGAAGAGCACAGAATTAGTGTATACGTTGAGACAAAGAGAGAGAGTTGCCTTGAAGTTGCAGGTCTCAGTGGGACTGTAGTAGTAGGCGAGGGTGTGAACTTCTTATTGAATGGTTGATCCAGCTGTGGAGGTCGAAGATTGATTGAGTTTAGTTGGCAGACTTGTTTGGCAATTGTGATGGATTTGATTTTTGAACGAAGATTAGACCGCGGAATGTTAGTATAGTTTGTGTTTTCCTAAAAGTACTTGGAAGAATTGCCTGGTTTGTCTCTTGATAAAGAAGAAGAGTTCGTCATTGAGACCGTTTCCGAGGTTGCTTCTGTTTTGTTAGCTCTGTAACTTATGAATCCCGGAAGAATTGAGAATGTTGAAGAATCAACTACGAGAACTGTTAGGCCTTAGATTCATTAGGCTTAGTGCATCATCTTAGAGTATGATAGTACAGTTTGTGAAGAAGAAAGAGCGGCAGTACGAGAATGTGTTGAGATTTCAGACAGTTGAAACCAGTGGCAGTGAATGATTAGTATCCGCTTCCGAGTGTTGGCGATTTGTTGATCAGTTAGTGAGTGCTTCAGTCTTTCTGAAGATTAATTCGAGATTCGTTTACTACCAGTTGAAAGTGAGAAAAGTTGAAGTATCGAAGAAGACCATGACGAGCTTTGAAGTTAGTGGGGTAGCACCTTTTAGAAAATCAGCTGTATGTCAAGTTACGCAACGTGAACTTCGAGTTAATGAAGATGTTCTCCTAGGACATGCAGATCAGCCGAGTGCATTAGAGTAAATCCTAACTATGCAGAAGAAGATGTGAGTTGAAAGAAACTTTAATGGAAGCTTCGACCTTGATCCGAAAAAAAAAACATAGTGATGTGTTACATGTAGAGTTAGGTCGTGTACTTATGCAAGACAGAAGTTGTGACTTGTTCATTAAGATAGTTGGAAGACCGTGAGAAGAGTTATTTTGTTGTTAGATTTGTTGTTGAGTTGTGAGATGTAATTGCCAAAATTCAGTTTACCAAATGATAACAGTTTTGTGGCTGAGTTTCATGTTAAACCTACTTTGAGTCAGATACTTGAAGAGAAACAGTTGCAAGACAGGTTCTTGGCACCTCACGTGCAAGACATAACAGAGGAAAGACCTTCAGAATACAGCTTCAGAGATGATAAAGTTTTGCTTTTTAGAGACAGAATAGTTGTGCCGATTGACATAGTGTTTGGAGATGTATTGTTTTGGCCGAAACACACAACAGTTCATTTGCGTTGTATATGAGTAGTGTGAATATGTATTGTGGGTTGAAGATGAATACTTCGGGATTGAGATGATGTGTGATGTGGTTCAGCATGAGGGTAAGTGTATAATTTGCCAGCATGTCAAGACCGAACGTCAGTTTTCTTCTAGTTTGTTGCATCCGTGGAAGGTTATTAATGGAAGTGAGTAATAGAGATCCGGGGTTCCAACTAGATTACTTTTGAAGGTGTCTGTATAGTGTTTGGTTACCTGTTAAAGTCAAATGGTCAGTTAGAGAAAGTTATGGGTCGAGTATTCAAGAAATGTGGTATGAGATTGTTGAATCGGGCTAGTTCTGTTGTTTATTTGTTGCGGTTACCACCAGAGTTAGAAGAAGTTGTGATGTGCCCTGTGTATCTGTGATTCGGAAGTGTGAGTCAGATCTGTTTCGTGCTATGTTGTAGAAGAGATTGAGTTGAGTTTGAAATTTGCGTGGAACGAAGAATCAATTGAGATCTTGGTGTTAGATAGCTGTTGTTGCGTGGTAAGTCTACGAGTTGGTTAGTATGTTGTGGTGAGAAGGAGAGTGCTGAGGAGTATGTTTCAGTGACTCTTCATGTTCGAGGAATTTCGGGGACGAAATTTCTTAAGTGGGGGAGAGTTGTAACACCCGTGTTTTGGGGTTAGGAGTTAGTCGGGTTAATTGGTCTGAGTCGGTAGAACTAATTTTAATCAAATTGAGTTTAAAATAAAAAGGAGGGATATTTTGGTAATTTAAAAAAAAACTTTATATCCTAAAAAAAAAATTAATTATATCATCCTAATCATTTCTCTTCTTCATTCTTTTCTTTCCCCCTCCCCGTGAGAATCATCCCCAAAATCCCTCAAGCCCCCAAATTTTAATTCAACAAATTACTTCATCAATTCAAGGGGTTTTTGAAAGGTAATCACATATTTGAACTCTCCTTTCCATTTCCTATCTATCTATAGTCTTAGATTTCAAAGTTGTGGAGTTTTGAAAATTAGGGTTCATATCAAAATTTGGGTTTTTAAGGGGGTTTTCCAATTGGTTTTGATAAATTGAGTTGGGGCTTTAGTTAATCATGTTAAAAGGTGTAACATATATCAATTTGGTTGAATTTTGGTAAAAATCCGAAATGGGTATTTAGGGCCATTTTTGAATAGTCTAAAACTTGAATTTTGGTGAGTTTTAGAGTTAGGTTGAAGGGCTGATGGTATATGTATGTTAGGAAAGTGTTTTGGGACCATTTAGATATCATTTGGGTGTTTAAAAACATAATTTTCTGCTAAGTAAAATAGGAGTACGAAAATGGGGTTTTTGAGGGTTTTGAGTGAGTTTTAGGGGTTGTTTTAGGTGGGAAATTGATAGCCAATGGTAGTACTATGGTTAGGGGTTGATTTGGGATTATTTGTGGGTGCTATGGATGTTGGAAACATGGTTGTTGGACATGGTTTAGGGGCTGTCCGAATTTGATAAAAATGGGATTTGTTCATGGTTTGCAACATGGTAAATTGCATTTGAATTGTATTCCGGGTTGGTATTTTGATGGTTGATGTTAGAGTAATAGTTGGGGGTTGTTTTGGAAGCGTTTGAATGTGCTAAATATGTTGAAATCACAAGTTTTGGACTGTTTTTCATGGCTGCTCGGATTTGATGATTTTGGGGATTGTTTATGGCTTAAATTGTGTGTTTAATGTTTGAAATTGGGGGTTGATGGTTATACTATAGTTGGGCAGTGTTTTGAACATGTTTAAGAGTGTTTTGAATGACTACAATTCTGATTTTTGACGGGTTATTGTGGAAGTACGAAAATGAGAAATTGAAGAATGAACTTGGCTTTGAATTGTGAGAATTGTAATGGATTAGTGTGTTGATGTTAAACTTTGGGATTGTGGCTGATTTTGAGGTTAATATATTGTTTTTGAATGGTTAGAAGAAAGGGAAATCTATGGTGAAGCTTCGGGCTCGAATCCGGAAACTTGGATGCTTGGTAGGCTTGTCGGCTTGTGCTAATGGAGTAGTCGGTGAGTGGTTAAAATATTTTAAATGGCTTTGAGCGATTGGTTCGAGCATGTGGACTAGGTTGAGATTGGTAGACTCACCTAGAGTTAGGATTAGGGTGGTAGCCTAATCCTAAGCTTTAGTTAGAGACATTGGATGATCTCTTTAATTGATGTTATGCCTCATGATGAATTGTGTTACGATGATTATGTATAATGTGTTATACATGTTGTTGAGGCATGGTTTGATGCATTGCTATGCATGTGGTTTGGATTGTAAATTGTGCATGATGATGTTGAGCTTAATATGATGTAAGATGCAATATTATGACTCTTGAAAATGACATTATGATATTATGTTGTTGAGATATTTGATATTGAGCTTAATATGATGTAAGATGCCATATTATGACTCTGAATATCAAAGGTTGTGAAATTTGATTATTATTGGCACTAGTATGCTTGGGGTACAATGATCGATCATCAGGATGAGTGTGCACACTAATTGAGTCAAAACGTACGTGGCCTTGGTGGCGTTAAGGCACCAAGGAGGAGTACGGTGATGTAATATTCCACCGGAAATTTTTATATATTCTACGTGATGATGAGTGGAATCCCATCCGTAGGGCATGTGGAAATGCGTTCCACATGCAAGGCCGGTGATGAGTGTAATCCCACCGAGGTAAGGTTGATGTTGGAAAATGCGTTCCAACATGTTATCCGCGTATTCGAGTCATAACTAGGTGCCAATATGAGAAAGTATGTATATGCCAATATGAGATTATGCATACATGTTAAAATGAATTGATATGTGTATCAATGTGATATGAAAGGTGAATTTCAAATGCGAAGCTATATATGTTTTGGTTAATGCATTGAGATATATATATGTATCATTGTAAGTTGAGCTTATGAGATGTTGAGCATGACATAATGTTGATTATATGTTCATGCATCATGTTCATTTTGGTTCATGTGGATCGAAGATAAAGTCATGTATTTCATCATGATAATTGCTCGAGCTTGGACCCTGTATTGTCGAAGGTTTGTTTTATGAGCTTACCCTCACTAAGCTTTTATGCTTACGCTCTCTTTTGTTCGACAATGCAGATAAATAGCTTATGGGTGGCATGGGAAAGGAAAGGTCTTCAAGTGTTGCTTTGGTGAGCTCAATGTATGATTTATAAATTAAAGATTTGTAATAGAAAAGCAATGGGATAGGTGTTGTTGTTTTTGATGCTTTGAGGTGTGTTGTTTTGGTTTGGCAATTAGATGCCTTGTTTGAATTGTAAATATCACTTATGATGCATGCCTTGATGAATGCTTGAGTGATGCATGCCTTGATGAATGCTTGTGTGTGATGGCATGTCCTTTTTGGATGATTAGGTTGCTTAGTTGATATGTCTAAGTCTTCTATGTGTTAATTTGTATCTTTGGTGTTGTTGAGATTTTATGTATGTCCATATATGCATAAATTGCTCTTTAATTGGAATGTTATGTATGAATGCATTATACCATGTTTGAATGACTCCCTTGGCTTAAACAGGTGCTCTTGCATGTGTGTATATGCTTTATTGCTTCCTAAATTATGTTCATAGACTTCCTATATATATTCATATTGTGTTTATGGATTGGAGTGGTGACTGAAATTTAGCATTGAATTATGAGTAATGGTTGTGTTTTGATTGGCTAGAAACTATGGTCAAAGGTTTCGAAACCTTCCCAAGGTTTCGAAACTTTTGGTGAAAATTGGGTTCCAGAGAAAATATGGACAGATTTAGTAGTTATAAGAACATGCAACTTTAGAAAATTATAGAAAATTAATTAGTGAGAATTTCGTGCTGAATTTTTGATATATTCTACTTTGAAATGTCTAAAGTTGTAGAAAAATTATAAATATGAGTTTTGATCATTGTAGTGAAATCTGGAAACACATTTCGAACAGCATGCAAAACTGTCCAGTAATGCTCTTAGCTGGACAGTGAACTTTGTAAAATTGTAGAAAATAATCTACTAGGAGTTTCGACCTGAATTTTTGATATGTTAAAATTGGGTATGTTAATTGAATTTAGGAACAAACGGTGTTCGATTTGGAGTTATGTACAGGAAATAAGAAACGAATTAAATTAGGTGGTCAGAATTGTGTATAAATGAAAAGAAGAAAAATTAAGAATTTGTGAATTATTAAAGATGTAAAATTGGATTAAATGGAGTGTTAATAAATTGATTTACAATCTGTAGGATGTGAAATCCACCAATTTTAATGATCAATTTGAAAGTTTAAGTGATTAATTAAAGAAATTAGGAAAATGGAAATTAGTCTAATCGAACCGTAAAAGTATAGGAACTCACTTAGAATTTATTGCTTGATTATGACAAGATTAAAATGAAAAAAAAAATAGGGTTGCTAACCGAGGGGGGATCCTTAATGGGTTTCGCTTCGGTTTTCCCCGTGTGACCCACTCGGACCGGTCATTCGGCTAGACCGGGATGAGGGGGTTACAATTTCAGTTCGGGTTAATTCAGATTCACAAGAAATGAACAATTTTGAATAAAAACAAAGTTTTATGGACTATAGTGAAAAAAATTATAATAAATAAGAGCTAATTTAGACTAAAATAAAGTTTTATGGACTATAATAGGCTCAATTTTGAATAAAAACAAAGTTTTATGGACTATAGTGAAAAAATAATAAATAAGAGTTAATTTGAAGTAAAAATAAAATTTTAAGGACTCAATTGAATTGAATTAAAACTTAAAGGACTTGAATAAAAAACTTATATAATATAAAGGGCTTTATTTATAATTTATCCCAAATTGAAATTCAATTTGGGAATTAGGCGGTTTCAAAATAAATTTTCTCGCCCATATATATATTATAATTTAATATTATTTATTAATTATTATAATATAATATAACTAATTAATTATTATAATAACTTTATAAGTATAAATATATGTGATTATGTGTATATATATGTATTTTTATGTATTCACATGTATATAAATTACAATATATATTTATATATTATACAAACATGTATGTATTTATGTATATGTAATGTATTATACATAAATACATGTATATGTATATACATAATACATACTATGATACTAACAACATACATGTATATATACATGTATATATATATATATATATTATACAAACATATGTATATATTAAATTATTAATACATATAACATATAACATATCATACATAATAATGAATACATATTATACAAATATATCTACGTTAATATATAATATATAATGTATATATATATATATGTGTATGTATATGCATACATAAATATACATATAAAATATATGTATATATATATAAATATATGTATTAATAAAATTATAAAATATATGTATTTATATATGTATTTAAATACATAAATTGAATTGAACTAAAACTTAAAAGACTTTAATGAAAAACATCTAAAATTTAAAGAGCCACAAAATATTTAGCCCATCTAAAATTCAAAGGGCTACAAAATATTTAGCCCATCTAAAATTTTTAGCCCAAAGCCCAACAATTAATAATTATTATATTTAGCCCATCTAAAATATTTAGTCCAAAGCCCAACAATTAATAATTATTATTTATTATTGATATTATTAATTATTATAAATGGGTGGTGGGATATGAGCCCAAAGGCCCAAGGCCCAAACTATTACTGATTATTATTTATTATTAATTATTATATTATAAATACATTATATAACTTATAAGTTATAAGTTTATATATATATATATATATATATATATATATATATATATATATATATATATATATATATATATATATATATTATAGGTTTTAGGGCCCAACTAAAATAAATGGGTGGTGGGATATGAGCCCAAAGGCCCAAAGGCCAAACTATTACTAATTATTATTTATTATTAATTATTATATTATAAATACTTTATATAACTTATAAGTTATAAGTTTATATATATATATATTATAAGTTTTAGGGGCCCATCTCAAATAAATGGGTGGTGGGATATGAGCCCAAAGACCCAAACTATTACTAATTATTATTTATTATTAATTATTATATTATAAATACATTATATAACTTATAAGTTATAAGTTTATACATATATATATATATTATTTATACATTATAGGTTTTAAGGGCCCATCTAAAATAAATGGGTGGTGGGATATGAGCCTAAAGGCCCAAGGCCCAAACTATTACTAATTATTATTTATTATATTATAAATACATTATATAAATTATAAGTTATAAGTTTATATATATATATATATATTATATTTAAACATTATAGGTTTTAGGGGCCCATCTAAAATAAATGGGTGGTGGGATATGAGCCCAAAGGCCCAAGGCCCAAACTATTACTAATTAATATTTATTATTAATTATTATATAAATTATAAGTTATAAGTTTATATATATATACATTATAGGTTTTAGGGGGCCATCTAAAATAAATGGGTGGTGGGATATGAGCCCAAAGGCCCAAACTATTACTAATTATTATTAATTATTATATTATAAATACATTATATAAATTATAAGTTATAAGTTTATATATATATATATAATATATATATATTATATTTATACATTATAGGTTTTAGGGGCTCATCTCAAATAAATGGGTGGTGGGATATGAGCCCAAAAGCCCAAGGCCCAAACTATTACTAATTATTATTTATTATTAATTATTATATTATAAATACATTATATAACTTATAAGTTATAAGTTTATATATATATATATATATATATATTATAAGTTTTAGGGGCCCATCTCAAATAAATGGGTGGTGGGATATGAGCTCCAAAGCCCAAACTATTACTAATTATAATTTATTATTAATTATTATATTATAAATACATTATATAAGTTATAAGTTTATATATATATATATATATTATATTTATACATTATAGGTTTTAGGGGCCCATCTCAAATAAATGGGTGGTGGGATATGAGCCCAAAGGCCCAAGGCCCAAACTATTACTAATTATTATTTATTGTATTATAAATACATTATATAAATTATAAGTTATAAGTTTATATATATATATATATATTTATACATTATAGGTTTTAGGGGCCTATCTAAAATAAATGAGTGGTGGGATAAGAGCCCAAAGGCCCAAAGCCCAAACTATTACTAATTAATATTTATTATTAATTATTATATAAATTATAAGTTATAAATTTATATATATATATATATATATATATTATATTTATACATTATAGGTTTTAGGGGCCCATCTAAAATAAATGGGTGGTGGGATATGAGCCCAAAGGCCCAAGGCCCAAACTATTACTAATTATTTTTTACTATTAATTATTATATCATAAATACATTATATAAATTATAAGTTATAAGTTTATATATATATATATATATATAATTTATATATTATATTTATACATTATAAGTTTTAAGGGTCCATCTCAAATAAATGGGTGGTAGGATATAAGCCCAAAGGCCCAAGGCCCAAACTATTACTAATTATTATTTATTATTAATTATTATATTATAAATACATTATATAAATTATAAGTTATAAGTTTATATAATATATATATATATATATTATATTTATACATTATAGGTTTTAGGGGCCCATCTCAAATAAATGGGTGGTGGGATATGAGCCCCAAGGCCCAAGGCCCAAACTATTACTAATTATTATTTATTATTATATTATAAATACATTATATAACTTATAAGTTATAGGTTTATATATATATATATATATATATATATATATATTTATACATTATTGGTTTTAGGGGCCAATCTCAAATAAATAGGTGGTGGGATATGAGCCCAAAGGCCCAAAGCCCAAACTATTACTAATTATTATTTATTATTAATTATTATATTATAAATACGTTATATAAATTATAAGTTATAAGTTTATATATATAAATATATATATATATATTATATTTATACATTATAGGTTTTAGGGGCTCATCTCAAATAAATGGGTGGTGGGATATGAGCCCAAAGGCCCAAGGCCCAAACTATTACTAATTATTATTTATTATTAATTATTATATTATAAATACATTATATAACTTATAAGTTATAAGTTTATATATATATATATATATATATATATATTATTTATACATTATAGGTTTTAGGGTCTCATCTCAAATAAATGGGTGGTGGGATATGAGCCCAAAGGCCAAGCCCAAACTATTACTAATTATTAATTATTATATTATAAATACATTATATAATATATATATATATATATATATATATATATATTATACATTATAGGTTTTAGGGGCCCATCTAAAATACATTATATAATTGAAAGACAATTGTTTCACATGTTATATAAGTATAATAACGTTAACTTTATGTTAAACATAATACTAACTTATATTTTGTATTTATTTTAATTTTATGAACATAATAAAGTTTATGAACATAATAAAGTTAACATAATATATATTATATAATAAAGCATAATAAGTTTAATATATTATATTATCTATATATTACTAATATATTATATACTTAGTAAAAATTATGACAAATCTTTTCAGTATATAATTTTATTATACATAATATATATTTTTATACTTAAACAAATTTCCAAGTATATAATTTTATTATACATAATGTAGTTACAAATTAAGACAAATTTCTAAGTATAATGGAAGATAAAAATTTTCTAAGTAATGAAATTAACATAATCTACTAAAAAATTATTAAGTTTATAATGAACAGTTTACACTTTAAATTATTTAACATTTTTAGCCAGGTCTACATTAGTTCAGGTCAACAACAGTTCAGGTTCAAAACAGGTCGGGTCCATTAACAGGTCGGGTTCAAAACAGGTCGGGTAAAATCGGATCTCGGGTCGATTCAGTCGGATAATATCAGGTAATTTTCCAGGTCGGTCTCGGGTTCGGGTTCGTTTCAGTCGGATGCAGGTCGGGTTTCAGGTCAAAATTAACAGGTCAGATTCGGGTTCGGGTCGTTTTCAGTCGGACGCAAATCGGGTTCGGTTGCTACAGTAACAGGTTCAACTCGGGTTCAGGTCAGCAACAGTCAGTTACAGTTCGGGTTCGGATCATCAAATTCTCGAGTCAAATCAAGTTCTGACTCGAGCAGGTTTCAGGCAGGTTTTCAGGTCCTGACTTGTTTTTACAACCCTAAGAACAAGGTTGTATATGCTTCTTCTTTTTCAAACAAAGTCAATTTTTATCAAACAAAGAAAAACACATAAACAAGAGCAAAAGAACAGTGGATGAGAGGAGAAACAAAGAAACAAGCAAAACACAACATTAAACCAGAACAAGCAACGAAACAACATGGAGAAAATGGAAAAAACAGTAAAAAACAGCAACAACAAAACAAGGAAAACACATAAACAAAGAAGAGGCAGCACTCATCCAGAGTGGAGAGTAAGGAGGATCCACGAAGGAGATCGAGAGAGAAACAAAACCAACATCCACTCTTCTAGCTGCATGTCGAATCTGTAGCACACAGAAGTATTGGGACGTTGATGGAGATGCAAAAAGAGACCAACAACAAGCATCGTGGTAAGATGAGAGGCATCACGAAGGCTAAGGAACGGCAGAGGCCACGGCGCCAATGCGCCTCACCGCTAGAAAATGAAAGATGAAAGTTAGAAGAAAAAACTCTTCTTGACCGCGAACCAGAAGTCTCTCACACATAAGGGGCCCAAATAGAGCCATGAATGTCGAAGAGAGGCCTCCACAAACGATCCGAACGAAGGGTGAACTAGAACACCTCAAAACAAAAAGAAAAATGAAAAGGCAAAACGAGAGAGTGAAAAGGGAAAAAATAAGAAAGTGAAGCAAAAAAAGGGGTGACGACCGCTTTAACAAGCAGCAGTGCCACCCAAACAAAACCCTAACCCTTATACCAAGAGAAAAGCGAAATAAAAATTTAAGAGAAAGCAAAAGCAAAAGGAGGGGTTATATACGCTTCTTATAACTATTGTCATTTCCATTAAAAAAATGACGGAACATAACCTTACATGGAGAAAGAATTAATGAAATAAATAATTTTAACTGGTTGGAACCATGGATGACATGGCGGGACGACCTATGATGTAAAATTAGTTTTCACCATGCGAAGATTCACTTGGTAAAAAGATAGACATGAAAAAACTAATGAAATTGATTATTTTTATTGGTCGGGACCATGAATGACGTGATGAGACGGGCCTATGATATAATTTCTCATTTACATGAGACAATCTCTTTATTAAGAGTCTCTGGTTTCTTTGAAAAAGTTGTAATGAGAAAGTATTCCAACCAAGGGAAGGTCTGCGGTACGACATTTTAAAATACGGCTAATATATGACGTTACATGTTTTTTCATTTATAGGCTACCAACCAATTTAAATAGGTTTTGGGTTATATTTTAGGTTGCGAATGAAATATTTTACCTCTAAACTGATTTTTTCTAACATTTTAGGTGCCGAATGAAATGTTTCCCTTTAAACTTAAAAAGTAAAATATGATCGTAATATTTTAGGTTCTCGAACCACATAAATTGATTTTTGGTAACATTTTAGGTGACGAATGAAATGTTTCACTCAATTTAAAAACTTAAATATCTCGATAATAATTTTTGGTAACATTTTAAGTGTCGAACCCCAAACTGATTTTCGATAACAGTTTAGGTGTCGAACCTCAAACTCGTTTTCAGTAACATTTTAGGTGACGAACCTCAAACAAAATTTCATTAACATTTTAGGTGTCGAACCTCAAATTAATTTTCGGTAACATTTTAGGCATCGAACCTCAAATTAATTTTCGGTAACATTTTAGGTGTCGAACCCTAAACTAATTTTCGATAACATTTTAGGTGTCGAACCTCAAATTAATTTTCGGTAACATTTTAAGTGTCAAACCCCAAATTAATTTTTAGTAACATTATAGGCACCGAACCTCAAATTTTACCCTTGCAGATCATTTATAAATACTTCTACACTTCTTCCCTATTTTGCAGCATTTTCATGGTTTAAGCTTAAACGTTATTACAAAATTAAGACAAGATTTTGTGCAACCGTTTTCTTTTAAGAACTTACATGTTCATTCAACAGCAACATAAAAAAGAATGATTTATTTGAGTTCATTTTCACGGAGGTTAGCAAATCAACAAGGTACAAATTCTCTTCAGTGAAAGCTAAAATCCCCGTTGATGAGCCTGACCCTGAAGCGCATTACATGCTTACGATACGTACTACAAGTGACATTCGCAAGATATTTATGAGATACAAGCGTGTAGGGGGTACCAACATCGAGTTGTATGTAAAATTTGATGAAGGAGATAGTTGATCAAGAATTGCAGGAGGTGCTCCACCATCTGTAAATGAAGATGTTGTTTCTGTACGTAATTCCAGGAGACGACATGAAAAAGAACAAATAATTGAGAAATTAAACTTCACATCTGATATATGTACATACTACAACAGCACAGAAACAAATTCTTCTTCCATTCATTTTAACCAAGCTTAGTATCAATGAACCATGTATCAAATTTTAAATTGTACTTTTGAATCTAATTTTTGTTTGTGTTGGTCATCATATTTCTCACACATTGGTTCGGCATCGTATGCTTCTAGTGCAACCAATCTGTCTCCCATATTTCTTTAACGAGTAGTATCGATACTGACCATCGAGTTTCGATATGCTTGAATATAAACATATAATCTTACAGGATTTGGTAACATTTAATGTGTCCGTTCTCAGTGTAAGCATCAAATCTTTTCCATAAGTTTCGATACGACCAATAAAATATGAACATGTCAGTATACATGAACATGAACATTGTACACGATTAATATCGAAACTGTACATGAAGTCTCGATATGTTAGACATAAAACCTAAAACGTTTGAGGATTTGGGTACATTTATGTTTCTATGTTTAAGTATTGAAACTCTTAGTTCTGTTACAGCTAAAAATTTTGACAAGAGAAGACATGTCAGGCACGTACAACAAAGAATCCTGATATGGGATGATATGTAAGCGATGTACGTAAGAGATTCTTGACATGAGTCGTGTCAGAGTACAACTTTAATTCCTTAGTCACGCAGGTCGCTTTTACGATATGTTTCAATTTCTTACTAGTTGTGAGTTTGATAGATTGACGATAAGCAACCATTTGTTAATTTTCAAACGTATTCTTACATTGTTTGTTTGGTAAAAGGTAACTTGAATCTTGTTCATATCTCTAGATGAAAAAATTTATTACAACATAACATAGTCATGAAATAATCAAAACAAATTTGTAGAACATCGCAACGTTTTTTAAGTTTTTCCTTTCGACTTTAAATTTATCCAGTTTTTTGTCCAACTTTCATACTTCATCCATATTCACCAAATTTTGCAATTCGGCATTCTGAATTTAAATTTTTGTGTTTTTAGCTAACAACATTTGAACCTAATTTTTCAATTCTTCAACATCTATCAAATTTCTATCATTGTCAATTCATTTAAAGAAATCACAATAACTCTATAAATGCGCAAAATAAATTCAAATTAACGCATTAATTGAATCTGAAATAATAAACTCAACTTATTACTTAATACCTCAAGGGTCACGTTCATAAAATTTCTTCCCTTTGTTCCGTGGTTAATTCATTGTATGTTCGTAAACTTTAGTTGCACTCTTTTTAATACTCCCTCCGTCCCAATTATAATGTTCATTATTGACTTTTCACGTAGTTTTAGGAAGAAAAAAAATTATGTAAGAGATGTGATGTAAAATAATTGAAATGTCAATTTTATCCTTAAAAAGTTAAATTTTATTTTGTTGAAAAACTAAAAAAAGGGTAGAAAGGTAAATGTGTCTTGTAAAAGTTGTTGATTTTTTCAATGAAACATTTTAAGTGGGACAATTTTAAAACACAAAATGGACATTTTAAGTGGGACGGAGGGAGTAACAAATAAGCCTTTAGCTACAACCTTTTTATGGTAAAATAGGTAAATTATCATTAAATTTTATTTTATGACCTATTTTGGTCATTAAAGTTTTAAAACGTTCAATTTACTCACTAAACATTAGACATTAAATATTTTTAATCACTCTATTGTTAAATAATTAACGGTGCGATAACATGTCATACAACATCGAAACAACGCAGTTTTAAAAACATCAAATTCACACTAATTTACATTTTGAAATTCTTAGAAAAGTTACAATTTTCCCTTTTTCTTCTTTTTCTTTCTTTCCTCTTCCTTTTTCTCTATTTTTGTCTGGATTTTGACCACCGTTTCTCTTGACCGGCTACCATGCCGCCCTTCTTCTTCAGCCTCCAACAAGAAGAATCGTATCCAAGTTTTCAATACCAAAAAACCCCTTTTCTTCTACGTTAATCTCACTGAAATTCTCTCATCCTTACCTTTCTTTCTTTATCATTTCTGGGTTTTTCCTCAAATCTTTCTCATCCTCATATGTTTTCTTAGTTATTTAACTTCTTTTCTTCTCTTTGCTCACTTTTGACAGAGGTACATGCACCAATATAGTGAGGTGAAACTCTCTGCTCTTGGAATGGGTATTTTCTATTTGCTCTTTCATTCTATTTCACCACGCTGCTTTATTTTTGGGGTATTAAAATGACAATTTGCTTTTGATGTTCTAGGGATTTTCAGTTAGATGTTATCTGTTAGTTTTTGAGGGATGGAATTTGTTATTTGTATTAGTAGCTTCTTCCTTGTGTGGCTAAGACATAATGGGCATCTGCATACTGTTTTAATTCTCATTATCCTTGTGATTGCAATGTTAACACAAAATGGGTATTTGTTAATTTGAGCGACCCATATCTTCACATTCCTTTTCTTTACTCTTCTTCTTCTTCACCAAATATACCTGCAGTTTTTTCTTTCTTTTGAATGTTAGAGATATTGTTAGGGTTAGTGATTTTAATTCCTTAAAATATGATATTAATCTCAAAATATAATTCTATCCAGTGATTTTTTTAAATGACTAAATTACTACGTGGTTGAAAAAACCATTTGAAAATTCCAGTAAATTGAAGTTTTTGAAATTTTAGTAACTAAAATAGGTCTTTAGAACTAAATTCAGTGAAGATTTACGTATTTTACCCTTTTTTATACACAATCTTAGAATGGTCCTAATTACCAAACTTTCTCGATAACATGTTTAAATCAACAATCAAGTACATTATTATTTCACAATCATGCTCCTCCGAAAGTAACATTCAAATGGAAAATAGATAATTTTAAATATTTAAACAAATGAAAAAGGAATTCATACACTACTCTTTATGATCCTCCTCCGAACCAAAAACCTAGCAACGGGAGGCGTGAGAGCAATGGTGATCGGAACACGAACAGGGAACAACGCCTTGTTACAAATCACAGCTAATGCAAGGGCTCCGCCAGTGGAAGCGGCAAGCTCAGCGGTCCGATTCCTGTGCTTCTCCTCAACCACCACCCCCGCTGATTCCTCCATCGGTTCTTCAATCAAAAACCCATCTGCGTTCGCCGATTGTGGAGATGGGTTTTGGTTCTTTTGGTCGTTGGAGAATCCCGGGAGATGTAACTTGTCGAACAACGATTCAACGTCAACGTTGTTCTTGATGGCTATGTAAAGGCCGGTTATGGAAGCGGCGGAAACCGAGAAGTGGACGCCAAATGCAACTTTCCCGTATTTTTTGAGGAACTCCTTGAATCGGCTTCCACTGAAAGCAGCCATTTCTTGAAGCTTTGAGGTGAGTACGTTTAGGGTTTGGGGTTTAGCCAAATCAAATGTTGACTGCGCGAAATTTAACTTGGTAACTTTTGCCTCGCTGGTTTATAGCCATGGATAGATTGGAGAGCATTGGGCCTACTTGCTAGGCTTTTATGTTTTCCTTTGTGGATCCATTTTATCTAATCTAAGTGCCTAAAAGGCTTACCCTTTTGTTTAGAATTTCCACACGTAATAATATTGAATTTATTTTATTTATAATTAGATTTTGACCGTTAAGAAAACATTTTAGATAAACATATATATAATTCCTCAAACGTGGAATAATGACATCTAAATTTTATTAAACACTATAAAAGATATTACAAATACAATATATCTAGTCCACTAAAAATCTTATACAAAGGTACAAAGAAAAGCAAACTTTTTTATGGAGATTAGCATGCAATCAAAACTTAGAAACCTTCATAAATCTCCTTGTCTCTAGTCTAACGAGACATTTTACGGGTTGAAAAAGGAGTGGTAAGCGAACCAAACTATTAGGCAGATTACTCCGCTGCACATTTTTTATTACATCAGCTAACAAACCAACAAACGAGCGAGGGTCAATCTTTTCTATAACCATCAACAAAATCAAATCAAAAAATTAGTGTCGTGAGGATCTCTATACGAGCATCAAACGACCGCTAAGCTATGCTGAAATCATGTCAAACGACGAAACAAATCACAAAAGCCAATGAAAAACGTGTCACAAAGGCAAAGGAAACACGTGCCACAAGAGCAAAGATTTTTATTGAAACTAAGAAAACAAAACATGAAAGAGCAAGGAAAATAATAAAAAAAAGAGATAAAAAATCAGCTGACGCTGCCGGTTAAACAAAAAGGAGATAAAAAAGCTTGCGGCGACTCTATTGAGAAAACTAAGTTTTTTTAGAGTAAAAATATGATTAAGGATTTTTATACAAATATATTAGGGTTATATTTAAGGTTTATTGTTAGAATTTAGAGTTTAGAGTTTATGTTTTAGGGTGCTAGGATTTGAGATTTAGGTCACTAAACCCCTAAACCCTAAAGTTTACACAAACGTATGTATCAAAGTATTTTCCAATATATTAAGCTAAAGGATCATAATAGCATTTTGCATAAGTGACTATTCCAACCCCAAAGTTGGATAGTAATACATGCATGTATATGAACAACTTTGGATCACTTTAGAACAATTACATGAGCAGACATGCCACTTATAGATGTGAATTAACCCATTCTTGTTTTACACATAGTAAACTAGAAGGGTGTAAGTGCATTCATGTTAATAACATAAGTGAGGATATAGAAAGTTAGAGTGCAGGAAGCAATCAGCTACACCCATAGCTATTATTGTGTTTATAGTTTATGTCGATACCAATTCAATCTATTGAACATGTTCTTGTCTTTTGTCCCTTCACCCAAATTGTCTGGAGAATTTTCAGGTTTAGCTATTGTCCCAAAGTCGAAGGATTCTCAGTTTTTTTTTTTTTTTTGTAAATGGTGACTTTGACCATGCTATTGATGATGTTTCGTGTTGTTGCTTAGGAAAGCAACAATTAATTCACATCTAATACCATACAACACAATCACACGCATGGGGCATGGCACACAAGCCTTATCTTTTCTGAGATCACGGAGTAAACATGCGACCATATCTTCACATAGCACATGTATATGTCACGAGATTCCTACCGGTTTCATCTAATGGTCATGGACGTGATTTATAAAAAAATATTATTTAATCAAAGAAAAGTACAAACCATATATGCCATGACTCCAAACCTGGATAAGAGAAGGTGATACCATTGAAGTAATTAGAGGTTGGTCCCCAAACGAACAATTTGAGTGTAAAACTTATGGACTCATACGACTCACAATTCTCTTGGATCATTATGGTTGCTTCCTCTGCCCCTACTGCTGTTAAACCCTCCCATTCACATACTATCAATGGAGGACAATTTCCGTCACCTTGATGTTTCAACTTTGATTTGCCGCTGCAATTAGTAAATTCTGGTTTGATTTCCCGGTTAAATTTCGGGGAAGAAGTTTTTCATTAACGAGATCGATTGATCCAAAGAAACTCGTGATTTTAGGCTTTAATTACCGTTTGTGTGTTTGAATTGATGGGATTACAGCGGGTCTTGTGATCGGTTATTACTTCTTCATCAACATCCAGCCTAGAGATGTCACGGTAATCCTTGTTCTTTCAGTGCTCTTTTGTTATTTGGTTTTAAAAATGCAGTAGAAATGTTGTTTTAAGCTTAGAGTTCTTAGATTGAAGTAGCTTTTATTTATTTATGTTTTTTTTTTTTTTTGAAAATGGGAGGGCCTCGTTAAAAACCCCTTAACGTTGTGTCAAGGGGAAAAGAGTGCCCGAAACGATATTATTTCACTTATGAATAGTAATTCACACAGTCATACACTTATATTCCGTTACACCCTGTTTTCAATATCCAAAACCCACACATAATTCGTATTAGGACTTAGACCTCTCCTAGCTAGATCATGTGCTTCCTTATTTTTCTCCCTAGCTGCGAAGACTATTTCCCATCTGATCCTCACGCAAATCTTATTACATTCAACGGTCAAGTCTGAAAAAAATGCACGGTGCTTCTGCCGGATTTTTGATCTACTTGATCGCAAGCTCGCAGTCGGATTCAAGCACTAGCTTTCGGGTGTCATGCCATCTAGATGCGCTGAATAGAATACCTGCTTTCCTAATGCTAAGCATCTCTGCTTTTGTTGGGTCAGACAATCATATTGACTTCGAGTATTTAATGAGGAATTTGCCACAGCGATCTCTGAGGATTCTTCCTATACCTGCAGCTCCCATGTTACCTTCCTCTTTTCTATATGAATCGAGATCGCCTGGGCAGGGTTCCTGATGAACTCCGAGATAGAAAGCAGCTTTTCCGGCCACTTGAACTTGATCCACTGGCCAATTTGGATTAACGCCAAATCAAATGTTTGTTCCACTGTCTGTTTTTTGCTGTTGAAAACCAAACCGTTTCTGCAGTTCCATATCGTCCACATGAAACCATGAAAAGCTAGCAACCATACTTCCCTCCAACTGCTTTTGCACAGCGAATTTACCCAAATTCATAACAGGTCCTTTATTGTTTCGGGGATCACTAACTGTACGTTCCACATTGCGCACCATTTTTGTAAGATTCTCCAAGTGAAATCACACTGACAGAACAGATGATTGCTGTCTTCCAGTTCTTTCTCGCAAAGAGCACATTTCTTCCCATTTACGGCCATTATACATCTTTTACTCAGTTTCACAAAAGATGGGATTCTCCCGTGAATGATTCTCCATATGAAGCCTCGATCTTTGTCGGGGCCAAATTTGACCACACTAACTTCCATATTTCTTCCGGCGCGGCATCCATCGTAGAGACAAGCCTACAGTATTCCTTAGGAGTGTAGATCCCAGTTGACGCTCCTGCCCATCTTAACAAATCTGGGTTTAAAAAATGATTTTCCCTGCATTGATCGTATGCCAAAACATATTTCATATTTCCAGTTCCCAGTCGAAGAGTCTGCGTCGCATTTTAATTTCCCATATCCAGCTACCATCAACAATTTTACCAAACTCCTTGATCATCCCGGTTTTGTTTTCAGCAATAGCATAAATCTTTGGGAACGCATATTTCAGTTTTGGAACCTCTTTCCAAGCATCTTCCCAGAATCTAGTGTTACTTCCGTCACCACATAGCCACTTTAAATTTCTTGTAAAAGTATCCTCTTCATTTTCCAAAGGCTTAGCAATCCCTCTCCATACCCACGACGATTTCTTGTAGTTGGCTATACTTGGGACCAAGGTTGCGGAATCAAAGCTGTTTTTCGAATCTATTACCCTTCTCCACAACCGAGAGTCCTCAGTCCCATAACGCCAAAGCCATTTATTAAGAAGGGACCTGTTTCTAATCTTTGCATCCGATAATCCCAGACCTCCACTCTCTTTGGGTTTGCAGACTTGCTCCCAGCTTAACCAATGTATACCATTTTGACCTTGAATGCCCCACAAGAACCTTGCTATCACACTGTTTAGTTTTGAAGCTACATCTACCGGAATCGAGAAGATTGACATGTAATATAATGGGAAGCTTGCTTTTATTAACCAATCGCAACATAGTTTGATGTTCATTTTATGCATGGATTTCTGTTTCAAAATATGTTGATTCCTTAGATGTTTTCTGCCGGATAAATAGTTTATTAGAGGATTAATAGATGCTTACTAGTAGGGGTGAGCGTTTGATCGAGTCGAGTTAAAAAATTCTGAGTTATTCGAGTTGACGCGTCATATTTTACAACTCAAACTTTATTTGAAATTTTTTCGAGTTGAGTTTTCGAGTTCCTATAAAAATTTAATTATAATTATTTATCATATTATAGTATGATTTGATTTCAATTTAAACGACTTTCTCTAATCATATATGCACATATATATTTCTTCATACTTTCTCTAATCATATATGCACACATATATATTTCTTCATATTTTTTCATGTGTAATAATATTTCTTTATATTTTTATATGTCAGTATATATATCATAAATATTTGAGGGACTCGTCTCGAACTTAAAAATAAATCCACTAATTACTAAAAATTTCGAGTTATTCGAATTTCCATTTTACAACTCAAACTTTATTTAAATTTTTTTTGATTCAAGTCGAGTTTATGAAATTTTGAATCGAGTCAAGACAAGTATTTTTGCCTTGAGTTGAATCGAGTTATTCAGTTTTTTCGAGTCGAATCGAGTTTTGCTCGCCCATACTTATTAGACAGAAATAGCTTTTGAAAATTTTAAGAAGCATAAAAAATTAACATGTGGATCACCGGGCAGTGATGAAATAGTTTCCTTATTCGTTTTCTATCTGGAATGAATGAATTAACTAACTGGTGGGAATCGTAGCATTCAGAGTAAACTCACATCCTTTAGATTAATCACATCATACACTTATGTTGTTTAAAATTTTGAATTCGTGTCTAGTACCATACCAGGGTCCTCTAGAGCTAGTTTAACAAATAAATAAGCTACAAATGGGGTGACTAGACATCAGGGTATCTTCCCTTTTCTAGTTGCTTTGGGAAAATTGTCAATTTTTTATAATGTGTTCTTGAAAAATGTGAAAGAGTAACCGAAGCAAAGAAAGTCAATTTGCATATTTAACTTCAGTTGATAAGAATTTCAATTCTACCTAAATTATTATTCACTCCTACATAAATTCTTATTAAAATATAAGAATTTATGTTGGCCGCACCTTAGCCCTTCTCAGTTATATCCTTTGTTTTCGTTTTATGGAGTTTTATTTATATACACATTTGTTTTATCAGGATCCTGAAATCCAGCCATTGGTCGAGGAAGAACCAGAGACATTAAAGAAGATGCTTCCTGAGATACCATTTTGGGTAAAAAATCCAGACTATGAACGCGTACGTAAATATCATTAGTGTCTGTCACACTCTTCCCATGCCCTGAAGCTTTACTGCAAGTAAATCTGAAAACTACTTTCCGTTTTATGTTCTGGCTTTTGAGTAGGTTGACTGGCTAAACAAGTTTTTGGAATGTATGTGGCCTAATCTTAACAAGGTTTAACTTCTAGTCCCAACTAACAGTTGCCTTTTCTTAGTATCTTCTTTTTTTTTCTCAACTCTTTTTTAATGTTCTTGTTCTTTTGTAGGCCATCTGTGCTACTGCAATAAATATTGCCACACCAATAATTGATGAACAAATTCCACAATATAAAATTGATGCTGTTGAGTTTGAAACATTTACATTAGGATCTTTGCCGCCAACTTTCCAAGGTTAGTCAATCAATTACTCTTTAATCTGTTGTTTTACCACAGCAAATAGATTGGATGTTTAGATGTGGGTGCAACATACTCTCCCCACAATTATTTGGTGCTTCAAGCCATCAAATTAGAGGCCACATTTTCATATTAAAAACCATAGTTTTGAAGTTTTAATTTAGTTGATCTCTTTTATTTTTCTTCAGATTTCTCCCTGATCTTGTTAGTCTTCTTCTCATTCATAGGTATGAAAGTTTATGCACTGAAGAGAAGGAGTTAATCATGGAACCATTAATAAAATGGGCTGCAAATCCAAGTGTTACTATTGCCGTAAAAGCCTATGGAATGAAGGCAACTGTTCAGGTTATTACTTTTTTACACTGAACTAGTGTAATTGCGTTGAAGAACTGGGAGAGGTTGTTTGTTGATGGTGTTGCTCGGATTGTTCCAGGTTATTGATTTGCAAGTGTTTGCTCTTCCGCGCATTACCTTGAAGCCTTTGGTCCCAAGTTTTCCATGTTTTGCAAATATTTTTGTGTCCTTGATGGAAAAGGTATTAAGGTTTACAAATTCCATTATTTGTATCTTTGATCTTTTTACATTTTATTGTGATGAAGTATATTTTAGATCTTAACTACATGTATGTAGTAGGTAAATGAGAATGTTTGACTGTATCTCCAAGCTTCAAGTATCTAGGTGAACAGATTGGGCTGTTTCGTGCACCTAAGTCACGAACCATTGTGCACGAGCCATGACATTCTATGAACTTTTATACACTGGTAGTTTCCTTGTTATCTTTTTGGTATTCAGCACATGAAAGTTCTGATTTTATAACAAGCCAAAGCAGCCCTTCAATAAATAAATCCTAGCTTCCCATATATGTTCTGATTTTTTTAAGACCACCCTATCTGTAGGGATGATGCCATTGTTTCTCCCTTTCCCTTTCCCTTTTCGATGAATAGTGAGTAGTTCTTTTTTCTTTGTCTTCTTGTCTGCAGCCCCATGTTGACTTTGGATTGAAGCTTGTAGGGATTGATCTCATGTCGATACCTATTGTCGATAGGGTTGTGCAGGTAAAATGTCATGTAGTGCTCTATCTCATTCATTAAATTCCTTTTCTTGCATCTTTCTTCTAAATGCACAAGTTTTATCCATAGAAGTTTAGGGGCATCTCTTTCTTGGTGCTTTTTTTATCTATGCTAGCTTCTTGCTTTGGAGACAGGAAAATATTATCATTAATGCCCCCAATTAGCTTTGTCTGTATGAATCGTACTTTTGAATGTTCACAAGACAATGTCATGCAGGAAATCATCAAAGATCAGGTAGCAAACATGTATCTTTGGCCTAAAAGTCTGACAGTAGAAATACTGAAAACTTTCCAGGAGTCAAGAACATTGCAGAGGGCTCCTGATAATACACCTGATGGAGGAGGTATGCTTGTAGTCATAGTCCATGAGGCGGAATATGTTGAAGGAAAGCACCACACTAATCCGTATGTGTGTATCCTCTTTAGAGGCGAGAAGAGAAAGACTAAGGCATGTTATTTTATCTGAATAGCATCAGATTAGTAGAGTACACGTCAGTTGCTTGAAATGGCATTGTTTTCTGCATATAGTAAAGAAAAACAGAGATCCAAAATGGGAAGAGGAATTTACTTTTATGTTAGATGATCCCCCCGAAATGATAAAATTCATTTCCAAGTTTGCAGCAGTTCATCAAGGATGGGCCTACGGGTCTCAAATGGGAAGAGGAATTTACTTTTATGTAGACTCCAAAAATGGACGAATTCAGATTGTGTTGCAATGGAGAACCAAAGAGTAATATGTTTCCTTTACCTTAAATATTGTTGGGGGATTGTTTAAATGAAAACAAACCATTTCTTGATTTATATAGATTTTTGTTTGATTGATGCATTGAAAACAAAAATGATTAGAACAAATTGGGTTAGAAATGCCGCTCATAAATAAACATGTGAGGTACTCAATCTGGATTAATCAATGAATAGATTGAATACCGGTGTTTATATTAGAAGGAAATGATACAATGGAGCAAAATATGAATCGATTATATTAGAAAGAAATCAGCAAAGTCAAAACACATAAAAAAATCTCTCTTGTTTCTAGATTAACCAGGAGCTTCATGTTTCCTCATCCCATTTGTTCTTAGGTATCTCTCCGGAGTCGGCGATTATGACTTTCTTTCTAGGTTTCCCACTGTAAGTCCCGGCTCCCCCTTCGATCATATACACAATGTCCATGCCCTGAATAACCTTACCGAAAACAACATGCTCCCCATCCAACCTGAAAAGATCATACCCCGATGAGAAATTAGCCATTTCATCAACAACTTATTTTCTAATGAGAAAAGAGTGAAGCTTCTAGTTCTATCTCCCACTATTACTGGGGTAAACAAGAATACCTTTACTAATCTTTCGTGATCGATGCATTTCCATCAATTGTCCAGATAATGGGAATTTATATTAGCATATCGATAGGAAGCTTTGTTTGATGATTATACGCCTTCACATTAGGATTCTAAACAAAATTTTTTAGATTTTGGATCATAGAAAGCTTACCAACTGGCTTTGACAGTAGTGATAAAAAACTGAGAGCCATTGGAATCAGGTCCTGGATTAGCCATGGAAACTACACCTGCAAATAGATCAAGAGATTGAAGAACCTTGAAAATCAAGACAACATCAAAGAGTTTAGTTCAGAGGCATTTTCTTCAATAGAATCGTATCGAAACAAAACTGATTGCAATGAAACTAATACACATAAGAGTACCTGCATGCGAATGCTTTATCTTAAAGTTCTCATCACGAAAGGTGCCACCATATATAGACTCACTTCCCCTTCCATCACCATGAATTATATCACCACCTTGAACCACGAATCCAGATATTATACGATGGAATGGTGTTCCCTTGTAATGAAGTGCTTTCCCCTTCGCACCCTTGCCTTTCTCTCCTGCAGTTTCGAAGCAATAATTTAAGCATAATTTGCCATGTAAAATTTAAACTGCCTAACAATAATACTCAGGAATTAAATTTTTTTCCACTGCTACATAACTAACACAGATAAGACTTAAGTACCTGTACACAAAGCCCTGAAATTTTCTGAAAACAGAAAACAACAGCAATATTAAGCAACATGTATATATAAATATAAAATCCAAATTCAACAATGGATTAAACAAGTTCCGGCACATTTAAAAATGGAAACAATTGGAGAAAGAAAATTAATACACCCGAATTAGCTGAAAGGTAAGCTAATCACACAAAACAATGACAACATATGGCAAGGCTGTGAGTAGCCTGTATACTGCTAATATGCCAATGGTTTCAAGAAATTGAGTTTGAAGATTGAAACATACCAACAGTTTTGGGTACAACTTCACCATACAATCCAATAACGATTCTACCTGTAGAACACAAATTATATAAATATAAGCTGGAAATAGACAAGTAAGATTTATTCTCATCGCTTCTTTAAGTAAGAAAGTGAAGGCGTAGTACCTACACGCTGGCCATCAATATCGACGTCCAAGTATACTCTGTGGGTGATTTCGTGCTCCTCTTCTACAATCTTCTCTTCTTCCTAATCAACAATTTAGTAGGAATCAATTAATACAAACTATTGTTGAGTAATCTCTCGAGATTGGAAGAGCAAAGAAATATTAGATAAACGTCAAAGGAAATTGCGGCCTCAAGCATGTCTTAACAAAGCACATTCAGAAAAGCAACAAAATCCTTTCACTTGCAAAGTTCAAATTTGGAAACATGCAAATGCCAGATTTTAACAGTATAATTCAAAAGAAATGAGCTTTAAACTAGGCCTATGTTACTCCGTCTTTGTCAATCAGATGATAGTATCAACATATAACTAGACTATTCAATCTGAGATAAACCATATCCAGGGGTGTATTGAATTTGAAATAAAACATACCCAAATCAAGAAATTGCATACAGATCAAAAGAATCAAAACCCAACCAAATTCATGAAACCAAATCTGTTCTACAGTAGAAAAGGCAAGAAACAAATAATAGAATCCAAATTCAGATCCAAAGGACAGATATTTCCACATATCCTGGAGATGAAGAAAAAAGAGTTAAAGAAACGCACCCGTTTAGCTCCCGAGAAAGCGAAAATGAGGAAAACCGAGAGGGCAATCAAGAGGAGGAGGCACCGAGGCTGTAACAAAATCGAGATCTCCCGACGCATCTTTTTCTCAAGTTAATTTCTTTATTTGATTTTCCATGAGAATTACAAAGACAGACAGAAAGAGATCTTCTCCAACACTATCACTCAGTCGCCAATGAAGACTCAATGAGTTTGGGAGTCGAGTTTTATTTTTTTATCAATTCAACAACTGTTTATGAGAAATGGAGAAATTTTACAGTGGATCCAGGTGTAAAGCATATATATAACCAGAAGCACGTGGAGCACGTGTAAGTTGGACAATAAGAAGCAAGATGGACCCACTATATGTCAATTGTCAACCATATGGTTTATCTCTATCATATTCACACGTACAATGATGAAAATATTTTTTGTTAAAAAATATATTTTTATGAATTTTATTCAATAATTATTATAGGATTTGTAAAATTATAGTATACTAATTTTATTAAAAATAAACATAATTTTTAATTGTTTTATTGGTTAATAACATAAGAAACCTTTGTACTTTTAAAAAAAATAATTAATTCTTTGTATTTTTCCACCTCAATTAAATCTTTGAACCAAACAATTAAATTAATTAAGCTCTTGAACTAAGAAATTGAATTAATTAAGTCTTTTGACCATTAAATCTTGACACATTTTTTTCTTTAGATATTATTAGCACATGATACATTACGATTCTATCATGTTGTATTTATAGATTTTTTCAAAAAAAATATTTTTTACAAATTTTATAATTTTTTAGATTTTTTAAAGAATTTTTAAATAAAATATGAAAATGTCAAATGAAAACACTAGGGGTGTGCATAATTAACCATAATCGTTAACCGTTTATCGGTATAATCGTTACATTTTATAGGTTAATTAACCGAACTGTTAAGACTAAACGATTTTGGTTGTCTTAACGGTTCGGTTAACTGAACCACTAAAAATAATGGTTAATGGTTACGGTTATGAGTTTTGATAGACAATTAACCTATAGGTTAACTGTTATTAAATTATCTCTATATATTTAATAAATTATTTTGTGACTTGTGTCGCATTAATTCATGAAAGTTTTCATTTACCTTATATTTGTTTTATGTTAGTTAAATATTTGTGTTTAAATTTTGATGGTGTCTTTTTATGTCCTGAACTTTGATGGTGTATTGCTATGTGATGAAAATTGTAGAAACTTGGAAATTAAACTTTAAACTATTGTGAAGCTTGTGTGTGTTTGCGTTGTGTTGAAACTATGTCGTATGTATGTACTTTTTTTAATTAAGCATGAAATTAGTGTTTATAATCTCTCTATTTAACTAATTTTTGAACATTTTAATTTACTAATTATTGGAGAGATAATTTCATTATTTTAGTGAACATGTGAAAAATATTGTAATAGATCGTCGGTTAACTATGATTTAATGGTTAACCATCAACGGTTAACCATTTCTTAATGGTTAGGTTATGGTTAGCAAAATTCAATAACCGTTATAACGGTTAATAGACCGTTTAGCCTAAACGGTACAGTTAACCGACCATGAACACCCCCTAGAAAACATTGTGTCATGAATGTTCAAATCCGGGTACCCGGGTGTTCGGGTACCCGAAGTACCGGGTACCCGAATCTTCGGGTATCTATAAAATCGGCCCATGTCCCGACCCGGAAATTACGGGTACCCGGACGTTACGGGTACCCGAAAAATTAGGTATCGGGTACCCGAATTTTTACCATTTTTCAAATCATTAAATTAAAAAATATATATACACAAATTTAAACGTTCGAATTACATAATCCAACATCCAAACATATAATTTTAAAATCCTAATTACAAATTACATTGTATTTTATATTTTTATTTATTACGGTAAATTACCATAAATTCAAGACTTCAAATTTTTTTTTTTTCGATGCGAAATCTTTATTACTGTAATATATATATATATGGAGTGCAAATATTGTAAATTGTATTATGTGCGTTTCGAGGAGTCTGCTGGAGACTTGTGGATTGACGGTAAAAGCTACAAACTCAAGCAAATTCACTGGCATTTACCTTCAGAACATCGCATTGATGGACAAGAGTACGCTTTCTCTTTCTCTCATTCTCTCTCCAACTCTAAATATTGTGTGATTCGGTCGGTCCAATTTGATTATAACTATAAGCCTCTAAATATACAGATTTGCTGCTGAGCTCCATATATGGTCCATCTGGCACCAGATAACAGCACTGCTGTAGTAGCATTGTATATATATAGAGTGCGGTGAAATACATATACATACAAGTAATATTATAAATTGTAATATATATGAAGTGTGAATACTGTAAATTGTAATATATATATATATATATATATATATGCGGTGAAATTGAGAGAGAAGATTAGTGCGAATTGTAAAGGGTGAGCATTTGAGGGATCGGGATTTAAAAATTAGGTTGTTTGATTTAGAAATATAGTGAATATAAGGATATTTTGTTTAAAAAATAATTATATTTAAAATAAAAAAAATAGGAACCGGGTACCCGAAATTAACCGGGTACCCAAAATTTTCTACTTTTGTGACCCGGGCCCGACCCGGGAAATGGCGGGCCGGGTACCCGACCCGGGTAAAAAAAAAATTCCGGGTAATTACCCGGTTATTTGTGTTCGGGTAGTCGGGTTGGGTAATTTTGAACACCCCTAGTCATGATGCACTGTACTAACATATCCAAAAATATTAAGATTTAATGATCAAAATTGGTCAAAGGGATTAATTGACTCAATTTCTTACTCTAAAGGCTTAATTGATTTAATTTCTTGGTTCAATGCTTAATTGATTCAATTTCTCAGTTCAAAAGCTTAACTGGGTACAAAACAATTTTAAGGGATTAATTGCTCTCTTTTTGTAACCCCCTCGTCCCGATCTGGCCGGATGACCGGTCCGAGTGGGCCACACGGGGAAAACCGAAGCGAAACCCGTTAAGGTTCCCCCTCGGTTAGCAACCCTATTTTTTTCCTTCATTTTAATCTTGTCTAGAGGAGTATTAGATCTTAGGTGATCAAACAGCGGAACAACATACACGAGTCAATCAAACGAACCCAAAACAACATTTAACAGTCCAATTTTAAACTTAGACTGCAGGCGGTATCGGTACACCTAAGGGGTGTATCGATACGCCTTGACTAGGTCAACTGGTCAGAGTCAACCCGTGGAGACCGTATCGATACCCCCAAAGAGTGTATCGATACTCCCCCCCAAAGGTCAACTTTTCACGGTCAACGCTAAGATGACCGTATCGATACGCCAGAGGCCCGTTTCGATACCAAAATGGACAGTAACTTCAGTGACCAAAAAGGTATCGATACGCCCCCTCGCGTATCGAAACGCGTGGCCTGAAACAAGAAGGCCGTATCGATACGGGTCCAACCGTATCGATACCCCTGCTACGAACTTACAAGTTTTAGCTGATTTAAGACAAAGAATGCCCCTAAATCCCTCCAAAACCTCAACCAACACACTAACATCAATCCTATGGCAAACCAACCATATAAGCATGCTTTAACTTGAAACCAAAGGCACATTTCAACACAAGGTGATGCACAAACCATACAAGCAACATAAGCATTCAAACATGGATCAAGGCATCCATACATAGCATTCAAACAAAGGGGCAATTTAGCATAAAAGGACACACATAAAAGTTCATAAGGCCCTATAAGGCACAAGTCAACATATAAGAGGTTTGCATCACTAACAAGGCAACCTAAACGTCTAGAGGCATGCCACCATACACAAACATTCATCATAACATTCATGCATTACAACCCATAATCAATCCAAAAATCAACATAAGGCCAACACAAAGGAGTCTAGATACAAGCTCCTAAAACACGTAGCATTTCCCATTGCAAACTACTACATTATTTAATAAACCATACTTGAGCAATTGCCACACGCTTGGACGCCCTTTTCTTGCTCCTTGCTAACTCCAAGCTAAAGATCTGCATTTTCAGAAAAGGAGAGCGTAAGTATAAAGCTTGGTGAGCGGATCTCTAAAACATAACTACGACAATGCAGGGTTCAAAGCTTTCATTAAAAGTAAAGACCAACACATACAAGTCATCCAATGACCTAATCCTTCTACTAACATACAAGTTCAACCAAAGGTCAACAATATAAGCATTTATCGAGGCATTACACTTCATGGCATGCATAAAGGCATGATCCTAAATTAAAGCAAAACCATAAAAGAGAATGATATAGTGAGATACAACATGAGCACACATGGTATGCACAAGCATAACCAAAACACACACGGTGGGACTACACATCACCGTTTCGACTAGTAGTTTTCCAATGGGACTACACATCAGAGTACTCTTCTACTAGTCACTACCGGCGGGACTACACATCACCGGAGTCTTATACCACTCGCTACCGGCGGGACTACACATCACCGGAGCAACGACAACCATCACGTGAGGTTCGACACCAACCATGCAACACAATATACAATCACTATCATGCGACATGTACTCACTATATCATGCACAACCAAACAAGTGGTAACAAAATCCACAATTAGGCATCACTTACTACTTACAATCTTACCAATCACAAATGGTCTTACTCACCATTTTCGTGCACAACCTGCACCAACTTACACACATCTTACAAGGTATAACAACGTCACCATTATCACCACCATACATCATTAACGATATAGTAATAAGCAACATGCTTCTACTCAAAGTATTTAAATTTTATGCTTAGCAAACCATCATCGCAAGTAATGAAAACAAACGGAAAAAGAGGAAATTAAAGAGGTGTTTCTCATCAATTTACTCTTGAATTTAAAATTGACTTTTCAAGCCCAACTAAACTCTTTCAAAACCAACCTTGAACCAAAATGATTCTTGAAAACATTTCCACATTCATATGCTTGAATCAATTGATCAAAGCCATTTAAAACATTTTAACCACTCACCTAAGCTTTCAAGCTCCAAGCCAAGCAAGCAACCTCCCTTAAATTTCTGGATTTCTTCCCGAAGCTTCTCCAACACGAATTCCCGCTTCTAAACAACCTCAAACACATTTCAAACAATTCCAAATCAGCCCAACATCAAAAGACCAACCTAGAACACAATTCAAATTCAATTTACAACGTTGCAAGCCATGAACAAACCCCAATATTTGCAATCTCGGTCAGCCCCAAAACCATGTCCAAAAACCATGTTTCCAACATCCATTGCACCCACAAATGATCCCAAATCAACCCCTAACCATAGTACTACCATTGGGCTATCAATTCCCACCTAAAACAACCCCCAAAACTCACCCAAAATCCTCCAAAAACCCCATTTATACCCAAATTCGGGAATTCATTTAAAACACTCTAAAAATCATATATGTTGGACTATTTGATTCACAAACAACATATCTAACATAAATAAACCAAAAGCCTTGATAAAAACTCATAAAGTCACAACCTTTAACCAAAACTTTGAAAAACCCAAATTCTAAAACATTGATGAAAATGAAATATATTTGTACTTCCAAGTAGAGGAAGATGAGAGCAAGTCGAAAATGTAATTACCTTTCAAAATGCTCCAAAAATGGAGGCAAGATTTGATGGAAAAGCACCAAGGAGGGGGAGGGGAGTTTGACGTAAAAATGGAGAAGGGTTGGGGAAGAAGATGGCAAATTTGTGTTTTAAATAAATTTGGATGGCCATTTTATTACAAAAATGCCATTAATGAGATGACAATCTCATTTACTTTAAAATCCATGAATTTGAGTTTCAATCCAATTTGGTCCAACACAATTGTTTGTTTTGAGAAAATACGAAGGCCAAAATAATACATTATTGTTTTAATTATAAAACTGAAACCCGAAACAATATTAAAATATTATTTTCACCCGACCCCTAAACTCGGGTGTTACACTTTTTTAAGTTCAAGGGCTTCTTACATCCTTAAGCATGTTCTATTTAAATAACATAAAAAAATATGAAATGACAAAAATATTGGTTAATAATATTAATTGTAATTTAAATTAAAATAATTTAATAATTTATATAAAAAATTTGGTATTCATTTAACTCTGACATCAAACTCGATCAAACCTTATTTATTAGTATAAAAAAGTAATTATTTGAACATTAAAATTCATCTATTCATTTTATGATCTAATATTTTTATTAGATTACATCTAAGTATTTTATATCATATTATATATTTTTTATATTTAACCATTCGCGTTATATAATTTTTAGATGTTTTGTATAACAATGTCAAAAAAATTCTTAACGTTTGACTAGATAATTGTTTGGGTAAACTATATAAATGGTTCTCTGATTATATTTCAATTTTTTGCGTCCCTTAACTATCAGAAGTTACAAACTGGTTCCGGACTAAAAAACATAACAAATTGGTCTGATGTCGTTAAAAATTAACGAATGATGATGTGACAGTTAACAAAAATTGGCATAATAACACATTTAGTCCTCTATTTTTTAATTTGTTTAACTTGATCCTAATTCTAAAAAATAACCCACATAATTTTAATATTCTATCAATTTAGTCCATCTTCTTTATGTTTCTTCTCATCTTTAATTCTTCAATTCATTCAATCAAAAAGTTGGAGATAGCTTTGCTTTTGATAACATATTTTTTAAAATATTCATTTTAAAATAAGATATATCAACTATTAAACTACAAAAGATAATAAAAACGAAATTAATAGAGATCACTGACTTTTTACACGTCATTCAATTAAACCAGAGGATTGACTGGAGTTGTGGGAGGAAGAATACAATGGGAAAAGAAATGAAAAAAGAATTAAATAAGTTATTTAATTTTTTTAGAATTAGGATCAAGTTAAACAAATTGTAAAAGTTGAGGACTTATTATACCAATTTTTGTTAATTGTTACATCACCAACCGTTAAATTTTTAATGACATTGAACCAATTTGTTATGTTTTTTAGTCGAGGGACCAATTTGTAACTTATGATAGTCAAGGGATGCAAAAAATGGAGTGAAATCGAGGGAACATTTATTTAGTTTACCCTAATCATTTTGACTTCTATTTTTAAGTATATTTAACCATTATTGTTTCATTTTAGGTTAAAATAGTTCATCCGTAGATAAAAAAATAGTTTCTAACAATAAATAATTTAAATAACTTGACAGAATGAATGACACATCAACAGAAAAATATTTTTCTATAATTTTATAAAATTATTTTTGACTAATATGTCATTCTGTCAAGTTAGCTTCTTTATCTATATAACATTATTATGTCATCATCCCTTGTAGGGTTATCTCCGATATTTTCGGGGCCCTGAAAGAAAATTAAAAAATAGACCTCTATTGAACGAAAATATATTTCATCTATTTGAACTATTAATTTAAAATTTCATTAATCAATGACAGAAACACCATTGAACTCTTTTAACACATTATTTTCATTGTTAGATAATTAAAAATAGAAGATAACAAGCTAAAAATACAAGAAAAAACTAAAATTGTAATTAAAAGCTAAAAGTAAAAGCAACATAACATGATTTTTGAGCCAAATAATTTCAGAAATTAAAAGAGACAGATTTGGTTCTTCAGAGAAATGAGAGAGTAAGATGTTGGTTCGCAACGACAACTCAAGTTTGAAAAAAAAACCCCTTTTCTTTAATAATTCTAATGTAGATATATTGTTTTTAAGGTAATTATTGTTAATATTTTTTAATATTCAATTAATATAGATTAAATAGAAATTGAATGTCTTAGAATTTAATTTTTTAAGGTCCATTTTAAATTATATTACACTTTATTTATTTATTAAGGTAATTTAAATTAATTCTTTTTCATTTACAATATAATACTATTTGTTTAAAGCAATTGTTTCCCGTTATATATTTTATAAGTAAAAAAAATGGGAAACAAATGTTTTAAGCAATTATTTCTCTTTTGTATACAACCAATTTGTCTAAAATAAATACTTATTCTTTGCATGGTTTGTTTTCAATAGAATACCATTTAGATTTTTTTTTTCAATTGTTTATAACTAATGAGACTTGGGTGAGGTAGTAAAAGTTTTGGAGGTCGGCGTCAAATGATATAAAGTAGAGCCTATTTTATGGAAAATTTTGTTTACAAGTAATAGTAAAAGGAGGACATTAAGAAGGTCGCGAACTCCTTCGCCTCTTGTTGTTTTTTCTTTGTCCTTAGGACTTATAACCAGGCAGCCGACTGATTTGTCAAATTTGCTAAGAATCAGCAGGCTCAAATGATTTGGAGTCCTGAAATCTCCCCCCTCACCCCCACCTTATGTACTTGTAATCCTTTTTTAGTGATATAAAGTTTCCTTTTGAACAAAAAAAAATGATAAAAGAGAGTAGTTCCGCGGTGAGGCGGTTAATATACGGCTAATATATGGCGTGACCGGTTAAATAGGTGACCGGTTAAACATAATAAAATAGGTAAAATTACCTATTTTGTTGATAAGAGTATCAACATATCCAGTAAAATTACATATTTTGTTGATAAGAGTATCAACATATCAAGTAAAATTACATATTTTGTTGATACTTTCGAAAGTATTTATACTTTTCTAAAAGTATCGATATTTTTTTTAAAAACAATGTAACCGGTTGCAATGTGGCTCGAAAGTATCGATACTTTTAAAAAAGTATCAACAAAAAGTATCGATACTTTAATACTACCTAATATGTTGATACTCTTATCAACAAAATAAGTAAATTTTTACCTATTTTGTTATACTATACTTTTTTAAAAAAGTATGGATACTTTTAAAAAATATAGATACTTTCGAAGGCCTCATCAGCTTAAACTTTAATAAAAAAATAGGTAAAACGCTACCGAATATGTTGATACTCTTATCAACAAAATAAGTAAAATTTTTACCTATTTTGTTATACTATACTTTTTTAAAAAAAGTATGGATACTTTTGAAAAAGTATAGATACTTTCGAAGGTCCCATCAGCTTAAACTTTAATAATAAAATAGGTAAAACGCTACCGAATATGTTGATACTCTTATCAACAAAATAAATAATTTTACCGATTTTGTTATCGTGGGATTTCCAAGGCCCCATCAGCTTAAACTTTAATACTACATAATATGTTGATACTCTTATCAACAAAATAAGTAAAATTTTACCTATTTTGTTATACCTACCGATAACTTAAGTTTGCCAGTTACCAATTTTTTTAATATTTTTTAATGTTTTCTACCGAATACATTATTTAAAATCAAGATATCCGGTAGCGCTTTACCTGTTTTGTTATTTATCTTACAATATTTCTGGTAATGCCGTTTCTTAGCCATATATTAGTCCGCCTTACATTAGAATTCTCCGGTAAAAGAATTGAATTTGTTTACAAGTTGTTTGCCTGCCACATATGCCTATTTTACGAGGCCCCAGGAGATTGGGGCCTGAGCAGTAGGGGTGTGAAAAAAATTCGATTGGATTGATTGAAATTCGCTTTATCTGTTGATCTAATCCAAATTTTTGGATATTCAATTTGTTTTTTATTGTTTGAATAATTTGAATTGATATTCAAATTTTTTTGATTGAATATGGATAGTTATTTCACATTTGGATCGGATATCCGATTATCCAATATTCGAAAAATTCAAAAAAAATTATAGATATAAATCTTGTTATATTAGATATTTTTACTTATTATATATGAAAAATTGAAATTTCCATGAATACAATTCTTATTATATTCAATAATTTGTTCAGTGTTATATTCGAAAATTTAAAATTTCCATGAATATGACCACCAAATTAAAAAAAAAAAATTAAATCAAATCATAAATTCGGATATTCAATTTTTTCAGATTGGATACGGATCGCTAAAGTACTTATCTAAACATTTCGGATCAGATCGGATATCCGAAATGAACACCCCTGCTAAGTAGGCGCTCAGGGTGCTCCTGCTCTTAGCCGGGTCCCCTGCCACATAGGCTTGTTATGTCAATTTAAGTCATTTACCGTTAGTTGATTAATAATTTTCATCTACAAATGAGTTATTTTAACCTAAAAAATAATAAAACTTAAAATTAATTATATGATATATATATATATGTCAAAATAGTTCCAATCAAACTTTAGAGACATTTTTTAATATTATCTTTTGTATATTGTTATCAAGTATGTATTATCTTTTTTCATTTTAATTACCTTGGCATCAAGATTATCCATGGGCATGCGATTAGGAGACAAGGTTTGATTTAATAATACTAGGGAGTATTGTGAGATTCATTAATTGCCCATAGTTCATATAAGTTTGATTTTCGACATTTGACAATGTAATGAAAGAAACGACCATGGTTTCAGGTTCATAGAAAGATAATATGGATTAGATGAATGGATGTTCTTTCTTCACCAACCAGTCCCCATTTAAATATGTCACTTTCATTGCCTCATAAGTCATATCAAAATCCAAAGCATTAATTTTCAAATCCACAGGATGAAGAAAACACACAATCATACTTGCAAATTGCAATTATATGTTTCAACATCGGCGCGTTGGTTTCACTTAACACCGCAACTTAAAAAAAGTTCCTCTCTCTCATGAAAGTAAAGTCTCCTGGTCTATGGTTTTCGACCGTGTAAGTCGATCTTAGCTAAGGCTTAGTTTGTGGTTGCTTTTAAAAAGTGTGCTGAAAAAAGTAATTTTCAGACTAGCTGTTGAAAAGTAATTTTGAAAAGTTAGTTAGTGTTTGTCATTGATGTCAAAAAGTGATTTTGAGGAGATAAAATGTCTATTTTAAACATGATATTGAAAAGTAAAAATAAACTTGGGTGATGTTCAAATTAGTTAATGTTATGATATATGAAATAAATCAATTTCAATTATAATAAAAAAATTATTTCTTGAAAAAATTTAAATTGAAAATATAAAGTACATGTGACAGTTTTAGTAGGACAGAGGGAGTAATAAATATAAAATAAATTACAAATAAAACAATTTTATTCTCAATATAAATATTATAAAATATATATTATTTTACAATTATGTATGCATAAACATTATTTTAACAATAAATTATAATTAAATAACAAGAGTAAAAAAATAATTTTATTTTCAAACTAGCTTTTCCACCCAAGAAGCTATAAAATCTAGCTTTTTGGTTTGGGTGGAAAAGCTAGTTTTAAAAGCAACAAAAAACAACCTATTTTAACTAAAAATACTTTTTTAAGTACTTTTAGGTTGCTAAACGCAACAAAAAACAGACCCTAAGTGATTGTTGAATGGATTCTCGTTCCAGTATTTTGGGTCCTCCCCCAAGTCGGCTCTACGGTTTTACCGATGTCTAGAACTTTGTCTTAGCGTGGTGCTCGGAGTTAGAGGGAGATTACTTTCAGAGGGATGAAACTTTCATGCTTCCATGGAAAAGGGCATCATGTTTAAAGCTGATTTTCACTCTGGTTGACGGGAGGTGGATGAAGTTATTCGATGGTAAGAATCACTGAATTCAATGGCTTCCACTTAGTGTGAGGCGGCACCGAGATCGTTGTCTCGCGCTAGAGGGGGATTAGGACCCTAGAAGAGTATTTGGTTCAAATATGAAAAGTTTTTATAGGTCTTCTGATCTTATGAGGATCGCCAAAAGCTATATTTTGACCATTGTGGCAGCGTTTTGCTTACCGGTGATGGATGTAAAAATCTGATCATCGTTTGGTTGAAGGAAGGCGAGGATGATGGGACTGTTACCCTTTTGCCCTTGATTTGTACTTTGACTTTCTTTAGCGTGCATGTAAAGCTCCCCTTTAGAAAGCTGTCAGTTTTGCTTGGTATGGCTACTGATTTTTTAACCCTTTTGTTTAAAAGGCTTGTCTTTTTCCCTGCTTTGGTGCTTATTTGTCAGATTTTATTTTGTTGGAGCAAAGGTCAGATCTCGCAAATTCGAGAATTCTTGTTGACTTTCCAGCCTGTAACGCTTTCAAGGTGTATCCTCATTACTCGACAATTTTGTGTTTGATTATACTTTCAAGGAATTGAATCCCTTTTCACCCCAAGCTAATCATGTTTTCTCGACCACCTCCCAAGCCCCATATTCGCAATGTTGGGCCTTTTCTCGAAGTCTCCAATGTCTTCTGCACTCTGATACAATGCTTATTATAGCTCGTTGGCGGTTTATTTCGCTCCTTACAGCTTTGCCGTCTTGCCTTGTAGTTGTCTATGTGATTTCTGTTGGTGATCCTCCGATCATGCGGACTGAAAACTTTATGTTGCAAGCAATCATTTCTGATCAAAGAGCTCTTCCGAATCAGACTTCCATGTCACCAGAAATGTTGATGGCAATCATTTGGCCTGTGGCGGCCGTGTGTTTCCTGATCTCCTTTTTCCGTTGCTTCCTTCCTTTCAGTTCAGGGTTGGTTTTAAGGCTTTATTTGCCTTGACCTGTATCGACCTTTTGGTCGTTTTTATCTGGAGCTTATGTCTCGATGTTTTTGTATGCGACTTCTTATAGTAATGAATCGTCCTTTTATTTAGTCAAAAAAATATATGTTTCAACATCCGTTCTGTTTTCATCATAACAATAATCTCATTTCTCAAAAACAAATAACCAAATGTTGACTCAATCCAACCCTTCAGAAACAACAATAATAAAAGAACCAAACAAACAATCAAGGGTTGCAAAGTGTCACGGACTTAATTCTTCAAACTCGATCCGTGCGGCACTAGCACTTCTCGGCACAATGCTAGTAAGCCTTGATGTCGCAACGCTATGGCAAACGAAAGGAGCAAGAGAGATTTACAAGGAAAGGGACCTTGTATTAAGCAACGGAAGCTTACAAGAGAGAGCTTTACAAGTGTTTAAGTACACCCTTCTTGGATGGTTTTCAAATGAACTAGGCAAGCCTATTTATAGCCTCCAACCTCCCTAATGGACGGTGGAGATTTATTTGATCGGACGGCTCACATTTTGCCTCCAAAAATATCTAAGGGACCTAGACATATCTAGATAATTCCACACTTATCTACATATATCCTAAATGGTCTAAAAGCTCTACTATATTCTAAGTTACTCTAGAATATTCCGGAGTCGTCTGGAGTTGTCCCGAGCCTTCCAGACTTGTCCCGAGCCCTCTTGATCTTTCTCGGGTCTTCTAGGTTCCTCCGGGTGAGCCTAGATTGATGTGGAGCCTTCTGGAACCCCTTGGAGATGTGTGGAGACGTTTGGGGCCCTCTAGGCCGTTCTAGAGTCTTCCTTGGGTCTTCCTTGGCCTTAAAAGGCTCATAACATCTCATTTCCTTCAAGTTGGCCCGTGAGCACCTAGGTGGTGCACCTTGGGCGCGCGCAGCGCACCTAGGTGGGGCAGATCGGGCGCGTACTGCGCACCTGGGTGGCACAGCTCGGTGCTGCTCAGTGCACCCTGGCGGGTGTGCCCCTCGGTTGGCTCGGTCGCGACCAGGCGGGGCGTGACAAAAGGCACACTTACACCTTGCATGCCTTACTTAATGCTCACTGTTTGAACACTCCCTTGCAAAATGCCCAGACCCTCCACAGTTATAACAGCCCAAACCGCCTCCACCATATCTCCTTCCGCCACCTTGTCCACAGTCTCTCGCCATATGTCACATCTCCCCACACTTAAAGCATTCTCCACCTCCGTCGCCTTCTCTTCTTCCTCTACCACCGTAACTGCCTCCACCGCGTCCAGATCTAGTGGTACCACGAAAAGGTTTTTCGTTGGGGCCAGTGACATCAGCAGCCTTGAACCGATCACCTTCAGAAAAATTAATGACGAACTCGGCTTCTTTACCGTCAGCGAGGCTACAGAAACCGTCGGAACGGATCGAAGACTGGTGAACGAACAAGTCTTCACTGCCGTCGTCTAGTGTTATGAAGCCAAACCCCCTTTGGTCACTAAACCACTTCACCTTCCCAGTCAACCTACTCTCACCCATGTTTCCCCCAAACCATAGCTCAGATCTTAAAAAAAACCAACACACACAAAACTAAAACTAAAACAAAAAATAAAAAGCAAAAACAACGTCGAGGCATAGACTTTATATTGCAGATCAGAACAATGCAAATGGTGTGGTTATCACGTCGGATGAAAATTCTCTAACTCTTTTCGGTGCCCCTAATTATGCCTTCATACCTAAAATTAAGTTTATGGTTAGGGTTTATAGTTATGGTTTAGAAAATTTAGGATAAGGTGTATTTTTAGGTATAGGGTTTATGATTTAAAATTTAGGGTAAAGACTTCAAATTTAATTTTATTATATTTTTTAGTGTTAGGCATAAATAGGAGCACTAAAAAAAGGTAGAAGATTTTTATCCTACCACGCCAGCCTTGAAAAATATAAATAATTAATCATGTTGGAAATTTAAATAGATCAGAGATAAAACGACAAGGATAAAGGGATTGAACGTCGGGGAATTTGGATGAGGTGGGAAATATGGCGCATCCTATTATATTAACATAAATCATCACTGAACTTTACTTTTAAACTTATTACTAAAATTTAGATATTAAATGTTTTATCACTAAAATTTAAACATTAAACGTCTTTTATCACTTGAGTAAAAAAAAGTCTTTTATCACTCTTAAACCTTAAACAACCATGGATGGTGGTGTTTAGTTCCAAATTTTACCAATTACTTCGTCTCGTCCCCTAAGTCTTAACTCGACCTTCATTTATTGGAAAGTAATCAGAAATTCACGAATCGGTAAAAAAAATTGGTTTTTCTCTCGTTGATTTCTTTCTTCCGTCGTCGGATAGAGCTCGTTTTTCAGTATGTTGCTTCTCTTGTGTCTTTGATTTTTTTCACCGTTCGGATCTTAAAGAAATTCCTTCGTTCGCCTGTAGAACTAATGTTTTGATATAATAATTGAAAAATGTTTTGGACTGATTTAAAAAAGAATTCAAAACTATTTCCAAAGTCCAAATAACTTGAAACTATGTTTAGGGATGTTTTCAAAAAGGTTTTACATGTTTTCAAAAGCCAAACTACACAAAACCGTCCAGGCGTTTCGAAACACCTTAGGGCATTTCGATACGGGGGATTCTAGTAGCAAAAACGTTTCGATACGAGTATCGAAATGAGCCTTCCCTGGATGAGATTTTTGCCTAGCGTTTCGAAACGGGCTATGCCGTTTCGATACGCCTACGTGGCATCGACCCCAACGATCATAAACCCCAACGGCTATTTTCCAACTAACATTTAAATGCAGAGCATTTCGATACGGTGCCTAGCGTTTCGATACGGGCGTTTCGATACAGCCCATGGCGTTTCAATACGAATGCTTGTCAGACTGCAACGACTCTTTCTACTTGAAGAGCGTATCGAAACGGGTTTGAGCGTTTCGATACGGGTAGCAGCAGAACTGCATTTATGGTGGGAAATAAAGTCCTCAACGGCTCCAAATCATCCCCAACGGCTAGTAACGACTATAAACTCATCAAGGAGTATAAAAGGGACCTCCAAGCATCAAGATATGGTTAATGCTTCAATTTTCAATCAACTAATGATCAAATATTGTCTTAGTACTTAAATTGTCAATCCTTGTATAGACAAACACTAGTGAGCCAAAATTGTCAAATTTGCTCAAGTATTTTAGATTTTGGGTGAGTGCAAATTGTGCAAACAAATACCTATTAGAGGGATTTAAGTTTGCTTATCTTTTCTCTTTTGTAAAAGAGGATTTGATCAAAGCTTTAGGTAGAAAGCTTGATCGGTGTATAAGGGTTTCCTCTTAAGCCTAAAAAATGGGACGAATCAATAGTGGATTGATTGGAAATCCTTAGTGGGAAGCTAAGGTAGTGGATGTAGACCTTGGTTAGAAGGTTGAACCACTCTAAAATCATTGTGTCATCTTTGTTTTAGCTTCCACACCAAATTCACCCAAAAATTCACCTCTCCACCACTTGGTGAGCAACATCGGTTGAACGAATCTAGCACCTTACAACTCAACATCGCCGATAACTAGACGTCATCAAAAAGTTAATGAATGCAGGGGTTGATGTACGTAGGTGCATGGTGGGTCATGTGACCCACCATTAATTTTTGGGATAAACTACAACAGAGGTCACTCAATTATGGGTAATGTTATATTTGGGTCATTCAAATTTTGAAAGCTACATTTGAGTCACTCAAATATAGGTAAGGTTACATTTTGGTCACTCAATTATAGGTAAGGTTACATTTGGGTCACTCAATTATGGGTAAGGTTAAATTTGGGTCACTCAATTATGGGTAAGGTTATATTTGGGTCACTCAATTATGGGTAAGGTTATATTTGGGTCACACTTTATACTTAAAAAATTATGGCTACAAAAATTACATTTGGGTCAATCCTCAAATGCTCGAACTTTTGTAACATTTGTCTTTGAAACTCATAAGAACTTTTACAATATCACACTTATCTTTTTAGACGTTCTATTTGACAAAAAAATGGTTAATCTCGATCTCTCTACTCACCCATTTCTCAATTCAACTCTCTTGTCACTTTTATCAATTGGAGATTGTTGTTACTTTTTAATTTTTTTTAAGTAGATAGATTTCTTTAACAAAATATACTTTTTATGCTTATTTAGTCTGTTGTAGTTAAATTGATTGTCTGGAGGGACTCAAAGCCTTAAATCTCTAAATAAGATAAATAAGTAAACCACCAAACTTAAATTCTTGAATCCGCCCCTGAATGAATGAGTGATAAAAATATTCAATGTCTAAATTTCAGTGAATAAATTGAACGTTTTGAAACTTAAGTGCTCGAAATAGATTTGAGAGTGAAGTTCAATGATGATTTACGTGATTTACCCATTATATTATACGAAGGAAGAAAGTTACTAAAGTGCCCACAGTCGTAAAAATGTGTTGAAACAATACTTCATGTCTATCTGACATCTGTCTTAATCTCACAATTTTAAACACAATTATGTTTTGATATATTAATTATTTGATAAAAATAAATTCTTTTTTTAATAATTTTATGTCATTTGAAAAATTATAATTTTTTGAATTGAAAATTTATAATTTTTTTAAATAGTTATGTATTTATTATCTAAAAAACAAAAAAAATTACAACAAAATTAAGCTCGATACATTGAGTTCAACCCTACGTATAAACTCTAAACATAATCTCTCGTTTACATTATCGGTTCTATTAAAACTTTTCTAGTGACTCCAATCTATACATAGTTATCTGTTGGGTTTTTTTATTATTGAGATAAGTTCAATTTGAGATTTTTTACTATAAATAAAAAAATTTAAAACTCATATTTTTACTGGAGTTTGAATTTGACCTGCTCGATAGATTAAGCTCAACCCGATAATATTCGAACTAAATTAGATTGCGAACACAGATGTCTCATTCCACCTATATTGTCATGATTGAATGCTACATATACAGAGTAAATTGATGAAGGTGAATGGAACTTACAAAACTGAAACTATTTCTTTTTTTTTTCTTTTCTGAAAATGTTGCACAAAGTTGAATTTAATGGTATCCTCTACGTCTGGATTGATACAGTTCCAATCTACTCTTGGCTTCCGGTAATAATTCGTCAATGTCAGGATTTCCCGCTAAATGAGCTTGCTTCAATGCCCATTCCAGCACTATAAGCACTTCCTCTTGAGCAAGGACTTCACTGTCTGGAATATTGTAAGCAATGTAACACAGAAGAGTCAACGACGGAAACTGCACCATATGTTCCCCAAAGTAAACCAGTTGGATCAAATGCTTCACGCCGCCGGCGTCCACAATGGCTTTCGAGTGGTTAACGTGGAGGTAGTTTTTCGGTGTGGCAAACTTGTTAAGCGCGATCGCGGCTTCCATCGAAACTTCACCTTCCATTTCGTCCAGTAATTTCACCAACGGCCCGATGACCCTCGTTTCGGTTGCTCGGAAAGTCCTGGCCAAGTTCCCGATTGTTTTGATGCACGGAATGAGGAGGTCTGAGTCGCCCTGTCCGATGACTTTCAGTAATTGGTCGACCACGGCTTTGGCTGCGGGGGCGGTAGGTTTGAAAGAAGAGCGTCTCAAGTCAGGATTTTGCTCGGCCACGGCCGTTATTTCCATTAACGCCAGGGACGAGTAGTATCGAATGTCGTCGGTGCTCTTCTCTAACAAGATCGCGAAGCACAATAGAGCTCTCGATTCGGTTATGCTACGACATATGCTGAGGTTTGCCTTGCAAAGCTGCCACAGAGCCCTTGCTGCCATTGCTTTCATTTGTGCTTTAGTGGCAGGGTCTTCAAATTCCCTTCCCTTAATGCTAGTTCCAGCTATGGAGACATGGTGGTGCGACCTGGCACAGGCAATTGGTTGGCCGCCTTTGGAATGGTTAACTTGGCTGTTCGGTATCGGTGGTGTTGCAGAGCTGACAACATTCTTGCCTTTGATAGCCATAGTGTTAGTAACCACATTCTGAATTTGGTTAGGCGCTGCTTGATTCTCCGTCGGACGAGCTACGTTACTATCCATTTCGTTCTCTTTTTTTTGAGAATCCTGTGGATCTTTACTGGCCAAAATAACCGAATGAATTGATGGCGCTTGCTTGGTCACAATGCTATACTTACTATGCTCCTCGACGGTTTCGAAAGCGAGATGGCTGACCAGAAAGCGGATTATATTGTTCTGTGAAAAATGATCTTGGCATTTGGGGTGATGTGCAGCCAATTCGGATACAGCCCAAGCAACCACACATTGAACTTTCATTCGACCTTCTTTGAGGATTTTCGCAAACACTGCACAAACACCAGCATTTACAATCTGTTCGACACTTTCCGCGTCACGTCCGAGCAACCCAATTGCCCTTGCCGCATTCTCCTGACCCTCAGGGTTCCCTTCCTTTGCCAATTTCAACAATGGAGGGACACCTCCTTCCTCGATGATCAGCTTACCGTATCGATCGTTGTCCCGAGCCAAAGACACTAATGAAGCAGAAGCATCGGACCGCTCTTCTAACGTACCTGTGTAAAGATTAGCAATTTGTTCCCATATAAGACATAATATCGGTTCGTTCGCCGCAATGGGAGGAAGACCGAGATATTCATCGTCTTTATTGTCACCCGACACAGCCAAGAGCCACGAAACATCTCCGATAGAATTCTCGAGTTGCATCGACAGTTTCCTAAAGGCTGCTGTCGGGATAATGGTGAAAAGTCGCTTCAAAAAACCAGTTGCACCACACTTGAGGACCAGTGTTAGGGCCTTGTCAAGGACTTGTTCGGTGTCATCAACGATTCTCCGTGTCGGGCGTTCATAAACTTCGTTGCTGGCTCGTGCAACTTGACGAAGGAGGCCGGCTAGCTTGTCAGTTTTAGCTTTAATCTCTTGGCAATCTTGTTTGAACGATTGTGCTTCATCCGCAGCCTTTGTCACCATATCCGCCACCTGTATTGGCCTCGCCAGCAGTTGTTTCACAATGCCCGCCATGGTTTAAGCGGACCCGGAAACAATGACAAAATCCAATTACGACAACGATCCTTTTTAAGACAATACAAAGTACTTTGATTCTAAATTGTGTCTGGTTTTAACGACAAGATAGCGAAATGTTTTTTTTTTAAACTAGGATAGCGCAATGTTTGAATGTATTGAGAAATTTTATGTTAATTTTTGCATTTTGGCACTGGAAACATGAAAAGGAAATAAATGTAAAACCAGAGTCAAAGATGTGTAAGGAGTTTTCGTAAAGGAGGTATCAGTGAATGCATGGTTTCTTCCGGGGCGGCGTGGCCAAGGAGGATGTGGTGGCGCCGCCAGTGAATGCAAAGAAGGAGACAGCTTTAGATTTGTAATGGTCAAACGAGGTTTTCTCCATATTTGATGTCCAAAAATAAAAGCCACCGCTCTTCTTGCGTTATATATAGGAATTGAATTGTTTTATCCATAAATTTATTATTACAAAATTATAGTACTATCAATATGAAACCCTTTAAATATAAATGTTCGACTTTTACGCTTAGCTCTCATATTTCGATATGATATGTCCATGAACCGAATTGTATTTGAAATAAATTTTTAAGTTTTTTTTTTAATTATTTATACTTTGATACAAAAGCTGTTAAAAGAATTACACAACTCTTCGTATTTAAGTTATAAAATTTAAAGCTTAAATTTTTAGCTCTAACATTCTAAAACTTAAACTTTAAACTATAAACTCTAAAATTTTAACTATAAAACTTAAATTCTACCCCCTAAAACCTAAACCCCTAACAAAAACTTAAATATCTAAACCCTAAAATTGAAAAACTTATATAAACTAAAATTCACACAAGCTTGTGTATCAAAGTATTTTCCTTTTAAAATACCATACTATTGACTCAGGTGTGTTCATGGTAGGTTCATCGTACCATTTAACTTAAACGGTTGGTTAACTGTTATAGTGGTTATTAACCGTAACCTAATCGTTATTAACCGTTAAGAAATAGTTAACCGTTAATTTTTTTAAATGATTAACCATTATAGTTGTTAACAGTTAAGAAACGGTTCAGTTACAAGGTTAACATGTAACCTATTACGATTTTCTTTTCAGATATTTATTATTTCTTTTTAGAATAATAAATCTATCTCTCCGATAAATATTGTATTAATTTTTTTATAAAAAACCTTAAATAGAGAAATTTTAAACACAAACCTATAGATTAACCATTAACAATCTTTTTAACAGTTCGGTTAAATGAAATTGTTTAACGTGAACGGTTAGGTTAATTAATTAACCTATAGAATGAACAATTATATCAGTTAACGATTACGATTTATTTTGCATACCCCTAGTCACTATTGTTAACAATCTCTAGAGGGAGTGGTTAAAGCTCTCAATTGACACCCTCTTCTTTCTCCTATTATGGGTTCAAAATTCATTGAAAGCAATTTTTTCTTCCCTTCTTCTTCCCTAGGTAGAAATTGTTGAAAAAAATTATACTATTGTTGTTATAAAAGTAATATTGTACTATTATAATCAAGATGTTTGTTTTAAAAATGTAAATATATCTTTATTTAATAAAAAAAATAAAAATAGATACCGATATTTTTTAATAAATTTCATTTTGCTTAGAAAAAATACTACTAGTTAATATCTATCTATTGTTTTTTTTTTGAGAAAAATATATCCATCTATTGTTGAAATATTGAAACGCGAACGTTTTACATAGGATTCCGTCTTTGTCTCTCAAATACAATAGTTGATTTTAAAAAAATAAAAACATAAGAAAAATAAATAAAACCACTGGCAAAAGAAAACACACTGCCGCAACAAGAAACAATTAAACAAATGCATTGGTTGGGCATTCACTTAATAATGGAGTACGACAACGTTGTATTCGATGATAGCATTACCGGTGGTCATATTGAATTCCCGCAACTTGGCCGAGGCCACCCCACGCGCCAATCGGAAAACGCCCGAGCCGCCCACGATGGGCATCTCACGGTGGGGCACCGCCGGGTTCCTCCCCAGAACGGTAAGAGTGCTACCGTTGAACTCACCTGTGGTAAATACCAAGTTAAATGACATCAACAAACTCAGCTCGTGTCTCCCAGAAAACGCATACAGTCCTTGAGCCCGACCCAACTGTTTGGACGTGGGTATGAGCCCTTCTGTTAAGGGGTCATCCATGATGAAAACAAGACCAAATGATGTGGGGGATTTATCAGTTCCGGATCCATGGGCGACCCGGACTGCAGTTATGTTGTGCCTTCCTGCAAATCTGTCGTGGAAGAAGAAATGGAGGTTGGTTACCTTTTGTTTCGCATACGGAAGCTTATCGAACCATTCTTCCACTTCCTTGGCACCCTCATCCACGCAATCCACCATTTGCATGGCTACGGCTACCAACAAAATCATTACCAGGATACCCCATCTTTCCATTTCTTTTCTTTCAAGTTTCAACCAACAAATGTAATCTATGCATGCCTTTATGTACTAAACTCCATTTTTTGTTTATTCTAATCGATACCTAATCAAGTACAGTTTGTTCTTACTTACAGCGTTATAACGGCGTTGTTACACCAAATCAGTAATTTACTCGCCATTTGGTGTACCTTCTCCACTCCAAAGTTCAAACCTTTTCTATTTTGTTCTTGCTAAATTAATGTATAATTAAAAAAATGTTAAAAATTAAACCAAAAAATAGGTACCCAAAGTATACCTTTTCGAACTTTAGGTGCCTAAAGTATTATTTTGTAAAAATAGGTGCCCGAAGTTTCAAAAATTATAATTTTAGCTGTCTGGCCGTTAGTGGGTGTTAAAAAAATCTTAACCAATCAATGCTTGACATGTGGTACTAATTTAATTTTTTTAAAAAGAAAAACACCCAAAGTTTTCAATTTTCATAAATTTCCGAAAGTTTGTAATTTTTACAAAACAGTCTCAAAATCCCTAAAATCTTCCAAACCCAAATTTCCAAATTGTCGCCGCTGATCGCCGTCCCTAAACCTATTTTTTTGATCGTCGGACTTAGCCGATCGTTTCCCCTATAACAGTATCGCCGAAAATGACGAATGGCATAACAGTCGAACGTCGATTTCGTGTTCAATGTTCGACGTGAGCTCACGAACCCCGGAGTGAGCCTTCGAGGGAATGCCGAAATGTGATATAGAGGCAAAAATATATTTTCAAAAACAGTATGTTCCAGATGTATTTGGACGGAGGTAAAACTATTTTAACAAATAGTTTTAAATCTAAATTATTATACATTCTTAAAATATTAAATTATTAGATTTATTAATTTCAAATAAAATTAATTTTTTTGAGTAAAATATCAAATAGGTCGCTAATGTGTACCGTTGAATGCTACCAAGCTTTTTTTTGTTCCAAAATAACTTCCATTGAAAATTAAAAACATTCGTACACAACAGAAACCATGAGCTGTCCAACAACCATGCATACGTCCATGCATGTTTGGAACACCCCACTGCAACACACAAAAGACCACAAACACAAAAGACCTAAACAGACTCCAAGACCCTTGGAAACCTTCGAAACAAAACATATGGTCTGGGACGAAACGAAACAGAAATAAAAGGAGACAAACCATCCATGATGGACTAAAAGAAAACCTAAAGGCATCCCTGGTCCGTAAGGCCAGACAGAGGCGGCCAGGGATATATCCAAACATTCCGGGAATTGCACGAGAGCTAAGAAAATGCCTTTCGAAGGTTTGGGGGGTAAAATGGCAAAAATTCGATCACCTGAGAGCTCCTTTCGGAGGCAGACTCCCTCACCAAAGGTGTAGGGTCTTGTCAAGGTGGAAACGGTGTGATGCGCGACAACGATCGAAAAGTCTGGTCCTGTAATCTCAGCAGCACCTTTGACACTCCTAAGAACTGATTTAAACCACGAGGGCCTTGGATCACCCGTAAAACGATAACACCTGATGATCCACGGAGAAGGATAGGACATGATCACCACCCACCGCTCCTTCCAGACGAGGGTGTTAAAACCTGGGGCCTTCATGGTGACTGCAGATAGCACGCACCGGAGCTATCGCTGGTCCTGAGCAGCCTCTGATGGCAGTCGTAGATCCCAAAGATTTCGAAGAATCCTCCTCATCACTAATAATCGTTTCCTCATTGAGGTTCATGCATTCGTCCATTATGAAAGAAGGAATCGTCGTAATTTTTTTTCCAAAGGGGTCAATACCCAGTTCGATGAGCCCCACTTCATCCACCATGACTCGAGTTTGTTCCATAGCTTGTTTCTACCGTGCCGCTTGTTTGATTAGGGTTAGGCGTTTAGCTCCCTGAGATTTCCCCTTTTTTGTGTGTTCAATCTTACAGAAGGTGGTTGAAGTAGAGAGGAAAGGGTTGGGGAACAAGGCGAGTTTGAGTAGTTCTTCATCCGCTGCCATGCCTTTCTCTCATACGCACCAGTTTCCTGGTCCAACTTGAACAATCTCCTCTTGGACCTTGTTCCAAATCTCTCTTTTTTTAGTCGAGTAGAAGGGTTCCGCTGGTTCATTCTCCCTCTTGCGTTTGTTTCGATTAGAGACCGCTACTGCTTTGAGGCCCTCGGCAATGAAGTCCCCCCACAGATCATCGTGAAGCAAAGGTGATGGCTCTAGTCCGTTGAATAGCGTTGTAGGCTTGCCCTTGGCTGAGGGCAAAATCTCGACAAGATTTTGTGCACAGCTATCAACGTGGTTGTTTTCCAAAGAAGGCAACATCTCTGAACCCTCGTACTTGCCCTTTCCTTTAGTAGATACAAGGTCGTTGACTTTTGGAGATCTTGAGGTGACTAAACGTAGGACTAAGGATTTTGCTGTCAACTCCGAGGTGACCTCCCTAGCATCCACAGAAGCCTCTCTTGGATGGATGGCTATTTTGTCGTTTCCTTTGTCGAGGCTGAGCTTACCCTTCGGTTCGGTGAATGCCGGAATCATGGTCGAGCTTGGTTTAAGGTGTCTGCCACTGTTAGCCCTCAACCATGGACCGTATCGTCCAGTCGTCTTGAACAAGGAGACATCGAACCAGCAATCTTTTTCGTTATGGCCGATTCTCCCACATTTAAAACAGAACAAAGGAAGTCTCTCATATCTGAAGTTGATTTCGATTTGACTGGCCTTCTTCCTATTAAGGATGAAACCATGTTTTAGTGGATCCTCAACCCGTAAAGCCACTCGGATGCTAACCTCTCCATTCCACTGGATTTTCCCATCTTCATTTAACGTTGAGCCGTAGAAAGCAGGAAAAAGATTACCAATCTTCTTCAGATTTTCCTGAGTGATGAGAGCAACAGGCAGGTCATGAACTTGGACCCAAAAATCCTCAAGTTCAAATTCGATTTCCTCAAAAGTCTTGTCCGGTAACCACTCCTTAAGAATGAGAAGCCGGCCTTGGATCGACCAAGGGCGTTGTCCCAGAATTTTCAACCTATCTTCCGGACTTGTAAACACAAACAGAAACATGTTCTTACCCAAATCGTGGCATTCAATGTTAGGACACATCCAAGCTTTTTTGACAATGGCATTAACTGTGAGTGGCTTAAGAGGAGAGGCAGAAAGAATCTTACCTACCAAGGTGTGATTCTTGATGTTAAAGTTTACCTCGTTGTCCTCGTTAAGATCAAGCTCAACAGTGTCGTCCTTAGGTAAGTTCTGAAACATAGGGATTGGGGGAGGTATATCTAAGGCATTAAAGCTTAGTTTGTAGGAGTATGAGGATGGATCCATGGGAAATAAATGCAAAAGGGACCGGTTTCCAGAAAAGGAAGGAGGAGAAGAAATGGCTTATCTTAGCAAGCAACCAACCGGGACTAGAGAAGACCAACGAAAAGGAGGAAAAACTGTGAAGCAAAGCCAATAAAAAGAAAAGATGGCAGTGACTTAAACCAAACCTTACCTATGAAACTACCCAGCTCTTGGATCAGCCAATACCCTCGTCATCTTAGAAGAATAAGAGGAAGAGGTTGACCTGAGGTCAAGTGAGAGTAGAAACAGATAGAGAATGATGAAGTTTGCCTAAGTTTTTGAAGGACACTTGCACATGTTGAATGCTACCAAGCTACTCCCCCACTTGTAAGTCCAAATAAATTTGAATCAAATTTTAAAAGTTGGAAATTTTGGGCTACGACCCCACGATGAAGAATTCAAGTAACGTGACTGGTGATGTTAGGTCAGAATGTGTGGGCTTCTAAAGGGTTGTTGATGACTTGCTGTTTTGATTCTTTTTTTCCTTCTAGAAATATAGTTCTATAGTATATATATATATAATGTAAAACTTTTTAAGTTTTACACGTTTTCTGGATTGTTAGATGGGGAGAATGGATGGCTCAGATTAACTCCTTATTCTTTTTTTTCAAGTGATAATCTTCACATATTTACTATTAATCTCATTCATTTGTTTCACTCATCCAAGGTCCAAAAAACGTGTAAAACTTAAAGAGTTTTACACCGTGTAAACGAATCTCCCCCCTCTCTCTCTATATATATGGGATAGGATCAAGTTACATGATGTAAAACTCATTGAGTTTTACACTAATTCATAGTCATTGAATTAGTGAAATGGATGGATGAGATTAACAGTAAAAATGTGAAGATTATCACTTGGAAAAAAAGATAAAGAAATAATCTGAGCCATTAACTACAATCATCCAACGGTCCAAAAACTGTGTAAAAGTAATTGAGTTTTACACAATGTAAGTTGATCTAACCCTATATATATATATATATATATATATATATATTAGTTTTATGGTCTTCGAATATTTATTCAAATTTAAATGATATTTAGAGGATAAAGATTTTTTCCATTTTTAGTGCTTCTATTTATATCTTAACTCTCGACACTAAAAAACGAAACTCTAACGTCACGATTGAGAAGATGCGGGGACAATAATTTCACACCAGAAAGGAAAAAGGAGATCTTGGTGTATAAAAGAGGTAGTGTTGCACATCCTATCAGACATGTCTTTTAGAAAGAGTATAATGGTCTCGTGACACTAAATTTTAACAATAAATTCTAAACCATAAACCCTCCACACTACTTCTAAATTTAATTTTTTAGTGTTATGGTATAGGTAGTTCAGCAAAAATGGGCATATAGTTTATGTTCATATTTAGATAAGTCATATTAGTAATAATAATGAATTTTAAAATTAGATCATAATTTGAACGTCTGAAGAAAAAAATATTGCCACCCCATCGAAGCATTTGTTAATCTAATTCTTAATTCTCACTCTTTTAAATCTCTTAAAATTTACCAATGAGATCTCAATTATATTCGAAGTTAAACTAAGTCAGACTCTTAAACCGAAAATCTTGTTGAATAAATTAAACTCTTTAACACTCAACCTAAGATATGTTTCTCTTTCTTTCTTTTTCATTAGTTCCGTGTTTGTTTCAATCCCTGTTTTGATCGCTTCAATGATAAATCAAGCATAGCCAGGGGCGGAGCTAAATTGACCCTCTAAAAAAATCACCTTTGTTCTCTATATATGTTTTTTTAAAAATTAGTTTATTTATAAATTTAACCTTTTACTTTTAAATATTTATATTTTTCTCCTAACCTCAAATCCCTTGAGCATAACTTCATTTTATTTAAACTCAAGTTAGTTGAGTGTAAATGGAGCTTCAATAAATTTCTGGGTTCATGCATGCAGAGTTGTGCACATGTCTAGAAGGATTAAAACCGGCAAAGCAGGAGGTATGCAAAAGGTTATAATTTGAGAATATTAGAATCATAAAACTAAATCATTACGAAGATTAACGTAACTCGGATAAACATGCAGAATAAATCTGGAACAGATCCCTCGTCAGTTTCGATTTACATGTTAACGGAAGTAAATTGAACAGTGTTCATATTAACTTTAAAACCGAAAATTTCATTAGTTGATTGATGATTATGATAGAAACTAACAAAACACCTATCTTATTCTATGGTTAGTTCTTATTGGAATGAATCTAAAGAAGATAATTTGTTTTAAGGAAACTAATTTTCATTCATATCATTAAGTATACAAGGTGAGGTTACTTATATACAAAACTAAAAGAGCTCTATTAAGCTCGATGCATGTTAACCTTCATAGGATTAGGTTAACAACTAGGTTTACAGCTTTAACTATGTACTAACTACCTAACAGCTTTGCTAACAGACTTCAACATCATCCCTACTCTTCTGAGCTTGTTGAACTGTCTTCAAGCATATCAACATCCTCTTTGCATTGTTTATCTCTGCACAAAGCTGTAATAGCAGTCTTAGGCATCACTTGTAAACGCAACCTGAACTCGTCAAAATAGGACCTAGTTAAGGGCTTAGTTAATCCATCTGCAACCTGACATGTAGCTGGAATGTAGCCAACTCGAATCTTCCCAGCTGCAACTCTCTCACGAACAAAATGAATATCAAGATCCACATGTTTTACACGAGCATGATATACAGGATTTTCACTAATAGCAATAGCACTCGTGTTATCATTCCAAACTTCAGGAACCTTGATCTTGGCAAATCCCATTTCTTCAAGTAGAGCTGCAATCCAACTGACCTCGGCTATAACATCAGCAATGCTTCTATACTCTGCCTCTGTTGTGGATCTGGCAACATTCTTCTGCTTTCTTGGACTCCACGAAACCAAATTGTCTCCATGGTAGACACAACACACTGACACTGACCTTTGATCGCACACATTTGCTCCCCAATCTGCATCTGCAAAGGCTGCAATACTGCAAGCATGTGTAGCAGACTTTTTATACACGAGACCATAATCTAATGTACCACTGATATATCACAAAACACGTTTGACAGCAATCAAATGATGTTCCCTGGGCTCGTGCATGAATTGAGCCAGTTTGTTCACACCGAAGGCTATATTTGGCCTGGTGTGACAAGCATATAAGAGTGCTCCAACAATGCTCCTATAGCTCTTCGCATCATCAATAGGACTCCCTGACACTTTGTCCAAAACAACATTGCTCACCATAGGTGTTGGCACAACATTAGCTTTGTCCATGTGAACTTTAACAAGAAGATCATGCAAGTACTTTCGTTGGTTCAACATTAAGAATCCATTCACTCGAACAACTTCTAGACCAAGAAAAAATCCCAGCTGACCCATATCTTTTAATGCAAACCTTTCACTAAGCAAGCTAATCACTCGTTCCACTTCAACCTCTGAATGACTAGTTAATATAATATCGTCTACATACACCAACATGTAAGTATACCCAGAACCATGCTTGCAGATGAACAAGGAAGCATCTGTTTTTGATTCTACAAAGCCAATTTCAAGCAAAAAGGTCTTGAGCTTCATGTGCCAATTACGAGGAGTCTGTCTTAAGCCATAAAGAGCTCGTTGAAGCTTACACACCAACCTAGACCCATCTGTTGCAAACTTCTCGAACCTTGGTGGTTGATCCATATACACAATTTCATCAAGATCACCATTTAAAAAGGCATTGTTGATGTCAACTTGCCTCAAAACCCAATCATTTGACACAACAAGAGACAATACAATATTCACAGTGGTCATCCTAACAACTGGACTGAAGGTGTTTCGAAAATCTTGTCCAGGTATTTGGGAAAAACCCTTTGCAACTAACCTTGCTTTGTGTTTAGCAACCGTGCCATCGGGATTACGTTTGATTCGAAACACCCACTTGCATCCAACTATAGATTGACCTTCAGGTAGCTTAACCAAAGACCACGTGCCATTATTGTTTAATGCATCTAACTCAGCTTGAACAACATTCATCCATTCAGGAGACTGCAATGCTTCTTGGATATTCAGAGGCTCAACCTCATCTATTACTTTGTCAACATTAAACATTTTGGGTTTAAATATCTCATTCTTACTCCTAGTTACCATGGAATGACCAGTACCTTGAGAAGTAGCACCAGACATAACTGGATTATTCAAGACCTCAGTCTCATTATTTGAAACACCAAGATTACCAAGATCATACTCTCCCTGTTCCAAAGCATCTGGCACCTGCTGCTGCATTTCATGTGGTGGTGCGACAAAATTATCAAGCATACCTTCTTCCTGAGCACCTTCTTCCTGTTCTGAACCATTTGACGTCACTTGTGTCCCATGTGATGACGCACCATGATCATCAGGAGCTGAGTCATAAACTCCTAGCTCTTGTATTATAGTACTAGGTTGTACTTGTCCAGCTTCATACTCAGAACGTACAGGTGAAACTACTGGTGACTCAGCAGGACTAGGTTCAGAATTACCTGGAAAAGCGACTGGAGAATCTTCAACACGAGTTCGATTCCCAATACTGCCATTTGTAGGTGTTACAATAGGCAATGCACAGGATCGAACTTGCTGCAACACTGGAGCATAATTTTCACCATTCTTATCTGTAAAAGGAAAATAGGATTCATCAAAAATTACATGCCTCGATATATAGACTTTTCCATCTGAAGCCAAACACAAATATCCTTTGTGTTGACAGCTGTAGCCCATGAATGTACACTCTTGTGACCGAAAAGCAAGCTTATGCCTCTGAAACAATCTCAAGTGTGGAAAACATCTGCGTCCAAACACTTTTAAGTCAGTGTAATCAGGTTTCTTCAAATATAAGCATTCATAAGGTGACTTGTTTGCCAAAACTCGGGTTGGTAATCTGTTAATAAGGTGCACAGCTGTGCACACAGCAAATGACCAATATTGAAGGGGCAATGATGATTGAGCCAACAAAACTAAGGCTAACTCAACAATATGCATGTGCTTGCGCTCAACTGTTCCATTTTACTCCGATGTATGTGGACAAGACACTCGATGTCTAATACCTTCCTTAGCCAGTAACCTCGACAAAGACCTATACTCACCACCCCAGTCTGACTGAAACTCTTTTATACAAGCACCAAATTGATTCTGTATTAGCTTAGAAAACAGCTCGAAAGCTTGCACTGCCTGACTCTTGTCCCTTAGCATATACAACCATGTGTGCCTTGTAAATGCATCAACAAAGGTAATGTAATATTTAAAGCCATTTGATGAAACATGAGCTGCCCCCCAAAGATCAGAAAAGATCAATTGAAAAGGTCAATCATAGACCGTTGTGGAAGATGAAAATGGGAGCTTATGACTCTTCCCAATTCGACACGCAACACATAAATGTAAATCTGTTTTATTAAAACTTGAAGAGAATTTTACACTTGTTTCATTACAAACTTGCACGAGACATTCATGAGCAGGATGCCCAAGACGCCTATGCCAAAGCTCATAGCTACTACCAACTCTATTCACAGATCCATTTTCAACTCGAGCAACATTACAACCAGCATCAGCAGAAGGAGAAACCAGGTCAGCAGCAAACTGATACAATCCATCTCGTTCAAAGCCTTGAAGAAGCACTTCACATGAGCCTTCATCTCGAACCAAGCACGACGAGGCATGGAACTCAAAGAACACACCATTGTCTCTAGCAAACTTAGAGACCGAGAGAAGGTTTTTAGTAACACATGGTACATGCAACAAATTAGACAAAAAAAAGTTTGCGAGATGAAGAAGAAGAAATAAAAGCATAATGCCCCAAGCGATCAATGTCTAATTTAACACCATTTCCAACAACTATCTTACCTGGACCATTATAACTCGACGATCGCAGAAGATTAGCAGAATCTGGAGTCACATGGTGTGTTGCACCAGAGTCAAACACCCAAGAATTTCGAGAAGCTGAAGCTACATTGATCTGAGGAGAACTTTCACCTCATTAACCACCTCTTGATCATCAAACGTACCCAGTTGCTCATGCCCAGAAGTCTGACCTTCTTGATCACCAACAGCCTGAAACTCCTCATCGAACCTATACCAACAACGATTAGCCAAACGGCCAATCTTTCCACAAATTTGGCACTGAATTTTAGCTCGACCACCACGACCTCTACCATTCATTCGACCACCTCCATTATAACCTCTGTAGCCATAACCACCACGAGAAGCAGTCTGGCCACGAGATGTATTGAAAGCACCACCAGCAGCTTGAGCCACATTTGCACTAAAGGGTAAATCAAGATTGCTTTGAGCATGAAAACATGCAATCTGAGCCTCTGCATCAATAAGCAAAGATCTCACACGATCAACAAAAACTAAATCTTTACTGGAGGTAATAACAGCAACAAAAGGTTGGTAATCTTTGGGAAAACCATTCAGAATGCTAGCAATTTGCTCAACATCCGATATCGCAGTGTTGCAAGAAACCAAAGCATCACAAACTTCTTTAATCTGTGTAAGATAGACGCGCATAGACTCCTCCCCTTTCTTGAAAGACCGGAGCTTGTAGTGAAGACCCATTACAAAAGTAGTAGAACGATTCGAAAAGAATTCTTGAACCGTTTTCCAGACTCCAGCAGCTGTTTCAGCTCCAACAAACTGAGCAAGAAGATAAGAACTCACCGTGGAAAGCAACCACGAGGCCAACGCACTATCTTGAGCAACATAATCCTCATAGGCATCATTTGGAGAAGACGTACCATCAGCAGCACTAACCGTCTCAGGAGGAATCGTCATCTTTCCAGTCAGAAGCTTCTCAAGCTTATGACTTCTAACAGTTAACAACACCTGCTGTTTCCAAAGAAGATAATTCATCTCGTCGAGGACAACACTAATCTTCTTGTTAGTAAACATAGCAACAACACAAACAAGTACCAGAGTTGAAACAAAAGCAAGCGGAAGATCACCAGGAACACGAAAAAGAAAACTTGAAAACTCGTTACAAGATCAAGCTCTTCCGGCGAATGATACCATATTGGAATGAATCTAAAGAAGATAATTTGTTTTAAGGAAACTAATTTCCATTCGTATCATTAAGTATACAAGGTGAGGTTACTTATATACAAAACTACAAGAGCTCTATTAAGCTCGATGCATGTTAACCTTCATAGAATTAGGTTAACAACTAGGTTAACAGCTTTAACCATATACTAACTACCTAACAGCTTTGCTAACAGACTTCAACAGTTCTTGAAGAACCGCCATTAGGACAAAAAAAACGGCAGCACAAGAAAGAAGCCAGAAACTTAAAACTTCGGACATGAAAACACCAACAAAACAAAACATTTTGGTTGTTTTCTTTAAAGCTGTCCACAATCTGCAATAACAACAGGCTTGGAAGTCCTACCACCGCTAGACCCGACCTTGTCGATGGCTCGAACCACGTCCATGCCTTCAACAACTTGTACAAACACCACGTGCTTCCCATCCAGCCACTCCGTCTTGGTCGTGCAAATGAAGAACTGAGACCCGTTGGTTCCTGGTCCGGCGTTAGCCATCGAGAGCACCCCCGGCCCCGTGTGTTTCTTGATGAAGTTCTCATCTTCGAACTTGGCTCCGTATATGGATTCGCCTCCAGTGCCGTTTTCGGCGGTGAAATCGCCTCCTTGGCACATGAAGTTGGGGATCACGCGTGAAGGTCGAGCCTTTGTAGTGGAGGGGTTTTCCGCTACGACCGACGCCTTTCTCGCCAGTGCAAAGGGCACGGAAGTTCTCTGCCGTGCGGGGAGTGCAATCTGCGAAGAGCTCCATCACGATCCGGCCAGCTGGTTGACCGCCGATCGTCATGTCGAAGAAGACCTTAGGACTTACCATTGTAGAAAATATTTTCTTTGTAAAAAGTAAGAAGGAAACGATTAGTGGATGAGGCAAATTAATTTTGATGGTTAGTTATGATTTAAGCGAAAAGGAGAGAGTTTCTATGGGATAAAAATTCTTTTTTTTTTGTTGTATTTTTTTTATGGATTAATATCCTATACACAAGCGGTGAAAATCGAAAGTTTCTACAAACGCCTTAGTTTTAGGGTATAGAGAGTTAGTTTAGGGTATAAGGTTTATGGGTTTAGGTGTAAGAGTTTAGAATTTAGGGATAGTTGTTTCAATTTAAGGTTTATGGTTATAATTTAGGGTTTATAGGTTAGGGTTTAGTTTTTAGGGTAATATGGTGAGGATTTAGGTTTTAACCTATAAACCCTAAATTATAACCCTAAACCTTAAATTGAAAGAACTATTCCTAAATTCTAACTCCTACACTTAATCCCCTAAACCCTATACCCTAAACTAACTCCTTATACCCTAAAACTAAGGCGCTTGTGGAAACTTTCAATTTCCACCGCCTGTGTATAGGATATTTATTCTTTTTTTATACCCAAACACTAAAAATGATTAAAATTTTAAATTTTAAGTCTTATTCCTAAAATTTAAATCTTAAAACCTTCACCTGATACTCTAAAAAATACACTATGTCCTAAATTCCCTAAACCCTAACCTTGAACCCTATGACCTAAACCCTAAACCTAATTTTTAGTGTAGGGCATAAATAGGGACACCGAAAAGGGCATAAGATTTCTATTCGTTCCTATGGACAAAAAACCTCGAATAGAAATCATCTGCCCCTATTTATGTCCCACACTAAAAATTAGGTTTAGGGTTTGTGGTTAGGGTTTAGGGAATTTATGGTAATGTGTATTTTTAGGTATAGGGTGTGAGGTATAGGATTTAGAATTTAGGGTTAGGGTTAGTGTTTGAAATTTAATTTTTAGTGTTTTTTAATATTGGGCATAGAAAGGGGCAGATGATTTTTAAATCCTCTGCCGCTTCCGGTGCCCCTTTCTATACCCAACACTAAGAAAATTAAATTTAAAATCCTAAACCATACGCCCTATACTTTAAAAAATATATCCTACCTTAAATTCTCTAAACCCTAACCATAACCCCTAACTTTAAACCCTAAACCTAATTTATGGGCATAAATAGAGACATCGAAAAAGAGCAGGAGATTTCTATTCGAGTTTTTATTGCGGGAGAGAGACATGGGCCAATAAGATGTATACACTTGATTGATCGTTGGCAAATATTTTTAGATCCGTCAATATATTATATAAATAAGTCTCAGATGTTTAAAATGCCCAGTGCCATTAAGAAACTCTAAACAGTGAGCTAATTTAATTTTAGCAAAATTTTGTATATGTCATCTGATATACAAGTATTGAAAAGTATATTTTTAACAAAAAATTCATTTCACAACGAAAACTACAGCTGAAGGCAATACAAACAATAACATATTCCCTTGAGGGATTGGCCACCCAATCGGCAACTATGTTGCTTGGTCTCCTAATAAAAGAGAAAAAAAACAAGCAGCAAAATTTCGGGATAAATTAATTACATCCTTTTCACCTACAACACTCTCCCAAACTGATTGAGAAATAGAGCGAAGACGTGAGATTAAACTTTGAGTTTGAGTGTTTGACATTGTAGTACAAATTTATTTTTACAGAATTCGTAATTTTTTGTTTTCTTTTGAGTTTGATATTGTTTTATAAAAATATTTTAAGATCGTCTTTTCTATTGAGACCACTTGTAGTTGTAGTGTCCAAAAGTAAGTATACTTAAATGTTTAATATATTTTTTTGAATAGTTAATATCTTCTAATTTATAAATTAAGAGAAATATATATATATATAGGGGCGGTTCAAAGGTTTAGGGGCTGTACAATTTATTAAATGAGGGTCTTAATTTATAGTTCGTAAAAAATATTTTTTTTTCAAAAATTTTTTCTTAATACAAGAAAATGTTTAATTAATCTCTTGAACAACAAAAATTCACTTATAAACATATAAAAATCTAAAATTTTAACTCAAAAAGTGTTGCTCTTTTTACATGTTTTGAAATAAAATCATTTACAACATTTTCAATATCAACTTATTTTAAAAGATCACTCTCAGTTGCCATCAAAGTAAGTCCATTTAACCTTTATTGCCACATATTATCCATAAGTGTGACATCAACAACAACAACTTCAATTTTGAAAAACTTTATTATGTAGAAACAACAATAATATAAATAGTCAAGAAGATTCTATAAGCAATTGTCGCATTTTGAAAGTAATTAAAATATTTTAAAATTTCGTAATAAATCTTTTGCTCCCATTTTTTTTCTCTTAGGTAAAAGTTCTATTCTAAGTATGGGTGTTCAAAAAAATCTGATCCGATTGATTCGATCTGAAATTTTGGATATCCGATCAGTTTTTATTTTTCGGATAATTCGGATCGATATCCGAAAATTTCAAATCGGATAGGGATAGTGATTTTACATTCGGATCGGATATCCGATTATCCGATATCCGAAAATTCAACTTTTTTATAGGTATAAATCTTGTTATATTCGATATTTTTACTTGTTATATATGAAAAATTGAAATTTCCATGGATACAAATATTGTTATATTTAATAGTTTATTAATTTTTATATTTGAAAACCTAAAATTTTCATGGATAGAACCATTAAATTTAAAAATAATCAAATAAATTCATAAATTTGGGATATCCAGATTTTCGGATATTCGATTTTTTCGGATCGGGTACGGATTGCTATTTAGGTGATCCGAATTTTTCGGATAACCGAATTTTCAGATCGGATCCGATATTCGAAAATGAACACCCCTACTTCTAAGTAATTTCAGCTCAATAAATAATGCATTTACATCAACATTAGATAACTCACTTTTCTTAAGAGCATTTTCAAAATTATTACAATGAGTTTTGAGATTAACGTCGTCTAATGAAATTGATTAATCAGAATGAAACAAGAAACCAAAAACATTCTCATATAATTGATATTGTTCAAATCTCTTATCTAAAGAAACAATGGCTTGATCGACAATATACAAGAAGTATTCAATTCTAAATGAATTCTGGTGAGATACTAATGTTCATATTTTCTAATTAATTTGAAAGACAGTATAAGTTATTCGTAAATTGTTAGTTATAAAATATAAAATTTATAAGTATTTAATTTATGTTTTTACCCTTATTTTTGGGCCACTTATTTGTAGCAAACCGGACGTTAAAAAACATTATCTTGATATTTAATTCTTATAACATTCAATTAAGATTTTTTTTATATTTTTTATTTGGGTAAACTACAACGAAGGTCACTCAATTATGGGTAAGGTTACATTTAGGTCACTCAATTATTAAAAGTTACATTTGGGTCACTCAATTATGGGTAATGTTACATTTTGGTCACTCAATTATTAAAGGTTACATTTGGATCACTCAATTATGGGCAAGGTTACATTTGGGTCACCCTTCATATTTAAAAAAAAGTATATCAATTTGTGTATTAGATTAATTAATGATTTCAAATGAAATATTCTAATGTTAACAAGGGTATACAAGTGATTTGGAAGGAAAAAATGACCAAATTAATGTACTTTTTTAAATATGAAGGGTGACCCAAATGTAACCTTACCCATAATTGAGTGATCTAAATGTAACCTTTAATAATTGAGTGACCCAAATGTAATCTTACCCATAATTGAGTGACCCAAATGTAACTTTTAATAATTGAGTGACCCAAATGTAACATTACCCATAATTAAGTGACCTCCATTATAGTTTACCCTTTTTATTTTGTCAATTAGTAGTGCCTTAAAATAAAACACGCGGACATGGTGGTGGGTCAAAACAGATCCGAGAATGGGTGGATGAAAATCGTTTAAAGGGAGCTTTCATTGTTTCTTCCCCTCCCCCACTTTTGAATCTAGTGGCCATTTTGAAACCCAAAAATCCTTCTTGTAATCAAACTGTTATATATTATTGTTATTATTTTTAAAAATATATATAAATGTTTATGATCGAAATTAAAGTTAATGTTAATCAAAGTTTTAATATCAAATTTTTATCATTTTACGCATCGTTCAACATATTAGTTTATAAAATTTAATATAACAACCACTTAACTTAAGTTCTAATGTTAAAAAAACAAAGATCTTTTATACATTAATTTAGTTTTATTTTTACAGTAGAATGGAACAACTAATCAATTATCAATATAATTGTCTTTCGAAATATAAGTATAAAATTTATACAAAACTAAGGGTTAAGTTCTTATAATAACTTAAAAACTAAACTATAACAGAAAACCAATGTTTTTTTATTATTAATTTTTATATTTTTATAGGCAATAATCCAATTATCCGAATCCCTTAAAAAGAAATGAAATTAAAAAAGATTAATGATAAATCCTATAGAGAAAAAGGTTCTTTTGGCCGAGAAATTATATCATAGGCCCGGCTCGCCACGTCATCCATGGTCCCAACCAATAAAAATCATCTATTTCATTAATTTTTTCCATATCATTTTTTTACCGAGTGAATCTACAATTGGTAAAAAATATTTTTTTAATTTAATTTACAGTAAATCTGAGTGAAGATTCACTCGGTAAAAAAATGACATGGAAAAAATTAATGAAATAGATATTTTTTATTGGTTGGGATCATGGATGACGTGGCGAGCCGGGCCTATGATATAATTTCTCCCTTTTGGCCACCCACAAAACCATAAAAACAAACTATATCTAACTTTGCTAAGCTGACTGCCCGATCAGGCGAGTGGTATCCACCAGCCACGAGTGTTTTGGACCATGCTACTCAGCGATCCTCGTGTATACCACATCCTCATTAAGCGCCTGGACTGGATTGTTGTTATAACAAAAAGGCTTAACTATAAAATAAGTATCCAAACTATGTCTTTTTTACAATAGGTGCCTAAAATATATTTTTTGATTGAAATAGGTACATAAAGTTTTATTTTTAACTGAAATAGGTGCTTAAAGTATTTTTTGGCTGAAATAAGTGCCTAAAGTTTTTTTTGTTGAAATAGGTGTCTAAATAAGTGTCTCGATTAACTTTAAAACAAGCTAAAAATAAAATTTTAAGCACATATTTCAGCCAAAAAATACTTTAGTCGTCTATTTTAGCTAAAAATAAAACTTCAGATAAGTATTTCAACTAATAAATATTTTAAGCACCTATTACAAAAAAAAAAGACATAATTTAGTTAAACCTAACCAAAAAAAAAAAACCTAGGGAACAGGTCATGGATTGGCGTCAACAGCTCAGCACTCGCGGGATTTAGTACCGCCATAATTAAACAACACTACATCTACAATCGCCTTCACATGCCCAACACATGTTCCCGCGTTAAATGACAATTATCCACCTTTTATTTATTTTATTATTGTTGAAAGGGTACATTTACATTTTGGTACACCAACTTACCTAATTTGTTTTCAAGTAGGTATCTAAACCTGAACTTAGTTTTATAGTTTAAATTGATATTTGAATTTGATTTTTTAGTCTAAATTAATACTTACCACAAACGATTGTATGTATTATGTACTATGTAGTCAACTTAGGTATTAAATTGAACATTGAGGTCAAATTCAGATATCTATCTAGACTATAAAATTTGTAGCAAATTGAACCTTAGAACCAAAACATATAAAATATCAATATGTACTATCGTTGAAAAAAATCAATTACAAATTAATAAGTTATTATGTTTTGGCTTTTGAAATATGTCTCAAATCAACAAAAACAATATTAAACCAACACAAATTTTAATTTGTCTTTTAGTTATTCATCAAATATTATATATCTTTTTAGAAAAACGATTGTACGAAACAATTACGACTTCTTATTATATGTCATTTTTATTTAAGTCGTATCACGTAATAAAATTATAAAAACTCAACTATATTCCTCTTTCGCCCACCTTGGTTTTGAAAAGTTTTCATTTAGTCAAAAAAATTAAATATTTAGATAATAAAATGATAAAACTATTGTTTAGTCCTATTAAAAATTTACAACTCAATCTCAGACCATCTAATAATTTTTATTCTGATTTTGTCCCTGAAAATATCCAAATTAATTAGAATCTTAACTAATGTTTGATAAAAAATCAATTTCAACAATTTTAATAATCAAATTGAAAGTTTTTATATTCGGGTGGATAAAAAAATAATAGTTGTGCATTAAGTAATTTTTTACCGTTCATTCTCGAAAGGTGTTTCCAAAGTCGTCTCGGACATTTATAGAGCTCTGAACGAAAATTAAAAAAAATGAACTTCTATAGAACAAAAACATGTTCTATTACTTTGAACAATTAATTTAATATTTCATTAATAAATCATAGAAACATGATTAAAATATATTGAACCCAATATTTTCATTGTTTTGTTAAGAAAACACCACAAATACAATTAAAAAAATAAAGGGACAACCACTAAGTTAGATTGTCACTTAAAAAATCTGTGAAGTTATGAAGTAGAAGGTGGGGACCTGAGCGGTCGCTCATGCTGCTCCTAGGGATGGGCACGAGTCGGGTCGGGTTTTTGGCCTACCCGGATCCGATCCGACCTATATAAAATTAATTAATTTTAGGGACGTAATTGTAAAAAAATAATTTTAAAGGACTTAATTGTAAAAAATTGTAATTTAAAGGACTAAATTATAAATAAAAATTCAATTTTAAGGAATTAATTATAAAATATATATATAAAGAAGGGTATTATTATAAATATCTCTAAAAAAATTAGGGGAAAATTACACTATTAGTTCCGAGTCGGGTTGAATATTTTCCACCTTAAACCCGAAATTGACCCGACCCGAGCCCGTCCTTAACAAAAATCTGACTCGAACCCGATTTTTTCATTAAAAAATCTGACCCGGTCGAGTCGAGCCGGGTTAGAACTCGTCGGATCTGAGTAAAATGCCCATCCCTAGCTGCTTCCCTTGCTAGACGTAATTGAGTGTTTGGATCTCTATTTTGTAGTGTGAGATTTGGAAAGTTATTTTGAGCTGGCAGTAGGAATTTGATTAGGCAGTCATTAGGCTAAAAGGAGTTCCATTATTGTCATCGTGTTTAAAATCACATAGTGTACACAAATTCAGGGGGAGCCAGGGATAGCTCCACTAAATTTTATTATCAAGATCCGTCTCTACACATATTTATTCTGTCGGAAAGAGAAAGGAATTTAGCTATTTTTTTAGGGTTGTATGCATTGTGAGGATGCTATTTTGCATACCGTTATCGAGTATGTACAGATTCGACTTAGGGAAAAGTCGATAGGTAGGGATGTTGCAACCATTGTTCAAAGTTGGAACATTGAGTTGTAGATTCTATTGTATAGTTGATTGTTTATCGTAACAATTCACTGCCTTTTGATGAAATAGAATTAAATATATATATATTTTGGGTGAAAGTACTTTGTAGATCTCCTATTATAAAGATTGGATTTAATTAATACATCTATTATTATATTAGATCAATTAACTTATAAATTAATGAAAAGAAGTGAATAAAATCAATTTTTTACTATTTAAAAATAGAAATTATTATTAAACATGATTAATATTTTTAAAGATTTTATAATCGTATAAATGAAATCTTTTGTTTAGAGCTAAAATGCAAATAAAAACCTAAAAAGTTAGATCTATCAAAATTTAACTTTATTTGCTTCTTTTTAACAATATCATGATTAAATTAATTCATTTAATAATAGAGGACAAATTTGAACCATACCCTAAAATAGAGGGGCATGGAAGGTACTTTTACAATTTTTAAATATATTTTCAATTATTCTAAATAGTAATTGAAAAGAAAAGGCATAATGTTAAAGAATGCTCATAATGTTTGATTGAATAATTATTTTAGTCTTTATTTTTTTGAAGCAATTTAACTTTTAATGTTTCATTTTGTGTTAAAATGACCCTTCTGCGAATAAAAATTATTAGTCAACTAGCAATAAATGACTTGAATTAACGTGACAAACCTACACGGGAGTGCGCGCTGCGATAGCAGTGTTATATAGACAAATATGTCGAGTTGTCGACTATACAAAATGACACATGAGTCAAAAAAAATATTTTAAAAAATTATATAAAATATAAAATATTTTTTCTTCTGAAATATCATTCTGTCAAGTCATTTCAAGTTTTTTATTGTAAGTTGTCTAACATTTTTCATCCGCAGATGGGTTATTTTGACCCAAAATAAAACGTTGAGGGTTAAATTGCTTTAAAAAATAATATGGGCCAAAGTAACTATTCAGTCAAACGTTAGGGGCATTTCTTGGCATTAAGCCAAAAGAAAAACAAAAATGGCGAGTATAAGGATTTATATACTTGCAGCGAGTCAGCGTCGTGTTGTGCTCTAGGCAATTTTCTTTTATCGTAGTTTCTCCGAGACTATGAAACAAAAATAGTTGCTTTGCTTCTCTGCTTATAAAAAATAAAAAATAAAAAATCTGTTTCTTTTATATTATTTATTTTCAATTTATTCATCTCTCGTTCCAGTCACTCTTTCGTTGCAATTGAAATGAATTATCATTTGCAGAATTGCTGAATTCCTGTTTTTGGAATTTTGATCCTCCTCCCGCGGGAGAAATGCCTTGGAAGCGAAGAAAGTAAAAGTATACGGAAGTCAGAAAATCAAACTAAGAAACCAAAATGCGAACGATTTGCGACGTTTGTGAGAGCGCCGCCGCCATCTTTTTCTGCGCCGCCGACGAGGCCGCTCTTTGCCGTTGCTGCGACGAAAAGGTTTATTCATTTCCCCCTACTATTGAGTGCTAGTAATTAAACTGTGTAGTGCGTACTCGCACACGTCTAGCGCCATAGTTTGATTTACTTGCAGTCTCAAATTTGACATCAAACTATGTTTGTGTATGTATTCCGAAGGTATATGACTATAGTGTTTTGATGTGCTCTCGAAATCAAAGTCGAGCTTTGGAATTGATACTAATGAAATCATGTCAAGAGTTTTTCATATTTCAAACTTTAGCAGTAATTTGATTAAAATGTGTTAAAAACGGGAAAAATCTGAAGTTAATTGGAGTTTTCAGGTTCACATGTGTAACAAGCTAGCGAGTAGACATGTGAGAGTTGGGTTAGCTGACCCCAGCGATGTCCCACGTTGTGATATATGCGAAAATGCACCTGGTATGTATGATTTGACTGATATCTATTTTTCTTCTTACCTAATAGGAGTATTATAATTATTGTGAAAACTTTTTATTATTTTTTTGTTCATTTGTTGATTTTGTATGTAGCTTTCTTTTACTGTGAGGTAGATGGCAGTTCCCTTTGCCTGCAATGTGATATGATTGTACATGTTGGAGGCAAAAGGACCCATGGGAGATATCTCTTGTTGAGGCAGAGAGTCGAGGTTTGTCATTCTTTTGTAGACTGGTTTTTACTACTAGAGTGGTATCAGGGGATAAGCCTGTTCATTTGGAGGAACTCGGGTTGCATTGCTTGTCATTTACCATTTTTGTATTGATGGAAAGTGGCCTTTGTTGTAGTTTCCAGGGGATAAGCCTGTTCATTTGGAGGAACTCGGGTTGCAACCAGTTGATCCAAATGATGTAAAGAAGGATCAGAATCAGCAACCTAAACTCGCAGCGAAAGAGAACCAGCAAAATCATAGACTCTCTCTTGATGTTAATGCTGATGGAAATGGAAAGGCGGGTGATAAATTGATTGATTTAAATGCCAAGCCCCAACGGATGCCTGGGCAAACTTCAACGAATCAGGTACCAGTTTCCAAAGTTTGATCCTTTCTTTCTTACTAGCTATTTTGTTCGTAACCATGAGTGTGAAGTAGTGTGTAGTCAGATGCATTTTTAAAAACCTAATTAATGTGGTGACTGCCTCATGTTTAAGGAGCAAGCCATGGATGCTTCAAGTGGCAATAATCATGACTCCGCAAGCGTGGTCCCTGTTGCATCCTTCAAAAGAGAGCCTGACAAATGAGCTAGGTATGCCTATAATTCTCATGTTATACTGTTCATTTCTTTAAAAAAGTTACAAAACTTTGTTCCTTTCTGTTTTATGTGCATTTTTTGATGTTTTTATATTATGGAAAATACTTTGATGCACAAGCTGTATAAACTTTAGTTTACACAAGCCCTTTAATTTTAGGGTTTAGGGTTTAGGGTTTTATGTTAGGGTTTAGGGGTTTAGTATGTAGGGTATATAATTTAAGGTTTATGGTTAGAATTTAGAGTTTATGGTTTAGGGCTTAAGTTTAGGGTTTACGTTGCTAGGGTTTGTGATTTAGATTTTAAATTTTATAAAAGGATTGTGTAAAAAAAATTTACACAGCTTGTGCATCAAAATAAAACCCTTATATTATATATATGCTCTGCAATCTAAAATGGATCATGTGAAAATAATTACTCCTAATAGGATTGCCCAAGCAGGTTCACTTTCTCTCAAATGAGAGTGCCTTTGGCTCAAAGAACCTATTGTTTTTCCCATAGAGCTCATTCTGTTATGTTGATGCCTGAAACAAGACATCGCTTGTTGTTATGTTTTCTTGTCATATTAGGTGGGTTATTTTGTTTGTCAATTCGGGATCAGATTTGTTCTAAATGACTGGATTTGTTAAACTAATGTGAACTATGAACTACAAAAAGACATTTCCTTCACTGTCACTCACTGTTGTTGAAACTGATGGTGTTAGCATGATGAAATTATTACAGCTATTGTCTTACAAATTGGAAAACACAGATGAGATTCTATGTTTTTGGTTTTTCATCCTTGTCTTCATGCAACTAAAACATGATACGGGTTACTAAAATTGAAATTACAGAAAGTTAGAAACCATATTAAGAGAATCGATGGAACTTGGCATTCCCTGTAAGCAACAGAAACAGAAATTTCTCCTTTCTCCAGGTTTATAAAGTTCACATTTGTGTTTTAGATGGCAATAAAAAAATGTCATGTTTTTTTTTTTTCTTAGTAGAGCTTGAGCATTGTGCAGTTCCTGACTTCTATCATCACGTAAGAATTTCTAGGCTTTTTGTCTTGGATATAAGCTGTGCTAATATCCTCAAGGGAAATGGTGTGCAATAAAAGTAACCCTCATGCATGATAAGAGCAGTTAAATAACATTTGAACACAAATCATGGTAGCATGTTGGCTTCTGCTTACCTGCCTCCTTGATTGCAATCTTTATTTAGGTATGTGTTAAACAACACTAATTTGGTTGTGACAGAGGTATACAAAAATTATACTGCTATGTTCCATGCAGAGCATAGCAAAACATTTACATGATCCAACGATTAATTCTCCTACAATACAAACACGTACTATACTTTTTTATATTCTTTACCATATCAGATTCATTGGATCTCAAACTAGTAAACTGTCTTCTATTCCTCTCCTTCCACACTCGGTAAACAAAGGCATTCTATGCCAACTTCAAAAATCAGAACAATCAAAGTCTTTCCTTTTAGCATCCTACAAAGCCACTGAAATTCTTGCTGCCAATCACTCTGTAGATTACAGTGTGTCGACACCTCTTAGCAAATTGGTAGGTAGTTCCTTTGTTTTTCATATATGTTACCTGGACTTAAAGTGTTTGAGAGTGTGTTTCAATTGTTTGGAAGATCATATATCCATATTACTCATGTTTGAACATAAGGATAGAGATGGCATCCTCCAATAAACCTCCAAATCCATGAAAAAAATTAAACATACTCGTGTCAAACATTACCGAGTTTCTTTCAACACCAACATGTTTGTCGGGGTGTACTTTTTAATCACTAACCTGGCTAATCATGTATGAGATTTTCTTATAAGATTTGAGTAATAATCTAATCATGTGGTGCAGGTATTGGGGGGATGAGTTCTCAGATTTCACATCTGTGTTTAAGGGGCTTGTGGTCACTGTCAGATATGTATTTCTTCTCCATGATTTAATGACTCTCGGGCTCCTGTTTCGTTCCTCGCCCCATGAACAAAAAATACTACTTTTGAAGGTAAACTTTACCATGTACCAGAGTGTGAAGGTGTGTGTGACAACCAAAATGCCATCGGTTGCCATTAAAAATTGTTTAGAATGACAAGCTGATAAGTGAACTGTATACAAAGATTTTATATTTTATGTTCCGACACCTTTTGAGTGAATCGGCTGATGCCACCTAATTGAAAGTAGAGTTATTTTAAGAAAAAATTAGTTGTATACCAATTAATGAATCAGATACAAAACCAATATATAAAAGGGTAAACTACATAAATGACTACCATATTATTAAAAAAGTCGCGATTTGACCACCTTACTTTTTTTCGAAGCAATTAAACCACTATACTATTAAAGTGGATTCAATTTGACCACCAGACGTTAGAAGTTAACGGTAGGGTGACGTGGCAGTTAAAAAAATAAAGGTATAATTACACATTTGGTCCTTACTATTTACACATTCTTTTAATTTGGTCCTAATTTCAATTTAATAAAATAAATTAATTATTTAATTAGGTTGTGACACGTGTCACCACTTTATTGGATGACTTTTTAATTATATATATTTGGTTTATTAATTTTATTTTTCTCCTCCAATCATTTGGTGACACGTGTCACTAGATTGGAGGAAGAAAATAAAAGCAAAGAGCTCTTGCTTTTTTTAGGATTCAAACCAAGGTCACCTAAATTGGGGTGATGTGTGTTCACCACTAAGCCAAGTGCAACTTTGTGATATGTATTACAAAACTTAATATATATTTCAGTTTGGTTTTCATGCCAGGAAAAAAGGGAATAAATATGAATTAAGGAGACTCGAACATGACACTTTAGCTAGTGTGCTGAGTGTCTGCGAAAATATGACGATTCTGGAGTAGGGGAAGCAGCTTCATGCTCACGTTCTTTCCATTGGGTTAGAACAGGAAGAAATGATACAGAGTGCTTTAGTTAATATGTATTCAAAATGTGGGTGTATTGAAGATGCTGAAAAAGTCTTCAATGAGGATCAACATTATAATATTGTGTCATGGACAACCACGATTAATGAATATGCTGAACATGGATACATCCGTGAAACTATTGATGTGTTCGAGATGCTTTTCAAAGTTGGTCTGAAACCAGACTGAGTGACTTTCATTAGCCTTCTTACTGCTTGTAGTCACGCAGGGGACTAGCTGATCTTGGCTTCTATTACTTCAATTATATGAGTAGTGAGTACCAAATAAGTCCTTCGAAAGAACACTATGAACAGCCATGGTGATGTTGAATGTGTACGACGCGCTGCAGAAAAGCTTCTTAAAATGGATCCAGATTGTGCAGGGACTCATATCACCCTTGCTAATATATATTCTACCCAAGGAAAATAGAGAGAAGCAGCAGATGTTAGGAAAATGATGAGGTCAAGGAGCCATGTTCGAGTCTTCTTCTTAATTATTCGATTTATTTCAGTAGTTTAGATGTTTTTATGCATCTCAAAAGTGTCATGTTCGAGTCCCCTTAAATATTTATTCCTTTTTTTTTCTGACATGAAAATCGAATTAAGACATATAGTATGTTTTGTATTACATATCACAAAGACCCATTTGGCTTAGCAGTAAATACACATCACCCCAGTTTGGGTGACCTTGGTTCGAATCCTGGTAAAAGCAAGAGCTTTTTGCTTTTATTTTCTTCCTCCAATCTAGTGACACGTGTCACCAAATGATTGGAGGAGACAAATAAAATTAATAAACCAAATATATATAATTAAAAAGTCATCCAATAAGGTGGTGACACGTGTCACAACCTAATTAAATAATTAATTTATTTTATTAAATTAAAATTAGGACCAAATTAAAAGAATGTGTAAATAGTAAGGACCAAATGTGTAATTATACCTTTATTTTTTTAAGTGCCACGTCATCATACCGTTAACTTCTAACGTCTGGTGGTCAAATTGAATCCACCTTAATAGTATAGTGGTTTAATTGCTTCGAAAAAAAGTAAGGTAATCAAATCGAGACTTTTCTAATAGTATGGTGGTTATTTATGTAGTTTACCCTATATAAAATATGAATTTGGAATCCTTTTTTTTTTAAGGAAATGGACTAAACGTTTGCGCAAGGTTTGGTTGCACAGCGCGGGAATCAGAGAGGTGAAAATGGAGGAAAAGAAAAGGACACCGTTTTCTTTCCAGAAAGGAAAACTAAAATCAAAATTTCGTTGCCGGGTCTTGAATCCGGGTCTCTCGGGTGAGAGCCGAGTATCCTAACCAACTAGACTACAACGGACTGTAATATTGCAAGTTTAAGTTTATACTAATAACAAATGTTTTCAAAATTTGGAAAATTCCTAGACATCATGTTACCTTTCGTTTGGTTTATATATATAAACCCTTTCTCCTTTTCTTATAGGGTTAAATCGCTTTGGTACATGAACTATTTTAAATTTTCAGTTTCATACATGAAGTATTTCGCTGTTAATGAATTACCGACTTTCGTCACAGAAATTGACGTAGCATGTATAGATGAATAAAAAATGAACATGTGGTATTTTTTTAAAAATACCATTTATTTAAAGGCATAATAGTCAAATTAGTTCTTCAAGGTTTATTATTTTTCAATTTCAACCTTAAAAATTTTAAAATTCTAAACCTTAAACCTTAATCCTAAAAATTAAAAATTTTAAACCATAAATTTTAAACTCTAGAAACTTTAACTCCTTTCCAACTGCCAGCTCTAGTCACCCATTAGCCGACCGTTACAGCCTTCGGCATTCGTCTCCCTAACTTTCTCGTTTCCGTCCAACTTCACTCATGCCCGTAATGTCTTCAATCGTGGCCTCTATCGACCGCTCGAAACTCCTCTGGTCATTCAAGTTTCTATCGTTGCTTTTAGACGCATCATTCGGCGGTCCCAATGTGCGACCGAGTTCCCATCACCACTCTTTTCCATTTCGAAACCTACTGTTTCAAAACCCACCCCTATTTAACGTGCATTTGCCACGATTTTTGTCGCAAGCTCCATCGTTCGGCTGATGCCACCTAATTGAAAGTAAAGTTATTTTAAGAAAAAAATTAGTTGTATACCAATTAATGAATCAAATACAAAACCAATATATAAAATATGAATTTGGAATCCTTTTTTTAAGGAAATGGACTAAACGTTTGCGTAGCAAGGTTTGGTTGCACAGCGCGCGAATCAGAGAGGTGAAAGGAGAGGGAAAGAAAAGGACACCGTTTTCTTTCCAGAAAGGAAAACTAAAATAAAAAATTCCGTTGCCGGGACTTGAACCCGGGTCTCTCGGGTGAGAGCCGAGTATCCTAACCAACTAGACTACAACGGACCATGATGTTGAAAGTTAAAGTTTATACTCATAACAAATGTTTTCAAAATTTGGAAAATTTCTAGACATCATGTTACCTTTCGTTTGGTTTATAGATATAAAACCCATACCCCTTTTCTTATAGGGCTAATTCCCCCTTTGGTACATGAACTATTCTAAATTTTTAGTTTCATACATAAGGTATTTCGTCGTTAATGAATTACCCACTTTCGTCACAAAAAAGAACGTGGCATGTACAGATAAATAAAAAATGAACACGTGGCATTTTTAAAAAAATCATTATTCATTTAAAGGCATAATAGTAAAATTAGTCCTTCAAGGTTTAGGGTTTTTTAATTTCAACCTTAAAAAGTTTTAAAAATTCTAAACCCTAAACCTTAATCCTAAATATTAAAGATTCTAAACCATAAACCTTAAACTATAGAAACTTTAACCCCTTTCTAACTGCCAGCTCTGGTCACCCATCAACCGACCGTTACAGCCTTCGGCGATCGTCCCCCTAACTTTCTCGCTTCCGTCCAACTTCACTCATGCCCGTAATGTCTTTAGTCGTGACCTCTATCGACCACTCAAAACTTCTTTGGTCACTCAAGTTTCTATTGTTGCTTTTAGACGCATCATTCGGCGGTTCCAGTGTGCGACCGAGTTTCCATCACTATCATTTTTCGTTTTGAAACCTACTATTTCAAAACTCACCCTTGTTTAACGTTCATTTACCACGATTTTTGTCGCAAGCCCCATCGTTTGATCCTTTTACCCAGAGTCGCCTCTCCTCGCGTCGATGGAGGCCGTAGTTGAATGCGTTACGGGCATAAGCGAAGTCGGAAGAAAGTGGAAAAGTTAGGGTGACAGTTGCCAGATGTTGTAACGATCGTTTGGTGGGTGACCAGAGCTGACAGTTGGAAAGGGGTTAGAGTTTTGGAGTTTAAGATTGTATAGTTTAAGATTTAAAGTTTATGGTTTTTAATTTTTAGGACTGGCTATTATGCCTCTAAATAAATGGTGACTTTTTTGAAAAAAATGCCACATGTTAATTTGAAATTCATTCGTACATGCCACGCCAGCTTCTGTGATGGAAGTGGGTAATGTTAGAACCAATTCATAAATTAATATGAAACTTAACCTAGGATCTATCACGTCAAATCATCAAGAACAATAAACTAAACAATCTGAATGCGGAAACGTACCTAAATTCATTGATAGATTGAAAAACTTGAATCTTGATGTGGAAATCCCAAAATTTTGGTATTGATCTTCCAAGAAGATATGTTATCTCTTAAAGTAAAACTCTCTGACGGGGAAGGAGAGAAAAACAAGTTAACCTATTTCTTGGGGACCACTACCTCTTTATATAGTTGATTTATTAAATCAACTATTAAATATTTATAACTCTGCCCCTTATTGAATTATAAATATATCTTACGGTATCTACACTTTTATTTCCATGACATTTTAATACCTATGACACGCTTAACTTAATTGGTCACTTTATTTTGTGTCATACTTTATAATAGCAACATACATTTTACATATGTGCCCACAATTGCGGATTTTAATCCAACAATCTCCCACTTGGGCAATATATGTTTCCTGATAAATGTACAACCTTATGAGCTCAAAATTTTGCTATTATATAATAGGTATTCTATAACAATCTCGTCCATCAACTATATCCACATAGGATCAAAGCGGTCTTCGCCATATCAATCATGACCGGACCCATCAATGGTCACGTATACAAATATAGTCAAATGACATAGATCAATCATGGATGTGTAGCATGGAAAATTACATGAAATGTGAACCATACATGTCTATTCCCAACTGGTCCTCCTAAACCTTAGTGAGATCAACTTTACTGAATTCAGAGTGTGCATAAACCAAAGGAACATTATTTCTGCAGAAAAAATCTTAAAATATTCTTAAATTGAAGTAACCGAAATTGTGTCTAAAACGAATGAGTATTTTTTAAAATTACAAACTCCCACTAAAACCGAATATCCTTAAATAACATTACACCCACATGAGTAGTGTGCTCATGAAAGACCTAGGGTGACAGTTTCTTAATATATTCTTAAACTGAAGTAACCGGAATTGTGTCTAAAACGAATGAGCATTTTTTAAAATTACAAACTCCCACTAAAACCGAATATCCTTAAATAACATTACACCCATATGAGTAGTGTGCTCATGAAAGACCTAGGGTGACAGTTTCTTAATATGCGCGCAATTATGGAGTTTGTACCAACATGCTCTACAGACACACAACCACTCTAAATTTTCTTTAACAACTAGGAACTTAATATTTATGTGCTTCAAATTTGAAGTGTTCCTATTGTTTATAGAATAAATGAATACATATTTATTGTCACAAAATAACTGAAGTGGTCTTTCTATTCAATCTACAATTAGCAGCTCAAGTGACAAAATTCTTTTGCATCAATATTCTATTAGAATCGAAGTCTGTAAACCTAATGATCTCTAACTTACCAGAACTTCGACATGTGAGCATGTAATTTTTATTCTCTGAAGATATCTCATAACTCTATTGGCTGCTATCTAATAGTTCATACTAGATTTTCTTAAATATCTATCTAACATTCCAACAATATATAAAATTTCCGAACACATACATACTTAAGCATAAATTAGATTCTCAATAGCTTATGTATAGAGAATCTTTTGGATTTTTTAAATTTCAAGGTTACTTTTAGGGCATTGAGTAAGATAATACTTATCTTCTTTAGCAATATGAGTGTCATTTGGTTTACTCCCACTAAACTTGTAATATATACAAGTATCAATCAAATTTATCTCAAAACCGAATGAGATAATCAACATGAAATTTATAATTTCATAAATGAGAGTCCTACTTAAGCTCATAGATAAATTTCTTTAATTTACATATCATTGATTTTGTATCATTAGACACAAATCTATGATTGTACCATATAATTCATTTCTTCAATGTCGTCATTGAAAAAACACAAGCTTAACATCCATCTTATGTAACTTAAGATTAAAATAAGCAACAAGCGTCATGATTATCCTAGAAGAGTCTTTCAATGAAACTTGAGAGAAGGTCTCTGCAAAATTAATGTCTTCTTTTAGAGTATATTCTTTAGATACAAGACGTACTTTATACTTATCCACATTACCATTTCTATCCATATTGGTTTTAAATATCCATTTTATTTACAACCAATTGATTTGCACCTTAAGGTAATGAGATAAGTTCATAAACTTTATTGTCTTGCATAAAGTTATACTCTTCTTGAATGACAACAATTCACTTGTGAGAGTTAGAACTTTTATGGTCTAATAAAAAAATGATTGAGTCATTTTCTATCATTCCATTGTTACCTTATTTTCTTGAATAAATACAATTTAATAATTCGGAATAGTATTTCATCTTCCTCTCGTGGACATCTTTAATGACACTTATTTTTTAAGGTTATTGAGTTTGTTCTTCTGAAAAAATTATCTTATCTTAAATGAGAGTTGTTCAACATTATTTTGCCGAGGTACTTGATTCACTTCTTGATTAATGATAGGTGTGAAAACCTAAACACCATCAAAATTGATAGTATGAATTAAATTATAATTCAATTCCTCCTCAATAACAGTGCATCTAACCTTATTTCTCCCTCCAAACTCAACATCCTAAAAAAAATTATAAATCTCTCCTTAAAATAATCTTCATTGTGGGATCATAAAATTTACAGCCCATGGATCACTCAAAATAACCGAAGTAGTTGCTCACTTTTGAAGTTTAATTTCTTTACATGTGTCCTAACTTATACAAAAGAATCAACACTTTGTAACTTATTGTTGTTTCTTTTGGGTGGAACCCTTAGCAACTTTATTCTAATATTTTCTTTTATTGCACTTATCATCGAGACACTAACTAAATGAGCATTAACCAAATGAGTACTTTTACACTTATAATGCTTCGACTTTTCTTCCTCTTGAACATAATGAGAAATGAGCCCAATTAGAGTTTATTTCTCCTTTTGGCAGTTGTAACTGAATCTAAATTGATTAAACTATATAGGAAGCGGTACCAAAATCATAAGAATAAACAATTGTTAGAGAGTTTGATCTTACGTGTCTTAGATTTTGAAGCAATATTAAGAATTTTCATAATGTACTCCCTCATATTTCCTTGAACTTATACTTCATAGACATCAAAGAATGCATAAGTGATGTCATCTTAACCTTAATGTTTTGGGTAAAACATTTCTTAATTTCGCCAAGGAAACCCTTAGTATGAATAATCTATTCAGATTTGTGCTCCTAAAGACTCATAAAATTTTGTTCTTTATGATCATAAGACTTATACGATTTGAACGACCCCACCTCTCAAAATACCTTTTATGGGTGCTTACCACGGTGAGAGGTGCAAGATGTTCTTTCCTTAGTGCAAAGTCTATGCTCATACAACCAAATACTATATGTAAGTGTCTTTTTTTATTCCTTGAAATTAGTTTCACTAAACATGAGTGTAGAATGTATTTAACAGATATTGTGATAAAAAAGATAAATTACCTAAATATTGAACAAAAATAAAATAAAATAAAATAAAACAAGCTCACATAAATATTTATAAGTAAACAAATAAATTTAAAATAATGGCTAGTTCCCCTCAAGATACAAAGCACAACATTAATATCAAGTCTTTGGACAATAATATTAACTGTAACCGGTACTCTTGTTGTAGCAATCAAACATTGACAATAAACTATGTCAAACAATAGATTAATCTTTGGACTAACGTACTGCTCACATAAAATACCTTATAATTGTAACCCCCTCGTCCCGGTCTGGCCGGATGACCGGTCCGAGTGGGCCACACGGGGAAAACGAAGCGAAACCCGTTAAGGTTCCCCCTCGGTTAACAACCATATATTTTTTTTTCCATTTTAAATCTTGTCTAGATGAGTATTAGATCCTAAGTGGTCATACAGCGGAACAACATTCACGAAACAAACAAACGAACTCAAACTAACATGTTACAGCCCAATTTTAAACTTATACTGCAGGCGGTATCGATACACCTAAGGGGTGTATCGATACCCCTTGACTAGGTCAACTGGTCAGAGTCAACCAGTGGAGACCGTATCGATACGCCCTTGGAGGGTATCGATACTCTCCCTAACGGTTGACTTCTCACGGTCAATGCTAAGATGACCGTATCGATACGCCAGGGACCCGTATCGATACCAAAATGGACAGTAGCTTCAGTGACCAAAATGGTATCGATACTCCTCCTCGCGTATCGATACACGAGGCCTGGAACAAGAAGGCGGTATCGATACCGGACCAACCGTATCGATACCCCTGCACTGCAAAACCTCCCAAACTCAGTAAAACGGTCAAGACTCGAATCTAAAAGCAATTTAAGACTTCCCTAGCCCCAACCAAACATTCATACAACATTTAAAGGTCATTATTTAGCCATACCAACACCCAACATATACATACGTCAAGGAAGGCATGCAATTGGATCAAAGATGACATTCAAGCATTCAAATCTCATACTTCAATATGCAAACATATAGGCAACTTCAAGGGCACATGGCCAACATTCAAGATAAGCAATTTAGGCATGGATTACAATTCAAACATGGCAACACAAGCCATACAAAAGCAAGATAATAAGGAGTCTAAGCAAGCTCCTAAGCAACTAACAAACATCCAACAAAATAACACATGTCCCATTGCTTAAACTATTACATGTTCAACATTTAAAAGTTCATACTTGATGTACTCAAGTCAACAACAACACTTGGAGGCCCTCCACTTGCGCAAGCAACCCACGAACTAAGGATCTGCAATGTTGAACAAAGAGAGAGCGTAAGCAATGATGCTTAGCGATGGTGAGCTCTTAAAACAAACCTCAACATTGCAGGGTCCGAGCACGATCTAGCCAAGGCATTACACATGTTTACCAAGGATCCACAACCACAAGATATAGATGCATGAGCACTAATCACTATAATATGCCATGATCATAAGCCCAATTCCATAACACATATAACCACATTTGAACATCCAAATAAAGATCATAAATCTCATCACATTGATACACTTATCAATCAACATTGGCACCTAGCTATGACTCAAATACGCGGATAAACATGTTGGAAACTCACATCCAACAACCACATTACCTCACGGTGGGATTACACTCATCACCGGTCTCGCGGAGGGGATTCCACTCATCCTCACGCCCCGTCGATGGGATTCCACTCATCACCGACTATATACAAATACAATTTCCGGGCGAACCCGTACTCCTCCTTGGTGACTCAACGCCACCAAGGCCACACGCGACTTTTGACTCATGTGTACACACTAACATCCTAATGATCGATCATTTGTATTCAAGTATACTAGTGCCAACATTTACTCATTTCACATTACTCATTTCAATCAATTCCGTGCTTAACACGTACTCACCAACAACCATCATCATGCATGTCTCAAGCATCACAATTCATGTCTCATCTCACGTGTATAACACAATATATATAAGCATTCATATCACATTTCATACGAGACATACACAACCATATAAATGAGTTCATCCAAAGGCTCTAGATCAAGTTTAGGATTAGGCTACCACCCTAATCCTAACTCTAGGTGGGTCTACCAAGCCCGACCTAGTCCATATACTCGAACCAAACATTTTAAAACCAAGTAAAACCATTAACCACTCACCTAAGCTCCCAAGCTTAAAGACCAAGCAAGCGACCACCTTCAAATTCCCGGATTTGCTTTCAATGCTTCACCGTTGCCCAAACTCGATTCTAATCAAACCCAAACACAAACAAAACATCCACAATCAATAACTCATCGTCGGAACTGACCCGGATTAACATTTCAAGCTTCCAACACTCAAAATCAAGTCCAAAATAGAATTTCCGAGCAACCCACAAAACCCACTGAAATCTTCCATTTCAAGCATCCAAACAACCATCAAATACACCCAAAGTAACCCTCATATATCATACTAACACCAGCCCTCAAAAACCCACATTAAACCACCCTAAAAACCACTTTAGAACCCTCCAAAAACCCCCTTGAAACCCAATTCCGAAAATTGCTCAAAATCATTTGAAATTCACATATGTTATACCATTTGACCTATATATACCATAACTAAGCATATTAAATCAAAACATTCCACTTAACATCGTAAAGCTCTCATTTTTAATCGAAACATTCAAAACTTCCATTTTCCAAAACCTTCATGAAAATCAAAATAAAAAGTACTTTCAAGGAGAGAGAGATGAGGGGAAGTCAAAAACGTCCTTACCTTTCAAAACGGAGTTGAAATGAATGAGGAATGAGATGGAATAGTGGAGAGGGGGAAGGGCTTCTATTTCACGTTGGAGATGAGAGGAGGAAGAGAGTGAATAGTGATATTTGTGAAAAAGGGGGGATTTAAATTAGAAAAGGGGTAAATTACAAAAAGGCCATTAATGAATGGCTATTTCCTTGTTTTTAAAATAGCTCTCCAATATTGAAATTAAATCGATTTGGTCCCATCTCGAATGTTTATTTTGAAAACCCGGAATTGTAAAAGAATCATTTTAATTATAAGACCGAGCCCAAATAATATTAAAATATTATTTTCACCTAACCCCTAAACCCGGGTGTTACAACTCTCCCCCACTTAAGGAATTTCGTCCCCGAAATTACCTGGTGGAAACAAATACGGAAATTGCTCAACCATATCCGCTTTCCTCTCCCACGTGGCCTCTTCCACACCTCTATGCCTCCACAACACCTTGACCAACTCTATGGTCTTGCCACGCAACACCTTGCTATCAGAAGCAAGTATCTCAACGGGCTCTTCATTATAGGACAAATCTGGATTTAACTCTATCTCCTCAACAGGCATCACATGAGAAGGATCCGATCTATATCTCTTAAGCATAGACACATGAAAGACATCATGGATCTTCTCTAACTCAGAAGGCAACCTCAAACGATAAGCTACAAGCCCAATCCGCTCAACTATCTCATACGGACCAATGAACCTCGGGCTCAACTTGCCCTTTCGGCCAAATCTCATTACCTTCTTCCACGGAGATACTTTCAGAAACACTTTCTCACCCACTGAGTACTCAATCTCTTTCCTCTTCAAATCTGCATAAGACTTCTGACGATCGGAAGCTGCTTTCAAACGGTCACATATCAACTTTACTTTGTCGGTGGTCCCCTTAAGCAAGTCTGGCATAGGTAACAATCTCTGACCTGTTTCAGCCCAACAAATCGGAGTCCTACATCGCCTACCATACAAAGCCTCATAAGGTGCCATCTGAATACTAGAATGATAACTGTTGTTGTAAGCAAACTCAACCAACGGTAAGTGCTTCTCCCAAGAACCCTGGAAGTCAATCACACAACAACGAAGCATATCCTCAAGAATCTGTATCACTCGCTCTGACTGTCCATCGGACTGCGGATGATAAGATGTGCTGAAATGCAAACGGCTACCTAAAGCACTATGCAAGCAACCCCAGAATCTTGAAGTAAACCTAGGATCCCTATCTGAAACAATGGACTTCGGAACCCCATGAAGTCTCACAATCTCACGGATATACAAGTTTGCCAACTTGTCTAAGGAATCCGTAGTGTTCACTGCTAAGAAGTGAGCACACTTGGTGAACCTATCAACAATCACCCAAACGGAGTTCTTCTTCGAAGGAGACAAAGGCAACCCCGACACAAAATCCATGGTGATCCTCTCCCATTTCCATTCCGGAATCTTCAAAGGCTGTAGCAAACCTGAAGGAACCTGATGTTCTGCCTTCACTCTCTGACAAACCATACAACGGCTCACATACTCGGCTACATCTCTCTTCAAACCAACCCAGAAGTAATCATTCTTCAAATCTCGGTACATTTTGGTACTACCCGGATGCATAGAAAAGGGACTCGAATGTGCTTCACTCAGAATCTGACGTCTCAACTCAACATCTTCTGGTACAACAATTCTATCTCTAAAGCACAACAGGTTCTCACCACTGAAACTATACTCGGTTGGTCTTCCCTCGGCTATGTCCTGAACATGAGGAACTAAACTCACATCTCGCAACTGCTTCTCTCTAATCAACTGAATCAAAGAAGGCTTCACTTGCAACTCGGTGATCAAATCACCATCATCGGACACACTCAATCTAGCAAACATAGCTCTCAACTCAACGGCCACTTTTCTACTCAAAGCATCGGCTACTACATTTGCTTTACCCGGATGGTACTCGATGGTCAAATCATAATCTTTTAGCAACTCTAGCCATCTTCTCTGTCTCAAGTTCAACTCTTTCTGTGTCATCAAATACTTCAAGCTCTTGTGATCGATGTAAACTATACACTTCTCACCATACAAATAATGACGCCAAATCTTCAATGCAAACACAACTGCGGCTAGCTCTATATCATGAGTAGGATAGTTCTTCTCATGAATCTTCAACTGTCTAGAAGCATAAGCAACAACTCTCCTATCTTGCATCAAAACACAACCTAGGCCTACGTAGGAGGCATCACTGTAAATCACAAACTCCTTACCTGAGACAGGTTGCACTAACACTGGAGCATTCGTCAAAGCTTCTTTCAATTTCTCAAAGGCCTTCTGTCTTGCATCTGACCATTCAAACTTGACTCTCTTTTGCAACAATTTAGTCAAAGGAGCAGCTACCCTAGAGAAACCATCAACAAATCTCCTATAGTAACCGGCTAATCCTAGGAAACTCCTAATCTCGGTCACGGACTTAGGTTGTTTCCACTCAACAATCGCCTCAATCTTCGATGGATCAACTCGGATACCTTCGACCGAAACAACATGGCCAAGAAATACAACCTCCCGAATCCAGAACTCACATTTACTAAGCTTCACATACAACTGATTGCTCAACAATCTTTGTAAAACAAATCTCAAGTGCTCATCATGCTCTTCCTCTGTCTTCAAGTACACAAGTATATCATCAATGAAAACAACTACAAAACGGTCTAGATAGTCTCTAAAGATTTTGTTCATCATGTCCATGAATGCTGCAGGTGCATTCGTGAGCCCAAACGGCATCACAAGAAACTCATAGTGACCATATCTAGTCCTAAAAGATGTCTTCGGAACATCACACTCTTTTACTTTCAACTGGTAATACCCGGATCTCAAATCTATCTTAGAGAACACTGAAGCACCTCTCAACTGATCAAACAAATCATCTATACGAGGCAACGGATACTTGTTCTTCACAGTCAACTGATTCAACTGTCTATAGTCAATACACATGCGCATACTACCATCTTTCTTTTTCACAAATAACACGGGAGCACCCCACGGAGAACTACTAGGCCTAATGAAACCACGGTCTAACAATTCTTGCAACTGACTCTTCAATTCTTTCAACTCTTTCGGAGCCATACGGTACGGAGCTATCGAAACTGGATTAGACCCTGAAACTGTCTCAATCACAAACTCAACATCTCTGTCAGGAGGCAAACCCGGCAACTCTTCAGGAAATACCTCTGGAAAGTCACACACTGTTCTGATATCTTTCGGTCTAGCTTCACTCATATTCGGATTCATCACATAAGCTAAATAAGCCCCACATCCAGAGTCCATCAACCTATGAGCCTCTAAAGCTGACACCACATTAGACAAGAACTTAATGTTCTCGCCTACTACTACTACCTCGTAGTCATCATAAAGCTTCAAAGAAATTCTCTTTGTCTCAAAATCCACACTAGCCCGATGCTCAACCAACCAGTCCATACCCAAAATAATGTCAAAACCATAGAAAGGAAGTTCCATCATATCAACAGAGAACACATGACCCTGAATCTTCAGTGGACACCTCCTATACATACGTCTAACCACAACTGTCTCACCAAAAGAACTAGTAACATGCATACCTACATCTAAGATCTCAACAGGGATATCTAACTTATGTGCATGCTCACTCAAAATGTAGGAATGCGTAGAACCCGAATCAACCAAAGAAAGCAAAGACATAGACTGTAACTCGAAATTACCTGCTATCACATCAGTGTCGTTCCCGGCCTCTCTCTGAGCATAAACTCTCGCTGGTCCTCCCGCCTCTGGCTGCACTGCTACAACATGAGCAAGGTTACTCTGAGAATCTACCCTAGGTGCATCAGCCCTAGGCTGGAAGTAGCCACGACCGCGCCCACGGCCTCTCTGAAAATCATTCGCTCTCGCAGGAGCCTGAGCAATGTTCGGTGCCTAAGCCGCCTGATGCGGACAATCCCTCCTAAAGTGGTCCCTCGAACCACAGTTCCAACAAGCATGGAAGTTACCCCAACACTCACCAGTGTGCTGTCTCCCACAACGGGTACACTCGGGCAAACGCCCTCCTCCTCTATGGCCCTGATGGCCCCTACCATGGTGGCCACCGCCACGTCTATGGTCAAACTGATGTCCGCCACCTCTGTGCCTCTTGGCATCTCTACCATCAAAGTGGTTAGGCCTCTTACCAGAACTGGAACCACCAGATCGTTTGGCCGAACCCAAACTATGCTCTAAGTCCTTGGCCCTCGCGACCAACACATCAAAGTCTGAGTAGTCAGAAGCCAACGTGTACCTCTTGACCTCTTCATTCAATCCGTAGCGGAATCGGTTACAGCGTTCCACTTCAGTAGGAACCAACTCTGGAGCATACTGACTCAAGCGAACAAAGCGGATCTCATAATCAGTCACAGAAGCATCTCCCTGAGTAAGAGCCATGAACTCTCGCTTCTTCTCATCTAGGTACCTCGGTCCCAAGTACCTCTTCCGGAATGCAAACTCAAAGAAGTCCCAATCTATCTCTGCCTCTGGAACCCCAGTAGTAATGGTGACCCACCAGGTGTAGGCATCACCCTGAAGCAACGATATCACACAACCCAATCTACGTGCGCCCGCACAACCCATCTGAGCCAAGATTCGGACTGTCTTCTCCAACCATAACTCCGACCTCTCCGGAGTAGATCCTCTAAACTCCTCGGCCCCTAAACTACGGAGCCTCTCCAAAGGTAGACTTGTAACGCCCCGGTTTTGGGCTTAGAAGTTTTGGGTGTTGACCGGTTTGGTCAAAGTGCGGTTCGAATATATAAGAGTGAAATTAGGAAAGCCTAGTTCGGGTTGCATTAAAAATATGGAAAAATGTTCTAAAATCATATTTTAATATATATAATTGAACTGTGAAATCAATTTTGAAAAATGAGGTTTGGAAGGGTGACATTTTGGCTAGTGACCAAAATGTAATTTTTGAAAGTTGCGTGACTGTTTTATAAAGGATTGAAACTTTGAATCTTTAAGGAGCTATTATTCCAAAAGGAGTTTCTCCAGATTTGTCTAAGATATTTTAATGTTTAATTCTGATTTTAAAGCTAAAGAAAAGTGGAGGGAAATCATTTTGGCTATTTTGTAACTAATTTTCCTATTTTCCTTTTTCTCTCAATCCAAACACTTTCTCTCCAGAGATTTCTTTCTGATTTTGTCACTCAAATCTATCTTTTCAATTCTCTTTGGATTCCTAATCATCTCTACAACAAAACCTTGCAATTTGCTATTTAGATTTTCAAGTTTTTTGGTTCTAAAAGGGAGAAAACTCAAGTTTGGAGGTAAGAACGTCCTTCTCCTCTAAACTCTCAGTTCTTTACTGAAATTCCCAAGTTCTCAATCCTTAATTGATGTTTTATTAAAGGCTTTTAAAGTTGTGAAATGGATCTTGGCTTTAAATGCAAGATTTGGTGATTTTTGATAGATTTTCGTTAGATCTGTTAAAGCTGTGATTTGAGATGTGTTTTTGATGATAAATGAACATTAATTTGATAAGGAATTGAGTTTTGATTAATGCAATCCCGGATAGGTTGAATTTCCTAAGTTTAGCTTGTGATTCTTGGTTGTTTTGGAGTGATCTTGTGGATCTGTTGTTGCTGGAGGTATGAGGATGTTGTTAAGCTCTTTTTAGATGTTAAATGATGTTAATGGATGTTTAGTCTTGATGGTTTATGGCTGGGCTTTGTTGAGAAGTTGATTGGAGGCATTTTCGGTTGTGTTTGGTGGCCGAAAATGGAGTGTGGATGAGAGCAGCGAGTTTAGGTGCTTTCATTGAAGCTATTAATGCATGATGATGCATTAATCTACTGTTTTAATGTGTTAAAACAGGGGAGTCATCTTTGGATCCAAGTGGTGGTGATCCGGAGGCTTGATTTGGTGTTTCGGCAAGAGGCGAAACGGAATCGGTGAGTGGATTTTGGGTTTCGGCTTTGAAACCAATGTTTTGGAGGTTTGGGAGCTTAGTCTAAGTCTAAACAACTTTGCTAAGCTCAAGAGTAAGTTTTCGGAAAAACTCTCTTGACGAGGAACCATGTGATGGTTAGGTGCAATGTGTTTGTTGCATGTTTAAATTCTGTTTTTTTAAGCATATCTAGCATGTTTGTTTGCTGAGATTGTAAGCCATGTGTTTAAGGAAGCTCAAGGTTAGAGTTCCTTGTTTTTGAACATTGTATAAATGTTGTTTGATGCTTAAAGATGCATGATGTTTATGGCTTGGTTAAATGCTTTAAAACAGTGGATTATTGATGATATATGATGTATATTGGCAAGTGATGTTTTTGAAAAGGTTAAGGTCACTAAGGTGGTTAAAAGTCCTTGAGTGAGCCTAGTTTACTTAAGAACATCAAGGTGGTTAAAAGTCCTTGGATGGTTCTTGTTACGGACACAAAGGTGTTTAAAAGTCCTTGTGTGGTCCTTTCCAAGGTGTTTAAAAGTCCTTGGGGCCAAGGTGTTTAAAAGTCCTTGGGGTGATTTATATCATGGTGTTTAAAAGTCCATGGCCAAGGTGTTTAAAAGTCCTTGGGGCCAAGGTGTTTAAAAGTCCTTGGGGTGATTTATATCATGGTGTTTAAAAGTCCATGGCCAAGGTGTTTAAAAGTCCTTGGGGCCAAGGTGTTTAAAAGTCCTTGGGGTGATTTATATCATGGTGTTTAAAAGTCCATGGCCAAGGTGTTTAAAAGTCCTTGGGGTCAAGGTGTTTAAAAGTCCTTGAGGTGAAACTTGTTAAGGACACAAAGGTGTTTAAAAGTCCTTGTGTGGTCCTTGCCATGGTGTTTAAAAGTCCATGGGCCAAGGTGTTTAAAAGTCATTGGGGATAAGATCACAATGGTGTTTAAAAGTCCATGTGTGAGTCTTATGTTGATCTTGTTTTAAAGATGGTAATTATCACTTGTGGCCAATATGACATGTTATGATGTGAAGCATGAGATGCTTGTTTAAGATTGCTTGTGAGCATGTCTAAATGTATTTTGAAGTATGATTTATAAATGAGTTTTATAAATGCATTATTGTGTGGTTTTAATGAGCATTCCTCACTAAGCTTTTGCTTACGCTCTCTCTCTTTTCCTAAATCAATAATGCAGAGCATTAAGGTGCATTGAGGGCAGCAAGGAAGGCAAGCAATCAAGTGGAAGTTGAGCTCAAGTATGGAAAGGTTTTCTTAAACATTTTTAGCTTTTGGCATTTGGCAATGGGGGACCTATGTTGTTGTTTTGGGAGATGTTTGGAACTCCCTAAGTTGGATTTATGTTGTTGTTAATGTTGGTTTTTGTAATTGGCCATTATGTGTTGGTTTGAAGGCTTTTGTGCATGAATGGTTGCTTGTGTAGGAAGCATGCCTTTAGATTTGGGGCTTTTCATATATGTTGATATAATGATGATTGGTTGATGCAAATATGTCTTTTGTATGTTGTATGAGATGCTGGTAAAGTTTGATAGCAATTGGAGCATGATTGGTTGGTCAATTGCATGTTTAGGCAAGCAAATTTCTGCATTTTGTGCAGGCCGTATCGGAACAGTGCCTGCCGTTTCGGAACGGGTGCCTCGAAGCAGCCCAGGCGTCCGAAACGGGTGACACCGTTCCGAAACGGAAAGGCTACTGTCAGCCCTCGTTTCGGTACGCGTTGCGGAACGGCCCCGCGTTTCGAAACGGGCTGTCTCCCGTTTCGGAACGGATGACCGTTGGGGGCTGACATTGGTAGTTGTATGTTTCAAAATGTTTGCATTTTGGTCCTGAAACTCGTATGTGCAATTGTATGAGTTTGGAATGTCCGTTTGAGCTGAAATTTGGCCGAGATGCATGAAACATGATTAATTTCAAGTTGGTAACTTTAATTTGGGTGAAGTCCTTATATTTATCAGAATTTACAGTTTGGTCCCTAAGGTTGTAATTTGTTCAATTGGGTCCCTGTTTGATCTCTGATGTTTATGATCTTTGAGTATGTTGTTTGAATGATCATAACTAGGGTTAATGTGCATCTAGACAGGTTTAAAAAGAAAAAAAAGGGTCGTTAATCAAGGTTGACTTTCGGGTTGACTTTGGTTTTCCCCGTGTGACTTTCTTAATTCGGGTCAACCGTCTAGGCCGGGTTAAGGGGGTTACATTTGGTGGTATCAGAGCTGAGTTCTCGAGTAAATGGGAATGTGTATGTGAATGTTTAAAGTGTGTATGCTTTGTATGCTTGTTGAGTGAAAGCATGTTGAGTGGATTGCATGTATGTTGCAATTGAGATGTATGCGGTGATGAAGCATGTTGTGGGTACCCATTGCCAAATCAAAGCTAATGAAATGATGTTGTTTTTAATTGGAAATGAGCTTGAGTACCTGGATTGCTTACCTTGCTGGGCCTGACTTTGTTTATTTTGCATTGTGATTGCATAATTAGAGTATGGCACCTCGTAGAGAGTTGAGGAGTAATGTGCGAGCTACGGCTCAGAATGAGAATGAAAATGAGGAGAACGTTGAGAGCGCGGTTTTACCTCCTCCACCTGGTGGTGGTGGTGCTGGGGCTGAGGAAGCTGGAGCTGCAGCTGGTGCTGAGGCTGCAGGACCTGAGGCTGGTCAGGGGCAAGCTGTTCCTGACATGACGGTGTTAATTCAAGCTATAGCTGGTGCTTTTCAAGCAGTGGTAGCTGGAGCTCGAGGAGCTGGGCATCAGGAAGATGCTGGAGTTAGACTACCTTTGGAGCGTTTGCGCAGTCTAGGAGGGACTGAGTTCAGGGGTATGTCTGCTGAAGGTTCTGAGGCTTGGTTAGAGAGTACCAAGAGAATCTTGGGACAGATGAGTTGCACTGATGTGCAGAAGCTTGGCTGTGTTGTGTCCTTGCTGCAGAAGGATGCATATACGTGGTGGACAACCACTATTGCTGGGATGGCAGAAGTTGATGTGACTTGGACATTCTTTCAGAATGTGTTCAAGAGAAGGTATCTGGGTGTGAGGTACCTAGATGAGAAAAAGAGGGAGTTCATGTCTCTTACTCAAGGGAGCATGACTGTGGCTGAGTATGAAGTACAGTTTGTTCGACTCAGTCAATATGCACCTGAGCTTGTCCCGGATGAGCGGGCGAGGTGTGAAAGGTTCCGTTATGGCTTAGTGACGGATGTGAAGATGTATGTGCTGGCTACCGAGTATGATGATTTTGATGTGTTGGTGGGCCGAGCCAAGGATATTGAGATGAACTTGGGTTTATCTGCTAAAGGTGCTGGTAAGCGAGCAGCTGAGTATAGTTCCGGTGGTGGACGGAACAAGAGGGGACGTGATCAGAAGTATCAGTCCTCGGCTAAGCGAGGTGGTGGAGCACCTGCTCGGGGAGGCAACGCTAGAGCTGATCCGAGTGCTTGTTGGATATGTGGTTCGCATGGCCACATGAAACGTGATTGTCCTCGTGCTGTGAGGGAGGTGCAAGCTCCTGTTGCGGCAGCTGGTAATGGTTGCTGGAGCTGTGGATCTTTGGATCATTTGAGGCGTGATTGTCCTATGTTGGCTGGTGGCCAAGTTCGTGCTCCTGTTGTTGCAGCACCGCAGAGAGGTCGTGGGCGCGGCCGTGGTAATTTCCAGCGGAGAGAGGAAGGTGGCCGAGGTGTGGCTCATGTTGTAGCTGTGCAGCCAGAGGGTGGCGGGCAGGCTAGAGTGTTTGCTCAGCGAGAGGGGATGAATGACGCGGATGTGATCGCAGGTACTTTTACTCTGCAATCCTTGTCATTACTTTCCTTGATTGATTCTGGATCTACGCACTCTTACATATTGCGTGAGCATGCTGAATTGCTTGGTTTGCCTGTTGAGTCTTTGGATGTTGGTATGCGTGTCACTAGTTCTTTTGGTGAGACTGTTGTGACTCGAAAGTTGTATAGAAGGTGTCCTTTGGTTGTTCAAGATCATGTTTTTCATGTTGACCTCATGGAGTTACCTTTCTATGGTTTTGATGTAATCCTTGGTATGGATTGGCTTGCTGAGCATCGTGCTGTGGTGGATTGTGAAAATAAGCGAGTTTCGCTGAAGCTTGCGGATGATTATGATGTTGTTGTGGTTGGTGAGAATGTGAAGTTTCTTGCCAATGTGGTGTCTACGTTGGAGGCGAGCCGGATGCTGAGGCAAGGCTGTGAAGCTTACCTAGCTTTTGTGATGAATCCTAGCTCTAAGGAGTTGCGGGTGCAAGATATCAGGGTTGTGCGAGAGTTTCCTGGTGTTTTTCCTGAGGAGTTGCCTGGTTTACCTCCTAACCGCGAGGTGGAGTTTGGAATTGAGATGTATGGAAATACAACTCCTGTGTCCATTACCCCTTATAGAATGGCACCTAAGGAGCTGAAAGAGCTGAAGACGCAGTTGCAAGAGCTGCTTGATCGTGGTTTCATACGGCCAAGTGTGTCGCCTTGGGGAGCACCGGTCTTGTTTGTGAAGAAGAAGGATGGCACTATGAGAATGTGCATTGATTACCGTCAGCTGAATAAGTTGACTATCAAGAATCGGTATCCTTTGCCGAGAATTGATGATCTCTTTGATCAATTTCGGGGAGCTGTTGTGTTCTCTAAGATTGACTTGAGGTCAGGGTATTACCAGTTGAAGGTGAAGGATGTGGATGTGCCTAAGACAGCTTTCAGGACAAGGTACGGGCATTATGAGTTCCTTGTGATGCCGTTTGGTTTAACCAATGCTCATGCTGCTTTCATGGACATGATGAATCGTGTGTTTCATGAATACCTGGACAAGTTTGTTGTGGTGTTCATCGATGATATCCTCGTGTACTCGCGTACTGAGGAGGAGCACGAAGAGCATTTGAGGATTGTTTTGCAGGCTTTGTTGGAGAATCAGCTTTATGCTAAGCTGAGCAAGTGCGAGTTCTGGTTAAGTGAGGTGGTGTTTCTTGGGCATGTGGTTTCTGCTAAGGGGATTCGGGTTGATCCTCAGAAGGTTGAGGCGGTGATGAATTGAAAGGTTCCTAAGTCTGTTCACGAGGTTCGTAGTTTCCTTGGTTTGGCAGGATACTATCGGAGGTTTGTGGATGGGTTTTCTAAGATTGCTGCACCTTTGACAAAGTTGTTGCAGAATGATGTTAAGTATGAATGGACAAAGGCGAGACAGCAGGCTTTTGAGAAGCTTAAAGCAGCTTTGACGCAAGCTCCTATCTTGGTTCAACCTGAATCAGGGAAAGAGTTTGTGGTGTATAGTGATGCATCCTATGTTGGTTTGGGATGTGTGTTGATGCAAGAGGGTAAGGTGGTGGCTTATGCATCGCGGCAGTTGAAGGTGCATGAGCGCAATTATCCTACGCATGACATTGAGTTGGCTGCGGTGGTTTTTGCCTTGAAGATCTGGAGACATTACCTGTATGGTGAGAAGTGTACTGTGTACACGGATCACAAGAGTTTGAAGTATCTGATGTCTCAGAAGGAGTTGAATCTCAGGCAGCGACGTTGGGTGGAGTTGCTCAAGGATTATGATTTGACGATTGAGTATCACCCTGGGAAGGCTAATGTTGTAGCGGATGCCTTGAGTAGGAAGGTAGCTGTTGAGCTGAGGGCTATGTTTGCCAGTTTGAGTATTTCGCATGATGGTGGTCTTGTGGCTGAGTTGCAAGTGAAACCATCTTTGGTTCGGTTGATCAAGGAAAAGCAGTTGCTGGATGATTCCTTGGTGCCGCATGTTCAGGATATCGCGGAGGGTAGACCTTCGGATTTCTGTTTTAATGGTGATGGAGTGTTGTGTTTTGGGAGTCGGATAGTGGTGCCTAATGATGCGGAGTTGAGGCGTACTATTCTGACTGAAGGTCATAGTAGTCCTTTTGCTATGCACCCAGTTAGTACTAAGATGTATCAAGATCTTCGTGATGAGTACTATTGGGTGGGTTTAAAGAAAGATGTTGCGGAGTTTGTCAGCAGGTGTATGGTGTGTCAGCGAGTTAAGGCTGAGCATCAGTTTCCTTCAGGGTTGTTGCAACCGTTGAGAATCCCTGAGTGGAAGTGGGAAAGGGTTACCATGGATTTTGTATCTGGTTTACCTTTGTCACCGTCGAAGAAGAATTCGGTGTGGGTGATTGTGGATCGCCTGACGAAGTGTGCGTATTTCTTGCCTGTGCATACTACGTTCTCTTTGGATAAGCTCGCAGAGCTGTACATTGCGGAGATTGTGCGGCTGCATGGTGTGCCAAAGTCGATTGTGTCGGATAGGGATCCGAGGTTCACATCGCGGTTCTGGCAGTGTTTGCATCAAGCTCTGGGTACGAGGTTGAATTTCAGTACATCCTATCATCCTCAGTCGGATGGTCAGTATGAGCGTGTTATTCAGATTTTTGAGGATATGTTGAGGTGCTGCGTGATTGAGTTTCAGGGCTCTTGGGAGAAGCATTTGCCCTTGGTTGAGTTTGCTTATAACAATAGTTATCAGGCGAGCATTCAAATGGCACCTTATGAGGCTTTGTACGGGAGGAAGTGTAGGACTCCTCTTTGTTGGGCTGAAACGGGTCAGAAGTTGGTTTCGATGCCGGCTTTGTTGAAAGGAACCACCGAGAAGGTGAAGCTCATTTGTGAGCGTTTGAAGGCAGCTTCTGATCGGCAGAAGTCTTACGCGGATTTGAAGCGTAAGGAGATTGAGTATGCGGTGGGTGACCGTGTGTTCTTGAAGGTTTCGCCTTGGAAGAAGGTGATGAGGTTTGGCCGTAAGGGTAAGTTGAGCCCTAGGTACATTGGACCATACGAGGTGGTTGAGCGTGTGGGTCCTGTTGCGTACAGGTTGAGGTTACCTCAAGAGTTGGAGAAGATTCATGATGTGTTTCATGTTTCTATGCTCCGGAAGTATAGATTTGATCCTTCGCATGTGATGCCTGTGGAAGAAGTGGAATTGAATCCGGATTTGACCTATGATGAGGAACCGGTGAAGGTTTTGGATTCGGATAGCAAGGTTCTTCGTGGCAAGACCATTGAGTTGGTGAAGGTGTTGTGGAAGCACCGTGGTGTTGAGGAAGCCACGTGGGAGCGGAAGGATGACATGCTGAAGCAGTTTCCTTATCTCTTTCCTTCAGGTAAATTTCGAGGACGAAATTTCTTAAGGGGGGAGATTTGTAACGCCCCGGTTTTGGGCTTAGAAGTTTTGGGTGTTGACCGGTTTGGTCAAAGTGCGGTTCGAATATATAAGAGTGAAATTAGGAAAGCATAGTTCGGGTTGCATTAAAAATATGGAAAAATGTTCTAAAATCATATTTTAATATATATAAGTGAACTGTGAAATCAATTTTGAAAAATGAGGTTTGGAAGGGTGACATTTTGGCTAGTGACCAAAATGTAATTTTTGAAAGTTGCGTGACTGTTTTATAAAGGATTGAAACTTTGAATCTTTAAGGAGCTATTATTCCAAAAGGAGTTTCTCCAGATTTTTCTAAGATATTTTAATGTTTAATTCTGATTTTAAAGCTAAAGAAAAGTGGAGGGAAATCATTTTGGCTATTTTGTAACTAATTTTCCTATTTTCCTTTTTCTCTCATTTTCTCTCAATCCAAACACTTTCTCTCCAGAGATTTCTTTCTGATTTTGTCACTCAAATCTATCTTTTCAATTCTCTTTGGATTCCTAATCATCTCTACAACAAAACCTTGCAATTTGCTATTTGGATTTTCAAGTTTTTTGGTTCTAAAAGGGAGAAAACTCAAGTTTGGAGGTAAGAACGTCCTTCTCCTCTAAACTCTCAGTTCTTTACTGAAATTCCCAAGTTCTCAATCCTTAATTGATGTTTTATTAAAGGCTTTTAAAGTTGTGAAATGGATCTTGGCTTTAAATGCAAGATTTGGTGATTTTTGATAGATTTTCGTTAGATCTGTTAAAGCTGTGATTTGAGATGTGTTTTTGATGATAAATGAACATTAATTTGATAAGGAATTGAGTTTTGATTAATGCAATCCCGGATAGGTTGAATTTCCTAAGTTTAGCTTGTGATTCTTGGTTGTTTTGGAGTGATCTTGTGGATCTGTTGTTGCTGGAGGTATGAGGATGTTGTTAAGCTCTTTTTAGATGTTAAATGATGTTAATGGATGTTTAGTCTTGATGGTTTATGGCTGGGCTTTGTTGAGAAGTTGATTGGAGGCATTTTCGGTTGTGTTTGGTGGCCGAAAATGGAGTGTGGATGAGAGCAGCGAGTTTAGGTGCTTTCATTGAAGCTATTAATGCATGATGATGCATTAATCTACTGTTTTAATGTGTTAAAACAGGGGAGTCATCTTTGGATCCAAGTGGTGGTGATCCGGAGGCTTGATTTGGTGTTTCGGCAAGAGGCGAAACGGAATCGGTGAGTGGATTTTGGGTTTCGGCTTTGAAACCAATGTTTTGGAGGTTTGGGAGCTTAGTCTAAGTCTAAACAACTTTGCTAAGCTCAAGAGTAAGTTTTCGGAAAAACTCTCTTGACGAGGAACCATGTGATGGTTAGGTGCAATATGTTTGTTGCATGTTTAAATTCTGTTTTTTTAAGCATATCTAGCATGTTTGTTTGCTGAGATTGTAAGCCATGTGTTTAAGGAAGCTCAAGGTTAGAGTTCCTTGTTTTTGAACATTGTATAAATGTTGTTTGATGCTTAAAGATGCATGATGTTTATGGCTTGGTTAAATGCTTTAAAACAGTGGATTATTGATGATATATGATGTATATTGGCAAGTGATGTTTTTGAAAAGGTTAAGGTCACTAAGGTGGTTAAAAGTCCTTGAGTGAGCCTAGTTTACTTAAGAACATCAAGGTGGTTAAAAGTCCTTGGATGGTTCTTGTTACGGACACAAAGGTGTTTAAAAGTCCTTGTGTGGTCCTTTCCAAGGTGTTTAAAAGTCCTTGGGGCCAAGGTGTTTAAAAGTCCTTGGGGTGATTTATATCATGGTGTTTAAAAGTCCATGGCCAAGGTGTTTAAAAGTCCTTGGGGCCAAGGTGTTTAAAAGTCCTTGGGGTGATTTATATCATGGTGTTTAAAAGTCCATGGCCAAGGTGTTTAAAAGTCCTTGGGGTCAAGGTGTTTAAAAGTCCTTGAGGTGAAACTTGTTAAGGACACAAAGGTGTTTAAAAGTCCTTGTGTGGTCCTTGCCATGGTGTTTAAAAGTCCATGGGCCAAGGTGTTTAAAAGTCATTGGGGATAAGATCACAATGGTGTTTAAAAGTCCATGTGTGAGTCTTATGTTGATCTTGTTTTAAAGATGGTAATTATCACTTGTGGCCAATATGACATGTTATGATGTGAAGCATGAGATGCTTGTTTAAGATTGCTTGTGAGCATGTCTAAATGTATTTTGAAGTATGATTTATAAATGAGTTTTATAAATGCATTATTGTGTGGTTTTAATGAGCATTCCTCACTAAGCTTTTGCTTACGCTCTCTCTCTTTTCCTAAATCAATAATGCAGAGCATTAAGGTGCATTGAGGGCAGCAAGGAAGGCAAGCAATCAAGTGGAAGTTGAGCTCAAGTATGGAAAGGTTTTCTTAAACATTTTTAGCTTTTGGCATTTGGCAATGGGGGACCTATGTTGTTGTTTTGGGAGATGTTTGGAACTCCCTAAGTTGGATTTATGTTGTTGTTAATGTTGGTTTTTGTAATTGGCCATTATGTGTTGGTTTGAAGGCTTTTGTGCATGAATGGTTGCTTGTGTAGGAAGCATGCCTTTAGATTTGGGGCTTTTCATATATGTTGATATAATGATGATTGGTTGATGCAAATATGTCTTTTGTATGTTGTATGAGATGCTGGTAAAGTTTGATAGCAATTGGAGCATGATTGGTTGGTCAATTGCATGTTTAGGCAAGCAAATTTCTGCATTTTGTGCAGGCCGTATCGGAACAGTGCCTGCCGTTTCGGAACGGGTGCCTCGAAGCAGCCCAGGCGTCCGAAACGGGTGACACCGTTCCGAAACGGAAAGGCTACTGTCAGCCCTCGTTTCGGTACGCGTTGCGGAACGGCCCCGCATTTCGAAACGGGCTGTCTCCCGTTTCGGAACGGATGACCGTTGGGGGCTGACATTGGTAGTTGTATGTTTCAAAATGTTTGCATTTTGGTCCTGAAACTCGTATGTGCAATTGTATGAGTTTGGAATGTCCGTTTGAGCTGAAATTTGGCCGAGATGCATGAAACATGATTAATTTCAAGTTGGTAACTTTAATTTGGGTGAAGTCCTTATATTTATCAGAATTTACAGTTTGGTCCCTAAGGTTGTAATTTGTTCAATTGGGTCCCTGTTTGATCTCTGATGTTTATGATCTTTGAGTATGTTGTTTGAATGATCATAACTAGGGTTAATGTGCATCTAGACAGGTTTAAAAAGAAAAAAAAAAGGTCGTTAATCAAGGTTGACTTTCGGGTTGACTTTGGTTTTCCCCGTGTGACTTTCTTAATTCGGGTCAACCGTCTAGGCCGGGTTAAGGGGGTTACAAGACTGGCATCGTCACACCTAGGCTGAGCTGCAGCCTGAGCTCCCGCAACTGCGGCCTGAAATGCTCCCGCTATCGTTTGCACTAGCGGAGTCATATCAATTCCAGCTGGACCTTGGCCACCTTGAGGTCCATCTCCTTCAGCTCCATCCTCGCCTCCAGCTCCAGACGGAGGAGGTGGTGGTGGTGGAGGTGGTGGAGGAGCGCCAACTTCCGCAGCCACCGGCCCTTCTAGGTGAGCCTCCACACCAACTGCTGGCTCAACAGGAGCCGCAACCCGTGGTTCCTGACGAACCACTCTCGGTCTACCTCTCGGTCTAGACATCGCTCTCACAGATATCAACTACAACCACAACAACAAAGCATACAAAGCTGGGTTAGCAAGGCAAGGCTTCCAAGTGTTCAAGTACGTTCCCTCACTTAAAAATCATTTTTCCAATGTAATAGTAGCAATGGGACTCTTACACACATGCTTTGAAATAAAACGATCAACATACTTGTCACACAAGCAATCATACTTACAAAGCAAGCAAACACCGTGCAAACCAATTCAAAACTTAAACTTACCTCACTTACCTGCCCAAGGTCTCGGTAACCTTAGGCTCTGATACCAACAAGTGTAACCCCCTCGTCCCGGTCTGGCCGGATGACCGGTCCGAGTGGGCCACACGGGGAAAACCGAAGCGAAACCCGTTAAGGTTCCCCCTCGGTTAACAACCCTATATTTTTTCCATTTTAAATCTTGTCTAGATGAGTATTAGATCCTAAGTGGTCATACAGCGGAACAACATTCACGAAACAAACAAACGAACTCAAACTAACATGTTACAACCCAATTTTAAACTTATACTGCATGCGGTATCGATACACCTAAGGGGTGTATCGATACCCCTTGACTAGGTCAACTGGTCAGAGTCAACCAGTGAAGACCGTATCGATACGCCCTTGGAGGGTATCGATACTCTCCCCAACGGTTGACTTCTCACGGTCAACGCTAAGATGACTGTATCGATACGCCAGGGACCCGTATCGATACCAAAATGGACAGTAGCTTCAGTGACCAAAATGGTATCGGTACTCCTCCTCGCGTATCGATACACGAGGCCTAGAACAAGAAGGCGGTATCGATACCGGACCAACCGTATCGATACCCCTGCACTGCAAAACCTCCCAAACTCAACAAAACGGTCAAGACTCGAATCTAAAAGCAATTTAAGACTTCCCTAGCCCCAACCAAACATTCATACAACATTTAAAGGTCATTATTTAGCCACACCAACACCCAACATATACATACGTCAAGGAAGGCATGCAATTGGATCAAAGATGACATTCAAGCATTCAAAGCTCATACTTCAATATGCAAACATATAGGCAACTTCAAGGGCACATGGCCAACATTCAAGATAAGCAATTTAGGCATGGATTACAATTCAAACATGGCAACACAAGCCATACAAAAGCAAGATAATAAGGAGTCTAAGCAAGCTCCTAAGCAACTAACAAACATCCAACAAAATAACACATGTCCCATTGCTTAAACTATTACATGTTCAACATTTAAAAGTTCATACTTGATGTACTCAAGTCAACAACCACACTTGGAGGCCCTCCACTTGCGCAAGCAACCCACGAACTAAGGATCTGCAATGTTGAACAAAGAGAGCGTAAGCAATGATGCTTAGTGAGGGTGAGCTCTTAAAACAAACCTCAACATTGCAAGGTCCGAGCACGATCTAGCCAAGGCATTACACATGTTTACCAAGGATCCACAACCACAAGATATAGATGCATGAGCACTAATCACTATAATATGCCATGATCATAAGCCCAATTCTATAACACATATAACCACATTTGAACATCCAAATAAAGATCATAAATCTCATCACATTGATACACTTATCAATCAACATTGGCACCTAGCTATGACTCAAATACGCGGATAAACATGTTGGAAACTCACATCCAACAACCACATTACCTCACGGTGGGATTACACTCATCACCGGTCTCGCGGAGGGGATTCCACTCATCCTCACTCCCCATCGATGGGATTCCACTCATCACCGACTATATACAAATACAATTTCTGGGCGAACCCGTACTCCTCCTTGGTGACTCAACGCCACCAAGGCCACGCGCGAATTTTGACTCATGTGTACACACTAACATCCTAATGATCGATCATTTGTATTCAAGTATACTAGTGCCAACATTTACTCATTTCACATTACTCATTTCAATCAATTCCGTGCTTAACACGTACTCACCAACAACCATCATCATGCATGTCTCAAGCATCACAATTCATGTCTCATCTCACGTGTATAACACAATATACATAAGCATTCATATCACATTTCATACGAGACATACACAACCATATAAATGAGTTCATCCAAAGGCTCTAGATCAAGTTTAGGATTAGGCTACCAGCCTAATCCTAACTCTAGGTGGGTCTACCAAGCCCGACCTAGTCCATATACTCGAACCAAACATTTTAAAACCAAGTAAAACCATTAACCACTCACCTAAGCTCCCAAGCTTAAAGACGAAGCAAGCGACCACCTTCAAATTCCCGGATTTGCTTTCAATGCTTCACCGTTGCCCAAACTCGATTCTAATCAAACTCAAACACAAACAAAACATCCACAATCAATAACTCATCATCGGAACTGACCCGGATTAACATTTCAAGCTTCCAACACTCAAAATCAAGTCCAAAACAGAATTTCCGAGCAACCCACAAAACCCACTGAAATCTTCCATTTCAAGCATCCAAACAACCATCAAATACACCCAAAGTAACCCTCATATATCATACTAACACCAGCCCTCAAAAACCCACATTAAACCACCCTAAAAACCACTTTAGAACCCTCCAAAAACCCCCTTGAAACCCAATTCCGAAAATTGCTCAAAATCATTTGAAATTCACATATGTTATACCATTTGACCTCTATATACCATAACTAAGCATATTAAATCAAAACATTCCACTTAACATCGTAAAGCTCTCATTTTTAATCGAAACATTCAAAACTTCCATTTTCCAAAACCTTCATGAAAATCAAAATAAAAAGTACTTTCAAGGAGAGGGAGATGAGGGGAAGTCAAAAACGTCCTTACCTTTCAAAACGGAGTTGAAATGAATGAGGAATGAGATGGAATAGTGGAGAGGGGGAAGGGCTTCTATTTCACGTTGGAGATGAGAGGAGGAAGAGAGTGAATAGTGATATTTGTGAAAAAGGGGGATTTAAATTAGAAAAGGGGTAAATTACAAAAAGGCCATTAATGAATGGCTATTTCCTTGTTTTTAAAATAGCTCTCCAATATTGAAATTAAATCGATTTGGTCCCATCTCGAATGTTTATTTTGAAAACCCGGAATTGTAAAAGAATCATTTTAATTATAAGACCGAGCCCAAATAATATTAAAATATTATTTTCACCTAACCCCTAAACTCGGGTGTTACAATAATTGTCACACATTTATCGTCACAATTGTCTTTGTAATTATGTCAAATATTAACTTTCCTTTGAGCCAATTAATAAACGCATGAATTACAAAAAACTCATAATCATCTTAATATTTTAAATAAAATAATCTACACAAAAGTGGTCACTTTGGTGACATTATGTTTCAACTAATCCATTAAAATACTAGACATCCGAAGCCAAAATATGAATCTAATTGTTTCAAAATATTTGTCTTAATTTTATCTTTCAATAAACTTAAAATATAACCAAAATAATAATAAATTTGAATAAAGGTAAACCTCATATCAAGATAGTGGATATTCCATTAATGTTTCATCTTTGGACAAAACATTAACTTGCAAGTGATATCTTTGTACAGTAATCAAACATTGATAATAAGAACATGTCAAACAGAAATCTTCCTTTGGGCCGATTTATTGCTCACATATAAAACTGAATAATTATCACATGTTTATTACCACAATTGCACATGTAATAATGTTAATTATTAACCTTCCTTTGGGCCGATTAATACTAACATAATCTGACTTACATGCACAAAACTTTCTATATTTTAAACTAAAATAATTTCCACAATAGAGGTCACTTTAATGATTTAATGTTTCAATTAAATTATTTTAAAATATATACAATAAATATACTGATATTCAAATTTAAAATTTTGTAACAGTCAAAACTGAAATTTCTGATAATACTTGAGTTTTCCGAAATAACCTAAAATAAGGTTGTCTGAATGGGGCTATCAGAAATCGAATAAACCGAAATCTTTGACTATTTCTCAAAAAAAATCTTTAATAATGTATTTGTCAAAATTAAAGTAAAATTCAAAACAATTAATCTTTAGCTAAAAGTCAAAATCAAAAGTATATAAAAGAATTATTCATATCACATAAAACTTAAGGCCCTGTTTGGCAATTAGCGGATAGCTGATAGCGGATAGCGGATTGCATTAGCTGATAGCTGATTCAATTAGCTGATTTTACTAGCGGATTGTATTAGCTGATTGTATAAAAGTGTTTGGTAAAATTAACTGATAGCTGATAGTTGTTAGATTATTTAAACAAGTAAAATGACATATAAGGACATGTTTATATTCAATACTTATTTGAATAGTTTATTAGTTATCAATATTTTGTATCTAATTATTATTAATTAGATCTATAAAATTATTTTTAATATAAATTTTCTAAACATATTCAAATGATTTATATATTAATTTATTATTTATATAATTATTTTAATATAATTTAATTAATTAATAAATTTAAATACACGTATAAATATCGTATAAATATAGGATAATGAAAAGAAAAAAGTAAATAGGATTAACTTATAAATAGGGCGAGAAAATATTTAATTTAGGTTATTTTGAGATTTTTGGTAACTAGTAAGGCTAAAAGAGTCTTTACAACTCTAATATCAAACCTCTAATCTCAAAAAGCTCCTATTATGAGCTTTTTCAAAATTAGCGGTTTCACCCCAATCCGCTCTTTCAATCCGCTATTTACCAAACAACAATATTAGCAGATTTGACTGGTCAAACCTCTAATTATGCCTCAAACCTCTAATTTTTACCTATACCTTTCTTTACCCAACAGGGCCTTAATATATTCGTAATAACTTTACTATAAAAAATTAAAGATTTGGATCAAACTGGATCAAATATATATAAATGCCAACTATATATTCTATAATTCATAATAATAATGACATGTAAATACTAAATAAAGATTCAAACCCAAAAGCTACATACAGTAGTTGTACAATACTTTAAAAGTAACATATTGAAACTAATCAATCCTTACTTAATAATCAAAATCACGATTATTATAATCAAAACCTTACTGTAATTTTATGTCATTATACTAACTTAAAACTTTAATATCCATCATTAAAACAATTGGAAAATTTTGATTACGATTATAGTAATCGAAGATAAAATGGATAAAAATCTTATACTAGTGCAATTTACAGACTAAAAAAATTTAATACTAACCCGTAACATTGAAAAATATAAATATAAACTTTCTATTCGCCAAATTAAGCATGATATTCACGCTTGAATGATTATAAATATTGAATTAAGATTTTGTGCATTAATAATATATACCCATAAATTTTCTTAACGCAATATTGCATCAAAACCAAACATATAAATTACATTAACGGCGTTTACTATAAGCGTTTTTTTCTTCTTACTTTATGTCACCGAATCAAATTGACGCAATGATCCAAAACCCTAAAACCTTATTAACAAATCAAATAAACGCAAAAACCTAAAATCTTATTCACGGGTTAATACAAAATTAAATAAATTAGTTCTCAATTATTTAACATGACGTGGCTCTGATACCACTTGTTAGAACCAATTCATAAATTAATATAAAACTTAACCCATGATCTATCATGTCAAATCATCAAGAACAATAAACTAAACAATCTGAATGCGGAAGCGTACCTGAATTCATTGATAGATTGAAAAACTTGAATCTTGATGTGGGAATCCCAAAACTTTGGTATTGATCTTCCAAGAAAATAGATTATCTCTTAAAGTAAAACTCTCTGACGGGGAAGGAGAGAAAAATAAGTTAACCTATTTCTTGGAGACCACTACCTCTTTATATAGTTGATTTATTAAATCAACTATTAAATATTTATAACTCTGTCCCTCATTGAATTATAAATATATCTTACGTATCTACACTTTTATTTCCATGACATTTTAATACCTATGACACGCTTAACTTAATTGGTCACTTTATTTTGTGTCATACTTTATAATAGCAACATACATTTTACATATGTGCCCACAATTGCGGATTTTAATCCAACAGGTAAACTCATAAACGGCAAAATACTCAATGTATGAAACTAAAAATTTTAAAATATTATGTGTAAAATTAAAATTTTGGTATAATTCATGTACCAACATGGTAATTAACCCTGCTTGCATTTTCTTCTTGTAATTCGTAGCTTACTTATGAATGTGCGGTGAATAAAGTCATCCATTCATTCATCTACTACCCAGAATGAAACATTAGTGTTATACATAAGATAAATTTATCTAATTATTAGAGAAAGATTCACTCAACTAAAGATAAATTTATCTATAAATCTCAGCAAAACTTGTTAAGATCATTCTCATCACATTTATTATATGGTTAACTACTAGAATAGTCATTTATGTTTTCCCCCAGTATAGAGTTGGTCACCGATTTTGAAAAACGACCAGTAAGGTCACTTACGTTTTCTGGGCGTAAACTTTTGGTCACCCAGCTGTTTGTTGTCGTTAAACACTGACGAATTGTTGATCTGGCTTCGAAAAATAAGGGTAAATTACTACAATGGCCATTAAAGTTTATCTCATGTACATTTTTCTCCCCAATTTTAAAAAAATAAACATTATAGTCACTAATAAAAATGTTTCTTTATAATTTCACCCTTAAATTTTTAAAAATTCATTTTTCAACCCTAAAACTTTACAATCAATTAGTAAAATAATATTATAAATGCTTAGATGAAAAATAGGTGTCCAAAGTATACTCTTTTTAAACTTAGGTGCTCAAATTGCTCCTGTTTAATAACTAAATTTTCAAATTGCTCCTATTTTTTCACTCTGAATTATTATTATTATTATTATTATTATTATTATTATTATTATTATTATTATTATTATTATTATTATTATTATTATTATAACATGTCATGTCATTTTTTATTATTTTTAAATTAAAAATAATTTTAAAATAAAATTATTTTTATTATTATTAAATTTAAAATATTTTGAAAAACATTAGTTTTTAAAATAATTTAGGTGTCAAAAGTATTTTTTTGTAAAAATTGATGCCCAAAGTTTCTATAGGTACAATTTTTTTGTAAAAATGAGTGTTAAAAAATTGTCAACCAATCAGTGCTTGACACGTGGCATTATTTTTATTTTTAAAATTTTTTAATGAAAAATACTCAGAATTTTCAAATTATTATAAAATCTCAAAATTTTACAAGCTTCATAAAACAATCCTTAAATCCCTAAAAATTCTCAAACTTTCATCGTCGTCTGCCTCCGCTTTCGCTGTCATTTGCCGTCGCTGACCGCACCCGCTTGGTCGATGGGCCAAGGCGACAATTTTCCCTAACACGGTGTCGCCGGAAACGTCCAACGATGTGCAGCCGAACATCAAACGCGAACGTCGATTTCGTGTTTGACGTTTGGTTGCACGCCGTTGGGTGTTTCTGACGATGTTGTGTTGGAAAAAATGATCGCCTTGGTCCGGCGACCAAGTGGGTGCGGTCAGCGACGACAACTGACGGCAGAAGCGGCGACAATCGACGACGAAAGTTTAGAAATTTTTAGGGATTTAGAGACTGTTTTGTGAAGCTTGTCAAATTTTTGAGATTTTATAATAATTTGACAGTTCTAAGTATTTTCCATTAAAAATTAATAAAATTAATGACACGTGTCAAGTAACGATTGGTTGACAATTTTTTTAACACTCATTTAATAGTCGGACACCTAAAATTTTAACTATAGTAAATTTGGGCACCTATTTTTACAAAAAATACTTTAAACACCTAAATTATTTTAAGAAGTAATATTTTTAAAAAATATATATTTTAAATTTAATAATAATAAAAATGATTTTATTTTATTTAAAATTATTTTTAATTTAACAATAATAAAAATGACATGTCATGTTACAATAATATTAAAAACAATCCAGAATGAAAAAGATAGGAGTAATTTGAAAATTTAGTTATTAAATAGGAGCAATTTGAGCACCTAAATTTAAAAAGGGTATACTTTGGGCACATATTTTTCATTTAAGCCTTTATAATATTATTATACTAATTGATTGTAAAGTTTTAGGGTTGAAAAATTAATTTTTAAAAATTTAAGGGTGAAATTATAAAGAGGCATTTTCATTAGTAACTATAATGTTTATTTTTTAAAATTGGGGAGCAAAAATGTACATGAGATAAACTTTAATGGCCATTGCAGTAATTTATCCTTAATTTTTCGTTGCCAGGTCAGCAGTCCGTTAGTTTTTAACGGCAACAAACGACTGAGTGACCAAAAGTTTACGCCCCGAAAATGTAAGTGACCTTTGCTGGTCGTTTTTTTCAAAATCGGTGACCAACTCTGTACTGGGGGGAAACATAAGTGACTATACCAGTAGTTAACCCTTTATTATATCTCAGCTCATATTATAAAGGATTTATCCATAATATACTTTGTGACTACTTTAAAAAGAATTAAGGATAAAGTGACTACTTTGTGATAGATCAATAATATTAATTATCATGATATACTTTTAGGGTAAATAAGGTAAATTATCACTGAACTTTATTTCCAAACCTATTTTGGTCATTGAAGTTTTAAAGCATTTAATTTACTCATTGAAGTTTAGACATTGAACGTTTTTTGTCACTCTTTCGTTAACTTTTTGACATCGTTATGACATTGACGCCTTTCACCGTTCACCGTCGTCGAACGCCACCGTCGACGATAATAGATGGTGGTCGTTCGATCCTAAATTTCACCAATTGTTTTGTCTCGGCCTTCTGAGTTCGAATTCGACCACCATTTTGCCGGAAAAGTGCCTCTAAGTCCATGAATCAGATGAATGACCAAAAACATTCAATGTCTAAACTTTAGTGAGTAAATTGAACGTTTTGAAACTTTAGTGACTAAAATAAGTTTGAAAGTAAAGTTCAGTGATGATTTACGTAATTTATCACATTTTTAAACATTGGTGAGTAAAAAAAACTATACTTTAGAGACCGTTTTAAGCATTAATAAAATAAGGCAAACTACCCCAAAAAAATACAAAGGATCCTTAAGGAATCCGAATTAAAAAAAATTCTCCAAAAACACACACCGTTGGAGTTCGAGTTCGAGGGTTTGCATTTTCTCTGTATATATTTCGCGTTCTTCGTTATCAGCACTTGTAATCCACCGTTAAAGTTCAAATTTTGTCGTTTTAATGGAGGCAATCAGAAAACAAGCCTCCTGGTTCAGGGAACAAGTCGCCCGCCAACAACAGGTTCTCTCTCTTTCTTAATTTTATTCATATCCGATTGAACGTTCGTTTCTCAGTTTAATCCATTATCTCTCTCTAAATTTTCACTAATCCTGTTTTTATTTCTATTTGATTTGCCTGTTAATACGCGTGATTTCGGTAATGTGCTCGTTTGATTTTGAACTATTTTTTTTTGATCTATTTCCGTGTGCCTTGGCGCGTTTATGATTCCTGAGTCGATTCAAAAGAATTTGAAAATAATTAACCGTAATGCGAATGTGAAATGAAAAATGATTAGTTATGGAAGTTATTTTATCAGCTTAAAATTAGAGGATGGAATTCGAATCTATGTTTTTTTTTTTTTTTGATAAAAATGAAGATGAATGTAAAATATTGAAAATCTTAATTTATTTTGAATACAAATACAATTAGAAGCCTTTGAATATGTTTTTATTTGTTTATTGCTATCTATAAGCAACTTAACGTGTTGTAATCCAGATGCTTGAGTATTGTAATCTTGTTGTTTTGAATAAGTTTCACTAACGAAGACGGTGTTACTTCAGGCTGTCTTCAAACAGTTTGGCGGCGGGGGATTTGGAGGTTCAGAAACTATAATTACCGATGAAGCAGAACTCAAACAACATCAGAAACTTGAGAAGCTTTATGTCTCAACGCGTATGGCCAAGGTTGTTTAATTGTTCTCTGTCATCAACTTTTGCCTCTTTTGTCATTTTCATTCGTGTTGGTCGGTTTTGTTTTTCAGCATTTTCAAAGGGATATTGTCCGTGGTGTGGAAGGATATGTTGTTACTGGGTCGAAACAAGTTGAAATAGGTATTATGTGTTAACAGAGAAAACTCCAGTTTGAGTTTAGTGGGCTTGATATCATTGTTTTATTATTTAAGGAACAAAATTGTCCGAAGATAGCAAGAAATATGGTTCTGAAAACACTTGCACCAGTGGCAATACGTTGTCAAAAGCTGCATTAAGCTTCGGACATGCTCGTGCTCAAATGGAGAAAGAACGTGGGAATCTGTTGAAGGATCTTGGCACACAGGTTTCTTTATGGTTTTTGTTACTGAAACATAAAATTCTTGAATCCATGGAAGCAGGCTCGTGTCTAATATGCCATTTGATGAATTCCTGTAGAGGATTTTTTAACCTTCTCCTCGATTATTGTCGGCAATATGATCATCCAAGTTATGTTTTGAATGATTTGATTTGTTAGGTTGCTGAGCCACTAAGAGCTATGGTAATGGGAGCTCCTTTGGAGGATGCGAGGCATCTTGCTCAGCGTTATAACAGAGTGCGACAAGAAGCCGAATCGCAGGTTTTATAAGCTATTGCTATCTTCTTATGCATTGCATTAATTTCTGAGGAACATATACTCATTCATGGAACAATTAGGTTCATGATGTGAAAGGCTTGAAGCCCACTAATCAATAGTGAAAGAGAGTTGTATCCCTTTTATTTTTCTCTAGAGTCATCAAGATATGAACTTTGTGATTTATGATTTTCGATGAGAAGTTGATTATGCTATAAATTTACACCCTCTTGGACCTAGACAGACAATTGAAGTCTCCAAACGCCAAGCGAGAGTGAGGGAAATGCCAGTAACTCACGAGAGTATCATGAAATTGGAAGCCGCGGAGAACAAACTGCAAGATCTAAAATCAAACATGTCAACATTGGGACAAGAAGCTGTTTCAGCAATGGCCGCTGTTGAAGTTCAACAACAGAGGTTGACACTTGAGAGACTTATTGCTATGGTACTGCAAATTTCCGTTTATATATAAACTTAATTCTAATTTGCATGCTGTAGGAACTTTATTTTGAACATTTACCCTTCCAACCAGTCCTCGGTGTAGACATTCTTAAACATCTTTACCATATTCCTTACTGGATAACCTCACTTTATCTTTAACCTAAAGGTTGAAGCCGAACGTACATATCATCAACGAGTCCTTCATATACTTGAGCAGCTTGAAAGTGAGGTATGCAGTTTGTGCTACTGAGTCATTTTTCTCGATATTCTTTCCCTGCAACTAAATTACAATATATTATGACCGACATGATTTCCTCTATCTTCCTTCTAGATGATATCCGAGCGACAACGAATTGAAGCACCAAGTGTGGCAGACAACATGCCGCCACCTCCATCGTATGAGGAAGTTTATGCATCTCAAACACATAGTGAGTCAACAGACGCCATGGTATACTTTTTAGGCGAGGTTTGTAACTTGGAACTTGGTCCTATATAATACCATTGGCACACTCGGATTACCAAATTATTGTAATCTGTAAGATGACTGAGCAATTGATGTATTGTTGCAGGTTATGTATCCGTATAACGGTGAATCCGACACGGAGTTGAATCTCTCAGTTGGAGACTATGTAGTCGTGCGAAAGGTTTAACCATTACTGTTTTATATTCATAAATCTCTCCCATTTCTGTTTGCTTCACTTGTTGCTACTTGCTACTTGAAGAACCAACCAAACCAACTGAAAAGCTAAACTAACCGAAACGAATTGACTCAGTTTCGATGCACTCTTTGGCAGGTGACAGACAATGGGTGGGCAGAAGGAGAATGCAAGGGCAAAGCAGGTTGGTTCCCTTTCGCATACATCGAAACAAGGGAACGTGTCCTTGCGAGTAAAGTTGCACAAGTTTTCTAATACTTCACACCGTTGTTTGTTTGGCGTCTGAGAAAAGAAAATATGATTTTGTGTTGTGTGTGCAGCTTTTTCTTCTTGTGCTATATAATTTATGGGTATATAGAATAAATGCTGTAAGTGCCCCAAACAACAATATTTTTTCATCAATATGTGAATACAATTCAGTTTTTAATTTATTTAATTTTTGTAGAGACGTGGTTTTATGCTTCATTTTGTGCATGTGAAATGTTGGTGTTATAATTGTATATAGAATTAAATCTAAATTTGAGGTTTATACATTGGGGGAAATCAATTATTTTCTTTTAAAGGAACAACATCCTGCGTCAATGTTTATATTTAATGTTTTTTATGTTATATATAGAGATTATTTTGGTGAAAATAAAATATTGAGATTAAAATGCTTAAAAATAGATCAAATAAAATATTGAGTATTTAAGTCTATATCTTAAAATTCAAAATTCCTAACTCAAACTATATATATACTTGGTTTAAGTGCATCATAATCCTTTAAACTTTTGAAAAGAATCAATTAAGCCTTTAAATTTTTCTTCACCCAATTAAGTATTTATATTCTAAAATTTCATTAATTCATCAGTTTGACCAACTTTGACGATTTTTTTGGATAAATTAGTGCAATGTGTCGTGTTATAGTACTGTCACTTGACATTTCAGTAATATTTTAATTTTATTTTAAAAAAATTAACAGTTCCAGGAATTCTAAAAAACTTATAAAATTAGTTTTCTAAAAAATTGTGTAAATGTCACATAACAGAACTGTAATGTGTCACGTGGCAGTAATATCTCAAGAAAAAATCGTAAAAAATTGACGGTCAAAGGTCTTAATTAATTTAATTTATTGGTGGGAGGACTTAATTGAGTGTAAAAAAATTAGGGGCTTAATTGATTTTTTTTTAAAGTTTAAGGGCTTCAAGCACCCTTTTAAGCCTATAAACTTTAGACCCTAAATGCAAGATTGTAAACATAAACCCTAAATTTTAAATCATAAACTCTCAACCTTTAATCATAAATAAAAAAATAGGATCCTATATCCTAAAATTTATATGTTAAAGTTTGTACATACTGTGTATCAGGATATTATCCATTTAAAAAGATATAAAAATATTTGATACATAAGTTGTGTAAATTTTAGTTTGCGGGTTTAGTAGGGTTGAAAGTTAAGTGTTTAAATTTTAGAATTTAGAGTTTAGAGTTAAAAATTTATGGTTTAAAGTTTAGAGTCTTAAGATTAAAGATGTAGATTTTAAATTTTATAGTTCAAATAGTGAGAATTATATAAAAGAATTTATACAAAACGTACAATTTATTTTATACAGCCTTTTTATTTTAAATTCTAAAATTTTAAACCATGCGTTTGGATCACGGAATTTAAGATTACCTAGAATTCCCAGAATATAACATTACTTGATAGATTATCGAGAATATTACATTACCTTGTTTGGTTCATTAGATAGGAATATAATATGACAATATTTGGTTGATAAATTTAAGATTACCCAAAAATAAATTTGACATATTGTCCTTATGATATATATATTTTTTATAACAAGTTAAACATTTAATATTTACATTGCTTAAAAAAAGTTAAACATTTAATATTAAATTAAAAATATTTACGTAAAAATTTATAGAACTGTTTTCGTAACACAATCTAAAATTTTAAAAATATATAAATCCACGTAATGTATTATATAATATGTAAATTTAAAATTATGCAAATAAAAAATTAACATCCATAAAATATACCAAGTATTCTAAATCTAAAGATTTGTAAATTTTGTATCTTACAAGTAGCAAAAGTTGAAAAAAATGACAATTTATTCTAGACCTAAATTTTATAAATCATATATAGGTAGACATAAAATCTACACAACTAAAAAATGATTAAAGTGAAATGGTGGTTGATGAGAATTACATTTGTAATTGCTTACGCACGTAATTTTTTTTGAATTCTTTCAGTAAAGAAAAAAGAAATTTATTTTATGCGCATATTTGCTAATATACTCTCCTGCAACAAACATTTCATCTTTGGAGAGGCCTTCAATTTTCATGATTTCTGTGAAAATAGGCATTCTTCGATCGTTTCTCTCTACCTCTTTTTTGAAGAACGCAACAATGCCCTTTATCTCATGCTTAGTTTCTCGATATGCGACACCGAATTTACCTATCTATTCAACAAAAGCTGACAATCCATCATCGCCCCGAGTCCTTTTTTTGTTAGAAATATCTTTTTTCATACCAGTGGCAGCAACACCAGATGTTTGACAAGTTAAAGCACCAACCTCATCTCTTGATTCAGAATCTTTTACTCCTTCTTCAACATCAAGTGCATCTAAAAATATATTGTCTTCTGCATCAAGATCTTCCACTGCATCAACTGTTGTCTCAACTGTTGTTCCTGTTGTTCCGGTTGGGCCACTCTATAAGACAACAAGTAAATATTAAATTCTATAATGTAATAGTTAAATATATAAAAATAACAGAGAAAAAATGAAAGTTTAAATACTTACCTTAACCCAATCATCAAAAACAGTCTTCGGTGCAGTTAAACATTTTTTTTCATTCCAGCCAAATCCATTTTTGATGTTAAGCATTTCAGGTAAAGCATTGTATTGTCTTTTTAGTGACTTTACTCTAGATTCAATATGCAGATTGGCCTTAATTTGTGATGTAGGGTGTAACCCCTTAGACCCGCTTATGCGTTACAACAGATCCTAAAAAGTTACATTAAGGTCACGAGAGCGACCCACTGTAAAAATACACATAAAACATATTTCTTCAAAACACTTATTAAACTGTAAAATCAACTTTTGTTTAAAATACCATTTCGGGAAGTCATTTAAACACATAACAGAAATTTCAGAAAATGTTTTACACATACTATCATAAAACAATACATGACATACATGCCCACTAACTATACAGTACCGTACTCCAAAAGCAACGCCGAGAGAACTCCGAACACTGATGTCAAACGTTATACCATAATATGTTCTTTTAACCTGCGATGGTAAAAAAACAATGTGAGCTTTAAAAAAGCTCAGTAATACAGAACTACCAAAAGATGCTATAAGCTCATACAGATATATGGTAGGCGTAACATTATCATGATGTTCCATGTAGTAACAGTCTCCATTTTCTATTCTACTATTTCGAGGTAGCATCATACTCGAGAATAACGATATTTGTTTCTTATTCAAACATCGTGAATTAGACGGGAATTATATAGGCTGGTAACATACGGAGGTGGAAACAGAGAGTTTAGTGTCTAGTGTGTTCCAACAGTGCAACGTTAATGCATGAAATGTAACAATGCAGTAAACCTTTTTATTTTAAATACATTTGTTTCAAGTAGCCGTAAAGTTTATTTTAATTCTTTATTTACCCTCCAACCATACTCTAGTATATACTTTCCCCAGTGCGGTATCATGTACAGGCATTTACCCGAGCTCATTGGGCGTGGGTACCATTCTAAGGATACACCTTAGAATACGGGCGGCCCTTGCCGAAGCATGGGAACCGAAAACGGGTGGACCTGGCCGAAGCCTAGGATCCGAAAACGGGCGGACCTAGCCGAAGCTTAGGATCCGAATACGGGCGGACTTACCAGCTGGATCAGGGCTGAGCCGACGGTAACTTCATATCATGTCCCAAGTACCCCAGTGAATCAGATCATCAATAGTTCATTAATCAATAACTGTATTTTTTTAGTAACACATTATCCATATAGCATGTTGGTCATATCGGGTGCATAGGCATATACCAGAAATATAGTACGGTCATGCTTAATTTGTAAAACATGTCATGTTCATGTGAGTTCAAGTATGTCAATCATGTGCACGTGATCGGTATTATAACATGTAAATCAGTATGCAAAAACAGTCGTGTAGCACATAGGGAACACACTAGGTGGAATATTTTATTTCCTTGGAGATAATTGTCATTTACGGAAGAGAACACATTAAACTTTTGTCAATTGAACGGATTTTTGAAACGAGGCCCCCATTTAACAGAGAGGTTTGTACTAACGGTTCAAACCAGATATTCAGAAGATGATACATCAAGATCTTTGAGAGTTTTGGCATATCATGAGTGATTTAGTCATTTAAGCCTACAAGGCATTATGATCATTTTATCATACATGGGCATTATGGTAATTTATACCAACAAGGCATAAATAGTGGCTCGGAAATTCTGTTTGCTCATCAGGTTTCCAACCAGACATTCAGAGATTTCTATGTCAAGATCTTTCACGATATCAGATACATCCAAGGCTATTTTGATTACTTTGGCCAACGAGGGCGTTTTGGTCATTTAACTATCAGGGGTGATTTTGTAATTTAGCCCAATAGTGATAAAATGAAGATTTACAATATTTAAGATTTTCAGAAGTTTATCGAGCCTCTAAAACCAATTGAACTAACATGTCCTAACCTTACAGTACTAACCAAACCTTCTAATGTACGCACTTCACGAGTGTCATTTCCAAATACTGATTGTATCGTATATCTGAACGGTTGCCTTCATATTTCACCACAGAACTTGCCACAGAGTAGTCGAACTTATATTTTGTGCGGAAAAACTTCCATCCTTATATTAATATCAGGAGTGATTGACGTACATGAGTCATGCTTCAACCCTTAGGGGCATTTCAGTCATTTTTAGCCTTATTGGCATTTCTAAAATTTTATCAAAGGCAATTTACTTATTCCAATCAAGGGGGTATTTTAGTCATTTTCAAGATCGGGATATCCATCATTACTGTCAATTGAACCATTTGTAGTATTTCAATCATTTAAGTACTCGTGGGTGTTTCAGCCATTCAAGAAATTTCAGTACCTTCAACCACTTCATTCATTTCAGAACTCAAGGGTTTATCCATCCTTCCAGTTAATTTGCAAACCTCGGTGTCCGAGGATACTTCAGCCTTTTTTATCAATACGCTCATTCCGATTAATTTAACCATAATAGTATTTCCAATACTTTTAGTCATTACGATCAATTCAGTATTGAGCCACTTGATTAATTTAGAGGTATGCATAGTTTCTCGTAAATCTATACTCGGAGATTCATTCCAAATTCAAGGAAACCTAACACCTTACAATCTCGAAGGTTTAAATCTTGTTACCATAACTTTTTAAGTAGTTCGAGGTTTTTAGATAAATCAGCTTGTTTTACCATATCCAGTATAGATTTCTAAATCGCTTCCAATTCCAAGAGTATTTTAGTCATTCTCATACCTTAAGGGCATTTTCGTAATTTCATATCCAAATTGTAACCCCCGTAGTCCGGCCTAGACGGCTGACCCGAACTACGAAGATTACACGGGGAAAACCAAAGTCAACCCGAAAGTCAACCTTGATTAACGACCCTTTTTTTTTCTTTTTAAACTTATATAGATACAGATTAAACCTAGGCATACTCTTGAGATAAGCATACTCAAAAATCACAGCAATCGGGAAACAATAAGGGACTCAATTGAACAAAAATACGAATTTAGGGACCAATTTGTAAATTCTAGAAATTAAGAGGACTTTACCAAATTTTAAGTTACCATTATGATATTAGTCATGTTTCATACCTCTCTGCCAAATTTCAACTCAAACGGACATCTCAAGTCCAATTTTTAAGCTTCAACTGCAAGGGGGTATTGATACCCGTCAAGAGGGTATTGATACCCCTCCTCAGCGGTATCGATACCCTACTGTTGGGTATCGATACCGAAATTGGCAGTAGCTTCAATCACCAAAAAGGTATCGATACCCTACTGTTGGGTATCGATACCCCCTGCTACGAACCTTCAGTTTGAGCTGATTTAAGGCACAAGAAGGCCCCTAAATCCCTCAAAAACCCCAACCAGCACACTAACATCAATCCTAAGGCAAATCAAACATAAAATCATGCTTTCACAAGGACCAAAGGACACAAATCAACATGAGCAATTTAGGCATGAGTTAACATTCATCAATGCAACACAATTCACACACAAACAAGGCATCAAGGAGTCTAAACATGCTCCTAACAACCAACAACTACTCATCAAAGCCATACATGTCCCATTGCTCAAACTATTACATGTCTAACATTTAAAAACCATACTTGATAAACTCAAGTCCAAAACCACACTTGGAACCTTCCACTTGCACAAGCAACCCACGAACTAAGGATCTGCAATATTGAACAAAGAGAGCGTAAGCAATAATGCTTAGTGAGGGTAAGCTCTAAAAACAAACCTCAACATTGCAGGGTCCGAGCACAGTCTAACCAAAGCATCACACAAACATATCAAGAATTTACAAGAGCCACAATATAAGATGCATGAACAATTTATACTGTAAATGTCATGCTCTCCAAGCTTCAGCTTCCTCAATATCAATAGCCACAACCCACATTTCCATGCCTAGCATGTACTCATCATGACATCACCGTCATACACCATTTCCATGCATAGCATGTACTCAACATGACATCACCGTCATACACCATTTCCATGCATAGCATGTACTCAACATGACATCACCGTCATACACCATTTCCATGCATAGCATGTACTCAACATGACATCACCGTCATACACCATTTCCATGCATAGCATGTACTCAACATGACATCACCGTCATACACCATTTCCATGCAAAGCATGTACTCAACATGACATCACCGTCATACACCATTTCCATGCATAGCATGTACTCAACATGACATCACCGTCATACACCAACCACATTTCCATGCATGCTTTATGCAATACAAAACATGCCTCAACTCACATGTATAATACAATATACATAAGCATTCATACATTTAAGTTCATCCAAAGGCTCTAGATCAAGTTTAGGATTAGGCTACCACACTAATCCCAACTCTAGGTGGGTCTACCAATCCCGACCTAGTCCGTATACTCGAACCAACCATTTTAAAACCACTTAAAACATTTAACCACTCACCTAAGCTTCCAAGCTCAAGACCAAGCAAGCAACAACCTTCAATTTTCCGGATTCACTTCCGATGCTTCACCAATGCCCAAACTTGATTCTAATCAATCCCAAACACCAACAAAATATCCAAAATCAATAACTTGTCATCGAAACTAACCCGGAACATAATTCAAACATTAAGCTCAACATTTCAAGCCAAGAACCCTTTCAAACTCCTCATTTTCGTACTCATATTTTACCCAGCAGAAAATACCATTTTCGAACATCCAAATGACATCTAAATGGTCCCAAAACACTTTCCTCACATACATATATCATCAGCCTTTCAACCTAACTCTAAAACTCACCAAAAATTCAAGTTTTAGACTATTCAAAAATGGCCATAAATACCCATTTCGGATTTTCATCCAAAATTACTCATTTTAACATATTATGTGTATTTTAACATGATTAAACAAAACCCCAACTCAATTTATCAAAACAAGATGAAAAACCCCTTAAAAACCCAAACTTTGATATGAACCCTAATTTTCAAAACTCCATAACTTTGAAATCTAAGACTATAGATAGATAGAGGATGAAGAGGAGATTAAGAAAACATAATTACCTTTCAAAAACCCCTTGAATTGATGAAGAAATCAAAGGGAATAGTAAAGAGAGTTTGGGAGAATTTGGGATGGTTTGCACGGTGAAGAAGAAAGGAAATGAGAAAGATGATAGCTTTCTAATGATAAGGTTATCCTTATTTTTGTTTTGGTTTAATTACCAAAATGATCCCTCCCTTTCTTTCTAAACTCAATTTGCTCACACTAAGGTCAATTTGATTAAAATAAATTTTACCGACTCGGACCAACTAACCCGACTAACTTCTAGCCCCAAAACACGGGTGTTACAACTCTCCCCCACTTAAGAAATTTCGTCCCCGAAATTCATCAAACATGAAGAGTCACTGAAACATACTCCTCAATACTCTCATTCTCACCACAACATACTCACCAACTCGGTAGACTTACCACCCGTCTACCGATATCTGATGCTAAGATCTCAACGGTTCTTTCAAGGCATGTCGACTTTAAGCTCAACTCGATCTCTTCTACAACCATAACACAGAACATGTTTGACTCACACTCCCGAATCATAGATACACAAATCACATCACAAACCCCTTTCTAATTCTGGTGGTAACCGCAACAGATAAACAACAGAACTAGCCCAATTCATAATCTCATACAACACTGTTTGAATACTCGACCCATAACTTTCTCTAATTGACCATCTGACTTCAACCGATAACCAAACACTATACAGACGTATTCAAAAATCTAGTTGGAATCCTCGGATCTCTATTACTCACTTCCATTAATAACCTTCCACGGATGCAACAAACTAGAAGAAAACTGACGTTCGGTCTTGACATGCTGGCAAATTATACACTTACCCTCATGCTGAACCACATTACCCATCATCTCAATCCCAAATCATTCATCTTCAACCCACAATACGTATTCATACTACTCCGATGCTATACAAATGAACTATCGTGTGCATCGGCCGAAACAATACGTCTCAAAGCACTATGTCAATCGGCACAACTATTCTATCTCTAACAACACAAACTCTATCATCTCTGAACTGTATTCTGAAGGTCTTCCTTCTACTATGCCTTGCACGTGAGGTGCCAAGAATCTGTCTTGCAACTGTTTCTCTTTAAATATCTGATTCAAAGTAGGCTTCACATGAAACTTGGCCACAAAACCACTATCATTTGGTAAACTGAATTCGACAATTATATCTCGCAACTCAACTACTAATCTACCAACAAACACAACTTGAATCATCGATTACTACTTTGGCTCTCTTTGGATGGTACTCAATCTTGAGATCATAGTCTTCAAGTCTTCGAAGCAAACAAAACTGTAATTAGCTCTACGTCTCATACCGGATAACTCTTTTCACGGTCTTCCAACTATCTCGATGAACAAGCCACAATCTTCTGTCTTGCATAAGCATACAACCTAACACTACATGCAACGCATCACTATGGTTTAATTTTTTTTTTTTTTTCGGATCAAGGTCGAAGCTCTCTTCAAAGTTTCTTTCGGTTCTCGTTGTCTCGCATCTGGCCACACAACTGGACATTCTTATGTAGCAATCTGTCACAGTCTTCAGTTTCTTCCAACTCACATCTTCTTCTGCATAGTTAGGATTTACTCTAATGCACTCGGCTGATCTGCATGTCCTAGGAGAACACCTTCATTAACTCGAAGTTCACGTTGCGTAACTTGACATACAGCTGATTTTCTAAAAGGTGCTACCCCACTAACTTCAAAGCTCGTCATGGCCTTCTTCGATACTTCAAGTTTTCTCACTTTCAATTGGTAGTAAACGGATCTCGAATTAATCTTCAGAAAGACTGAAGCACCCACTAACTGATCAACAAATCGCTGACACTCGGAAGCGGATACTAATCATTCATTGCCACTGGTTTCAACTGTCTGAAATCTCAACACATTCTCATACTGCCGCTCTTTCTTCTTCACAAACTGTACTATCATACTCTAAGATGATGCACTAAGCCTAATGAATCTAAGGCCTAACAGTTCTCGTAGTTGATTCTTCAACATTCTCAATTCTTCCGGGATTCATAAGTTACAGAGCTAACAAAACAGAAGCAATCTCGGAAACGGTCTCCATGACGAACTCTTCTTCTCTATCAAGAGACAAACTGGGTAATTCTTGTAAACACTTGTAGGAAAACACAAACTATTCTAGCATTCGGTGGTCTAATCTTCATTCAAAAATCAAATCCATCATTTTTGCTAGGCAAGCATGTCAACTAAAGTCAATCCATCTTTGACCTCTAAAGCTTGATCAACCTTCGATAAGAAGTTCACATCTTCACCTACTACTACCGTTCACAGAAATCTGCAACTTCAAAGCAACTCTCTCTTTGTCTCAACATATACACTAACTCTTTGCTCTTCAAGCCAAACCTTGTCAGAAGATACATCAAAACTATAGGAAGACGATCACTTCACATCTACTGCATACACATAACCCTGAACCATCAACAAACATCTTCTGCACTTTTTTTTTTTTTGCATGCTCACACGAAAAGAACAAATCCGAAGAAACTGTAACTACACCTGTGCACAACTGATAGTCTTCGGTCCTCTTGTTTTCAGACTGGTTCTTCAACAAAATCTGACTCTTCTACACTGTTCTTAGAGCATCTCGTAACTTTAAGATTCAATTCTGATCGTACATTAACAGTCACACTAGACTTGTTCTATAACATTGGTCCGGACAGCTCAAAACATCCCACTACCAAACAATCCGAATTTAAAGCTCAAGACTTCCTTCTCGGCTCAACTATATCGGAAGTAACTTCATCTCTCCTTCTCGCTGGAAGACAACTCAGACGCACACTGGCCCAATCACACAAATTGATTTCCACTCACGGACACTAACCGACTGTCTTGTATGAAAACCATAGGCTGAATCCCAATGATCACCAACTAGCATTTCTGAATTTCAGATTACACAAACGAGACCCTTACCCTGATTTCGCCTCAAAGAACTAAGATACTCATACTTGCCTCTAACACTTCACTGGGCACATTCAAACTTTGTATGCTTGCTAACAATATACAGAAGTGCAGACTCAAAATCAATCAGAAGGGAACAAGCTCAAAACTGTACCAAATGCTTACCTACTATATCATCGATAACACTCTGACTCCCACTCATAGGTCGTCACCTCTTTCACCACTAACACCAGAAATGATCACATCGTTCCTCATCAACAGGAACCAACCCACATACTCACTATCTCAGAAAACAATTTGTACCTCAACTCCGGTACAACCATACCTCTCTGACTAAAGCGATGAACTCCCTCAACATCATTCACACTTTCAGAACCCCAAGTTTCCACTTACCGATTCACAGTCCACGCTTTGGCCTCAACTTACCAAAAAGCAATAAACTAACAACAACAACACATTAACATACATACTGGGTTAGCAAAGGAAAAGGTCCAAGTGGCTCAAGTATGATTTCCTCACTTAAAATCTCTTTTTCCGATGTAATAGAAGCAATGGGACTCTACTCAACATGCTTCAAGCAACTCAACACACATACATGCTCAATCATGCATATTACAAGGCTTACTTGCTAAACAAGTAAACATATGCGTACGATCAAACAACATACGTTCTCAATCAGACAATCACACATCACAACATACACTGATAACGAGCAACATGCTTTTAAACGAACAACCAACATACTTGTCACACAAGCAATCATTCATTATAGTATACTCGAATAACAAGCGACATGCTTACATGATAAGCAAACACCGTGCATCTTAATCATAAAACACAACTTACACACTTACCTGCCCAAGGTCTCGGAAACCTTAAGCTCTGATGCCAACAAATGTAACCCCCGTAGTCCGGCCTAGACGGCTGACCCGAACTACGAAGATTACACGGGGAAAACCAAAGTCAACCCGAAAGTCAACCTTGATTAACGACCCTTTTTTTTCTTTTTAAACTTATATAGATACAGATTAAACCTAGGCATACTCTTGAGATAAGCATACTCAAAAATCACAGCAATCGGGAAACAATAAGGGACTCAATTGAACAAAAATACGAATTTAGGGACCAATTTGTAAATTCTAGAAATTAAGAGGACTTTACCAAATTTTAAGTTACCATTATGATATTAGTCATGTTTCATACCTCTCTGCCAAATTTCAACTCAAACGGACATCTCAAGTCCAATTTTTAAGCTTCAACTGCAAGGGGGTATTGATACCCGTCAAGAGGGTATTGATACCCCTCCTCAGCGGTATCGATACCCTACTGTTGGGTATCGATACCGAAATTGGCAGTAGCTTCAATCACCAAAAAGGTATCGATACCCTACTGTTGGGTATCGATACCCCCTGCTACGAACCTTCAGTTTGAGCTGATTTAAGGCACAAGAAGGCCCCTAAATCCCTCAAAAACCCCAACCAGCACACTAACATCAATCCTAAGGCAAATCAAACATAAAATCATGCTTTCACAAGGACCAAAGGACACAAATCAACATGAGCAATTTAGGCATGAGTTAACATTCATCAATGCAACACAATTCACACACAAACAAGGCATCAAGGAGTCTAAACATGCTCCTAACAACCAACAACTACTCATCAAAGCCATACATGTCCCATTGCTCAAACTATTACATGTCTAACATTTAAAAACCATACTTGATAAACTCAAGTCCAAAACCACACTTGGAACCTTCCACTTGCACAAGCAACCCACGAACTAAGGATCTGCAATATTGAACAAAGAGAGCGTAAGCAATAATGCTTAGTGAGGGTAAGCTCTAAAAACAAACCTCAACATTGCAGGGTCCGAGCACAGTCTAACCAAAGCATCACACAAACATATCAAGAATTTACAAGAGCCACAATATAAGATGCATGAACAATTTATACTGTAAATGTCATGCTCTCCAAGCTTCAGCTTCCTCAATATCAATAGCCACAACCCACATTTCCATGCCTAGCATGTACTCATCATGACATCACCGTCATACACCATTTCCATGCATAGCATGTACTCAACATGACATCACCGTCATACACCATTTCCATGCATAGCATGTACTCAACATGACATCACCGTCATACACCATTTCCATGCATAGCATGTACTCAACATGACATCACCGTCATACACCATTTCCATGCATAGCATGTACTCAACATGACATCACCGTCATACACCATTTCCATGCAAAGCATGTACTCAACATGACATCACCGTCATACACCATTTCCATGCATAGCATGTACTCAACATGACATCACCGTCATACACCAACCACATTTCCATGCATGCTTTATGCAATACAAAACATGCCTCAACTCACATGTATAATACAATATACATAAGCATTCATACATTTAAGTTCATCCAAAGGCTCTAGATCAAGTTTAGGATTAGGCTACCACACTAATCCCAACTCTAGGTGGGTCTACCAATCCCGACCTAGTCCGTATACTCGAACCAACCATTTTAAAACCACTTAAAACATTTAACCACTCACCTAAGCTTCCAAGCTCAAGACCAAGCAAGCAACAACCTTCAATTTTCCGGATTCACTTCCGATGCTTCACCAATGCCCAAACTTGATTCTAATCAATCCCAAACACCAACAAAATATCCAAAATCAATAACTTGTCATCGAAACTAACCCAGAACATAATTCAAACATTAAGCTCAACATTTCAAGCCAAGAACCCTTTCAAACTCCTCATTTTCGTACTCATATTTTACCCAGCAGAAAATACCATTTTCGAACATCCAAATGACATCTAAATGGTCCCAAAACACTTTCCTCACATACATATATCATCAGCCTTTCAACCTAACTCTAAAACTCACCAAAAATTCAAGTTTTAGACTATTCAAAAATGGCCATAAATACCCATTTCGGATTTTCATCCAAAATTACTCATTTTAACATATTATGTGTATTTTAACATGATTAAACAAAACCCCAACTCAATTTATCAAAACAAGATGAAAAACCCCTTAAAAACCCAAACTTTGATATGAACCCTAATTTTCAAAACTCCATAACTTTGAAATCTAAGACTATAGATAGATAGAGGATGAAGAGGAGATTAAGAAAACATAATTACCTTTCAAAAACCCCTTGAATTGATGAAGAAATCAAAGGGAATAGTAAAGAGAGTTTGGGAGAATTTGGGATGGTTTGCACGGTGAAGAAGAAAGGAAATGAGAAAGATGATAGCTTTCTAATGATAAGGTTATCCTTATTTTTGTTTTGGTTTAATTACCAAAATGATCCCTCCCTTTCTTTCTAAACTCAATTTGCTCACACTAAGGTCAATTTGATTAAAATAAATTTTACCGACTCGGACCAACTAACCCGACTAACTTCTAGCCCCAAAACACGGGTGTTACACAAATATTTTCTTTAGCATTTAATCATTTGACAATAATAACCGGGTTTGGAGATTAGCTGACTTATTACTTAATTTATTGAACTCCAGATCCTTACATTCATTGACTTTCTCATTCGAGCATTTCGATCTCATCTAGGTTATCATACTCAATTTCATATCTGATTTGACTTAAGCAGAGTTAACATCATTCCTCATCATATTTATGCATGCATTAACCGGATATCAACATGTTCATAAAGCATACTAGAGGTAGTAGTGTATTACCTTAACTCCGAGCTACATCAGTCGATTCATGATACGACATTCGAACACCCTCGAACCCAAATTCGACACTCCTCAACCTCGTGTATCCAAGAAACCGAGAATACCTTCAATTACACAAATTCTAATATCAGACCTTACTCACAAGCTCTTAACCAAATAATTAAATATAGAGGCACAATCGGGTTTAAGGTCAGATTCGGAGGCTTTCGGGTTTGAATTTTGCGAAACGGGCTTCAAAATCGAACTCAAAACGTCGAAAAACATAAAACATGACTTTTCGGAAAATTTGACTTTTTGGGTCAAAGTCAACGCTGACGTCATACTAACGTCACTGGTCCAACGGCTGGCTCGGCGAGTTAACTCACTGGGTTGACTCGGGCAAGTTGACTCACTGAGTTGATTCGGGCGACTTGACTCAACGGGTCGGTCCAACAATTAAGGTTGGGTTTATTTACTTCCGGTTCAAATCAGTTTAAGTGCTGGGTTGGGTTTGGGTTGTTCGGTTCAAGGGTCAGACCGGTCCGGCCAACTCTGTTCGCAGGCCACCATTCAAGGTGGTCGGAACTCACCCCGAGGTGGCGCGTGGTTGCCACGCACGGCCAAAAATGGCCGGAAATGGTCCAAAATGCACCATTCCCCCGATTTCACAACCCATGCGTCATCTAATCTCAAGAATAAACCGAAATTTCAACCAAACTTACTGATCTTACCCTAAATCGGACGAACGAGGACGATCTCCGACGAGGCTTCAAACGGCGCACTTCGGTCGAACCATGGTGGGGTTTTTGTTCGCCTCACGACGGGGAACTCGCTCCCGGTGACCACGCGCTGAACGGACGCCGGTGACGGCCAAAAATCACGAAAACCCGAGGGGGTCTTAACCCTAGGTTCAACGACCCTTTCACTTCGATAGCCGGCGATTTAAGCGGCGACGGTGCGAGTGGCGACCACGGTTTTGGTCGGGCCAAGGTAATGATCACGTCGGTGTCGGCAGTGGCGGCCACGAGGCGGTGGTGATGGCTGATCGAGTGGCAATCGATGATGGGGGTGAGGGGAAGATGAATAGTCGGTCTGAGTTTCTTGGGAGAGGAGACCGAATCAAATGCTAGTGGGAGTGGTTAGGATATTTTGTGTATTATTATTATTATTTTATTTAATTACCCGAAAAAGGTTTGGTTCAAATAAATTATCTTAGCCAACTTTAGCAAAGAAATGAATTAGTCTAATTGGTTAAGATGCATTCTTATACAACTAAAGGTCACGAGTTCAATCCCCCTTGGCTGCATTTCTTTTCATCACCATTTTTTTAATCATTTGCTTCCATATTTATAGCTTTAATTATTTAATTAATTTGGAGTGTTACATAGGGAGTTTGGTCCCTAACATTTTCTCAAGATACGAGAGATATCCTGATCTGAAAGTTTTATTGCCCCCTTTCCAGTGTGGGTCTTCCGCCAATATATGTAAACATTCAATAAGTGCAACATCCTCATGTTTAGTCCACATCCGTTTAGTAGCTACAAACTTAATTCTTTCGACTGTTTGTTTTTGTCCCCTTTGAGACTCCGTATTTAAAGTTGACATGTTACGTTTTCAAACAATCTAAGAAATATACCAAAAAGTACATTACACAACATAGAATTGAGTTTAACACCGCATGAAAAACTCTACTAATTGTCTCACCAGATCTGACTGTTTGACGTTTTAAGACACCGTTCTTAGTATGGTGGGCAATATTGTGAAAGAAGGTAATGACCATTTCTTCCATACATGTTGTCGACTCTCTTTTAACCCTCCATGACATTTTAATAAGTGACACAATTTGAGAAACGCTCTCATATCCATTCGACAGTTATCGACGCTTTGTCTATCACTTTCAAAGATAATTTTATGTAAGTTGAATGACCTAATATTATGCCTATGAAGTCTTTCATGTGCATAACGTATTTTAGATCTAGTTTTATATTTTCTAAGAATAAGTGCAATAGCCACAAGCATTAGCATTTGAAACATAGTTTCCATCATCTCTAGTTGTAAAATGAGAATTGTCACGATGCACATCTTCTTTTGTATTTTTAGACGAGCCATATCTGTTTTTATGAAGAAAAAAATTAATATTAAAAATTTGATAATTCTAAATAGTTAACAAGCTCATATATATGTAGAGTGCACTTTAATTGTAATCTAAACACTAGTTTTTTTTAAGAAATTATACACGAGACACAAAAAAATTAAAAATCGCATAAAAAGCTGCAAATTTTATTGAAAATATACTAAGCTGCAACAAGAACAACATATCAAAATTCTACATAAACTCATACCTTACTAACATTTATCTACCATGTATTACAAAGCAATAATACTAAAAAGATAACCATGTAATTTTATTTTTTTTACTGGCCATATTATGAAGGAGAATGTTTAGAATCAAGAAAGTTACAATTTTATTTTCTAGCATGTAATTTCATTGTCAATATTTCCCCACCTCATCAAATATAAAACATACGAACTCTTATTTTTTTTTAAAAAAGTACATGTGCTTGTTGTTTGTACCTTATAAAAATCTAGGACATGAGGACGAGAATATGGCATTTCATATTCGACAACAATATTGAATAATAAAATATTCAATAATAATACCAATAATAATATGCAATAAGTATTTTTTTCTATTCGAAGGAGAATAAGTTAAGTTCTAACATAGATAAGAGCTGGGATACCGATTCACTTGCGAAAATTAGAACCGATCATAGACTTAGGTGAATCTAAAAATTAAAATGTAGATATTAATTTGTGTGTGTTGTAGCTTTAAGTGGCCTGAAAAGTAAAGTACCTAGGTTGAATGTTTGGAGGCAGGCTTGGGTGTTTTTTTTGTTGTTGAACAAAGTGAAATTGTGCTAGCAAAATCTAGCCAATAGTTCAACATCAAAATGCCAAAGACAAAATAGAAATAGAATTACTGTATCCATTGAACACTTATAATCATCAAACTTCAAATAAAATCTCAATGTAGCATGGGCTAAAGGACTGCTCTATCATGTCATCACAGAACAATTCTTTGAGGGTCACGAGGGAAAAGTGAAGTTTTATGGATGTTACCCAGAACGCAGAAAAGCATCACCACACGAGGTAATTCAATTAAAACAAAAAAAAACAAAATATGATCATGTTCCAAAATCAACAAATACAAAAAAATTATTCAAATCAATTATATCGAATGAAATAACAAAAGAAAATAACGAAAAGTAAAAAAAAAGTTGAAAACACTTACCAAAAGATGTGCAAAACAAAGAGATGGAGACATGATTTTAGGTTTAGCAATTTCACGATAAAAATAAATGGTTAAAAAGACATATTATATCAGAATAATTTTGTCTAAATTAATCAAGGATGGTCGAATACCTAAAAATATGGAGAGATCATATTTTCACTCTTTAATTACCAAACTGCTATTATTGTTGAAAATTTTAGGGAAAACTACACCGATGGTCCCCAAATTATTATCGTCTTCCTATTTTGGTCTCAAAACTATTTTTTCTGGCAAAACCGTCCATTCTGTTACATACTTCTCCTGTTTTGGTCTCCCGTCGTTAAAAACTAACGGAATTGCTGACGTGGAATTTTTTTCTTATTTTTAAATATTTTTTATTATTATTTTCTCTCTCCTATATATATATTATTTAATTTTTTTTATTCAAACTAATGTGGTGGTGACACGTGTCACCACCATAACAAAGAAAATAAATTCAATTTGAGGGGGGAGCTAGGATTTAAAACCATGTCCCCTAGCTCTAAAGTCATTGAGCTAACCACTGGGCTAAACTCCAAGTGCTAATATGTTTTAGCACAAATTATCTTTAAAGCAATCAAATATACCAATTCTAGGGAGAGAGCTTACGGTGTCCGGTTGAAACATTTACCTTACACCCTAGGCAGATCCACTCCGGCCATATTTTAAGTGGAGGGAGACAGAAAAAATTAAGCACGCAATTATAAGGTAAGTGAGTTCTGACTTTGTATCTAATGTTTATTCGGATACGAGTACGAATAGATAATCCTCCAAAGATACTTTAAATCTATAGCAGAATTTTGAGAAAACAAACACAAAATGCAGCAACAGCAGCACAGCTAGAAACATAACTACTATGACTCTTTTTCATTGATTCTACTTACCGACATTTTTCATGAAAGAACTGCATAAAGTAATGACTCAGAGGGGAGGATGTTCGTGAGGAGTCAAAGTATGTATGAAAAAGTAAAGGGCAGTCATTGAAAAACAAAGCTGTGAAAAATCTAGATAGATGTACAAGTTGCTTAAAACATAACCCGCGATAATCTTAATTCTCCATGTTTAAACAAACTCTGCTTCCCAACTTTGAAAGAGGCTGATTCATCACCATGGTGCCCATGAAAGAAATAGATGCTGGCTTATGTTTTGCTGCATTTCTGAAAAATCAAATTCAAGTTAGGGTGCCATTGTGCAAATATGATTCATGAGAAGTATGATTAAATTGTCCATGGAAATGCAGGCAGCTAATATAAATCTGCAGCACATGCAGGAAACCATTAGAATCAATGACTTTAAAGATAATTTGTGCTAAAACATATCAGCACTTGGAGTTTAGCTCAGTGGTTAACTCAATGACTTTAGAGTTAGGGGACATGGGTTTGAATCCTAGCTCCCCCCTCAAATTGAATTTATTTTCTTTGTTATGGTGGTGGCACGTGCCACCGCCATATTAGTCTGAATAAAAAAATTAAATTATATATATAGGAGAGAGAAAATAAAAAAAATATTTAAAAAATAAGAAACAAATTCACGAGAAAGGACGGTTTTGCCAAAAAAATAATTTTGGGACTAAAATAAGAAAATAATAATAGTTTGGGGACCACTAGTGTAATTTTCCCAAAATTTTATATGAGAATTATTTTAAACCAAGAGCATGTGATTTTAAAAACGCCGCCTAAAATTATATATCAATGTTAAACTTACCCTAAATTCTAAAGAAACACATCTCTAATAATAATATATTACAAATAATGAAGGGGTGAATATAAAGTGGAAAGGGAGTTGCCCCGTCGCCGTGAAGAGTGGAGTCGCAAAGGATGGAGTTATCGGAAGAGTGGAAAGCTTATTTCCCCATCGGCAAATCATTGGACCCGCCACTCCTCTCTTCTTCTTCAACTAAGCTTGGTCCTCTTTTCTTCATCCCCAAACCCCAAACCCTTCCTAAACCCCTTTTCTCTTCTCCTCTTCTTCCTCCTCTGCTTCCTCCTCCGCCTCGCCTTTCTTTCTCTCACTTCCTCTCTACTTCTTCCGTCCCTTACTCTACTTCTTGCTCTATTGCTTCCCGCTTCGCCCCCACTTCCTCCCACCACCACGACCTTCCTTCCCTTCTATCACACAATCGCCTCCATCTTCTCCACTCCCTCCGCCACAACATCTCTCTTGTCTTCTTCACCACTGGCTCCAACCATGACCGGATTGGCTTCTTCGCTCTTCACGTCCAAGACCGCGATTTTAAGTTTCTGGGTGATCGGAACGGTGACGTCTTTGTTTCTACCAACCACTTCAATCACAAAATATTGAGTATTCTGGTGAACCCGGTTGATGATTTCGACGGGGTTTCAGATGATTCTGTTGTTGGTTATTTGATGGCTTCTACTTTATATGCTGTTCATTGGTATTCTGTTAGATTTTTTACCTCTAGCAAAACCCCCGCTTTGGAATACGTAGGCTGTAAGTTATTCAAGAGTTCCTCCATTGTTTCTGCTTGTTTCAGTCCACATATACCTGAAGAAAGTATGGTTTTGTTAGAGAATGGTGCACTCTTCTTGTTTGATTTAGCTTCTTATGTTAATTCTCAGAAACCCAATGGCTATCTTAAAGGGAGTAGATTTAGAGCTTTTTTGGATGATTCCAGCGGTTCAGGGAATTATAAATGGTTGTGTATTGAGTTTAGTTGGCATCCTAGGGTTTTGGTTGTTGCCCGATCAGATGCTGTCTTTTTACTTGATATTAGGCATGATGAATCTAATGTAATTTGTTTAGCTAAGATTGACATGTTGAGCCCTTATGATGTGGTTGATGAAGATCAGTTCCTAGCGTTTTCTAGAGCAGGAAATGATGGGTTTCAGTTTGTTTTGGCTTGCCGAAGCTTGTTACTTCTTTGTGATGTGCGAAAACCAATGATGCCATTGTTGCATTGGGCTCATGATCTTGATAATCCATGCTTTATTGATGTGATTAGGTTATCGGAATTGAGATCACAATCAAGGGATGATAGATATCAGTGGGCAACTGAATCAGGTTTTTGCGTAATATTGGGATCATTTTGGAATTGTGAGTTCAGGCTGTTCTGCTATGGCCCTTCTTCATCCAATGAAGGATCTACTGCCATGGAAATTTCAAAGTTTTGCAAACCCTTTTTGGCATGGGATCTTCCTTCAGATTTCTTATTGTCAAATCAAGAGTGTCGTTGCGGAAGTTGTCTCGTTAGAGAAGAATTTTCAAAAGGTGCACTTCCTGAATGGATTGATTGGCAACAGAAGAAAGATATTGTCCTTGGTTTCGGGATTTTGAGCAGGGATCTCTCGGAGTTGGTGCATGAGTCAGATGAATTCGGTGGGTTTACTTTGATTAGGTTAATGTCTTCAGGAAAGATCGAAGCTCAACGATATTGTGCCTCATGGGATTTGGTGCAGAGTTTTGATGCAGCTCACAGAGAAACGTTGTTCAATTTTGAGGATAGCTTACTATACTCCTTGGGTGATGATGAATATGAATTTCCTAAAAGATTCAAGTATCTGAACCTTGAGTATCTTCGTGGGTATTTGAATGAAAATCTTGCTAATGTCCTAGACTCCAAGATGAAGAAGTCCCACAAGGGTCCTCTGCAGAAGGATTCTTTTAGCCTAGACTTTCATGAAATTTTGTGCGAGAAGTTGACGATCTGTGGATTTGGTCGATTCAGATCTTCTCCTGCACTTTCCATTGTATTCAATGACATTAGCTTGCCAACAAGTATATGTGAAGTTGCTTCAAGGCAAATGTGGGCAACCTTACCTTTGGAAATTTTACTACTAGCTTTCTCTAGTTATCCTGAGCTACTTGATGTACCCTTTGATGATAAGACAATACCTTTGGAATTTTCAGTTGTTCCAGACCTACCTCAGTTGCCTCCATTCTTTCTAAGGAAGCCTTCATGCCGCAGCACTAGGTGGTCACAGAAAGTGCAACTTGATGATTCACTTGTGGGTCCTGTTCTTCCTCTCCCTATTCTACTCACACTTCATGAGTTTCGTAATGGTTGTCCTGATCCAGAGGAAATATGTGAATTTTCATCAGACGCGGAGCTTGGCCTTAGGTGCAATGAAGTCATGCAGGTTGCTACAGAAATGGCTGTATCAGACTCTATCTTGCTTAAAAATGATCAAACTGTCTCTCTTGCTGATGACAGAGATGAGATGTGGGTTGACAGTCAAAGGACAAAACCATTCCTTTTATATCATCCAGTTGGAGGTGAGTCATCTAGCATCGATCAGCTGCAGGGAAACCATATTTATAAAGATGAGAAATTTACTGCCATGATTACCAAAGTGCGTAAGGAGACTGATCCTAACAACACAACGGATACAGTTGGGCTAGAACTATTTGATGATCTGTGTCCCATTGAGTTGAAGTTTGATATTCCTGTCATGAACTTTGGACCACATGAATTAGAGGCATTCAAGACATTGAAAAGGCAGTTCAACAAGTGGCAAGAACGTTTTAAACCATATCAGGAACTCTGCATGCAGAATAATAATGATTTTCAAAAGATGGCATGATATGCTGTGGTGGAGTGATTTTCTTTTAACTGCATCTTAGAATCCGAACTTAGTTTGCTTCCGCTCCCGATTTGGCTTGGAGATGTTGTAAGCCGCAGCTGTAACAGTGTGATCAAAGTAGTTCTGTTACCTGCTGCACAGATGAAAGTGACAACAGATTTAGCATCTCTTTTGTTTAATGTTGAAATTTTGAAATCTAAGCTTGAGATGTTTTGATGCAAAATATGTACTAAATTTGACTTTCTAAGCTTGGTAGGTTGGTGGAATTACCTGCTGCACCTGTATGTAATTTAACAGTATTCTTTTCTTCCATATTGCTTGTTTTTGCTTTATGAGCAATTAAACAAGAGTTTTACTTTTGGTGATTTCAGGATTGGATAAGAGATCTGGTTTAATTATATGGGTTAAAGTGTGTAACTATCTGGTGCTTGCCATGAGCTGTAAATGCTTCAGTTTGTTTGATTTGTTTCAAATGGAGGAATGGCCTTGCCCCTGACCAGACACAAGCTCAAGGTTCAGTTCAATTCATTTAGTTTCTTTAGGTATAAAGAAAGAAGCCGGCCCAAAACCTTGTTGTGGGTTTGAAACCTATTACGATCAAGCTCCTCTTTCTATGGGTAGAAATTATTTAAAAATTAATTAATTTTAAATATATTATAAGAAAATTTTAGAACGGGTAACGCACACAATTTAATATTATTAATTTTTTTTTTATTTTTAGATGACTAGTAGAAAAACTCAAAAGCTCAACATACAATCAATCGTATTTCATAATAAAATTAAAAGAAATTATTTCAAGAACTATTCTCACCAACTCAACTATGGTCTTACTCAAATAAATAAAACTACATCAACTTTATTTTTTATATAACATTTCTTATAAATTAAAAATTACAAATCATCATCTTCCTCCTCATACCTAATGTATTAATTCTAATTTGTTTAGGAATAAAATTTTTAAAATAAAAAAACACCCAAAAAACTTAACGCACGAATCAAAATAAACTAAAATAAAATAATTAATTCTAATATACTAAAACCATAAGATTAACATATTTTTTTGAATTGCAAACAAATTAATTAGAAAACCCTTAATTTGAATCTTTAAATATTAATTCATTAACCAGAATTTCACTTACATAAATTTAAGATTTTTTGTGATTTTAAGTTTGCAATCTCGTAACCCGAGATATAAAGGTCTGGTTTGTGATTTTAGAAAAGAAAACTGTGGTGTTAGGATCTCGGAATGTCTTGAGAGTCGGAGTACTTACCGTTTGTTGATCCAAAGATGATACTAAAATTTAGGTAAGTGAAATTCTAGTTGATGAGTATTTAGAGAAACGGAAACATTAATCCTTGATTTTTAATAGGTTAAAATTAATTATTTTATTTTCATATCTTTTAATTTGTCGGTTAAGCTTATGGGTGTGCGTTTTATTTTAAAAAATTTATTCATTAAGATATTAGAATTAATATATGAGGCATAGAAAATAAGACGATGATTTGTAAATTTTAATTTATAATAAAATATTATGTAGAAAATAAAGATGATGTGGTTTTATTTAATTGGGTAGGACCATATATGAGATGGTGAAAATGATTCATGAAATAATTTCTTTTAATTTTGTTTTAAAATATGATTAATTGCATCTTTGAGCCTTTATTTTTTTTAATTAATGATGTTCAGCAATATATTGCGTAAGTGATATTCAACGATATGCGTCGCATGTTCTAAACTCATCTTATATTAATGTTACATATTTAGCATCAAGATCAATCACTTATTGGAGTATTAATTCATTTTTTTGTTCAAATAAGAACTCCATTAAGAAAAACACAAATTACACTGAAAGAACAAGGGCAAACGGTGGGCGACCCACCCAATCACAAAGGCAGTAGCCAATTTGAGTATTATTTGGCATTCAGTTAATAACAAAATTACGGTCTCTTTTAATAATAAAAAAATTATAAAATTTAAATAAATCAAAAGATCTTAGAATATTTTTTTCGATAACAGCCGAGACAAGAGAAAATTTCTGAAAGTTTAAATTCATAGAGTTTGAAAATTCAGAGAAATCCAGTTCTGTATGAATCCAAACATCAATAAGATTTTCGTAACTTTCGTTAAATGTCCAGCGCTTTCCTCATATTTCAGCAAAGAAAGAAAATCATTTGCAACATTCGTTGAAGGCCATATGAATTATGAGAACAAAGATCTCTTATTGCAAACAACCATCTGAAAAATTATGGAAAACCTTCCGGTTTTGGACAATAAATAAAAACTGAAGCTCTTCATACCGCCTGTAGAGGGATAAAAGAGCAAAAAATGTTCGATTTCACGGTTACAAGAGCATCAATTGCAAGAAAGAGATGCAGATTTGAATCTCCTGAATAAATTTTTATTTGCCGCGATAGCATTGTGAGAAATTTTCTAAAGAAAAGTGCAAATTTTAAAATTACAAATGGATCACCAAAAATTTTATGACTTCTTATTGGTCGTTGCTACCCGATGGGTTGTCATTAGAGAACTTCCTACTCATAAGTCATAAGGAAGTGTTATCGTGATTTTTGTGTATAAATTTTAGAATTGATTTAAATCATGTAATTAAATCAATTATTATATTACTTAATTAAATCAGAAGAACTCCAAAGCACTGTGGTTAATAATTGTGGACAAATTTAATAAGAAGTTTGCCGAGTAAAAATTAAAATTTTTATCTCTTGGGGGAAGAATCACTCTTATTAAATCGGTTCTTTGCAATCTTCCTACATACTAAATGTCACTATATCTGATGTCAGCCTTTATATGCAATTTCTTATCAAAATTGATTGCTAAATTTCTGTGGGGTTCATTGGACAGCCGTGCTATTCATTGGGTGAAAAATGAAATATTGTGCTACCCTAAACCCAAAGGAGGGCTTGGACTGGCAGATTTTAGAACACGCAACTTGGCTCTACGAAGCAAGTGGCTTTGGCGATATGGTGCAGAGCCTAACAACTTGTGGCGCCAAACTATCTCGACTATCTATAATCTAAATTTGAACTCAATTTTGCTTGTCTCAAGACCAGCTTCCAACAAGTCTTGGTTATGGAAAAGCATCACTGGTCGACTATCTAATCCTAATTCCCTATTCTTGGCTAATGTTTGATACAAAGTGGGTGACGGAAAACTAATTCAATTTTAAACTGACAAATGAGTGGGGAACAGTGTACTGAAAGAGGCATTTCCTCAGATTTTCGCTCTCGCCACCAAAAAAAAAGGAGCCATAGCAGAATTTGGCTTCTTCCAATTTCAGACTTGGTGCTGAAAAATTGATCTTGGCAGGAAAATAAAGGAGAGGGAACAAACAGAGTGGATGGAATTTCTTACTCTCATAAGAGGCAGCAAGTTAAATCTATCTGCATCAGATACTATTGTTTGGTTAGCCGATTCTAGTGGGGCGTATAGCGTCAGGTCATTTTACAATTACTGCGTCAATGGAAGTGCTGCGACAGATGAAGCATGGAATCTGGTCTGAAATGGCCTTTCTCCCCCAAATGTTGAAGCATTCCTTTAAAAAGTTCTTCACGGTAAAATTCCCACAAAACAGGAACTATTGAAAAGGGGTATTATCAATCAAAACTCCGATCGGTACCCTTTCTGTCAGACTTTCTCAGAATCCATTTCACACCTATTTTGCCACTGTTATTTAGTGTGGGCTCTGTAGACCAAATGGTGTAATTTTGGCAAGTGCACCTCATTATGCCTATAAGTGTTCAAGACCTGATGATTCAATGGTGTGGCTTGGAGCCAAAACACCTCACCAATCAGGTATGGAATCTTAGTTTCTACAGTTTCATTTGGACCATATGGAAGTTTAGAAATGAAACAGTCTTTAAGGGTTACAAATTTGATTTTGATCATCTATTTGATTTGTGTATTCTAAGATTATCTTGGTGTGGCTTGGAGCCAAAACACCTCACCATTGGAGGTGTTCTTAAAAATAAGTACTCAAAGATTCTCATGTATTTTTCTAAAAATGCTGGCCAGTGCGATGTTGTTTCCGCTGATCTATTGGCTGTATCAGAAGCAATTAGGTTGCTTGGAAAATCAAAGTGGCGCAATATGTTTCATGTTACCATCGAAAGTGATAGTCAAATGGCTATACAATGGTTGAATGACCCTCAAAACGCCACGGCTAATCATAAAAAAGTGGTCGAATATTGTGCGAAGGCAAGCAAGACTCTAGGCTGCAGTTTCAATTTTGTCTCGAGAGAATGTAATACTTATGCCGATGGACTAGCTAAAAAAGGTATTGGTAAATCTGAAGATTTAGTGGTGTTTGATCCACCGTAGTCCATGATGAAGCCTGCTTTGTTTCCTAAGTGTAGGATCAATCCGATTAGACTAGTTAGAGTATTGTTCTGTTTCATTTTCAAGTAAACACAAAGTGGTTGTATTGTTAACTTATTGTAATTATATTGTGTACTCTTTTTCTTCCAAATAGGTTTAGGGAGGTTTTTTAACGAGATCAGTATGAAGCTGGGAGAATCTTCAAGGAATGGATTAAGCAAAAAGATAACCCGTTAATAATCGAATCAGACTGCTTGCTGGCAGTGCAATGGATAAACAAATCAACCCAACCACCTGGGTCCTTTGCGGTTCTAATTTCAGAATGCAGTATGTTCTTTGCTAATCCCAGATGGAAACTTGAGTTTGCAGGCAGAGACAAAAATGGGGCCGCCCATGCTCTTGCAAAGGGTGGAATTAATTTAGCTAATGATTGGGTATGGGTTAAAGATGTTGTTGCAGGTTAGATAGTGCTTTGGTTTAATGCTGTAATTGGAAGAGTTTCTGGTTGAAAAACCACATTTGTTAGTGTACTCTCATCTTTGTAACAGTGTTGTTCGAAATAAAATAGGGCACTCTTTTCCCCCTACGTAGGTTTAGGGGGGTTTTAACGAGGTCCGATACTTTTAGAAAAAAAATTAGTTCTAATTTAGAAAGAGAAAAACGTCAACATATTTTCCCCCAAATGTTGAAAATAGAGATGGTTAAATTGTCAAAACATTTCATTATCTTATGAAAATAGGAATGGATTTGAGCATTGTTGTAGAAAAATATATTTAGGGATATTTGTGGTAGGAGAAATTTGAGAAACCGATAAGTTGGTAATTTTTACACTCGCGTAGAAATCTTCTAATTATGCCTTAACACTTATAAATAAATTTAAAATTTAAGGTTAGAATTTATAAAATTTTATAATATTTTTAATATTAAAAAAATAAGTATGGGCAAAAAAAATAGCAGAAAAATTTTATCCCCTAAGCTCTAGCCTATCCCATCTCTAATATTATCTTACTGGGATTTCCCCCCTTTTTAATCAATTATCCATCTTATCAAAACAATGATTACGAGTCAGAGAGGAAGTATTATACAGTTGCATCATTTCTTTACGTTTCTCAATACAATCACTGTTTTCATAGCCCATAAAAGAACCAACCCTGCACAGGAAACCTTTGGTTTTACTTGGACAAACTAGATTAGATTAGATTCATTAGGCCTGGCGAACTCACAGTGTTTACAAGTGGACTCAAACAGATTAAACTCTTACTTACCAGTTACCCCTCCAGACAAAATCTACCTAAGAAAACACAACATTGTTTATCAGCAGGGTGGACCCCACCACCTATTCTTTTTAGAAGCAGGTGACAAGGTCCACCCCCTTGCTCTTCAATCTTAAGCCCCCTACCAGCTTAAAAGAAGAAGAAGAAGAAAACTCAACATTGTTTTGTCCCCTTAAGTATCCCTGTCATGTCAGAAGCTACATAGATTTGGAATTACTACGTCTACAACCTATAACTTTCCCAACTACAGTTTCTTCCACCGACTGCTTTGAGCCATCCCGAGCTGGGTGGAAGCATAAAGGTTGAAAATCTTCACAAGGAAACCCCATCCTCTCAAAGTGCTTCACCAGCTGATTAACGCCCTGTTTCAATGTGTGTGAAATTGAAATTAATGGATATATAAGAATGTTCCTAATTACATATAAACATCTCACTAACCTGGAGTTTAGCACAATATATTTGAAGAATCTTGTTCGACTTGAAACAATCCCAATGTGTATCGTGACACTCATTGTACAACTTCCTCGCAGCTACTGGGTTTGTGAAGTTTACAAAAGCATAGCCCTTGTTTGACTTCGTACTGCAACAAACCCCATCAAAACTCGAAAGAAGAAGAAAATTAAACTACAAGCAATGGCGTGCCAAAGTAAAACGGAAAAGAAAGATAAGCAAAAGAAGATGAAAGAAATGATTTTAGTAACATACACGAAGTCCATGGGAAGATACAAGAAGTCGAACGCTGAAAACGAAGGTTCATCATCACCTGCGCCGCCATTCTGTGACTTTGCCTCGAGATTTGAAAGCATGCAGTGCTTGTCAAGAAAATCCTTCAACATTTCTCGTCTACAAACACCGAGTTCATCAGTTTTTGAATATTGCACAATGCACACACACACATATTAAGTTGTAAACCAAAAGAATAGAAGAAAGTCCCAAAAAGGATACAAAACGTGATCAATATAAGCTCTTGTAAGAGATTTTAAAAATGGCAGAAATGCATTGTAGCAGTACTACACGATGGAACAAAAAGGATCATACGTGTATCTGATGGGAATGTTCTTTAACATGATGGTCGTTTCCTTTCCATCAGATTTGAGCGGAATCAATGGACGTTTCTCTCTTTTGTTATTAGCAATAGCAGCCCAATCATGAACCTTCTTCCTTGGGTACCCATCGACATTTTCACCAAAATGCTTCTTCTTCTCTCCATTACTATGCTTAACCCTCCATTCTTTCTTGCGAGCTACTCCAGTACTGTGATCAGCCCTAAAGAATCCTTCCTTCAAATGATGCTTGCTTCTATACAAACCATTCTTAGCCTTCAAAGGTTCCACCGGCGTAACAGCCTTCTCCCGGACAGAGAAATGGGGTTCATTTTCAAGCTGATAGTGTGAAAATGGTGGAGCTGCGAAAGCATGGGGGTATTGGAGAGAGGGTAGAGGTGGACAATGAAGGAAATCAAGTGGGTTTAGAGGTGGACAATGAAGGAAATCAAGTGGGTTTAGAGGTGTAAAGATGGGGAAACAAGGAGCTGATACCAGAGTATATCTGGCTGGGAAAAACGCGGGGGCTTCTGGGTTCAAGCTCAAGCATCTAAACTCCATATCCTGGGAGAAACTCCGATCAGCAGTCACCGCCATTTTCAACTGTGATTGTAAAGCGTGGGAGGATGGGTGCTCATCTTTCTGTGTTTATATAGTAGTAGCAGCCGTGGGATGAAAAAGCTGTGTCAGGAGAAAGATATCGGTGATGATTGAAAATATAGGGGAGGCGAGATTTGGTAAGATAAATTAAAAACCAAGTAATCTTGAATTGGACAATGGACAGAAAGGCCCCGCCCCCGGTGATGTGAGTCGTGACTTGGTGACGGCGAATGTTCCCTCTTCATTTAATGTTATTAGACGTCAGAAAAAAATATATAAATATAATATAAATATTTTAGTTCGACAGTTTGATTCGGTTAAAGTTCCGTCAAAGTTCGACTCGAGCTCGAACTCGGCTCGAGTTTTTGACGGGCCGAGTCGAGCTACTTGATACCCGACTTGAAAAGCTTATGAGCTACTTGAAAATATAATATACTAAAACTTTTTATTTTTTATAATTTAAAATCTAAATTCTTAAACTTAAAACCTTAAAAATAAACCCTAAAATCTAAATCCTAAACATCTAAACCCTAAGATAATACTTTAAATCCTAAAACTAACAAGCTTGAGTTTACACAACTTGTGTATCAAAGTTTTTTCTTCATATGACTTAAATGAGACGTGACAGATGAAGAGTTGTTCGAGTTCAATGCGGTCAAAGATTAGTCAACACTTGACTCGATTGGGCTCGAATTAAGCTCGAACTCGAATCGAGTTCTAAACGAGCCGAGTAGAGCTTAGATTTCTCAGGCTCGTTAGAAATTATTCAAGCTCGAACTTGACTCAAAATCTTAACAAGTCGAGCTTAGCATTACTCGTGCTCGACTCGGCTCGTTTACACTCCTAGTTGTGTAGCTGTCCGAACATAGACCATAAGATAAACATGCATAATATAAAAAAAGCAAATGAAATTTAAGATTAAGATTTACATTTAATTTTAAGTAACAAATAAAAACAAAAAATTAATTTTAAACTCGTTGATTTTTTGCACTCTATTTAATTGTTATAATTTAAATTGTGATTATTAAGTCTTGTAGTCATTATTTTTATTTTTAATCTCGTTATTAGTCATGGTTTTTATGTTTACTCATAAACAACGAATAAGAAGGTATCTAATAGACCTTAAAAATGTCATGACACAAAATCGTAAAAGATCATTCAACATTTTTAAAATAAAAATTAAAAATCTATATAAAATTATTGAAATATTGTGAATAATTATACAACTGTATTTTTTTAATTTTATAAAATATTAATATTATAAAATATAATGTTTAAAAACCATAAAAATTAAAAAAAAAAAACATTTATAAACTAACAACGGGCTGGTCCAAGTGGTAAACAATTTGGTATCATGTAAGTATATCTCGAGTTTAATACTTTGTGTATACAAAAAAAGGCTTAAATGCCCATTTGGCTCCTGGAATATACACAAAATATCGAACTGCCCCCCTAATTTTTTTTGGGACGTTTTGGCCCCTGAACTAAAAATTGTGACCTCATATACCCCTTCCGTTAAAAAAATTCTTTCGAACCAATCAAAATGTGCCAGTGTCATTTTCTTAACAATAAATAATTTGATTTAAATAAAATAAGTAAACCGCACATTAAACATGCCAAATTTTATTTTTTATTCATTTTAGTCCCTTATTTAACTGTTCTAACTTCTTCATTTATTTCAAAAAAAAACAATGTCTACTGGAAGGGAGGGAATGGCTAAGTTTTCTCTGAAATTTTCTCTGAAGCTTTCTTTTCCTTTTCATCAATACTTTTCAATTTCTGTGGATTGTTTTGATGCTGGAATTGAATTTCTTCACAATGGAAGTTACACGGATCAATTGCGAGATAGGTGCAATAGATTTCAACAAACATGGATGCATACAATCAAAGTTATTGATTGTGATGGTTTCTTCAAGACTTTTGTTCTTGAAGTTCATGGGTTTCTCAACTTCATTCGACTGGATTTTAGTTGTTTTTGCTTGGAAGAAGACGGATTTGCAACAATGGTGATGTTTCACCATGTTTGCGATACTGTTTTTTCACTAGTTTCAATGATCGGAGGTAGTTACCTTGGTAACCGCCCGATGGAGGCAGTTATGTTCTTCGTAGGAGAAGAAATTTTTCAGATTTTATCCTCCGAAAAACTTATTCTTGCATGGATGCAAGTTTTTTATCATGATCAACATGTTATTACGGGGAAATTTCATCAATTAGGTGATGGAAATTCTATCTATGATCATGGATGGTGGTTAGTGGAAGTTACATGGCGGTTACTTTCTTCATGTTCTTCATGCTTCGTGTGGCAACGAACACGTCTTATGATAATTCTGCATATTTTAACTATGAAAATTAAGGACGAATCACAATTGATTCATGAGATTTCCTACTTAAAATTCCAGGATTTTTATACATGATTCTTGATGCAATGTTCACGTCTGCTTGGAAAATTCTCTTCAAAATCTATAACAATTGAGGACTGTTCTTGGATGAACAAGGAGATTGTTAATGATTTGGATTATTTTTCTAGATTTTTTATTGTGGATTTGATCCACTTTGATTATGATTTCCTGAAGTTTGGTGTTGCGTCAGTTTCTCCTCCGTTGGATCAACAATTGGTTCGAGGGAGGACGAATGGTCGTTGGATGAGTGGGTTCGACGGTTTTCGACGGTTGAACGGTTACAAGTTGCAACCGATAGCTTCTACGGGTTCATGGACAGTGGGAACTTGGTTGCATCGAGATGCAACCACCATGGTATGTTTCGGACGATTATTTCTTGGACCACATAGCACCCTTGGGTGCGTGGACAGATTACAATCGATTAAACTGAGATGCTAGCATCAAGGTGTGGTTCGGTTGGGTGCTTAACAACATGGCTCTTGTAGGATTTGATCCTACTTCACATTGTATGGTTGATGACTCTACCGTAGTTGTTATGATTATGGTTCTGGTGGGATTCGATCCCGTGGATTGGTGTTCAACATGGGAAAGCTCTAAGGCTACATGGATGGCCACCATTGGGTTTGATCACGGGACCTTACTTGTGTTTCAAATGAGTTTACATGTATGCTCGTTGGTTTTGTTGGGTTTCGATCTCGGGTCTACTGTCTTGATCCGTGTCAAGGGTCCTTCACGGCCGTTAGATTTGATGGTTATGTTACAAGAGGATGCTCTTAACCGTTGGATATATGGTTATCAGCTATTGTGCTTTCTTATATCATTTTACCATGGGAATATTTGTATGATAAGCAGTTCTACATATCTAACTTCCTTATCACATGGACGGTTTCTCTATGTTCGACATGATCTTCATCTTAATGTTAGTGGGCAGCTTCCACTAACACATTTTCAAGTAACTTCTTGGCCGGCTATCTTTGGCTATATAAAGGAGGAATCATTTTCATTTTGTTCTTTTTCCTCCATTGTTTTTTCTCTCAAAGTTTGCGAGTTCATTCCTTTTCTAATGGCTGCAAATTTGCATGCGATGATGGTGAACCTACGCTTTACCGACAATGAGAAAGCTGCCCTTCTTGAAAGCACCCCGTCCGATGAAGTTTCAATGGCAGCGGATGTGAAGTTTGGTTTGGTTGGTAAGGTGATCACACCCCGTTTGATTATTACTAACACTTTCATCCGGGTCTTTTCTAGTATTATGGCAGATGAGAACGTGAAAATAATGGCTCTTAAGCCGAGGATTTTTCTGTTCAAAGTCCCCACCGAGTTGAACCTTGAAAGCCTTCTTAGGCGTGGCCCTTGGCTATTCGATGGTGAGCCTATTGTGATGACATTGTTCAGACCAGCATTATCCCTTGACGAATACCGGTTCGACACCATGACTTGGTGGATCCGGGTGTATGGTTTGCCATTGGACAAGATGACTATGTACATGGCAAGCAAAATAGGTGCTTGTTCTGGTGAGCTTGATCATGTGGATTGCCGACAAATCAATGGAAACTTGGGGGAATACTTCCGAGTTAAGGTTGAGTTGAACATCACTCAACCTCTCTTACGGATGGTGATGTTGCCTAATGGAGAGGATGGTCTGAGAATTTGCCCGATTAAATACGAGAAGTTACAGAAATATTGCTACTTTTGTGGTGTCCTTGGACACGAAGTGGAGCTTTGTCCTCAAGAAGTTCCAAAGAATGAGGCTCTTCCTTATGGGTCATGGTTAAGTGTCCCCGTTGAGACTAGGATGCCGAGACAACGAGCAAGGAGGGGTATTGTTGCTGCTCGGGAGCTTGAGGTGCAGCCTCGTGTTTCTAATCCCCATCTTTACCGGCACCGTCCGAAGTGCCATCCTCGAGCACGGCTGCTCCATCATTGCCCGTGCAAGAGGTGGTTAGTATTCCTTTACCGGCTTCTAGTGGAGGAGAGGGGGTGATCGTGGGCGAGTTGGATGCTCTTGATATCTATCTACCCGTCTTGGGTGATGATCTAGTGAAGACAGCCGAGATTATTTCCGAGCTGCTCTCGGATGACGTGGTTCCATTGGCCGAGGAGGAGGTTGTGGCTCCCCCTATTGTGACCGAGACTGTTGAGAAAGTGAGTGATGGCAAGGCCCTACCAGCCGAGCCAAGTGCAACCATGGCCAAGCCGACAATGGTCAAAGAGATCTCGTACGATGCAGCAAGGCACAAGGCTACTCGACAAGGTGATGTGCGTGCGGATGAAGGGTCAGCCAAGACCAAGGCCAAAACCCCCATGGACCGTGGTGATCGTGGGAAATCGAAGGTTAGATCGGCCAGGAGTATCGACAAGGTTCCTGCAAAATCTTTAGTCGAGGACAACATCACGATTGGGCAAATCATGCGCAACCGGGATGGCACAAGCAAGAAGGGCTCCTATGATTCCTTGGTGACCGAGAGGGTGGCTAGTGATAAGCCCGTGCATGGTGTCGATGCACCCGATGGTGTCGGCCAGCGCACCCCAAGTACCTTCTAACGCAAATCATTACCGGGTCGTGTTGAGCCTAATGCTACCGTTGTTGCGGAGATGGCAGCCGGTGAGGTGAGCCATGGCGCTGTTCGTGACCAAGAGGATCCCAGCCGCAAGGCCAAGCGCAAGGACCATTCGAAGCACCGTCCCTCCTCTCATGTGAAGCGCTCCTGCTTGGGTGCTGATTTGATGACTTCTTCAGATGTTACTGTTTCTACCACTGATTCGGCGAAGGCTGTTGGACAGCCCCGCCCGGCACATTGAAGGTTTCAATTTGGAATTGTGAAGGGCTTGGGAACCCTTCGACAATTCGTGCGCTTGAGCACTTTGTGGAAATTCAAGTTCCCGACTTTATCTTTTTATGTGAAACAAGAATGAAAAAATCTCGCATTGATCATGTTAGGCGGGTATAAGGATTTGAAGGTTTTATTTATGTTGATGTTGGTCAAGCTTGTACTGGTTTGGCTTTGTTATGGTCTAATAATATTCAGTGTATGCTTTCATCTTATTCGAAGCTTCATATCGATGCATCTATCACTTGCAATGGTTCTACTTTTCATTTCACCGGTTTCTATGGTACATGCACCAACAAATATCAAACTTGGAATCTTATTTCCCGATTGCATGCTTCTTCGGATATGTCTTGGCTTCTCCGAGGGGAATTTATTGAGATCCTCTTTGATAATGAGAAACAAGGTGGTCGTAGACGTCCTAGAGGTGATATTCAGCAATTTCGGGACGTTTTTGATGCATCTAACTTATTTGATATTTCACCGGCACGTGGTTGGTTCACTTGGCATAAGAGTGCACCTTCTATGTGTGAGAGGATAGACCGGTTTGTTGCATCTTCTGTATGGATGGAACAGTATGGGAACCATCGTGTTATCACTAAATTCACGGATGCTTCTGATCATTGCTTCTTGATTCTTGACACTGATCCGGTTGCACATTCTCCTGTAAATAATCATAGTGATTATTTCAAGTTCGATGCTTGTTGGGCATCAGAGGATGCTTGCCGTGAGCAAGTTCTTCATGGATGGGTGGGTCCTGATGGATCTACCCTTTCTAAAATTCAACAGGTTGGATGTGCTCTTGATTCATGGCAGCAAGACAGACGACAACAATCACAGGGGCGAATTAAAGCCTTCCGAAAACATATTGCAGAATTGCTTGCTCATGCCAATGATGATGCTGATTTATCATCTTTATCTAATGCAAAAGCCGAGTTAAAGGCCTTGTTAGATAAAGAAGAGGCCTACTGGTTACAGCGGTCACGTGTACAGTGGTTACGTGATGGTGATCGCAACACTAAATTCTTCCACGCTCGTGCTACCGGGCAGAAAAAGAAGAATTTGGTGCGTGGTCTTACAGGTGATGATGGCCAATGGTACGAACGAAGGGCGGATATGCTTGGCATAGCTGAGGATTACTTTCATACTCTATATCAGTCAGACAGATGTACTCCGTCTTCGGAGACCCTGGATTGTATAGCTCCCACTATAACATCATCGATGAATGATGTTCTTCTCGCTCCTTTCACTAAGGAAGAGGTTCACCAGGCAATAATGCAGATTCACCCCTATAAGGCACCGGGAATAGATGGTTTGCCATCTAGTTTCTACAGGAAATATTGGGACATCATCGGGGATGATGTTCTCAATCTATGCCTTGACATACTATATGACAGAGTTAACATGGCTGATGTTAAAAAGACTGTCCTTGTCCTGATCTCGAAGGTTAATGATCCGGCATACATGCGGCAATTTTGCCCGATTAGCTTATGTACCGTTGTATACAAAGCCGTCTCTAAAGTTCTTATCAACCGTTTGAGACCGCTGATGCCGATTTACATTGATGAAGAGCAAGCTGCATTTGTTCCGGGACGTCATATCTCGGACAACATTCTTATTGCACATGAAATATTTCATTATATGCAATCATCGAAAAATGGCCCCAACAAGGGTGCTGCATTGAAATTGGACATAGAGAAGGCCTATGACCGCGTTGAGTGGTCTTTCTTAGAAGCTGTGATGCTCCGTCTTGGGTTTGCCCCTCAGTGGTTGTCCATTATTTTGAGATGCATTACAACGGTTTCATATCAGGTCTGACTAAATGGGGTTCTATTAGAGGTTATAGTGCCTAGCCGAGGCATTCGTCAGGGTGATCCTTTATCTCCTTTCCTGTTTCTATTTTGTACACAGGGTTTATCTGCTTTCCTACATCATGCCAAGCAACAGGGCACAATTAGAGGCATACGAACAAGTATGCGTGGTCCGAGAATCACTCATTTATTTTATGTCGATGATAGTTTGCTCTTTGTTAAAAACTCAGTGAAGGAAATTGTTCAGGTTAAGGAAATCCTTGACATTTATTCAAAGTCTTCCGGGCAGAAAATTAATTACTCAAAGTCCATGATCTATTTCAGTCCTTCCACTACTCAGCAGAGTAGAGACAGATTTCAGGAGGCATTCCCTATTACTGAGGTTGAAGATCCGGGTCATTACCTTGGGATGCCCCTTATCATTGGCAAAAATAAGTTAGTGAAATTGGATTTTCTACTAGATCGAGTGGCGAAGCGTGTGCGTGGATGGACAAAGAACATCCTATCCTATGGTGGGAGGGAGGTATTCCTTAAAGCTGTTGCTCAAGCCTTACCGACATATGTGATGACATGCTATTTATTGCCTGACTGCTTGATCACTCAAATAGTTAGTGTTATGCGTAACTATTGGTGGTCGGGTAGGATGACAGGACGAGGATGGCCGATGATAGCTTGGCAGAAGCTTTGCACACCTAAGAGAGTTGGTGGTTTGGCTTTTCGTGACTTACACCAGTTTAACATTGCTTTATTGGGTAAACAAGTTTGGAGACTGTTGACCGATCCTGAGTGTCCCGTATCTCGTGTCCTATCTTGCAAATATTTTGCAGGAAAATATGTTCTTGATGCGAGACTTGTGATAAGCCATCTTATGCTTGGAGATATATATTCACTGCATTACAGAAGCTTCGAAAGGGATTCTTTTGGCAGGTTGGTGTGGATGGTTCTGTTCCTATTTTAGCTGCACCCTGGGGTGGTTCACATAGAGTTGCTTTATCTGATACATATATGGACAGTACGATAACCCCTATCACATGTGGGGAATTTATGATACCATCTTTTAACGAATGAGATGCTTCTAAAGTGAGACATATTTTTAGCGCTGATGATGCATCTGAGATATTGGCATGTCCTATTGCTAATAGGTTGGGTGATATACTTGTTTAGGGTAATCACTCTAGTGATACATATTTCACTAGATCAGGGTATGCATGGCTTATGAAGGAGTTTTATGGACCGGACATTCCGTCAAAACTTTGGCACAAATTGTCAAGGCTTAAAGTGTTGCCGAAGATCCGAATCTTCATATGGAGGGTAGCTCATGAGGCATTAGCTGTCTATGGCCGCATCGATGTTCTTAGCTCTCCGGATGGCATTTGTCCTCTTTGCCAGTCTAATATTGAGACCGTTCTTCATAGATTACGTGATTGTCCTATGACCAAAGAGGTGTTGCACTTGTTTACTCTTCCTGGTAGGATTATTATGGATAGGTCACAAAATTCTTTTGATTGGCTAGAGCACTGCGAGGAGATCCTACCTGCCGACAAATTTTCTAAGTTTGTTGTCTTGCTTTGGAACATATGGAACAAGAGGAATATTCTTGTTCATGATCGAAAATTATAGCCGGCTTTTCTTATAGTTGAGAATGTGCGTCATTTGCATCGTGAGTTTAACGGTGCAACCATTACAGCTCTTCCTTCTGGTGTTCTTAGTCGGCCTACACAAGCAAATTGGGTGAAATCTCCGTCAGGTATGATTTCACTCACTGTTGATGGTATGTTCCAGGTGCATTTCAAGTCAGGAGCATTTGGCTTCCTTGCTCGTGATCATTATGGATTAACTCTTGGTGGATGTGCACGTATGCTACCGAGAGCAAAGTCAGCTGAGATGGTGGAAAGTCATGCTTTTTATGCGGCCATGCTGTTTGCTTTAGACCAAGGATGGACGAATGTACGCATAGAGGGAGATGCAGCAAATGTGGTGAACCAGTTGGTGAGCCGAGATGTTGGTAGATCCCTACTAGCACAAAGCTTGGTCGAGGCTAGAGAGACATTGCGAGCCAACCCCCAACTTAGGGTCGTATTCATTCCCCGATCGGCAAATGAAGCAGCGCACACTTTAGCTCAGTGGGCATTCAATGAAAATCGATGTATTTATTTTTATGACGAATGTCCATCTTGTATTGAAAGTATTGTAATTATTGACGCTATTAATGGATGACAGGGGGTAGGTACTCTTTTCCTCCTTAAGATTTAGAGGAAGTTTTTACCGAGGCCTACTTACTTTTTTTTTCTTTAAAAAAATAACTTTTCATTTATTTTTTATTACCCAGATCAACCCTTATTTAACCAGGAAAGAAACTAATAAAGCAGAGATAAAAGAACCCCCTCACCAAGTGAGCAACGGCATTTTTACATTCCTGTTGCAGCCAATCTTTACTGTTTTTGTTTCCTGCAAATTGAGTGACATTTGGCTCAAGTGCAATATATGTGTAAATCTGTTTGTAAATAAATTAACGTGTTATAATCATGAGACGAAAATGCTTCTTATTGTCGATTCAATATGGACAAGGAGCTCAAGAAGAGCACATTTAGTGCTTTGCTTTCATTTTAACTTTTACCTTTTGCTCAAAACTTTATGAAATTTACCTTCTTTTACACTAGGCAGCTCGTGGTGGAGGTAAAATAGTTTTGAAGGGGCTTTATTCTGGATTAGCTGATAATCTTTCTGGTGTCTTACCGTAAGTACCTTTGAATTTCTGAACTTTAATCTCAAGCATATAAACATCTTAACTGCCTTTGTAAAACAAACTGAAGTTTCTTTCAAGATGGTTCTTCCACTTCAATTGCTTTTTTTTACTTATTTTTCTAACAATCGAAAGAAGAAATTAAAACTATTCCAAGAACATTTATGTAGGCTGAAATGTTTTTGGGGAATTTGCAAAATATGTTTAGGTAACAGACATGACTTTGTTACTTCTTTTTAGCAATTCTTTTGCTGCATGTATTTAGTGATATACTGATATGTGTTATTATTTTTTACTTTTGGGTTCCAATTTTCTGGTAATAACTTTTCTGTATACAGGGCTTCTGCTTTATTTGTAGGTGTCTACGAACCTACAAAACAGAAACTATTGAAGCTGTTACCAGAAAATCTTAGTGCCGTTGCTCACTTGGTGAGGGGGTTCTTTTATTTCTTCTTTATTAGTTTCTTTCCTGGTGGGTTGATCTGGGTAACCAAAAACAAAGGAAGAAGAGGAACAGTTAAATAAGGGACGAAAATGAACAAAAAATAAAATTGGCATACTTAATGTGTAATTCATTTTATTTAAGTTAAGTTATTTTTTGTTAATAAAATGACACGTGACACGTTCTAATTGGTATGTGAGATTTTTTTAATGGAAAATGGCATATGAGATTACGATTTTTAGTTCAGGGGGCAAAACGTCCCAAAAATATTTTAGGGGGCAATTTGGTATCTTGTGTATACTTTAGAGGCCAAATGGGCATTTAAGCCTACAAAAATTCTTGCTAAAAGATTCACCAACTAACATTAGGTGTACAACGTATATCGGTCCGAATTAGTTAGAACTAAGCCTTAAGAAACGGGAGAGAAACCAAAATAAAATTAGTGATAAAAAAGCAAATCAATCCTATTTTGAATTTTTTTTTATTGAAGTAATGGTATAAATTTAGTGATACAAATGAAGTAATGGCAGTGTGCAGATTAGTGAGCTGCTCCATCCCAATTCCCAACTGCTTTGTCATCTTCTCTTGTGGAAAAGTGGTTAGACTTTGGAGAAGAATTGGATACCAGAGAGAAGCAATATAGGACATATTGAAACTTGGAAATGAGTTACATCAACACCCGAGGCCGAGTTAGAAGCTACCTGTCCTCAAGGCAAGGACGAAACTATTTTGTCAATGGGAGATTTTTTTTACCTTTTAGTTTTTTATATTTAAAAATATAAAATAATTATGAATTTATTCCTTTCAAATATTATGTTTTATTTCCCCCCTTAAATCTTGACTTCGTTCTTGCCTCAGATTTATATTCAGAGGTAGGAGGATATGGAGGATTTGGAGTAAAAGAAGCTAAATCCACACCACAGGTGAGCAGCTGAGAGCATGATGGGTTGGCAGATCAGGGATTGTATTGAGCCATCTCCCAACATTGTTTCAGAAGAAACAAAGTGAGTATTTGGAGGATGCATGCAGTCCACAGCAGGTGGTGAGAGTTTGAATTTTCCAGCATGCCTTCCTCAACATCAACAAACATATCAGAAACTAATTTCAGGGGGGGGGGGGGGGGGGGTTTAAATGGATTGAGCCAGAAGTCCAGAACAGAATATTCATCTTTGGCTTTACGTTTAAACTCGACACCCGCACCAGCTGTCAATACAGCAAAAGATGTGGCATGTGAAATCAAGCTTGCACGTGAACAACTCAACATGAAAGCCAAGGTGTTGCCTAATTTAGCACAGGCACCAACACCTAACCATTTTCATCCATCCCACAAAGCCAAGGCCAAGGCCTGGCCTTACTAGATTTCACGTGCCATCCCAAATTCCCAATTAAAAAAAAGGGTAGAGGAGTGAAGTGAAACGATTAACTCTCACCGGCACCGCAATATACGATTTTAGAATGAGGACATTTATTACTCTACACAAATTACTATCCAATATTCAACAACAAAGTTGTTGGTTAATATTAAACAAAACTATCTTTGGCCTATTCACAGTTTTGGACCCACCAACTACGTCTCATCTTATGTTTTTATTTCTATTTTAACAGGGACCAAGAAAGGAGCATTGTCTTAATATTAACCTTGACATTAGACCACATGACAAGCCCTTTTACTCAAACTTTCCTTTTATTTTTATTTTTATTTATTAAATTCGCCTTTAAGCCCGTGGCTTCCATAGTCGCCGCCCTTTAAACTCTTTGTTTTCGTAAATATTGCATGAGAAATATCTTGAAGCAACAATTATTAAATTATGAAAGTATGGTCATCTTACCATGCTAAACAAATCCGGGATTTATATCAATTTATTCATGCGTTTTGTGTTTGAATTCCAACATTATATTTGACTTAGAATCCTTTAAATTTAATTGTAATATATAACACAAATATAAACTTTTAACTAATAGAATTAAGATTATTATCCTAAACAACAACAATGGACAACAAAATTTTTATGAGCGGGATTATTTAACGGTTCAAGATTAAAGTTTTAATATTAAAAATTTTAAATTTTAAATTTCGGCTAGAAAATAAATATACTTATGTAAATTTCTTTCTCTGACTATATATTAAATATTTACCCATAAAATTAATCCACCAACCGAAAATATTAAAGTTGTAGTGCGAAGAGTTAGACCAAGTCTAATTATGCATTTAATTTGAAAATTTTAACCTATATTTTTCATTTAATAATTGAAGTTCAATTAATAATACAAAAGTTATTTTTTATATTTAGATGCAGTGACTAAAGAAGACAACACCTTCCAAAATCCAAACCAATTCAATTTTTAAACTTTAAACATTTTTGAATCCATGATTTCCTTATAATGATCGATCGTCAATTAAATTAAAATAAAAATTCTGCCATATTCGATGAACATCGATGAGCAGTGAGCACCAATAACGATGAGCACCGATGAACACCATTAATTTAGTTTATAAATATTAAAAATTTAAAGTACTCGTCGTATAATTATAAATTATTTAAAAATCAAAAAGTGAATTAATTAAAATATATTATTTTATTTTTAATTCTTTTTTAAACATAATTAGATCAAAATACTCCACCCTAAATTATAAAACCCTATTTTTTTCTTTGAAATTTAATCTGCCGCTACCGTCGGCGGACACATTTTCACCGCCCTGCGTTTGTTCATTTGATTTCTATCAATACCAAACACAATTAAACTCAAAATTGCAAGTGAAACATTTGCTAACAGTGCAAAGCAACATCGTTAAAAACCTAACATCAAAATTAACAAAATTCTATTACGACCTTATACACTTGAACTACTCGAATAAAAGTAAACCGACATAACATAATACCGAGAAGAAAACATTTAGAACATAAATTATATTTCTTCTGCGTGGCCATCGGGGCGTCGAGCAAAGTCATAAATTAAGAGCAATGACAGGCGACGACGGCTTGAATTCAAAGAAAAATAATAGTTAGGATTTTATAATTTAGGGTTATATATTTAAATCTAATTATATTTTAAAAAATTAAAAATTAAATATTGTATTTTAATTAATTACATTTTAATTTTAAATAATTTATAATTATATGATGAATTCTTTAAATTTTTAATCTTTATAAATTAAATTAATGGTGATCATCGTTAGTGGTGTTCATTGATGCTCATCGTTAGTGATGCTCATCAGTACTCGTCGAACATATATACTCATCTTTTTTTTTTTTGAAAATGACATACTCATCCTAATTAAAAATCAATGAATCTTTAAAATTAAGATATACGACATTAAAAATATGTGATGAGGTTACGGATTAAAAACATAATTAGAGGATTAGGCTGTTATTCGGTTCATAAGATTTGGTATTTGGACAAAATTTTTATAAATTTGACCTAATTCAATCTGATATAAATTCACTTATTATAATACTTTTTTTCCTTTTAAATAAAGTTTTTTCAAAATGTGAAAAATAGATTAAAAAATGAGCGATTTAGCTAATTTTGCAAAAATCCTACAGATATTTCTAATTTTAGCTTTGTCTACTTTCTCCATATCCGCCAGTTATTAGCGCTCATTATTTTTATTATATTTCTGTCCAAAAATCCCTCTGTTTCATGTAACATTTTTTTTAATTTTTAAACCACCGCCAACTTCCACGTCACTCCATACTCCACTGTAAAAACATAGATCTGTAAATTCAAACCTAATTTTTAAGTTTTTTTTTTTTTTTAATTTTAAAAAGCACCTAATTTTAATTTTTAAATCTATCGTCTTTTAATTTTTCTCCCACCAGTACTTTGGAATTGGACTCCTTCTTCATTTCAATCTCAAGTTTTTAAATTTATTATTATTTTTATCTCTCTGCAACTCCCCTTTGTCTTAAAGAAGACGAAACAATCTCTTTCTTTTTTCCAACTTTTCTTATAATTTCCATAGCTACTCTCATTGCAAGTTCTAATAATTTCTATTTTTTAATTTTAAAATGTTCTTCAATCTTTTGTATGTCAACACATGTGAGCCTACTCACACGATTTTTTCTTCATCTTCTTCTTCGTCTTCGTATGCATTGTCTTTAACTGAGTCACTGACTCAGTGAGTCACACGCGCTTCCTCTCTCTCCTGTATGGATTCTTCTTCTTACCGAACGAGAAGCAGCTCGCCGTTATCGTATCGGAAATCTTCGAGTTTCTCTTCTACTTCTTCCACTTCTTCGTTTGTGAGCAACAAACTAACGCATCACATGAGCTTATCATCGGCGTCTTCGTATTTCAACTCGGGAAGTGAATACGGTTCTCGATCCATGTCCGATTCGGTGCAATACGGCTCACAAGGTTACAATGCTCGCACGCCGGTTGCTTACCCGTCGGACGAGATGATCGGCGAGCCGTTGGATACGCCTTCGGGGGATAGTATTTCAGTTACAATTCGGTTTCGGCCTTTGAAGTATGTTGTAGATCTGAGTGTACCATATTAGATCTCAATAGAGTATATTTTTCCGGAGTTTTATTTTCAGATAATGCAATTCATTTGATCTGGGTTATTACTTATTTTTTTATCCGGTTATAGTGAAAGGGAATTTCTGAGAGGGGATGAGATCGCATGGTATGCGGATGATGATAAGATTGTGAGAAACGAGTATAATCCAGCTACAGCTTATGCTTTTGGTAAATGCCTAATTTGTTTTCACATTTAAATTTGGAATTTATTTCCGATTTGTTTTTGTCGTCAATTTCTGGAATTGTTGGATATATCTATTTGCAAAGTAGTCTAATTGAATGAAAAATATAATTTTCTGTCGGCTTTACTATTTTTTAGTTAAAATGATGATGTTTAAGCCTGGAAAGTGGAATGAATGTGGATTTTGTATTATGTTTTTTCGATTTGCTTTTTACAGACAAAGTATTTGGACCTCATGCAACTTCTCAAGCGGTCTATGAGGTAGCTGCTAGACCTGTAGTGAAGGCTGCAATGGAAGGTGTTAATGGTATGCCAATTGAATTTTTTGGAATGCATATTGATTTCTTTCAGTCGATGGCTAATTGAATTTTAATTAAAAGTATCTAAAGATTAATCTAACTGAAGTCATTTATTGTAATGTTGCTCAAACATGTTTTGTTTCAATTCTGAAATTATATTTTGTAATTGATTGAAGCTGATATTAACTTGCTGGAATTATAGGAACTGTTTTTGCTTATGGTGTTACAAGTAGTGGGAAGACACACACTATGCATGTAAGTCTAATTGCCTCCACTCGAACTCATTTTTTTCTACTGCTTATCCTATTTTATGTATGATATGAGTTCTTCAAATCTTGTTGCATGTCAATTTTGTTGCTTATTAATAGCAAATTTGCTAGTTTAATATTGCTTTGGGATGAAACTTTCCTAATTCTTATATGTCAATTGGTGAGGAACTCCTTAAATCCATAACTGTGTGGTTTCATCCATAAATGGTAACAAGTATTCAAGTAAAATAAGTACAGGTATTACACACTGTAAATGCTCTTTCTGGCACAATGCATTGCATTTAAGTTTCTTGAATCATTTATCAGTGGAATTCTTGTATCCTCTGCATTTATATTTGAAGTAATTATGCATGAAATTAGTAACTTCAGAACTTTAATCTCAAGTCCTAAATTTTGTTAAATTTATCCTTTCTAAAAGTTAGTTTTCACGTATATAACACGGGTACTGTTTCAGGAAAATGTTCACCAATTAGGACATATTTACTTGTATATGGTAATGGTGAAACCAAGTCATGTATATATTTACTTTAGTTCTTATTATCACACTCTCTATATATCTTACATACTCTGGAAATGTTTGAAGAAAAAAATGTATCTGCATTTTAGTTAAATTTAGTTTTTACAAGTTTATTTCTATCTGGGGATGTACTGCTGCCTTAAACCTGTATATTCATTTATCCCCTTATTGATAAAATTTTAACCATATCACTACTCAGTCAGTCAGTCCAATTAATATTAACAGGGTCCTGTGTGATTCATCCTGATATTTATCAGTAGTTTTCCTTCTGTTATTTAACACGAGTCTCATGTGTCTAATTCTATGATATGATAAAAAGAAAATTCCACTCATCTTACTTTTGACATTTTTGTTTCTTTTTTTAATATTCACAGGGAGATCAAAATGCTCCAGGTATCATACCATTGGCAATAAAGGACGTGTTTAGCATTATCCAAGATGTAAGCGTTCTGCCATAATTTAGCTGGCCTAAATAGTAAATACAGAAACTGTCAGATGAATGTCGTTTTTCAATTCCTTTTCAGCATGTCTTGTTCCTTTGACCTACACCTGTACCTGTTTGACTTGATTTGTTTTGCTCCATTTTGATGCAACTCCCTAGTTTTCTTCTCAAGTTTTAGTTTACCAGTTATAGAACATATAGTAGTTTGTTTTGAACTATGTCAATTGGGACAATATTACTTACATAAGTTATCTTTAGTACTTAATTAAAAAATGTTCTTTAAGTGCCATATTTATTTATTTCTTTGTTTTTTTTTTGTTTCAGTGCAATCTTATGGTTTATTTGTGCTTCATCTTGTGCAGTAGCAATTGCATTTATTGGTTTCATAGGCAACTACTTAAATACCCCTTTCCCATTAACTTCCATTTATTGGTGTTGAAAATTCAGTGCATGGAGTATCTTTGAAATTTTGAAGTTATACTACAGAAATGTTTGCGTATTGGTCCATGGTTTTCTTGCTTTAGATTGTTTCCCCAATTTTTATGTGTAAGTTTGACTGACTGACTGTGCTCATAACTCAGAGTCCAGGACGGGAATTCTTACTCCGTGTGTCATATATTGAAATCTACAATGAGGTGAGTTGTACTTCTAAATTTATGATTAAATTTCAACATGGCCCTTGAGGTTTGAATTTCTTTTGTTTCAGGTTTAACGTTTCTGTTGTAATTTATGATGCTCATCACGAGTAGTTTTGTTGAATTTTTAGTCATATAACTGGTAGTTAGAATGTTGGCCTTCAGTTTCTTTTAAGTTAGAATTTCTTTTCATATGGTTTTCTTGTTATTTTGCTTGTTACATCAGGTGATAAATGACTTGCTTGATCCAACCGGCCAAAATTTGCGTGTTAGAGAAGATGCCCAGGTCTTTTGCTCAACTTATTCAAAATTTTGCATTGTATTTATTTTTGTTACTGTCCTTCGTCTCATTCACTCAAGAAGTAATGTCTCTACACAAGGACTCACTTTCTTAATTTCTAACATCAATCTATAATTCTTCATTATAAACACTACTTTCTTTCTTGGTGGCCTTGTGCTGAGATTTTCTGAAATGGTTCAATAACTGATGGAAGTGGCTAGGAATTAAGGGTTAGTTTCATACCTTTGCTTATGTCAGCATTATCTTTCAGGGAACTTACATTGAGGGTATAAAGGAAGAAGTGGTTTTGTCTCCTGGTCATGCCCTTTCTTTTATTGCTGCAGGGGAAGGTGCTTTCTGGGTTATTTTTGCTGTTTTCATGCGTTTTCCTAACTATCTTTTCTTTCTACCTTCTATATGGATAATCTGTTTGTAGAGTTTTTCTATCACTAAGTTTGAATATGTTGGTGGACAGAGCATCGTCATGTTGGTTCAAATAACTTCAATCTCTTTAGCAGCCGAAGTCACACTATATTCACATTGGTAAACATTCTTGACATATGAACTGACTCATTTCCCTGACAGTTTTGGGTAACCTTTAAATTTGTTTTAGTTGCTGTTTAGTTTATCTCAGAGGTGTTTTGAGTGTGGTTTTTAATTGTTCTGAAACAAAATGGATACTTATGTTGCATGTCTCCTTTCTTTTCTATTTGGTTACGGATTTGCAGATGATTGAGAGTAGTGCTCGCGGTGATGAATATGATGGAGTGGTCTTCTCTCAACTTGTATGATTTAATTGATCTTCCATTTTTCTTGAACGAATGTTCACTTCTATAAATGTCTTGTCTTGTTAATTTCTTTGTTTCTTTATCCAGAATTTGATTGATTTAGCTGGATCTGAGAGTTCAAAAACTGATACAACTGGAATAAGGAGAAAGGAAGGATCCTTCATCAACAAAAGTCTTCTGACTCTTGGAACTGTAAGGGATTTCTATAAACATTTTTATGGATGAATGTTTAGTTCTTCCCCCTTGTTATTAAGAGGCCAAAACATACAAAGCATTGTGTGTGAACCTTCATCTACTCTGCAGGATTATAGCCTCTATTAAGTTGGTGGAGAAAATGAATTGAATCTTGAAAATATATTTCCTCCAACAGTCAAAAATTATTTATCTCTGATTTGGTTTTGTTAGCTGGTGTTGACTATTATTTTAGTTCTATAATTTTGATTATCTGGTTTCATTGTGAAGGTAATAGGAAAGTTAAGTGAAGGAAAAGCTTGCCATATTCCATATCGTGACTCCAAGCTTACCCGCCTTTTGCAATCTTCACTAAGTGGGCATGGACTTGTTTCGGTGAGCTGATCAGTATATCTTATTTGTAACTTGGCATTGTCTGCTAGTTCCTCTATCTTTCAATTTTTTCTCTAATCTTATTATGTATTCTGTCTGCGGTTATGTATCCTTTATCAATATGTGATTTTTTTACAGCTCATTTGCACAGTCACACCTGCATCTAGCAATATGGAGGAAACTCATAATACCCTGAAGTTCGCTAGCAGGGCTAAGCGAGTGGAAATTTATGCCTCACGTAATAAGGTTTCTATAACCTCCGCATTTTGTCTATCAGCTAGTTGTAGAGAGATGCACTTAAGGTTGAATCTTATGCTGCTTTCAAAACTAAACATTATTCCAGATTATTGATGAAAAATCATTGATCAAGAAGTATCAAAGAGAAATTTCTGTCCTCAAAGAAGAACTTGATCATCTTAGGAAGGGAATGGTTGTTGGTGTTAATCATGAAGAACTTTTGAGCTTAAGGCAACAGGTTTGGCAATTTCCTGTCTGCAGTCATATTTTTTTATTTGATGGTGTAACAATTTACTGTATTCTTCATGTTATATGTTGTTTGTGGGACAGTTGGAGGAGGGTCAGGTGAAAATGCAATCGAGATTAGAGGAAGAAGAGGAAGCCAAAGCTGCTTTGATGAGCAGAATCCAAAGACTTACCAAGCTTATACTTGTTTCTACTAAAAATACAATCCCTGGAGGTTTGAGTGAATTACCTAGTCATCAAAGGAGTCATTCTGTTGGTGAGGAGGATGTAAGTTCTTTTGATATATAGGTCAAGCCAAAGCTTATTTCTTTTATACTGATGGTTGAAGAAGTAAGCCAGCACAATTATTCTAAACACACACAAACATTTATGTATATATGCAAATACATGTAAAGATATTACACAACAAAGCCAAGTTCCCCGTTTTATTCAAATGCCGAAACAGATGAAACAAAATGTGTTCTGCCTGTATTTTTTTCAGTGTTGATACCTGAGGCATGCATCTGTATCTCTATCGTATATATCTGCTGCTGAGTTTTGCTATCCTTGTCTGCTTTTCTTTTTCTGGATTGTATTATGTAATCATGCGAATTTTTGTAGGTCTTGTTTTCCCATCTAATAACATAGTATGCTTTTAATCTTTTTGGTAATTTTCCTTCATCAGAAACTGGATCTACGAGTAGGTGATGCCTTGCTCATAGATGATGAGAATCAAAAAGATTCTCCATCTTTGATTTCAGCACTTGTTACAGATCCATGCTATGAGTTCAAACACAGAAGATCCTTCAGCAGGAGGAATGATGAGTTCTCACCATCTGGCCGTACTTTCACTGAGTCAACTCAAGCGGGTGAATTTGTTAGTGGGAGTAAACTGCCGGCAGTATGTTTTGCTTTTTTCAGTTACTTCAACCTTTTTAAATCTTATTTTGTTATATTTTCTGAAATAATTCCTTCTATTTCTTTAGTTAAAATTTTCTCATTCTAACTTGACAGTTGTATGGTCCTAGACCCTCATAATTAGGGCTGCAATTTCAGTCCTCTTCATCTTTTTATTTTGTTGTCTTTTCTAATGTTTTTACTATGGTCTAGTATTAAGTTTCTACAGTTTTCCTTTCATGGAGCAGAGAGTAGTTTCAATCTCTTATCCTCAGTTCCACTTTATTTCCCTTTTCTCGTTTAACTCTTTGCAGCTGAAATTTTACAACCCCTGCCACCAAACATGGGGTTTGTGCGCTAGATAATTTTTAAATCATAATAAAGTAGCATATCATCCTCCATTATTGCTTTAGTGAATCACAATCAGAATTGCCTTCTTTATTCATGTCTTTCTACTTTTCTTGATTTGCTATTGGTATTGAAATGATAAAAGCTAAGTCTTCTGTGGTTATAGGGTCGGATGACGTCAGATCAGATGGACCTTCTTGTTGAGCAAGTTAAGATGCTTGCTGGAGAGATTGCATTTAGTACTAGTACCCTGAAACGCCTGGTGGATCAGTCTGTAAATGATCCTGACAGCTCAAAAACCCAGGTACCATTTTCCTGTCTTACATCTATAGCACATTTTAATTCAGTGGCAGTTCCGATGGATATTCCTAATGGTAGGAAGAATTGGAGGTTGTGTTGGTATTCCCAGGGTAACTTTTCTTTGACAAAGCAGACAGGCTGAACTGATCTAATATTAATACTTATTCTTCAATCTATTTATAAATTTTAATATTATTAGTGTGTTCGTGAGGTTAATAAGACTTAGGACAGTGCAATCTGTACTAAACTTTGAGTTCTTGTATTTCCAGTATCTAACTAGTAGCTACTAAACACTAAACTTCACTTGGTTTCTATAAAGGTCTTAATTAGCTTTGTCTGAACACAGATTCAGAATTTGGAAAGAGAGATTCAAGAAAAGAAGAGGCAAATGAGGGTTTTAGAGCAACGCATAACCGAGAGCGAAGCTTCAATATCTAAGGCATCATTTGTTGATATGCAGCAGGTATTGTCCTTATCTGTTTATAACAATGTTGTTTATGCTTTTTTTATTTGTTTATTTATCATGGTAAATTATTTATGAGGATTTCGTTGCCATTGGCTTTCACTTATCTAATTCTGAATGCTTTCTTGTGGCAACAGAAACTAATGAAATTTATGACTGAGTGTAATGAGAAGAGTTTCGAGCTAGAGGTTAGAACTGTTCCATTCTTCTGATTCATGGAGTTGAAGCCACTGATTAAGGCTTGCTAAACAGTGACAATTTATTAAGTACTCAATATTTTTTTGCAGTAGTTGTGTAATAGATTTTATTTTTCTCCTTGATACAGATTAAATCAGCAGATAATCGTATCCTCCAAGAACAACTGCAAAACAAGGTCAGAGCCTTGTGCTTGATGTATAGTTTTCTCTATTAATAAAACGACTTCTTATGTCCTTATATAATTTTTTTTGTTGCATTTGTTCCTTTACCCGCTTTTGGCTTCTTTGTCAACCTGTTGATAATTACTCCATTTATAATTGTGGAACTATCTTTCGCTTATTGTTTAGTGTTGTTGGCAGTGTTCTGAGATCGAGGAATTGCAAGGGAAGGTGAATCTCCTGGAGCAGCAATTGGCATCTCCCTCCAGTGACAAAATATCATTGTCATCCAAGCAAGGAATATCTGAAGAATACGTTGATGAGTTAAGAAAAAAGCTTCAATCTCAGGTAATTTACTTATGACTGCAATTGTCCAACCCTTAATGGCTGTAGCTGTCTGTTGTCTCAAATTTTTGGTCTTCAAATGGTTTATCTGCATGTTGTAGTTTGTCTTATTTTTAGAATTGTTTTCAATGAAATTTCATGACCATGCCACCGCCTAAATTCACCTACATGATAGGAGCAAAAAGTTTAAAAAAAAAAAAACATGTGGGAACCAATTGCTTATCTGTTTTGTTTCGGACACAATCCAAGGCAAGATGGTTGTAGCTTGCATTTAAAGTTTCGTGATATTTTTGTGTGAATGACATGCAATTCTCCTTTTGATATCTTTGTGTAGATGACATGCATTTTAATTTCCCTGAAAAACCAGTATAGCTCATGGGGGAGAATCTCAATATGGATCGTCTTACATGGGGTTAGATAGTAAAAGAACATGACAACCTGGACTATGGTATTATAGCATCTAATCTAAAACCAGTTGGTAGTAAGTGAAGACTGAAGAGCCCAACTTAAATATAAGATCAGGAAAAAACAGTACTAAACAGATGTGGGGTAACATCACTTAACAATTTCTCTTAGATTTTTCATAAATTTTGGTGGAGGTATGCAGAGTTGCTATATAATAACCATTAATTAGTGTGCCTTTATATATTTAATTATATAATACGAAGATATTAGTGTATTCCATTCTTTCTTTCACCTTTGGACTGTTCTAACTTCTAACTTGTGTTTATCCCTGCAGGAGATTGAGAATGAAAAACTGAAACTAGAACAGGTGCAGCTTTCGGAGGAGAACAGTGGGTTGCGTGTCCAAAATCAAAAACTCGCTGAGGAAGCTTCTTATGCTAAAGAATTAGCATCTGCTGCTGCTGTTGAGTTAAAGAGTTTGGCTGGTGAGGTGACTAAGCTCTCGATGCAAAATGCAAAACAAGAGAAGGAATTATTGGCTGCTCGAGAGTTGGCACACTCTCGAAGTTTTGCTAATCCGACTGTAAATGGTGTCAACCGGAAGTATAATGCCATCATGAGACCTGGACATAAGGGGAGGCTCTCTGGCCGCTCTTACGACTTTTCTGGAGCGGCTAGTGCTGACTTTGAGTCCTGGGATCTTGATCTACATGATCTAAAGATGGAGCTACAAGCTAGGAAACAACAGGAGGCAGCTCTTAAAGCTGCTCTAGCTGAGAAGGAATTGATAGAAGATGAATATCGGAAAAAGGTTGAAGAAGCAAAGAAGAAGGAGGAAGCTCTGGAGAATGATTTAGCTAACATGTGGGTGCTTGTTGCTAAGTTGAAGAAAGAAGGAGCTGCTACACTTGATGGTAATACCGATGAGCAGCGTAGTAATGGTACAGACAGTGTGGAAGTTCCAAAAGCAAACAACACCGAGAGCAACAATATCCTGAAAGAGAGACAAGCTTCAAAAGTGTCATCAAAACCAGCAAATGAAAGACCTAAGGAAGAACCTTTGGTTGTTCGCCTGAAGGTTTGTTCCTCTACCGACTTTTCAATACCTTTTTTATTTTTCTTGAATTTTCCATATCCAATGTATATCTAGACAAAGTATGGGGATATGATCCTCCAAGGATTCTCCAAATAAAAGGAAGAGCAAAGAAAAAACTAAACATACCCATGTCTAAATCACATTATTTCTCGTATGGTAATGGATTTTCATAGCCGACTGCAAACTTAAAAGCCATCAATACTTACAGGCTCGAATGCAAGAGATGAAGGAAAAAGAGCTCAAGTCCCTTGGGAATGGAGATGCCAACTCCTATCTGTTGTAAAGTATATTTTGAATCACCAACTGCTGCAGCTCCTCCCGGCTTTTTTGTTGTAAGTGATTTTCTAAGCTATACTGCTTTTTTCTTCTTTTGCACTTGAGTGCTTATAGTTTTGGAAATGTTGTCCATTTTGCAGTATGTAAATTTTGTTCGCTTTCGTGTTCTGAGTGTACAATTTGTCGTGCAAAGATTGTGGATAGGCTTTTTGCATTTCACTTCATTACACAACTATTCATACCCTCCGAATGAAGGTTGTGCAAATTATCCCACGCTCGTCATTTATTCTGAGATCTAATAGCATAATGAATTTGTGTCCCACGACTTGTTCTACACAGTCAGATACGAGCATGAACGTATGATTCCTTAATGTATGAAAAAGAAAACATGGGGAAATTGGACATATATTTGTCTGATATGTTCCCAACATTCATATGAGATATTCCCAGAATGCAATTTTGACCCTTTCCCCCCTTTTTTGCAGGCTCGGGATCACCTGTTTCCTATTTTCGATGTGATAAGTGGATACATTTCTTTCTTTAATTTATCCGTGTAACTGTTTTAAAGTAGTATATCAAAAGTTTGTTCTCTACTTCAATGAGAAGTTGTAAAATAATCAAGAGATTTAAAGTTGAAACGATTTTTGCAGTACAAGAAGTTGCATTGCTTGATATTCACAGCGAAGGTTGTGTTTTAAAACTTTGAATTGTTTGTACAGAAAAGACGTTCATTTGTTCATAAATCTCTTGTGGGTGATTAATTTGGGCCCCTCTCCTTTTGTTGCATGAGTCTCATAACAAGATTGATAAATAAGAGAAGTTTCAATGATAGTTTTGAACTCAATTAATTCATATGGTTATCTATGAATTGGATTTCCACAGTAATCATCGACATGCCACTAATGGTAGAAACCGTTAACGGCGGCAAAAGGTTCAAGGAAATCGTCAACACGCCAACCAGGCAAAGTTTCCATCAAGTACTCCGATATACTACTTGTTGAAACCGAAACTTTGTCGTCGATGCCATGTTCGACACTCAATGGGTTCTCCATCGAACAAGACCTGAACATGTCGTTATTGGAGGACGACGAAGTCATTGGATTTGAAGCAGCTGGGAAACTCGAACCGGAAAGCTTAACGCCTGTGAGAAGAAACCTGTTATGCTTCATAGTATACTCATTGGCTCTGTGAACTGAAACATCACATTCTCTGCAAAGAATTGCTCTATCTTCTTGACAAAATAGAAACCCCCGTGTCTCCTGTAAACATAATTTAACAAAATTAAAACCCACCATCTTTTTCTATCTGAATCCTGAAGGATAATTAATGGGGGAAATTACCTTGCAGATATCACAAAGTGGGGATTGTTTGAAGGTTGGTGGATGAAGAAGAGAGAAGCGAGTGTGTTTAGCGGCAAGCTTGTTTGCATGGTGAACACGGGCATCACAGTCTCCACAGAGAGCAGCTTCATCGGCTGAGCAAAACACGACAGCTTCTTCTTTATCGCACACTTCACACCAAATCTTCATCCTTTTCAATCAAATTAATTCTTCTTGTTTTCTTTTTATAGACTAAGAATTTTCTCTTTCTTTTTAGGAAAAAGAAAGGAGAGGATGGTCCAACTTGGCTTTCTCTACTGCTATTTATTTGTATAAACTTGTTGGATATTTTATTTATTTATTCTTCTTTTTGCACCGACATTGTTGAATATTTTATTTATTTATTTATTATTTTCTAGTTTAATCTCAGTTTTTTTTATTTCTACATAATTTATTATTTTTTTATTATTTAACAATTTACATGTAATATATTAACATAAAAAAATAACTTTTTAATCTTTGTAAAATAGACAAATGAATTCAGTATAAAATTTATCTTTCCAAGACATTAAAATTAAATTGATATTTTCCTTTTTTCTGATAAAAAATTGATATGTTCACATTTAATGATAAACTAGTTGTCCATAAAGTTCCATTTCTTTAGTCCAATAATTTGAACAATAATGTACATACACACTACACGACAAAAACGAACTTTTTAAGATCAAGATACGAACGTGAATATAATATGCCTATTAAAAAAATAAACATATCCGTTAATTTAATAATGTAAATTATATTGATAGCGTTTTAAATTAATCTGAAATCCATATCATAATGTTTTATGTTATATTGAAAATGATAAGATATTTTTATTTATTCAAAATTTCATATGTATGGTTTAAATAAAATAAATAATGTAAATTGTATATATATTAAAAGAGGAAAAAAATACAAAAGCCAATTGAAATGAAGTGGGAAACCAAAAAAAAGAGTATCAAAGAAATCGGTTGAGACGCAAAGGACAAATAACACCTTTTAAGAGCCGGATATGGTTGATCTTGTCATGTAAGAAATATTATTATTTTAAAATCAATAGATAAATATATATTTGATATTTACATTTTTATTTTAATGTTTATTTTAACATTTGGGTAAATTAAACTCGATTTCAATATTTAATTTGGTAATTGATTTTTTAAATTATAAAATTATATTTTATATTTTACTCTAAATTAATACATATAAATTTTAAATCAATTTAAATTCAAATACCTAATTAAACCAACGAAAAATTAAAGTACCAAATTAATAATAAACTAACATCTTTGCATTAAAAATTGCAAAAGGGAGGCATAACTTTAAATGCACTTTTTTGTTGCTTGGGTTTCCAAAATCACTTGTTTTAAATTCCCCAACCCTCACATGGTGGGAAAGATTTTTGTAGCATAAACAATCCACAATCATGGAGCCTTGATACGATCTTCAGATTTTCTTTTTTTTTTTAAACGTTTTAACATACTAACAAGTTAAATAATGAAATAAATTCTTAAATTCGATTACAATGGTAGGCATAAATAATTTCCTTTTCCTTTTCTTTTTATTTCAAGTTCCCGGTGTTGATATATGTATATTTTTAAAAATAAAATATTTGTTCCAACAATTAATATGAATGTCAATGTATCATTGGGATGACGAAGGTTTAAGATTCACTACATTCGATGGATCCGGACATCTTACTCCTTCTCACTTCCCAATTGTTTTTTTTTTTGATGAAAGCTTAAGTGATTACACGTAGTATCTGTTCTAAATTTACTCTCAACCATTTGACAATGAACGCTCAATCACTCTGCTGCAGCTGTTGGTGCTCGAACCCATGACCTCTAAAAACAACAACCGTTCCCTTAATCACTGAGGCAAGTTGGTTCGTGCACTTCCCAATTGTTTTTCACATCATCTAAAAGTGATTATAAAATGATATATATTCATATATCATGGAAAGATAAAAGGGTTTAAATTTTTTTAGGGTAAACTACTGGGATAGTCACTTTTGTTTTTCCTCAGTACAAAATTAATCACCGATTTTGAAAAACGACCAGTAAGGTCACTTACGTTTTCGGGGCGTAAACTTTTGGTCACTTAGCCGTTTGGTGTCGTTAACCTTTGACGGCTTGCTGACCTGGCAGCGAAAATATAAGGGTAAACTACTGCAATGGCCACTAACATGTATCCAATGTATATTTTTGGTCCACAATTTTAAAAAAATAAATATTATGGTCACTACTGAAAAAGTTTCTTTATAATTTCACCCTTGAATTTTTAAAAATTCATTTTTCAACCTTAAAACTTTGCAATTAATTAGTATAATACTATTATAAAGGCTTAAATGAAAAATATGTGTCCAAAGTATACCCTTTTTTGAATTTTAGGTGCCCAAAGTATTTTTTTTTTGATAAAAATAGGTGCCCAAAGTTTCAAAAGTTAGAATTTTATATATCTAACCGTTAATGGATGTTAAAAAAATATACTTAACCAATCAATGCTTGACACGTGGCACTAATTTGATTTTTTAAAGAAAAACACCTCAAAATTTTAGTTTTTTTATAAAATTCCAAAATTTTGAAAATTTCACAAAACAATCCCCAAACCCCCAAATCACCACCGCTTCTGCCACCGATCGCTGCATCTGAGCACACCCCTTTGGTCACAGGATCAAGGCGATCATTTTCCCCAACACGGTGTCGCCAGAAACGGCGAACAACGTGCAACCAAACGTCGAATGCGAAATCGACATTTGGTCGGCACGCCGTTCGTCGTTTCCAGCGACACCGTGTTGGGAGAAATGATCACTTTGGTCCGGCGACCAAAGGGGTGTGCTCAGGGGCGGCGGTCGACGGCGGAAGCGGCGACGATTTGGGGGTTTGAGTTTGGGTGACTTTAGGAATTTGGGGATTGTTTTGTAAAAATTGTAAAATTCAGGATTTTATGAAAAATTATGAGTTTTTTTCATTAAATTTATTTTAAAAAATAAAAATAGTTCCACATGTCGAGCATTGATTGGTTGATAATTTTGTTAACATCCCTTCAACTGTCTGGCATTTAAAATTATAACGGTTAAAACTTTGGGCACCTATTTTTACAAAAAAAACCTTACGCACCTAAAGTTAAAAAATGTATACTTTAGGCACCTATATTCATTTAAGCCTTTCGAATATGCTATGTAAATATTGTTGCACGTAAATTGGGCATTATTTTGTACTGAACCATATTAAGAATTACAAACATTATTTGAAACATGGATGTATACGATGATGGATTATAATGTACAGTGTGAATTAAGGATTAATATAATAGAAAATTAGAAATTGAGTTAGATGAAGAAGAATTCGAACAAAAAAAAGAGTTAGATGAAGAAGAATATGAAAGATGGTGGAGGAGAGAAGAAATAAAAAAAATTGTAAATGTGGAGGATTAAATGTATAATTATACAAATTATTTTTATTTTAGTGGTCAAAATAGGAGTGAAATAATAGTTTAGGGACTGTTTAGGTAATTTATCTTTTTTTCATTGTTTCAGATCAACCTCCCGTCAAAGGTTAACGACACCAAACGGCTAAGTGGCCAAAAGTTTACGCCCCGAAAACGTAAGTGACCTTACTGGTCGTTTTTCAAAATCAGTGACTAACTCTGTACTGGGGAAAAACAAAAGTGACTATCCCAGTAGTTAACCCTTCTTTTTATTAGTTCTATACTATACATAACTCTGTACTGGGGAAAAACAAAAGTGACATTACTGGTCGTTTTACAAAATCCGTGACTAACTCTGTAAATGACATATACCGCAATATACCATTATTTATATGTACCGTAATGTACCAGTAACTGTTTTAATTGGTTTTAAAATTCTAAGGACCAAAAGTGTTATTATCCATTTTTAAAATAAAATCTTAAAAATAGTTTTTATATCATTTTTTCAAATTTCTTTTATTTCTTAATTCAAAAAATAAAAGGTTACAATAAGCCCGAAACTTTTGTAAAAAAATCAATTAAGCCCCTAAATTTTTTTTTGTACCTAATTAAGCCCTCAAACTCAAGAAAAAAAATCAATTTGGCCCTTTGACTTGTTGTGACTAAAAAATTTTCAAAAATACATAGTACCTCGGGTGTCGCTAGGACGGACCGGGTTTTAATATTGTTTTTGAAAATGTAGTCGGATTTATAAAAAATAGAGGAGTCGCCACCGGCCATTTAAAAATGGTAGACCGGACACCGGAAAACAAAACCAGAGATTTAAAAGGGTTCGGGAGTCGGTTACACGCGAGGAAGGATTAGCACCCTCGACGTGCCCAAAATTGGTACCAAAACTTTACCGCTTCATTAATATTAAATTTTGCGAATTAAAGTGACGATTCGTATTGAAATTTGGTTATACGGTTGAGTAAATTTTAAAGGTCTTAATATTCGAGAAAGAACGTCCGAACCACCACCACTACGACTGGTACTGGCCTCGTTCGTTCCCGAATAAAAAGACACTCGCATTGCATTTTATAAATTCGTATGCAACTCCTAATTTCAACAAACGAGACACAAAATAAACCAAATAAATCAGACAAAACATACGGAAATAAAGTAAGCAAATACATAAACGATGTGGTTTAACATAAATATTCCTAACTAACCATGATAATTTAATTGGAAAGGAACGAACAAACTATACCAAGTAATAAATAAAGGCATAAATTGTGCGAACGATACAAGTGATATATATAAAAACTCTATAACCATACGAAATAATAAAACTCCATAACGTAAAAAAGACATATTGCATGCCTAAACAAAATACGAAAAAGATGTGCAACATATATTATACCGTACCATATATTATACATACATCCACCTCCCTAAACATTATTAGTATATAAAACACAATATGGACTAAGATTAAGAAAACATAAATGTGGGGCGAAAATAAGATGCATGAAATGATAGGGGCTTAAAAGGAAAATAAACCGCAAAAAAAACAATCGAAACAACACTTAGGGACCAAATTGAAATGAGGCAGAAATCTGAAAGTGTCAAAAAGGCTATTAGACCGTTCAAAACCTATTAAAACCGAATTAGGGGTGAGATTGAAAGCTGAGGGACGACATGGACCACGAGCGTGGTTTTTTAAAAAGATCGGTGGCCTAAACTAAATTAAACCATAAACCTCCCTTATAAATTCATCTTATTCTAGGTTGAAACCCTAGAACCCAAAATGGCCTGAACAGCGCCGCTCGTCTCTCACTTCTCTCATTTTTCTCACGACCAGAAACCCTTCTAACCCTCTTTACGCCGTTCATCGACGGCATCCTCAACGTTGTCGGGGTGGCAATGATTCCCGGCGACATTCAAACGAAGCGCACCCACCCAAAACTAAACCTAGATGAGACGAAAACCAAAACCCGATCCCTATTTGCCTAAAAAAAGAAAAAAACCCCTTTTCATTGTATCAACCCAAACTGATGGCTCACTCGACGGGGATTATTGCCGATGGGAGTCGAGACAAAGAGATGTCGGAGAAAGATGACGGACCGACGTCGAAGGTATAATCAAAACCCCTTTTTTATGCATGCAATTGTGCTTTACAAAAAAATACCTCGAATGGTTTTTCTCTTTTTTATTGATTTCTTTCTGGAATCCGAATGGGTTTTTTGTTTACAAACTCTCTCTGTATTTTTTTTTCTCTCGATGCTCACTATTTTTTTTGTTTTCGATTTCTCTCCTCTGTTTTTTGCTCAGCGAGATTACAATCGCTTTTCCGGTTCCTCTTATACCCGGATTACAGTGAATAAAACAAAGAAAATCATTCTCTCTCTCTCTCTCTCTCTGATATTTTATGTCTGGTTGACTCTTTAATTGCCTCTGCCTTGTTTTATGATGTTTTGGGTTCTGACTTTTCTGTTTTGCGTTCTGATGCTGCCGAACTTGCCCGATCGAAAGAGGCGTGCCGGTTGCAGGAGGCAGACGCGTGCTTGTGGCAGGCAATCGGTCAGAACGCTCAGGTGCGTGGGATCGTTGGGCGACGGGATCGTCGCGCATGAAGGGCGTGGGATCTCTGGGCTCATCTGAGCCGTCCGATGCGTTCAGGATCGGACGGCTGAGGCATGCGCGGCGCTCGACAAGAACCAGGCTTGCTAGGGCTTCATCTGGAGGCTTGATCTGGGCCGTTGGATGGACCCCGATCTAACGGCTACGAGGAGAGCGACGCTCGGGCAAATGGGTGCTCTTTAAGGTTTCGCTGGTCCGGAGCGTTCTGGGCCCTTGGATCTTCGCGTGATCCGACGGCTGAGATCGTGCGGCGCGAAAGGCTTCAAGAGCTTGCTAGGGTTTCTCCATACCCGGGTTGATCTGGACCGTCAGATCTCAGCAGATCTGACGGCTGTAGAGAGAGGCGGCTACATCAAAAGAAAGGATGAAATTAGGGTTTCTTTTTTAGTTGCTGGGCTATGTATTATTTGGGCTTTTATTTTATGTAATGGACTGTGTTTATTTAATTCAAACATGATTTGGGCTTTTATTTATTCATGTGTTTTATTTTCTTAATAATAATAATAACAATAATGGCAATAACAAAAATAAAATTAGATAATAATAATAATAATAAGTGATAATTATCATAACAAATGAAAAGATAATAAAGGTGATAGTGATAACTAAGATAATAATAATATTATGCTAATACTAATGGTAAGGGTAACAATAGTAATTAATAATCATATATACACTGATAATAATATATTTACCCTAATAGTAATAATAATAAACAATATTAATATAGTAATATCTCTACTTCTTTTTCCTTTTCTCTTTTTTTTTCTTTTTTCCTTTTAAATACCTAACAGCCCAACGTAAGCCCTATACTAACATAAACTTAAAGGGGTCTAATGTCCGGACAAAATTAGTGATTACAGCTGCCCCTCTTTGCTTATACTTGTGGAACAAGAATAAAGCAAAGACCATAAGCACTAATTTTGTCCTACTTCCCTGTTGGACGGTTTACTCCCGACGCAGCCACGCGATTCCAAGTAATTCCTCTTCCCAAAGCCTTCGATCATGAATTCTCCCCTAGATGCCCCGAACAGATAGACAAAGATTTTTTTTTCAGATTTTTTTCTCTTTTTCATTTTTTTAGATTTCCATTCTCCAAGTGCCCGAACGGATAGGCGGGTTCTATTCTCAAAGTGCCCGAATAGATAAGCAGATTCCAAATATCTTTGTCTTCCCTTTTTCGTAAGAACAAGCTAGTCATCCAAAATACTTTACCTTCTCTTCGCGGTCTAAAAGCAAGTTGTCCATTTCACGGTCAAAAAGCAAGTTGAAACTCCAAATATTTTTGCCTCCCCTCCACGGCCAAAAGGCGAACTTGGGCGTCCAAGTGAATTTGCTTTCCCTTCACGGCCGTAAATCAAACTGTTCATAACTAAATCTGTCCAACTTCACTGTTGGACGATTTACCCTCCCGGAGCTGCAACGTGCTAGACCGAGTAATTTTTTCTCTGAAGCCTTAAGAATATGAGTTCTCTCTCTATAGAACTCATTTCCTTGGCGTGTTCTTCGAGTGGCAGTTCTTCCTATATAGAACTCTTGTCCTCGTATTTCTAAAATCAAAGATCTCCAAGTCCTCTCCCTATAGGACCCTCCGCTTTCGAGATCCTGAAGCCTTAGGATTCTGAGTTTTTTCTCCACAAAACTCCTCTTCCTTAGCGTACTCTTCGAGTAGTAGTTTCTTCTCTATTGAACTTCCCTCTGAAATCAAGGATCTACAAGTCCCCTCTCCATAGGACCCTCCGCTTTCGAGATCCTGAAGCCTTAGGATTCTGAGTTCTTTTTCCATAGAACTCCTCTTCCTTAGCGTACTTTTCGAGTAGTAGTTCATTCTCTATTGAACTTCTCTCTGAAATCAAGGATCTACAAGCCCCCTCTCCGTAGGACCCTCCACTTTCGAGATGCTGAAGTCGCAAGTTCCTCCTATATAGAGCTTGTTTGGACCCTTTCTCTGTAGGATCCTTTATCTTGAAATCTGTCGGCAAGCTTGAAAACTTTCATTTGAAATCCTTGAGTGGCGAATATGAAGGCTTCACCTGACATTCTGGAGCGGCGGCTTAAAAGGCTTCGCCTGAAATCCTTTTAGTTCTCGCTTTATCGTTTTCTTCTCATCCCGGGAGGTATTCGATTTGTCTTTCAAAAATCTGTGAAAAGAGATAAAATGCTATGATGGTATGAGTTAGCATGCTCCTAACCTAGGGATGCCTAACTACTCGTGATGCATGACTGGGGTTTCCAAGTTATTTAATCATATTAATTCTATTGGCATCGTGTCCTTTGGTGCTGCTTCGTGCGTTGATTGCACCTCTTCTCGGTTCTACCGGGCCCTTGTTGTTCTTCTTCTCACCTTGATTCACTTCTCGGGACATTCCTTCCGGCAAGATGCTTAGGCTCCGAGGGTAACTTTGATCCCCGATTCTCAATGTCAAAATTTCTACCATCATGTTCTATTCCAACACTTCTTAGCGAATGTTGACTTCATAACTTGTCATTCCACCGAAGGCGGTCTTGACATTTTAACTAGTGGTATTCGTCGTCTAGTAGCAAAGTTTGAACCTCCGATGGTGCCCCTCTGGGTACTGATGGCTTTACCTCGAGCCACGATCAGTCCGCTTGTTCATTCCCATGTAGAAGACTTATGCAAGTGATTGGGTAAAAATAATTTTATTATGAAAATATACATTTGAAGAATCATGTCAAGTGAAAATCAAGTTTGGGGTCTTTGAAAAAAGGTTGACCCGAGTGAAATTTTTCGAATGTTGCAGAGATGCACATATGAAATCTTTTCTGGGCTATTAGGCTTCCGAGAGGAGCGACTCCCATACCTAATTTCTACCCAATTTAAAGGTGGCTCTCTTTAACTCACTAACTCGCCATGCCCCATCCTTCCCTCTTTTCTGATCTCAATCAGGCATTAGAAGTGTGGCAATCCTTGAAGAAAGGTTAACCCCGATAGGCGGGATGTGATCTGAAGACAAATTTATCCTTCCGCGCATGGTCCAAATGGTCTTTTATGGCTTGTAATATAGGCTAAGGCTCACGGCTATGAAAGAAAGGGTAAATAGGCCCAAACAAGTGTTTAAGGGTGGTGAAACCAATGATCAATTCTTCCAATCTGAAGTCTCAATTATGCTCCGATGAAATGCTATTTCCTCTCTTACTTCTTTGGATCGCTCTAGACTGCCCCTTCTTGTTGGGGTTTTCACCCTAGAGTTCATTTCCTTTCATCAAGTGTAGTTTTGGATCAATTTGCACCTTCGCATTGTATTAGTGCATGCTTTTGATCAAATGCGAACAATCTTTCGAGGCTCATCTAAGCAGAGATTCATTTGGATAGGGAATCATCTTGTCCCTTTTCTTTATCCGCTTCTCTCTTTTTTCAAAATTGCACTTTTCACTTTAGTGCCTTTGCTTTTGATTTCTTCAACTTTTATGTCGGTAACTTTTGACTTGATTTGGGTAGCTCTTTGAGAACCGACTTTTCTTTCGTTGTTTCCTTTTGATGTTTCTGCTGCTCAAACTTAAAAATAATGTATTCAATGCCTCTATTTTTTATTGCCCCTTAATTCATACGACCTTGTTTTCATAGCACAATCAGGGTCCATTGTCATTCACTCGTCCATGGACTTCTATCCTTTTCTGCCCCCAGTGTAGGGGTGATCCTTGGTTTGGGTTCAATCAGAAGAAAAAAAATTGATAGGCTCAAACGGGGACAACAATGTGTATTTTTTATTTTTTTCTATGTGAATGGAATTGAAGGAATGCCAAATGTCCTCCCACACACGGATATCAAAAGCGGTCTTCAGGTGGTAGAAGTTTTAGGGTTATCACTTCATTCAAGAACCTTAGACAACAATGCCCGAGAGGAAAATTCACTCAATGAGAGTGGCCCATTATTCCTAAACACTCGTTGTCACCCCTCTCTTGGCCTGAGTAGAACAGACGGTGTTTCCATTCGTATCATTCCCACAACATTTGGTTTTTTCTTTTCAAAGTATTAAGGTCATTTTTTTGTAAAAATATATACATGTATGTTTTTTTAATAGAAAAACAATAAGGTTGTAACCATAAAGAATAAATAAAATGTCTAAAAGAAATTAAGGAATATAAAATGCTCGCAAAAGTCTCCTTCATTGAAAATAAAACAAACGGACATCACAAAAGCCCTTACAAAAGATGCTAGCTATCACAGGCCAACAGTACAAACTTTCACATGCACCTCAACGAGGGAAAGATCCGACAACAAAAGGTAAAACAGACACGATGCATGGAGACATAAAACCCTAAACTACACTGAAGATCAGCGTCTTCTAAAAAAACCGCCCTTTCAAAAGATTGCCCCATCTTAGGTCGTCTTTAGACCTAATCCGCGTGGTAGACTCGGGAGTATGTTAGCAGAGGGGTGAGTTTTTCCTTCCCTTTCTCGGCACTCTTTGCCTTCCTTGAGCTCGGAGGGTCTTTATTCATACCCCGGGGCTTCGAAACTGTGGCACTCCTGGCGGTCTCCACCCGTCCTTACTACTTCCGGTCCCATTCTTCATCTAGGATTTTCCGCAGTGAATCCTCTATCTTGTCTAGAGCCAACTCAATAGGGCATTCGGAATGTGAGCAGTGCACCTCATATTGGCCGATGACAGCCTGGTCTTCTTCAGATAAGACCTCCTCCATCACAATATCGGAATCCCCGTCCATACTCTCTTTGGGCTTGGGGGTTTTGCCTTTCTTGGTCAGGGTGGCGATCATAGCCTTCAACTCGTCAAATTGTTCCTTGGTTTCATCTTGGAACTTCTTCACGCATGCGATCGTTTCCTTCTGGTTCCACACTAACTGCTGGTGGAACTGCTCGAGCTCATCCATCCTTCTCACCAGGTTGTTCACATTCCCAAAGCGGTATTGGCTGGAAACTGTTCCTTTGTCCATTTTCCCTCTCTGACATGAATGTTTTTCCCTAATTAGTAATGGTGCGATGAAATGCCTTAAGCAAATTTTAATGTCCAATGATGGATGTATTATGGACTCGAATCAACAGATGCATGATCATGAGATGGGTGCATGGCTGACAATTTTAATGTTGCTCTAAAATGATATATGCTGCAAATGTTACAAATGTATGCAAGTCAAAAGTGTTGGTCATATAGGTGATTCCCCTTAGGTCAACTTTCATTTGAATGTAAAGGAGGATCCTCGTTACAAGATAGTCATAGCAAAAGTCCGACGGGTACTCTTCTTGCCCCCGAATCATGTTGAAGGAAATGAAAACTTCAACAAAAATGCTGGGGCCGGATTTGCTTTCTTCTCTAGCAATTCAAGACCCTCTAAAACTGCTGGTATCAAGTCCCGAAAAACAAGCTATTTCCTCGAAGCTGAATCCATCTCTTGACCTAATCCATGCCCTTTCCGGTTGCCCCGCTCTTTCCGGCCGCCTCTTTGTACTCGGTCGGGTAGTTTCTTGACTTTGGATGTTCGGAGTAGATCCGATCTTGCTTGACTTCCCCGGGATGGAGAAGGGTTGTGCTTTCTTCAATGGTGGGCAATAGATCTTCTATAAGTATGACCTGACACTGTGCGTTCACTCGGTAAGCTGCCCCCTTAACCTTTCTGATTCAACTCTAACCGGTGTCGGACTTGCTAATTGACATTATCCTTTCTAGCAACCTCCCGTCCATAATGATAGCCCTTGATTGGGTAAAACCACCTTGACTCAACACCTTTATGTCATGAAATGCATGCGAGAATAAATGCAAAAAGATCATAAGAAAAAATCGTTAGTGTCGGATAAACATGATAAAAAGGCAAGCATGAAAGCAAACAACCCTATTTATCCCGTCTAATGAACCTAGGCTGTCCGCATGGCTCTAAAAGGGGTGAGCTTTCTAGTTCTCTAAATGCAATTTTGGTTCTAGGAGGTACTCGAACTATCCTCGCTGTCCCCTTCTAAGGGTAGCAAGGCCCCCGGTCATCACCCATTATAGGCTCCTCTCAACCGAGTTCAATTCGAGGGGACCCTTTAGCTATATCTGCACGGAGAAACGATATTCTCACGAAGATATAGGGTATTCGAGCCCCGAAGGTACTTGCTAGGCCCATACGGAGGAACAATATCCCCACGAAAGCACTAGCGTTTTCCCCCACTTAAACGAACGTGTTTAAATGCCAATTTTAAATGCGTTTAAAATAAACTCGCACTTATAAACAAATATCGACCGACTCGGTCACTTTAATTCGCAACTTTTAATATTAATTAAGCGGTAAAGTTTTTTTGGCTTGACTCTCTTTTTGTTTTTGAAAACAAAAATTTGTCCCCAGCGGAGTCGCCATCTGTTGCGACTAAAAAATTTCAGAAAATACATCGGTACCTCGGGTGTCGCTCGGACGGACCGAGTTTTAATATTGTTTTTGAAAATGTAGTCGGATTTATAAAAAATAGAGGAGTCGCCACCGGCCATTTAAAAATGGTATACCGGACACCGGAAAACAAAACCAGAGATTTAAAAGGGTTCGGGAGTCGGTTACACGCGAGGAAGGATTAGCACCCTCGACGTGCCCAAAATTGGTACCAAAACTTTACCGCTTCATTAATATTAAATTTTGCGAATTAAAGTGACGATTTGTATCGAAATTTGGTTATACGGTTGAGTAAATTTTAAAGGTCTTAATATTCGAGAAAGAACGTCCGAACCACCACCACTACGACTGGTACTGGCCTCGTTCGTTCCCGAATAAAAAGACACTCGCATTGCATTTTATAAATTCGTATGCAACTCCTAATTTCAACAAACGAGACACAAAATAAACCAAATAAATCAGACAAAACATACGGAAATAAAGTAAACAAATACACAAACGATGTGGTTTAACATAAATATTCCTAACTAACCATGATAATTTAATTGGAAAGGAACGAACAAACTATACCAAGTAATAAATAAAGGCGTAAATTGTGCGAACGATACAAGTGATATATATAAAAACTCGATAAGCATACGAAATAATAAAACTCCATAACGTAAAAAAGACATATTGCATGCCTAAACAAAATACGAAAAAGATGGGCAGTCATATATTATACCGTACCATATATTATACATACATCCACCTCCCTAAACATTATTAGTATATAAAACACAATATGGACTAAGATTAAGAAAACATAAATGTGGGGCGAAAATAAGATGCATGAAATGACAGGGGCTTAAAAGGAAAATAAACCGCAAAAAAAACAATCAAAACAACACTTAGGGACCAAATTGAAATGAGGCAAAAATCTGAAAGTGTCAAAACGGCTATTAAACCGTTCAAAACCTATTAAAACCAAATTAGGGGTGAGATTGAAAGCTGAGGGACGATAGGGACCACGAGCGTGGTTTTTTAAAAAGATCGGTGGCCTAAACTAAATTAAACCATAAACCTCCCTTATAAATTCATCTTATTCTAGGTTGAAACCCTAGAATCCAAAATGGCCTGAACAGCGCCGCTCGTCTCTCACTTCTCTCATTTTTCTCACGACCAGAAACCCTTCTAACCCTCTTTACGCCGTTCATCGGCGGCATCCTCAACGTTGTCAGGGTGGCAATGATTCCCGGCGACATTCAAACGAAGCGCACCCACCCAAAACTAAACCTAGATGAGACGAAAACCAAAACCCGATCCCTATTTGCCTAAAAAAAGAAAAAAACCCCTTTTCATTTTATCAACCCAAACTGATGGCTCACCCGACAGGGATTATTGCCGATGGGAGTCGAGACAAAGAGAGGTCGGAGAAAGATGACGGACCGACGTCGAAGGTATAATCAAAACCCCTTTTTTATGCATGCAATGGTGCTTTACAAAAAAATACCTCGAATGGTTTTTCTCTTTTTTATTGATTTCTTTCTGGAATCCGAATGGGTTTTTTGTTTACAAACTCTCTCTGTATTTTTTTTCTCTCGATGCTCACTGTTTTTTTTATTTTCGATTTCTGTCCTCTGTTTTTTGCTCAGCGAGATTACAATCGCTTTTCCGGTTCCTCTTATACACGGATTACAGTGAATAAAACAAAGAAAATCATTCTCTCTCTCTCTCTCTGATATTTTATGTCTGGTTGACTCTTTAATTGCCTTTGCCTTGTTTTATGATGTTTTGGGTTCTGACTTTTCTGTTTTGCATTTTGATGCTGCCGGACTTGCCCGATCGGGAGAGGCGTGCCGGTTGCAGGAGGCAGACGTGTAACCCCCTCGTCCCGGTCTGGCCGGATGACCGGTCCGAGAGAGCCACACGGGGAAAACCGAAGCGAAACCCAAAGGATTCCCCTTCGGTTAGCAACCCTATTTTTTTTCTTTTTATATTAATCTTGCCTAGATGAATATTAAGTCCTATGTGATTCACAACAGCGGAAAACATTCAAAGGAAAAACACATTCGAGCCACGGCCATGCATAACAGTCAATTTTAAGCTTATAAGGCAGGCAGTATCGATACCCTTGACAGGGGTATCGATACCCCCTTTCTAGGTCAACCCAAGAAGTCAACACGAGAAGACCGTATCGATACCCTTACCAGGGGTATCGATACCCTCTTCCTCGGTCAACTTTCCTTGGTCAACAGAATAGATCCGTATCGATACTCGGGAACCCCGTATCGATACGCTCTACTCTCACACAGAATTCCAAATTCCAGTAACTTTGGAGGGTATCGATACCCAGGCAAAATCTGAGGCCTTTGGGCAAGAGAGTATCGATACCCTAGCTAGGGGTATCGATACCCCCTGCACTGCAATTCCTCAAATTCAACCTAAACGACCCCAAAACGACTCTAAATGCATTTCTCGACTCACCTAAGCCTATACAACCATGTAAGCACACATATTTAAGCCAAAGGAATCAACCATACATGAATTAAGGCATTCATACATAACATTCTAATGAGAGAGCAATTTAGGCCATAATATGCATACTCAAAGGCTCAAATGGCCATAAAGCCACAAGTCAAACAAAAGAGGTTTGCACTCAGCATAAGGCAACCTAAAACATCCTAAGGCATGCCATCGTACACACCAACATTCATCAAAGTATAACATGCTTACAATCTATGATCAATCCGAAACAACATCATATTGAAAGAGTCATACAAGGCTCATACAACAAACCCTATTGCCACATTGCTTAACTACTACAAAATTAACCATACTTGAGCAACAACTTGGAAAGCCCTTATTGCCTTGCCTCGAGCTAACACCACGCTAATGATCTGCATTGTTGAACATAGAGAGCGTAAGCTATAAGCTTAGTGAGGGTGCTCTAAAACGAAAAACATCAACAATGCAGAGTTCAAGCATGTAATCCTAATCTCACACATATCAAGCATTTGCATAAAGTCAAGTAGACCTAGCTAGTCTTTCAAGTGGCATATATGGTCTCCCAATCCTAACAAGCTTGAACATCAGTATTAATCATCATGCAACAACACCATATACCACAACCACATATCACCATCATATATCACAATACATGAACAAGTTTAATTGGCCATTTTAATTACCCCGATTGTGCGGATTTAAACCTCAACAACACTTTACCTCGGTGGGATTACACTCATCACCGGACCTTGCATGTGCGGGATTCCACTCATCGCCACATGCCCTACGGATGGGATTCCACTCATCATCCCGCAGAAATAAATAAAAGCTTCCGGTGGAATGTTACATCACCGTACTCCTCCTTGATGACTTAACGCCATCAAGGCCACGTACGTTTTGACTCAATTTGTGTGCACACTATCCTAATGATCGATCATTTACAACCGGTAATTATTTTAGTGCCAATTATCATAACCACATCATATATATATAATCAACCACATTCATGCTCAATCTCATAGATGCATATCAAGATAAACTCACATCCATCAACCACAATCATAATAGCATAGTCAAACAAGCATAATAACATTCATGGATATCAATGGTTAAATCAACAACTTGAATTAACTATGAGTGGCCTACCAAGCACACTTCACACACACTCCCACTACACATACTCGAACCAAACTTAAAACAAGTTGAAACCACTCACCGCCCTTCCTTAGCAAATCGAACAATCCTCCTATGCACTCGGATTCGGTCCCAAAGCCTCTTCCACGCTTCCACTTGCTTCTAGCCAAACAAAACATACACATTACTTCCCAATTCAATGCTAAACTCAACCATCAACATACTTTGCTAACACAACCCAAATTCCACAATTTCTCTAATCTCCTAATCTCCTAAAATCCCAATTTTCGTACTCCAACAACCATTGGCTGAAAACTCAATTTCCAAACATCCAAAAGACTTCCAAAACATCCCAAATCACCCTCCTAACATAAGTAGACCATCAGCCCTTCAATTTCAACATAAAACCCACCAAAAACTCAAGTTTTAATACTTTAAAATCTACCTCAAGAACAAGCTACGAATTTTCACCCAAATTCAACCAATTTGATATATGTTACTCATTATAGCATGATTAACTAAAACCCCAACTCAATTTATCAAAACCAATTAGAAAACCCCTTAAAAATTCAAACTTTAATATAAACCCTAATTTTCAAAACCCCATATTTTTGAAATCTAAGACAAAGGATAGATAGAGATTGAAGAGGAGATTAAGAAAATGTAATTACCTCTTGAAAAGCACCTTGGATTGAAGAAGAAAATGAATGGAATAGTGCTTTAGGTTTGAAAGGGTTTTTGAAGAGAGGTTTGGGGTTTTAACGTTGGAAATAGATTTTGGGAGGAAGATGACAACTTTTGATTTAAAGTTGTCTAGCTTTTAAAGACTTCAGGGTCAAATTACAACATAAGTCCTCCCCTTTTTACCAAAGGTCAATTAGGTCACTATTTAAGTTGAATTGATTAAATTAAGTTTTATTGACTCGAATTATAAACCCGGTTAACTCCTAGGCCCGAAACACGGGTGTTACAACTCTCTCCCACTTAAGGAATTTCGTCCCCGAAATTACCTGACTGAAAGAGATACGGAAACTGCTTTCCCATATCCTCCTTCCTCTCCCAAGTGGCCTCGTCCACACCTCTACGTTACCACCGCACCTTTACTAACTCAATCGATCTACCCCTCAACACCTTACTGTCAGAAGCTAAGATCTCCACTGGCTCTTCTTCATAAGTCAAATCTGGATTCAACTCAATTTCTTCTACGGGCATAACATGTGATGGATCGGACCTATACTTGCGAAGCATCGACACATGGAACACATCATGTATCTTCTCAAGCTCGGATGGCAAACGCAACTGATAAGCAACCGGACCAACCCTCTTCACAATCTCATACGGTCCTATGTACCTCGGACTCAATTTTCCTTTTCGGCCAAATCTCATCACCTTCTTCCACGGAGATACCTTCAAGAATACCTTCTCACCCACTGAGAACTCAACTTCTTTCCTCTTCAAATCGGCATAGGACTTCTGCCTATCCGAAGCAGCCTTCAAACGATCACAAATCAATTTTACCTTGTCGGTTGTCCCCTTGAGCAAATCCGGCATAGGTAACAATTTCTGTCCTACCTCGGCCCAACACACTGGAGTTCTACACTTCCGGCCATACAAGGCCTCATATGGAGCCATCTGAATGCTCGACTGAAAGCTGTTATTGTACGCAAACTCTACTAGAGGCAAATGCTTCTCCCAAGTACCCTGAAAGTCAATGATACAACAACGCAACATATCTTCTAAGATCTGAATAACTCTCTCCGACTGACCATCTGACTGAGGATGATAAGAAGTGCTGAAGTTCAAACGGGTACCCAAAGCTGTATGCAGACACTCCCAAAATCTAGAAGTAAACCGCGGATCTCTATATGATACAATGGACTTCGGCACACCATGCAGCCTAACTATCTCACCAATGTACAAGTCGGCCAATCTATCTAAGGTGTAAGTAGTGTTGACTGCCAAGAAGTGAGCACACTTCGTAAAACGATCTACTATCACCCAAACTGAGTTCTTCTTCGTAGGAGTCAAAGGCAAACCCGAAACAAAATCCATGGTGATGTTCTCCCACTTCCATTCCGGAATTCTCAACGGCTGTAACAAACTTGAGGGAACCTGATGTTCCGCCTTCACTCTCTGACACACTAAGCACTTACTCACAAAGTCGGCTACATCTCTCTTCAAGCCAACCCAAAAGTACTCATTCTTCAAATCACGGTACATCTTCGTACTTCCCGGATGCATAGCAAACGGACTACTGTGAGCTTCAGTCAAAATTGTACGTCTCAAATCACTGTCTTCTGGCACAACTATTCTGTCTTTGAAACACAAAACCCCATCAGTGCTGAAACTGTAGTCTGAAGATCTACCCTCGGCTATATCTTGCACGTGAGGTGCCAAAGATCTATCTAAGAGCTGTTTCTCTCGAATCAACTGACCTAGAGTAGGTCTAACCTGAAGCTCGGCTATCAAGACACCATCTCCGGACAAACTCAATCTAGCAAACATAGCTCTCAAGTCCACGGCCACTTTCCTACTCAATGCATCGGCCACTACATTGGCCTTACCCGGATGGTACTCAATAGTAAGATCATAGTCCTTTAGCAACTCTAACCACCTACGTTGTCTGAGATTCAAATCTCGCTGAGTCATAATGTACTTCAAACTCTTGTGGTCGGTGTATACTGTGCATTTCTCACCATACAAATAATGCCTCCAAATCTTCAGAGCAAACACAACTGCAGCTAACTCTATGTCATGGGTCGGATAGTTGCGCTCATGAGTCTTCAACTGTCTCGAGGCATAAGCCACTACTCTCCGGTCTTGCATAAGAACACATCCTAACCCTACATAAGAAGCATCACTGTAGACTACATAGTTCTTCCCGGACTCAGGCTGAATCAAAATCGGAGCTTGGGTCAAAGCTTTTTTCAATTTCTCAAAGGCTCTCTGTCTTGCATCTGTCCACTCAAACTGAACACTCTTCTGAAGTAACTGTGTCAATGGAGCGGCTAATTTAGAGAAACCCTCTACAAACCTCCTATAGTATCCGGCTAAGCATAGGAAGCTACGTACCTCTGTCACAGACTTCGGTTGCTTCCACTCAACAATGGCTTCGATCTTCTTCGGATCAACTCTAATCCCATCGGCTGACACTACATGTCCTAAGAAGACTACTTCTCGGATCCAGAATTCACACTTGCTGAGCTTCGCATACAACTGATGATCTAGCAAAGTCTTCAAAACGAGTCTCAAGTGTCGGTCATGGTCTTCTTCAGTTCGCGAGTACACTAAGATGTCATCAATAAACACAACTACGAACTGATCTAGATACTGATGAAAAATCCTATTCATCATGTCCATGAAAGCTGCCGGTGCATTAGTCAACCCAAAAGGCATGACTAAGAACTCATAATGACCGTACCTAGTCCTAAAGGCCGTCTTCGGTACATCGACCTCTCTAACCTTTAGCTGGTAGTAACCTGATCTCAAATCAATCTTCGAAAAGACCGATGCTCCTCTCAACTGATCAAACAAGTCATCAATTCTAGGCAACGGATATTTATTCTTCACTGTCAACTGATTTAACTGCCTGTAGTCTATACACATTCTCATGCTTCCATCTTTCTTCTTCACAAACAAAACTGGTGCACCCCAAGGTGAAGAACTAGGTCGAATAAAACCTATATCTGTCAATTCTTGCAACTGAGTCTTCAACTCTTTCAATTCTTTCGGTGCCATACGATACGGAGCAATCGAAACAGGAGCTGAATCAGAGTAGGTCTCAATGCTGAACTCTACCTCTCTGTCCGGTGGTAACCCTGGCAATTCTTCCGGAAACACACTAGGAAAATCACATACTGTCCGGATGTCCTGAGGTCTAACCTCACTCATGTTAGGGTTCATCACATACGCTAAGTATGCTTCACACCCCAACTCAACTAATCTCTTAGCCTCTAGCACTGAAACCACATTAGATAAGAACTTCACGTTCTCACCCACCACAACAATCTCATAGTCATCTGTGAGCTTCAAGGAAATCCGCTTAGTCTCAAAATCTATCCTAGCTCTATGCTCCGTGAGCCAATCCATACCCAGAATCACATCGAAACCATAGAAAGGAAGTTCCATCATATCCACTGGAAACACATGTCCCTGAACCATCAACGGACACCTTCGGTACATCTTCTTAACTACTACCGTGTCCCCAAAGGAACTAGTAACACTAACTCCTACCTCTAACAATTCACAAGGCAAATTCAAAGACTGTGCATGCTCACTCAATATGTACGAATGTGTAGACCCAGAGTCAATCAAAGAAAGCAAACCCAAAGACTGTATCGAGAAGTTACCTGCGATCACATCGGTGTCATGCTGCTCCCCGCGCTGAGCGTAAACCCTAGCCTGTCCTCCGCCCTCCGGCTGGACTGCAACCACATGAGCTAAGTTTCTCTGACCATCGTTCCTCGGCTGGAAATTACCTCTACCGCGCCCGCGGCCTCTCTGAAAATCATTGGCTCTAGCAGGAGCCTGAGCTGGTGCCTGTCCCACCTGATGTGGACAGTCACGTCTAATGTGGTCTCTAGCACCACAACTCCAACAAGAATGGTAGTTCCCCCAACACTCACCGGTGTGGTTCCTCCCGCAAGTAGCACATGTGGGCAACTTCCCACCAGCTCTCTGACCCTGATGGCCCTTACCGTGGTTACCGCCACCACGCCTATGATCATACTGATGTCTGTTGTCTCGATGCCTCTTGGCATCACCTCTATCGAAGTTGCTGGACCTCTTACCCGAACTAGATCCACCTGACCGCCTGGTCAAACTCAAACTGTGCTCCAAGTCCTTGGCCCTCGAGACCAAGACATCGAAATCAGTGTAGTCTGAAGCTAGAGTATAAGTCTTGATTTCTTCATTCAGCCCATAACGGAAACGGTTACAACGCTCCACCTCAGTAGGTACAAGCTCGGGTGCATACTGACTCAGTCTCACAAATCGGATCTCATAATCGGTCACTGACATACTCCCCTGAAGCAATGCCATAAACTCTCTTTTCCTCTCATCGAGGTATTGCGGACCCAGATACTTCTTCTGGAATGCTGTCTCAAAGAACTCTCATGTGATCTCGGCCTCATACATCCCCGAAGTAACGGTGACCCACCAGGTGTAGGCATCACCCTGAAGTAGCGACTCAACACATCCCAACTTGCGCTCACCAGTGCACCCCATCTGAGCAAGAATACGGACAGTCTTCTCAAACCACAACTCTGACCTCTCCGGAGTAGCACCTCTAAACTCTTCGGCCCCAAGGCCCCTAAGTCTCTCTAATGGCAACCCGGTGCCCTCACCTTGATGATGTGCTGCCTGACCTCCAGCTACAGCAGCCTGAAACGCCCCGGCTATCGCTTGAACCAATGGAGCTAAGTCAATCCCGGCCGGTCCTTGGCCACCTTGGCCTCCTTGTGTTTCCTCTCTTTCGGCCCCGGCCTCACCTCCCACTCCCGGTGGAGGAGGTGGTGGTGGTGGAGGTGGTGGAGGAGCTCCAACTCCAACCACAGGCTCTCCCACTTGGGCCTCAACCCTAACTACTGGCTCTACTCCTGGAGCCTCTGCCCGTGGTTCCGGTCGAACCATCCTAGGCCTCCCACGTGGTCTCATGGTTCAACTAGCAAGGTAAACTACAACAAGAAACAGATAAGGATTACGTTAGTCAAGGCAAAGGTCCAACAGTGCTCAAGTATTCCTCTTTCCAAAAATCTTTTTAAATTAAGTAATAGTAGCAATGGGCACACACTCTACACCAGACACAACAGTTCATGCATTCAGAACAGCATACGATCAAGCAAGCATCAAGGGTTCATGGCAAAACATGCATCGAACAACATAAGCATTTAACACATTAAGCTTACCTCACTTACCTGCCCGAGGTCTCGGTAACCTCAGGCTCTGATACCAACAAATGTAACCCCCTCGTCCCGGTCTGGCCGGATGACCGGTCCGAGAGAGCCACACGGGGAAAACCGAAGCGAAACCCAAAGGATTCCCCCTCGGTTAGCAACCCTATTTTTTTCTTTTTATATTAATCTTGCCTAGATGAATATTAAGTCCTATGTGATTCACAACAGCGGAAAACATTCAAAGGAAAAACACATTCGAGCCACGGCCATGCATAACAGTCAATTTTAAGCTTATAAGGCAGGCAGTATCGATACCCTTGACAGGGGTATCGATACCCCCTTTCTAGGTCAACCCAAGAAGTCAACACGAGAAGACCGTATCGATACCCTTACCAGGGGTATCGATACCCTCTTCCTCGGTCAACTTTCCTTGGTCAACAGAATAGATCCGTATCGATACTCGGGAACCCCGTATCGATACGCTCTACTCTCACACAGAATTCCAAATTCCAGTAACTTTGGAGGGTATCGATACCCAGGCAAAATCTGAGGCCTTTGGGCAAGAGAGTATCGATACCCTAGCTAGGGGTATCGATACCCCCTGCACTGCAATTCCTCAAATTCAACCTAAACGACCCCAAAACGACTCTAAATGCATTTCTCGACTCACCTAAGCCTATACAACCATGTAAGCACACATATTTAAGCCAAAGGAATCAACCATACATGAATTAAGGCATTCATACATAACATTCTAATGAGAGAGCAATTTAGGCCATAATATGCATACTCAAAGGCTCAAATGGCCATAAAGCCACAAGTCAAACAAAAGAGGTTTGCACTCAGCATAAGGCAACCTAAAACATCCTAAGGCATGCCATCATACACACCAACATTCATCAAAGTATAACATGCTTACAATCCATGATCAATCCGAAACAACATCATATTGAAAGAGTCATACAAGGCTCATACAACAAACCCTATTGCCACATTGCTTAACTACTACAAAATTAACCATACTTGAGCAACAACTTGGAAAGCCCTTCTTGCCTTGCCTCGAGCTAACACCACGCTAATGATCTGCATTGTTGAACATAGAGAGCGTAAGCTATAAGCTTAGTGAGGGTGCTCTAAAACGAAAAACATCAACAATGCAGGGTTCAAGCATGTAATCCTAATCTCACACATATCAAGCATTTGCATAAAGTCAAGTAGACCTAGCTAGTCTTTCAAGTGGCATATATGGTCTCTCAATCCTAACAAGCTTGAACATCAATATTAATCATCATGCAACAACACCATATACCACAACCACATATCACCATCATATATCACAATACATGAACAAGTTTAATTGGCCACTTTAATTACCCCGATTGTGCGGATTTAAACCTCAACAACACTTTACCTCGGTGGGATTACACTCATCACCGGACCTTGCATGTGCGGGATTCCACTCATCGCCACATGCCCTACGGATGGGATTCCACTCATCATCCCGTAGAAATAAATAAAAGCTTCCGGTGGAATGTTACATCACCGTACTCCTCCTTGATGACTTAACGCCATCAAGGCCACGTACGTTTTGACTCAATTTGTGTGCACACTATCCTAATGATCGATCATTTACAACCGGTAATTATTTTAGTGCCAATTATCATAACCACATCATATATATATAATCAACCACATTCATGCTCAATCTCATAGATGCATATCAAGATAAACTCACATCCATCAACCACAATCATAATAGCATAGTCAAACAAGCATAATAACATTCATGGATATCAATGGTTAAATCAACAACTTGAATTAACTATGAGTGGCCTACCAAGCACACTTCACACACACTCCCACTACACATACTCGAACCAAACTTAAAACAAGTTGAAACCACTCACCGCCTTTCCTTAGCAAATCGAACAATCCTCCTATGCACTCGGATTCGGTCCCAAAGCCTCTTCTACGCTTCCACTTGCTTCTAGCCAAACAAAACATACATATTACTTCCCAATTCAATGCTAAACTCAACCATCAACATACTTTGCTAACACAACCCAAATTCCACAATTTCTCAAATCTCCTAATCTCCTAAAATCCCAATTTTCGTACTCCAACAACCCTTGGCTGAAAACTCAATTTCCAAACATCCAAAAGACTTCCAAAACATCCCAAATCACCCTCCTAACATAGGTAGACCATCAGCCCTTCAATTTCAACATAAAACCCACCAAAAACTCAAGTTTTAATACTTTAAAATCTACCTCAAGAACAAGCTACGAATTTTCACCCAAATCCAACCAATTTGATATATGTTACTCATTATAGCATGATTAACTAAAACCCCAACTCAATTTATCAAAACCAATTAGAAAACCCCTTAAAAAATTCAAACTTTAATATAAACCCTAATTTTCAAAACCCCGTATTTTTGAAATCTAAGACAAAGGATAGATAGAGATTGAAGAGGAGATTGAGAAAATGTAATTACCTCTTGAAAAGCACCTTGGATTGAAGAAGAAAATGAATGGAATAGTGCTTTAGGTTTGAAAGGGTTTTTGAAGAGAGGTTTGGGGTTTTAACGTTGGAAATAGATTTTGGGAGGAAGATGACAACTTTTGATTTAAAGTTGTCTAGCTTTTAAAGACTTCAGGGTCAAATTACAACATAAGTCCTCCCCTTTTTACCAAAGCTCAATTAGGTCACTATTTAAGTTGAATTGATTAAATTAAGTTTTATTGACTCGAATTATAAACCCGGTTAACTCCTAGGCCCGAAACACGAGTGTTACAAGACGCGTGCTTGTGGCAGGCCATCGGTCAGAACGCTCAGGCGCGTGGGATCGTTGGGCGACGGGATCGTCGCGCGTGAAGGGCGTGGGATCTCTAGGCTCATCTGAGCCGTCCGATGCGTTCGGGATCGGACGGCTGAGGCATGCGCGGCACTCGACAAGAACCAGGCTTGCTAGGGCTTCATCTGGATTCTTGATATGGGCCGTTGGATGGACCCCGATCTAACGGCTACGAGGAGAGCGGCGCTCGGGCAAAAGGGTGCTCTCTAGGGTTTCGCTGGTCCGGAGCGATCTGGGCCCTTGGATCTTCGCGTGATCCGACGGCTGAGATCGTGCGGCGCGAAAGGCTTCAAGAGCTTGCTAGGGTTTCTCCATACCCGGGTTGATCTGGACCGTCAGATCTCAGCAGATCTGGCGGCTGTAGAGAGAGGCGGCTGCATCAAAAGAAAGGATGAAATTAGGGTTTCTTTTTTAGTTGCTGGGCTATGTATTATTTGGGCTTTTATTTTATGTAATGGACCGTGTTTATTTAATTCAAACATGATTTAGGCTTTTATTTATTCATGTGTTTTATTTTCTTAATAATAATAATAATAATAATAATAATAACAATAATGGCAATAACGAAAATAAAATTAGATAATAATAATAAGTGATAATTATCATAACAAATGAAAAGATAATAAAGGTGATATTGATAACTAAGATAATAATAATATTATGCTAATACTAATGGTAAGGGTAACAATAGTAATTAATAATCATATATACACTGATAATAATATATATACCCTAATAGTAATAATAACAAACAATATTAATATAGTAATATCTCTACTTCTTTTTCCTTTTCTCTTTTTTTTTTCTTTTTTCCTTTTAAATACCTAATAGCCCGACGTAAGCCCTATACTAACATAAACTTAAAGGGGTCTAATGTCCGGACAAAATTAGTGATTACATGACTAACGTTGAGTGTTAACTTTAATGGGTTTTTAAAAAAAATCTTTTTACCACATGTCGCAATAGGATGATGCCACTTGTCATTTCTAGAAAATTTTAAATTTTAATTCTAAAAATAATATAAAAATCACAAAAAATAAAAAAAAAATTGGAAAATTCTAAAAAATATTTTTAAATTTCGAAATTTATTCAAAAATAATAAATAACATTTTTTCAAAAGACTAAAATATTTTAAAAATTTAAATATTATTTTAAAATTTTAAATATTATTTTAATGTTGTGAATAAAATAACGAAGAACAACGAACAAGAATAAAAGATCAAAGAGATGAGAGAGAGAGAGGGAGATTTGTATTATTCTCAAATATAGAATTGTATACAATGACTTCAATGAATCATCTATTTATAGGCATAAGAAGTACATAATACATTAAACTCTAATTAATAGAGATAATATTCCTAGTAATAAATAAATCAAACTCCTTTGATAAAGTTCTAATCATGATAGACATCCACATAGATAAATATTCATAACACTCCCCCTTGGATGTCTATGAAGATAATGTGCCTCGTTAAAACCTTACTAAGATAAGAACCCAGTGGGAAAAAAAATTCTTTAGTGAAGGAAAAAGAGTACACACATCTTTGATACGCATAACATGTTGCCTCATTAAAAACCTTACCAGGAAAACCCATTGGGACAAAACCTCGGTTAAGGGAAAAAGAGTGCAACGCGTATTTACTCCCCCTCATGCAAACATCACAGAAGATCTTTGAATCTTCATAATTTAATCTTGAATATCATTTTTCTAAAGATCGTGAGGGATGAAAACTTTGGAGTAATATGTTCCATGATGTATCCACTTTCAAACTGAGATATACATCTTGTGTTATCTTCACACAAGATAGCTTTTATCATATCTTGTAAAAGTAAATCCACATATCTTTTGGATATGTTGGGTCAATAGTCTTAGCCAAACACATTTTTTTGGCTTGCCTCGTGCATAACAATTATTTCTACGACATTTGAGGAGGCATCAACGAATGTTTGAAGATCTAAATGTAATGATCTTTGTATATTCATAGATATTTCTTGACCAACTAATATATAGTGCTTCAAGACCAAGAAAAGATATAATTATCTTTATTCACATCCAACAATCTTACAACTATTGGGATACTCAATAGATATGCTCTATTCATATTGAATCTTCTTTAAGATTCTTTCAGCTTATGTCTATTCATAGACAAAAGAAATATAAAAAATGCTCGATCTTCAGGTCGAGATAAACTTGATGTCAAGATTCAAGTACTTGTATTGAAAGTACTTCATGAGTTTCCAATTTGAAGCTCTTTAAGAGTTCTAAAATTATCATAATGAATCTTGATCCAAACTCCTTTATAAAATACATAAGGAAATCTGATCATTATTATAGTATTTTCTCAATTAGTATTCACTAAGGCGATTATACCAAATGTGCCAAAATATTCATGAGACATGTCTAAATAAATTTCCTCAGAAATTTCCAAATGCTTATAGCATTTTAGATCCTTCAAGGATAAATATGGATCCACAAATAATTAGACGTATGTAAAATTTTCATAACTGCCAAAGTAATTGCATCCACCATGAAGTAATTAAAACTTTTTATAAATCATAGTTCAAGTCGTATTTACGACTACTTATTTGTTCCTCACTTGCATTACACCTTTAGGTGTTTGGACTGCTGGTCCAAATACTTCTATTTTAGAAGTTCAAAGCATCTTTCAACATCGGCCAATTCAATATCTATACTTCTGGATAGATTTTATACAAGATCCTCGATTTCTTTCTTTACTTCTATAGAAGTATTTTATGTAAAATTGTTTGTAAAATCGTTGTCGACAACTTTCCAATTTTTCTGGTTCCATTCTCGTAATGACATAACTCATCGAGATCTCTTCAAGATTTCAATCTTCATTTCAGGTACCTGAAACTCTTATAGAGATTTATTATTTGTTATGTCTTGGGTCTCTTCAGGAGCACCCGCCTCCAATATATGACCATCTCATATTACTTTTTATTTACGAGAATTTTGATCATTGGAACCATTTCAACTATCATGCTTCAGGCATGATTTACATTCTCTCGCTCTAACATGTAATTTAAACTTACATCATTTCAGCTGGTATATGAGACTTAATTACTCTCATTGGTCAGTAAATATGTCTGGCAGTTGACATGTAATAACATGAATTATCTTATGAACTTATAGTTCATATACGAGGATCTAGATAATGATAATTCATTTTCCTATATCCAGCTGATTATTATCTCCCCCTGATGTTGAGAAAAATCATGTCATAAATGATTCTCCAATTAATGTTTAAGAATTTAAACATAAAAGAAGACTCGTACTCAATATATATTCTCAACCCTTTTTACTTGCCCATTTTGTGCGTTATGGTGGAGCAATTCAACTATATATCGCACATTCAAAGATTCAAAAAATGGGAAATATGACTTCTAACCAAAAGTCAAATCATAATGGGGAGTTTATTATAACTCGTTGGCTTGATGCGTATAAGTGTTGCTATATGGAAATACCATATAAATATTAAATGTTTTGTTCTCACGGTTTAGCTATTAAATAGGAGGCATCCAATTAAAAATTTGCTAAACCGTATTTTTCATAATCAATAGGCTTTGTAACAACCGATATAGCCTAAAATATAAACCCACTAGCTTTTCAAGACGAATAGTCTAATTGCATAATCTGAATCTTTTTAGAATCAATCTCACAAACTTCTGGTTGTAAGTCGATAAAACAATGTAGATGCATCTACTAAAATCATATAAAACTTTCCACATTTGTGGATATATGGGCCCATATTTCGTTCAGATATGCAAGACATTCAGTCTCAACTTTAGTACAAAAACTTTAAGTTCTAATTCTTTTGGTAAGTGGGATCATTTATATCCTTTGAGAACAAACAACACAAGAACTTCAGGTTCTTTTGGTAAGTGGAATTTAATCAATTCCTTTAAGCAACACAAGAATTTCACATTCTTTAATAAGTGGAATTTAATCCATTCCTTTGAGAATAAGCACCACAAGAACTACAGGTTCTTTTAATACACGTGCATGTAAATCTCAATAATTTCTGCACCATTATTGATCAGGATGGTCTAACCGATCATGCCAACTATATATATACGTGTATATATCTCTGAATTTGTAAACTCCTTGTTTACCATAACATGTAATTCAATCTCACTCGTACATGTCTAGTACGACCATCAAAATTGTTCCTTTAAATAGGAATATATTTAGCTCTTTCGGAGCTTTCAATTGAAATTATCTTTTGGTAGCAATATATAGCTCTTCTAGAACTTTCAACTGACTTTTTGGCTACCAAAACTTATATCCATATTGGCTTATTTCAAATGCCAAATGATAACATATGTTATCTATAATTCCCAAAGGGATAATTTGCGAACTCATATTGCTCTCTTTATGACTTTGACGAGTATAACGCACTGTGAATATGGAATAAAGTTCCATTTGACAATAACATATTTGCTCAACCAGAGCCTTTTGTGATATTAGTACTTCCGGATATAGTACTCACATTATTCTCTTGCATTTTAATCGAGAAATGCATAATTATGCACCTTTCAAAATGTGCTTTGTTTCATTTACTTCAGGTAATGAAAATATGTACTTTGTATCATTCACTTCGAGGAATGAAAAATATAAAATATAGCACATCATATCAAGTCGATTATCTATCAGAGATAAACTTTCAAGTGCTCTTCCGAAACATTGATATTTTAGTACTTTGAGAAATATTACTCATATTTCCCCTTGCATTTAAATGGAAAAAATATTTCTTATGCTTAAGTACAATATGAGTACTTGCATTATCTGCTAGGCATAAATAGTCACAATTCTAGGCATAAATAGCCACAATTCATTGTATATTTTATTCCGGAAGTAATCACATTCTTCAAATAATAAATTAACATAAAGCGTAAATAAATAATATGTGAAATAAATAAACATAAAGCAAACTAACATAAATAAATAATAAATAAAATGAATTAACATAAAAATATATATATAAAAAATCAATTATTCCTGTTAGAGGTTATAAGGGAAATAAAATAAATGGTAAATTATTCCCTTCAAGGGTTATGAGAAAATTAACAATATTCAATTGAGTTGGACCAATAACGCCATAATTATTTTCGCCATAAACAAATTTTGTTTATATTTTATTTCATTTATCATTCATGATTATGGATAAAGTCCATAATACTTTGGCGTTTGACAAGTACGAAACCAATGGTTTATAACATCACATTGGTAAAAGGAATTCACTTCCTTAGAATGATCTTTATCACTCTTGTCATCCTTATAACTTCGCTACCAGCGGGTAGAAGTATTTTTAAAACGACTATATTTTTCATGTGTATATTTATAGCCTCGACCACGACCACAACTTTTAATGTGATTTTTTTATTCCTTCCATAATATAATCTCACATTCACTTCAGGGAATGAAGTAGAGCCAGCGGGCCTTTAAAACCTTTTTCACATATCCTTATCACAGAGAACAAAGATTTAATCCTCGTACGCGGCATTGTTAAACCTGTCCACAAGGTCCTTTAAAAACCTCCTTTGAGACCAGTAGCCTCGCAGAACGGGATGTCCAGCCAATTATACTTGGATTATATCGAAAGTATGTCTCTAATTGAATAATGATTTACCATGTTTGCATTCACTTCAGGGAATGAAACAGATCCAATAATCGCATGGAATAAATATCATGCTTGCATTCACTTCAGGGAATGCCCCATCATTGATAATTGCATGGAATAAACATCATGCTTGCATTCACTTCAGGGAATGCCCCATCATTGATAATCGCATGGAATAAACATCATGCTTTGCATTCACTTCAAGGAATGCCTCCCATAAAACTTTTTGGATCAAGAAGAATTTTCGTAACTTGAAATTGGGAGAAGTCTATGGTCAAGTTTTTCAACGAAGAAGAAACATTGCTTTCGAGCAAATATAGACTTTATAATAATCTTCTTGTAAATTCAAAATCATCATGATTTATCGCACTTTAAAATAATAATATAAAGAATAAAAATAAAACCAAAATTTACCGATATTGATTTTTCTCTCGTGGACAATGGAGACATAGCATATGACCGAGATAGCTTCTCATAGTCCCTTTATATCACATCTTTTTCCAAGCCATTTAAGCATAACATGTAAAACTCAAAACACGGTTAAAAATATTAACTTTTACCAAATAAAATGACATAAATAATAATATGAAAAATATCAAATATAGTCATATAAGTAAAAGTATGAATAAGCATACCGCTAATTAACCCTTTTAGGAACAAGAGAAAACACACGTAATTTACACCAAACGCAACCTCTTCGTCTCCGTCGATTCGTCTTTTGGTTTGTGAGAAGCCACAAATTTATCTCTTTCCAATGTTCGAATAAAATTAAACATACTTCCAAAATTTTCAAAAATTAAAACAAAGTTAAAATATAAAGAGAAAGACAATCGATAACTAAAAAAAATAAGGAGAAAAAAAACTTATCTTTGGTTTATTCTATAATCGAATTCTTCCCGGTAACTTCTTTTGAATTATAACGATGAAGACCTCAGTTGATTAGAGTCTCGTGCTGATAACGTGTTGTGAATAAAATAACGAAGAACAACGAACAAGAATAAAAGATCAAAGAGATGAGAGAGAGAGGGAGATTTGTATTATTCTCAAATATAGAATTGTATACAATGACTTCAATGAATCGTCTATTTATAGGCATAAGAAGTACATAATACATTAAACTCTAATTAATAGAGATAATATTCCTAGTAATAAATAAATCAAACTCCTTTGATAAAGTTCTAATCATGATAGACATCCACATAGATAAATATTCATAACAAAAAATATTAAAATATTAAACAAAAAATTATTTTTATTTTTAAAATATAAAATAATATAAGATATTTAAAAATATATATAACAGTAAAAGTTATTTTGGAAACCAAAATAACTTTTATTGTTTAATAATATCCAATTTATTTTTTATAATTGTATAATAATATTTAATGTTTTTAATTTATTAAAATATTTTAATCTTTTGAAAAATTATTATTTACTATTATTAAATAAATTTCAGAATTAAAGTTACTTTTTATATTTTAATATAATTTTCCAGAATTTTTATTTTTTTAGATTTTTTCAGAATTTTATTTTTTATTTTTTAAAAACAAAATTTTAAAAATTCTTAAAAATGACAAGTGACATTATCCTGTTGCGACACGTGGCAAAAAGATTTTTTAAATAAAATTGTTAAAGTTAACAGTTAATGTTAGCCAAAAGGTCAAATTAATTTTTTTCCATTGAGTTTGAGGGCTTAATTGGGTGCAAAAAAAAATTTCGGAGCTTAATTGGTTTTAAAAATAATTAAGGTCTTATTGAACCCTTAAGCCATTGAACTTTTTATTACTATAATAATTCTTACATTCACTTAATTTAAGGGTAAAGTTCACAAATGATCATTAAGTTTTGATCAATTATTCAATTTGGCAACTAAATTTTTAATTGCTTCAATATTACCATTAAACTTTTAGTTTTGTTTTAATTTGGCAACTGACCCGTTAAACATTCTTCGATACGAAAGATGTCAAGGAAGGTTGACCGGTATCTGCAGTTCCTATTTTCATTAAACATGACTCCTTATTTTTCATCTTCCATTTTGAGCCTGAGGAGTCGATTTGAGAATAGGATCTTCCCATTTGATGGAGATGAACAAGATGCGTCCATCAAGCTTCTAAACTCAAATTGTTCAAAAAGTTCGGCGGCTTGTTCTTTTGAAGCACTTGAAAGGGGTAATTTATAAGGAAAATACTTTGATGCACAAGCTTGTGTAAACTTTAGTTTACACAAGCCCTTTAATTTTAGGTTTTAGGGTTTAGGGTTTTATGTTAGGGTTTAGGGGTTTAGTATGTAGGGTATATAATTTAAGGTTTATGGTTAGAATTTAGAGTTTAGGGTTTAGGGCTTAGGGTTTAGGGTTTATGTTGCTAGGGTTTGTGATTTAGATTTTAAATTTTATAAAAGGATTGTGTAAAAAAAAATTACACGGCTTGTGCATCAAAATAAAACCCAATTTATAATGGAAAATACTTTGATGCACAAGCTTGTGTAAACTAAAGTTTACACAAGCCCTTTAATTTTAGGGTTTAGGGTTTAAGATTTTAGGTTAGGGTTTAGGGGTTTAGTATGTAGGGTATATAATTTAAGGTTTATGGTTAGAATTTAGAGTTTAGGGTTTAGGGCTTAGGGTTTAGGTTTTAGGTTGCTAGGGTTTGTGATTTAAATTTTAAATTTTATAAAAGGGTTGTGTAAAAAAAATTTACACAGCTTGTGTATCAAAATAAAACCCATTTATAATACTCGATTACAGTGTTAAGCGAGCCTAAATTTTTGAGACACTCCAGTATTTAGGAAAATCAAGTTTATGAGGTATGAAATTCTAAAATCGATTTATGGAAATAAATTAAGTATATTTTTTAAAATTGGTACTTGAATTTTTTATGAAAATAATTTAATTAATTTATAGAGCATCTATTACAATTCAGTAATTCAACTTTAAATTTTAATTTAGTAATAAATTGATTGATTTTAATTTTTAAAGGATAGATTGGGTATGGTTGGAATTGGGAGGGACAAAACAATATTAGTTATAATTGAGAGATCAAAATAAAATATTAAATTATTTCTAATTAAGAATAGAGTCAAATTGAAATAACGAGCGTTAAATTTATTATAGGGTAAACTACACGAAATACCACTCAACTTTAATCTTTGTATCGAACATACTATTGAACTATAAATTGATACTATTATGCCACTAAACTTTGTTTTTTTTTGCAATCCAAGCATCCGACCGTTAACTTATAACGAACCGTTAAATCCAAAACAACATCGTTTTGGTTTCGTTGTTTTGAAGCCTAAGATAGACCAAAACGACGTTGTTTTGTTAGTAAAAATAATATGGAAACATTGCATTTAGAAAAGCTTGAACCTAAGTCCTATAAGATGAAATGCTTATACCAAACCATCAAGCCAACTTAAATACTTGATATTATTCTAACAAAAATAATATATAAATAATATTGTAGTTAAACTTAATTTCATTTATCCCATGATTTAAATTTATAATATTTATAATATAATTTTATAAATATATTAACTTTATAAATAAATATTATTTATAATATATATATATTTAATAGATATAATATATATAATTAAACCCCAAACCTTAAACCATATATATAAATATATTAAAATTATAAATAAATATTATTTATAATTTATATATATATATATTTGAATAGATATAATATATATAATTAAACCCTAAATCCCAAAACCCAAACCTTAAACCATATACATAAATAAATCCTAAATCAAAACCCTTAAACAATATATGTAACTAAACCTTAAACATAAACCCTATATTACAAATCCTAATATATATTATAAATAATATTTTAATTTTAGGATTTTGGGTTTGGGATTTGTGATTTATGATTTAATTATGTTTAGGGTTTATTGTTTATGGTTTGAGATTTATTTAATATATTGTTTAGGGTTTTGGGTTTTAGTTAATATATGGTTTTGGGTTTTGGGTTTTAGTTAATACATGGTTTAGGGTTTGGGGTTTTTAGGGTTTGAGGTTTTAATTAATATTTGATTTAGGGGTTGATGTTTTAGGTTTAGGGTTTGGGTTTAATTATATATATTATATCTATTAATATATATATATTATAAATAATATTTATTTATAAAGTTAATATATTTATAAAATTATATTATAAATATTATAAAATTATACTATGAGATAAATGAAATTAAGTTCAACGCAGTATTATTTATATATTATTATTTTTTAGAATGATATCAAGTATTTAAGTTGGCTTAGTGGTTTGGTATAAGCCTTTCATCTTAAGGGTCTTGGGTTTAAGCTTCCCAAAATGCAATGTTTTCTTAATTATTTTTGTAACCCCCTCGTCCCGGTCTGGCCGGATGACCGGTCCGAGTAGGCCACACAGGGAAAACCGAAGCGAAACCACTTAAGGTTCCCCCTCGGTTAGCAACCCTAAAAATTTCTTTTAAAATTAATCTTCTCTAAATGCACATTTAAATCCTATGTGAACACAACAACGAAAGAATTCGAGAAAGACACGCAACAGATCTCAAAGCGACAAATAAACAGTCAAATTTTAATCCATTAAGCAGGCCTTTTCGAAACACCATTGAGGCGTATCGAAACGCCTTGACCTGGTCAACTGACCCAAGCCCACACGAGAAGGCCGTATCGGAACGGAGGTCAACCGTTCCGAAACACCCTCAACGGTCAACTTCTCGTGGTCAACGAGATATTGACCGTTTCGAAACCCTTAGAACCGTTTCGAAACGCTTTCATCTCGGCAATTTCTCAGATTTCCAGTAGCCAAAGTGTTCCGATACTCGTTCCGGAACAGGGGTTCATAGTGGCCAAACCGTATCGAAACGAGTTCCGATACGGGGTCCCTGAAGCCTTACCCGTTCTGAAACGGCTCAGCCCGTTTCAAAACACTGGCTGTCTGTAACCTTCAAAAACCAACTTTAAGCATTTCTCAACAACTCTAAAGGCCTTAAACGACCCCAAGAAGCACTCAACATTTACAAATATGAACTAGAGGCATGGATCCTATGGTGAAACATATTCAAATCATACAAGGCATGAGATGAGGCATCCAACATGGCATTTAAAAAGGGCATCAAACTTCAACAAGACCAACACTTAGACAAATTAAGATAAGCAAATCCCACATGGTTCACAAGCAAGGCATACAACCCAAAAGCCAAATCAATACAACATATGGAAGGAGTCTAGCATGCTCCTAACAACCAACATAACATACTTCAAAGGCTCAAACAACGACATCTATCCCATTGCTTTACTATTACAATCTTTCAATTTAAAGTTCATACTTGAGCTACCAAAAGCGACACTTGGAGACCTTTCCTTGCCTTTGCCACCCATAAGCTACTGATCTGCATTGTCGAACAAAAAGGAGCGTAAGCATAAAAGCTTAGTGAGGGTAAGCTCATAAAATAAACCTTCGACAATGCAGGGTCCAAGCACGAGCCACAACCAAGATTAAATGCATGATCTTACCTCCGATCCGCAAGAGCCAAAATTATCATGATGCATGAACATGTATCCAACATTATGCCATGCTCAACAACTCATAAGCTCCACATACAATGATACATAACTCGATGTATTAACCACATCATATATCGATTCATTTTAGAAAATCACATTTCATATCATATAGGCATATAGGCATATATATATATATATATATATATATATATATATATATATATCTCCTCATATTGGCACCTAGTTATGACTCGAATACGCGGATAACATGTTGGAACGCATTTCCAACATAACGATTACCTGCGGTGGGATTACACTCATCACCGGTTCTCGCGGAGGGGATTCCACTCATCCTCACGCCCCGTCGATGGGATTCCAGTCATCATCGACTAATATAAATATTTACGGGCGTACCCGTACTCCTCCTTGGTGCCTTAACGCTAACAAGGCCACGCACGTTTTGACTCTCGTGTGCACACTCATCCTAATGATCGATCATTGTACCCAAGCATACTAGTGCCAATATTAAATAAAATTCACAACCTTTCACCACATCAGTTTCAATATAATTTCCGTGCTTAGCACGTACTCACCATGATCCTCAAAATCATGCAACCACCTCATAACCTCATTTCACAAGCCAACACTACATGTATATCATCCAACCAATTATCACATCATACGTATATCCACATTATAGTTTTCATCAACATGCATATAACAATACATTAAGCCATGCCTCAACATACATGTATATCGCATTATACACAATCATCATAAGGCATAACATCAATTAAAGAGTTCATCCAAGGTCTCTAACTAAAGCTTAGGATTAGGCTACCACCCTAACCCTAACTCTAGGTGGGTCTACCAAGCCCAACCTAGTCCACATGCTTGAACCAACCACTTAAAAACTAATTTAAAAACATTAACCACTCACCTTCACTTCCAAGCTCAACTACCAAGCAACCAAGGTCTTCAAGTTTCCGGATTCACTCCCGAAGCTTTACCAAAACAATTTCTTGCTTCTAATCATATCAACACAACCAAAATAGCCTCAAATCAGTCCACACAACAATGCAACAACCCGTAACACTAATCAAGCAATAAACACATGAATTCAAGCCATGAACAATCCCCAAAATCACCAAACCCGAGCAGCCCTTATACCCAGCCCAAAACTTGTGATTTCAACACTTTTAACACTTCCAAAACAACCCTAACTATTACCCTAACATCAACCCTCAAATTCCAACATAAACTATACCCAAAACTCATCTAAACACCCTCCTAAAACCCCACCAAAACCCAAATTCGGGAATTCATTTAAAACACTCTAAAACTTATATATGTTGGACCATTTGGTTCACAAACATCATATCTAACCTTATTACATCAAAACCTTTAGTTAAAAACAATAAAGATATCATTTTTATTCAAATCTTCCAAAAACCCAAATTCTAAAACATTGATGAAAATGAAATCTATTTGTACTTTCAAGTAGAGGAAGATGAGAGCAAGGTGGGGATGTGTTTACCTTTCAAAAATCACCAACGAAGGCCAAGAAGATGATGAAATAAAGATTTGGAGAGGAAGAGCATTTTTAACGTGGAAGTAGAAATGAAGAAGATAAAGAAGAGATAAAAGTTGTCTTCTAAAATAAAAGAGGGGTTTTTTATTTAAAAGTTCACAGATTTACCAAAACGCCATTAATGAGATGGTCACTCTTATCTATTCTAAAATCCATGGGATTTGATTCTCAGAACAATTTAAATCCAACATAATTGTTTGCTTCGAATATATGAAGCCCAAAATAATTATTTATTATTTTAATTATAAAACCGAAACCCGAACCATTGTTTAAATATTATTTTCTCCCGGCCCCCAAACCCGGGTGTTACAATTTTTACTAATAAAACGACGTCGTTTTGACATATCTTAGGCTTCAAAACAACGAAACCAAAACGACACCGTTTTGGATTTAATGGTCCGTTATAAGTTAACGGTCGAGTGCTTAAATTGCAAAAAAAAACAAAGTATTGTGGCATAATAGTATCGATTTATAGTTCAGTGGTATGTTCGATGCAAAGGGTAAAGTTAAGTGGTATTTGGTGTTGTTTACCCTTTATTATATCTTTCAAATTAGGACTAAATTGTTTGAATGTGTAAATGTGGAAGACTAAATGTGTTATTATACAACATATTTTAACAACCACATCACCCTTTTAACAGTTGTTAACGGGTCAGTGGCCAAATTGAAATAAAACTAAAAGTTTAATGGTAACATTGAAGCAATTAAAACTTTAGTTACCAAATTGAATAATTGATCAAAATTTAGTGATTATTTGTGAACTTTACCCTTAAATTAAAGTGAATGTAGGAATTATTATAATAATAAAAGATTTGATTATTTTTTGAATTAAAAAGTAAAAGAAAATCTGAAAAAATAATATAAAAATTATTTTTTAAGATTTTATTTTAAAGGGGGATAATAACACTTTTGATCTTTAAGATTTCAAAATTAATTAAAACAGTTAATGGTACATTACGGTACATATAAATAGTGGTACATTGCGATACATGCCATTTATTGTAGAATTATCCTTAAATTCTATTTTGTCCATCTTATTCTCTGTACTTTTCAAAATTTAAAAATCCATTCCTAACTTAAATAACAATTGTAAAATCTATTAAGTCAAATTTCGCTATTAATACTTGTATTGTGTCGATTATATATTTTAGTTCATGCTTTATAATTCGGTTGTTTTAAGTTTTTATAACCGCTCTTGAACCAAATACAAAATTTTAAAAATTAAAAATATAAAATTGACCGGATTAAAATTTAGGGATTAAATCAAAATTTCACAGTATAAGGACATGGGTTTATCAAATTAATATTATCCATTGGTTGTCAGCATGAAATAATGGGCTACTATCAACTCCATTTTCAGGTTTCAACGCTAACCAACCAAGCCCCAATTCAACCATATATCTAACCAAACAACGAAATCTTCTAATTACTCTTTTAGCTTGAATTGAGATTTAATTTCCATTAAAAAAACAAGATAAATTTGAAATGATTCAAATTATGGAATTCAGGTCGTGTTGGAGTCTGTTATTAAAGCCGTTGGGCTTTCTTTGTAAACTGTTGAAGTTTGTTAGTTGGTTTGTTGAGCCGGTTGCTCCTTAACAGATTGGTTAATCAATAACTAAGGTTGTTAGAGCTTGGGCTATATAAATGAAAGGGTGACCCAACCATGGCCTCATCTTTTGGATCTGGCCTACATTTGTGAATGGTCTTGTAATAAAAAATATCTCATTCAATAATAAACAAATGTTTTTTTCTCATGCCCTTTCTTCTTCCTTTCTGTGCCGATTAGGGTTTCCTCTCACCTTTCAGTTTCTTTCGTTTCTTCAAAATCAACATGGTATCATTCGCTGGGCAATCTCTGGGTCCTTTCGTTTTCTGAGTTGCGTTTCATTTTCTTTTGGTCCTTGCGTCTTTCAATTCCTCTTCCCTCATCTTCGTCGATTTCCTTTTCCTTTCGATGCCGGCATCTGGTGATTTGGGTTCTGGTGATGCGGAGTCTGCTTTAGCGGCTCGATCTGGCAGGGCGTTTACTAACAAGAAGTTTAATGTCCTTCTTGACGACACCAACTTTTTGATATGGAAACAGTAGGTGCTGTTGAGGGTGAGGAGTCACCGACTTGAGAGTTTTCTGACGGGATCTCGTAAGGCTCCGCCGGCTACAGTTCGAAAGGAGGATGGATCTGAAGTTGTGAATGAAGCCTATGAAGACTTTGTAGCACAGGATAATGCTCTTGCGTCGTGGTTGCTCTCTACGATGAGCTCTCACCTTCTGACGAACTTTGTTGGGCCAAAACCACCGCTGAGATCTGGACAATCATCGTTGAACATTTCAGTAGCAAATCAACTACAACCGTTATGAGTTTACATTTTAAACTCAGATCGATTTGCAAAGGGGATTTGAGCATGCGAATGTATATTGCTAAGGTGAAAGAAATCTGTGATGCTCTTGCATCCTGTGGCAGTCCTGTCTCCACAACTGAGCACATTACTACCATACTTAACGGTCTTCCGATTGAGTATAAACCTTTTCTGGCAGTCATAACTGCTAGTCGGGAACCTTTCTCTCTTGATAATGTTGCTACGATCCTGGTGGATGCTGAATCTCAGCAGATAATCTTCGATCAGACTCAGTCAGTAAGCATGAGTGCTCATACTGTTCAAGTCTCTTCTGGATCTTCTGAGTTTGCAACTGCCAGCTCCAATCAATGTCCGTATCGTCAGCAACCTTTAACAGTGGTCGTGGGCGTGGCAAGATTCGATTTCAGTGTCAATTGTGCGGTAAATTAGGGCATTTGGTTGATCATTGCTTCAAACGATTTGATCAGTCGTTTGCTGGGGGTTTTGCGAGCTTGTACAAATCACATAGTCCTGAGGGGTCTCCTGCTGTTAATGTGTGCTCTTTTGATTCTAACCCCGTTTCTTCTGGTTGTGTCACTACAGGGCCACAGTCTTCAACTCCCACTGTTGCCTCGTCTTCTAGTTCATGTACTCAGTGTCTTCGTGTTGGTACTCTAAGTGCTCCGAGCAATGCTGGACAATGGTTCGTGGATACTGGGGCTACACACCATGTGACACCCGAGGCTTCGAATCTGTATCAGTGTTCTGATTTCACTGGTCCAAGTAAGTTGTTGGTAGGTGATGGTACTGGGTTATCTATTAGTAAAATTGGTAGTGTTGTTTTACATTCGACCTCTCGTTCTATGTTTCTTAATAATCTGCTATTGGTGCCTGATGTTACTAAGAACCTCTTATCTGTCTCAAAGTTTGCTAGAGACAATGGAGTGTTTTTCGAGTTTCATGCCAATCGATGCGTTGTTCGTGATGTTCAGTCTGGTGAGGAATTGCTTTGAGGTAGTGAGGTTGATGGTTTATACTCCTTTAATTGCAATTTTCCTTTTGTGAATAATGTTGAGGCTTGCTTGAATAAATCTGAGGTCATTTTGTATGAAGTTTGGCATCGTAGGCTCGGGCACCTTGCTCAGCCTATTGTAACCCAAGTTCTTAGAGATTGTAATATTTCTACTGCTCTGGATCATAATAAAACTACTGTATGTTCTGCTTGTCAGTGTGGAAAGAGTCATAAACTGCCTTTTTCTGATTCACATACTGTTTATGCTTCATCATTTCAACTGGTTTTCACGAATTTGTGGGGTCCTGCACATGTTAAGTCTGCTGGTTATGCATATTATGTGTCTTTTGTTGATGCTTGCACTCGTCATACTTGGTTATATCTGTTAAAAGACAAGTCTCAAGTTGTACATGCCTTTAAGCTATTTTCCAAGTATATTCTTACTCAGTTTGGTGTCACTATTAAAGAAATATAGAGTGATTGGGGTGGTGAGTTTCGTAGTCTATCCCCAATACTTGTTGAGTCTGGTATTATACATCGTGTCACTTGCCCTCGTACATCGGAGCAAAATGGTGTAGTTGAACGTAAACACCGTCACATAGTTGAAACTGCCCTCACCCTTCTTGGACAAGCCTCTATGCCTTTAAAGTTTTGGTCCCAAGCTGTTGTCACTGTTGTTTATCTCATTAATAGACTTCCTACGAAATTGTTGAATGGAGTCAGCCCCTTTGAAAAGCTTTTTAATCTCAAGCCTGGTTATAAATTCCTTTATGTCTTTGGTTGTTGCTGTTTTCCGTTCTTAAGGCCCTTTCAAACTCATAAACTAGAGTTTCGATCTCAGCCCTGTACTTTTCTTGGTTATAGTCCCCAACACAAAGGTTACCAGTGCCTCACACCTCAAGGAAAAATCATTATTTCCAAACATGTTGTCTTTGATGAAAATCTTTTCCCCTTTGCTGCTACTACTGGTTCTAGTCAAGTTAGTGGTTCCAATTCTGTTTCTCTTCCTTTGTTTGAGTCATCATCCCTGCCTGTGCTTCCTTAACAAAGGCTCAGCTCTCAATCTGCCCCCTTAGTTGATGTGTCTGCTGCTTCACATCGAGTGGATGTGATGCCTGTTGCTTCCCATCGTACTGAGTTGTCTGCTGGTCAACCTGATGCCACAAGTCATGTGTCACCTGCTTCTGTGCCTGCTTCAATTGATCCTAGTCCATTTCTTGTTATCCCTCCCACCTCTCTGGGCCTCAACATGTCCTCTGATGTCCCTCAGACTTGCTCCAATAGCCCTGTTGTTGCTATTCCCACTCACTCACCTTCCCCTGGTGTCTCTTCTGGTGCTCAGCATTCTGTCAGTGCATCTGAGCCTTGCTGTGCACCCTCAGCAGATGGTGTTGCTATCTCCACCACTCATCTTTCATCAAATGCTCACCCCATGGTGACCAGAAGTAAAAGAGGTGTATTCAAACCAAAGGTTTACTCTGCCACAATGAGTTCTGATGATGTTCCTACTTCTATCGAGCAAGCACTCCAATCTTCTGACTGGAAGGCAGCTGCTGTTGCGGAATATGATGCCTTGATGGCTAATGGTACATAGAAACTTGTCACGTTGCCTGCAGGGAGACGTGTTGTTGGCTGCAAATGGTTGTTTCGTATCAAATACAACTCCGATGGGACCATTTCTTGCTATAAAGCTCGCCTAGTTGCTAAGGGCTTCTCTTAAATACCAGGACAAGATTTCTGTGACACATTCAGTCTTGTTGTTAGATTTTTCTCTAAATATCCTGCTGTCTATTTCGGTTACTAATGGCTGGAAATTGCGACAGGTTGACGTGAATAATGCCTTCCTCAAAGGGGACTTGGACGAAGAAGTATTCATGCAACAGCCTCCTAGATTCGAACAAACAGCTCATGATGGTTCCTTGTTGGTTTGTTTGTTGCAAAAAGCTTTGTACAGGTTGCGACAAGCTCCTCGCAACTGGTACACAAAACTTCATAATTATCTTGTTGATCTTGGGTTTCGAAACTCTGCAGCAGTCGCATCTCTGTTCATTCGTAATGAGAACTATGTGCTCACTTACATTCTTGTGTATGTTGACGATATCATCGCCATTGGTTCATCTGATGCAACTGTTGAAGATGTGATCAGGAAGCTTCATGAGCAGTTCTCTGTGAAAGATCTTGGTGAGCTTTCTTTCTTTTAGGGCATTACTGCTTATCGCCAAAATGGTGCTCTGTTCTTAAGTAAAAAAAAAGTTTGTTCTGGAATTGCTGCATCGAACTAAGATGAGTCAAGCAAATCCTGCACCTACTCCTATGGTCTCTTCGACAAAGTTAACTCAGGATGGTGGCAGTCCCATACCTGACCCTTATGAATTTCGAAGTATAGTTGGTGCTTTATTATATATCAATCACACTCGGCCAGATATTGCATATAGTGTTCATCGTGTTGCTCAATTTATGCATCGTCCTTGTGAGCATCATCTTGCTGCGGTTAAGCAGATCCTCTGATATCTTGTGGGAACTTTGGACTATGGTCTGTTGTTTACACCCTCGGATATGGGCATTGGACATGTTGTAGCCTTTGCTGATGCAGATTGGGGGAATAATCTTGATGATCGGCGGTCGACAACGGGGTATTGTGTGTATGTGGATAATTGTTTGGTGGCATGGTGCTCTAAGAAACAGAAATCTGTATCGCGATCCACATCAGAAGCTGAGTATCGTAGCATTGCGGATGCTGTTTCAGAGGTTGTTTGGGTTCATATTGTTCTTAGTGATCTTGGTGTTCAGTCACTTGCTCTTCCTGTTGTTTGGTGTGACAACACAAGTGCCGTGGCCATGTCTGCTAATCATGTTTTTCATTCTCGTTCCAAGCATGTCGAGTTGGATGCCCATTTTGTACGAGAAAAAGTGGCTGCAAGGCAAGTTCAAGTGAATTATGTGCATGCTGAGCATCAGGCTGCTGATGGTTTGACGAAGCCTTTTTCGAAGTCATTCTTTCAGTCCTTTCGACACAAAATGAGTGTGCATGAGTTTGTGGTTGACTGAGTTTTGTCGTTTGTTCCCAGAAGGGGGGAGAGCAGAGAAAATGTTGGTGTCTGTTATTAAAGCCGTTGGGCTTTCTTTGTAAACTGTTGAAGTTTGTTAGCTGGTTTGTTGAGCCGGTTGCTCCTTAACAGATTGGTTAATCAATAACCAAGGTTGTTAGAGCTTGGGCTATATAAATGAAAGGGTGACCCAACCCTGGCCTCATCTTTTGGATATGGCCTACATTTGTGAATGGCCTTGTAATCAAAAAATATCTCATTCAATAATAAACAATTTTTTTTCTCACGCCCTTTCTTCTTCCTCTCTGTGCCGATTAGGGTTTCCTCTCACCTTTCAGTTTCTTTCGTTTCTTCAAAATCAACATGTCAGTTTTAAATTTGTTTCCGTTGCTTTTAATCTGGCTTAGTGTCACGGGCTTATTCTCTCTAAACGATCCGTGCGACATTAGCAACCTTCGACTATGCTAACCAGCCTTAAACTCCCATGCAACACAATGGCTAGAATGAAACACAAGAGAAGACAAGAAAGCTTTACAAACAAAGTAATTTGAATCAAGTGAGAAAGATAGCTTACAAGAGAGCTTTGGAGAATGCTTACAATACTCAACTTCTTGAGTGAGTTACAAAATGAGAAGGATGGCCTTATTTATAGGCTCTCACCTCCTCAATGGACGGTCGAGATCGTTTTGATCCGACAGCTAATAGTTTGCCTCCCAAAATATCTACAAGTATCCCTAACATTCTAGAGAACTCTACATGTATCTATACATGTCTCTAACTATGCAAAAGGTTCTAGAGAGCTCCAGGGTCTTCCGGAGTAGTCCCGAGCTTTCTCGAGCCTTCTAGGTCCTTTCGAGTGTGTCTAGACTTGGATAGAACGTCCCAGACCTTTCTAAAACGTTGTGGTATGCTCATATCTATATCATGGCCGTCCTAAAGCCTTTTTAGTGCCCTCCTTGGTGCTTGCTTGCTCCAAAAGTGCCCAATGAGTGGTGTGAACTTCGGTTTGGATTGTGAGAAAGATGGTGGGTTGTGACATTAGGCTCGAGTAATACTTTCTTTTCCGATAAAAGGGAAAAAATAACATGATACAACCCGGGCCTTGTAGGTTCGAGTAATACTTAATGCACATCAACTGTTTTTATTAGATTTTCATTTAGCTTTTAATTTTGACTGTAAAAATATTTTTTATAATAACCTTCATCTAAAAAAAATTAAGATCCAATGAACTAAAATAATGAAATCTTAGTCAGATCGATTAAAATTTTAATAATATTAAATTTGATTTATTTAAAAAGAAATTATTTATTAATCATAATTCAAACAATTTTTTAGACAAATCCTTTAAAAATATTCTATGAACACTTATACATATATACATAGAGAGAGACTATAGGCAAGGGTGGAGTTAGGAATTTATCTAAAGGATGTTATTTTCTTGAACTATACATAAGAGAAATTAATTATTTATAAAGAGTGTCAATTATATATTTTTAATATTTTATATATAAACTAAATAGAAAAATATAAATTTCTAAAAGTTTTGGGTGTCGAAAGATTCCCCAATTATACATGTGTCCCGCCCATGATTATAGGAGTCATTAGGTCGAACTAATTTATGTGTGTGTTTTGGTTCATTAAAAGGATGAAAATGATTTGTCCCTAAACTATGTCTTTTTTGGTGACTCATTAAAAAATTGGATTTAAGGTTAAAGATTAAGAAATAAGGGGTAGACATATTTTTTAAGGTGTAGTATTTAGGATGCGAAATTTAGGATTAGAGTTTAAAATTTAATTTATTAATATTTTTTAGCGTGGGGTATAAAAAAGGGCATGGTCCTGAGCATTTTTATTTTACCAAGTTGATTTTTTCTAGATAAATAACATCACATGTCATTGTATTAGAGTAAAATTACAAATGATCTATTGTGTTTTAAAAAGTTACATTTGGATCACTATCAAGAGTATGTAGACGAAGGTGGATAAAGTTATCACCAATGGGAGAAGGTGGTTGAAGCGGCGTCCACAATGAGTGTTGTTGGTGTGGGTTAAAAAAGTTAAGAAAGTTAGATGGTCAAATAATATTTTGTTTAAAATTCAGTAGTCAAAATAAAAATTAACTATTTTCATAAACCTGTGTTATGTTATTAATGTAACATGAGATAAGTTCAATGATTAAATATAATAAATCAAGGGTAATCTTCACCAGTGGTCTCTTTCGTTTAGGGTGTGTTCTATTTTGGTCACCATAATTCAAAAAAGATTATTCTGGTCACTTACGTTTAGAATCGTTTCTATTTTCGTCCCTTAGCCGTTAGTCTCCGTTACTTAAAAAATAGTTTCTAATTTAACCCCCAAACTTTCAAAATTTTATTTTTCATCATCTTCCCCAAAAATTATAAAACTAAAACCCCATAAAATTAAATCAATGGCTATAACCCACAACTACAACCCATTCCCCCAAGATTAAAGATCAAGCAGATTCAATATGATATAACTTGATTCAGTTGGGACTTAATCACCAACAACCACCCCATTGCGCAGCCGATAACAAGTAAAGAAAATTGTAGGAACGAAAACAATGAGTTCATACATAGTGAAATCATTGAATATTTAGGTAATGATAATTGGACACCAGTCTAATTAGGTAACCACCAAACCAAGAATACTCTACAAACAATAAAGAAAGTTTTTTTCCCAACTCTAAGAAAATCAACATCAACTATAAACAAGAAAATGTGAAGGAAAAACAATAAACCAAAGTAAAAACATGACTATTGTACATACAGTTCAATGTACCAATTTTGCACGGTATCTCCAACTGTTATGGTCTGGCAAAAACACCCCAAATTTTACAACGACCAAGACTCTCCAACAGCCTTTTAGCCCCTTCAACATTCATTTCCACAAGTTTCTGCAAGTAAACACAAGCACCAGCATCAACCATTTGCTTCCTACATTTCTTAGAATTTACAAGCTCTGATAAGATCGAAAAAATGTACATTTTATCCAAATTTTGTGTCGAAGGGTCCAATAACTGCACATCATTTGCAATCCTTCTCTCCCCGTTTTGAAAAACCTTTCGGTTTCTGTAACCCCCTTAACCCGGCCTAGACGATTGACCCGAATTAAGAAGTTTACACTGGGAAAACCAAAGTCAACCCGAAAGTCAACCTTGATTAACGACCCTTTTTTTCTTTTTAATCTTATCTAAATGCACATTAACCCTGGATATGTTCATACAATCGGCATACTCAAAGATCAGCGCATTCGGAAAACATTTAGGGACTTAATTGCACAACATACAAGTTTAGGGACCAAAATGTAAATTCTGGAAATTATAAGGACTTAACCAACTTTTGAGTTACCATTATGAAATTAGTCATGTTTCATGCTTCTCTGCCAAATTTCAACTCAAACGGACATCTCAAACTCATTCAATTGCATACACAAAGTTTAGGACCAAAACGCAAAGGTTTCAAAACATATAACCGTCAATTTCAGTGCCCAACGGTCGGGTGTTTCGGAACAGGGATGATCCGTTCCGAAACGCGGGACCGTTCCGAAACCCGTTGCGTAACATGGCCTAGCAGTGGCAAAACTGTTCCGGAACGGCTCTGCCCGTTTCGAAACGCCTAGGCCATTTCAGGCCCTCTGTTCCGAAACGGCAGCACCTGTTCAGAAACAGGCTGCCCAGATTGCAGAATTTTAGCTGGTTTAAAACACAATTGACCCATCAAACATGCTCCAAAGGTAACCAAATTATATCAGCAAGACATTACATGCATAAGGAACATAATGGCATCAACAATTCATAAACATGGCATCAAACAAGGAAAGCCCCAATTCTATAGGCATGCATCCTATATTGAAAACCATTCAAACACCAAATCACCAAACAATCCTCTTAAAGGCCATTTACAAGTTCCAACAATATCAAAAGCATAAAACCAACTTAAGGAGTCCAAACATCTCCCAAAACAACAACATAGGTTCCCCATTGCCAAATGCCAAAAGCTAATAGTGTAAAGAAACTTTCACCATACATGAGCTTAGTTCTTCACTTGGATTCTTGACCCCCTTGCTGCCCTTAAGCACTTCAATGCTTTGCATTATTGGTTTAAGAAAAGAGAGAGCGTAAGCACATAGCTTAGTGAGGAATGCTCATTTAAAACAACACAATAATGCATTTATAAACACCTTTATAACCTTAGTTCAAAACAAACTTTATCCATGCACAAAAGCATTTAAAACAAGCATACATGCTTCAAATTATTAACATGTCATATTAGCCACAAGTGATAATCATAATCTTTCCATTTCACAGTACAATCAACATAAGATCCACACATGGACTTTTAACCACCATTGTGATCTTACAATTCACAAGGACCACACATGGACTTTTAACCACCATTGTGTCCTTAGCACAAGAATCACCCATGGACTTTTAACCACCATGGTGTTCTTACAATACACAAGGTCCACACAAGGACTTTTAACCACCTTGTGACCTTAACACAAGAATCACCCATGGACTTTTAACCACCATGGTGTTCTTAAAATACACAAGGCTCACACAAGGACTTTTAACCACCTTTGTGACCTTAACACAAGAACCAATCATGGACTTTTAACCACCATGTTGTTCTTAACACAAGAACCACCTATGGACTTTTAACCACCATAGTGTTCTTAACCTTTCTCGAAACATCACTTGCCAATATGCATCATTTAACAACAATAATCCACTGTTTTAAAGCATTTAACAAAGCCATTAATCATCATGCATCCTTATGCAACAAAACCACATTTTATCAAATGTTCAAAACAAGGATCTCTTACCTTGAGCATCCTTCAACACATGGCTTATAAAACCAGCAAATAAACATGCTAAGTATGCTTTCAAAACAGAATTTAAAACATGCAAACAATCACATTGCACTCAACCAACTCATGGTTCATCAACAAGAGAGTTTTTCCGAAAACTTACTCTTGAGCTTAGCAAAGTTGTTTAGACTTAAACTAAGCTCCCAAACCTTCAAAACATTGGTTTCAAAGCTGAAAACCAAAATCCACTCACCGATTCCGTTTCGCCACTTGCCGAAACACCAATCAAGCTTCCGGATCAACACCACAAGGATCCGAAGATGTCTCCCCTGTTTTAAACACATCAAAATAGTAGATTAATGCACCATCATGCATTAATATCCTCAACCAAGACATCTAAACTCGCTGCTCACATCAACACTCAAATTTCGGCTACCAAACACAACCGAAATCACATCCAAACATCTCCACAACACTACCCAGCCAAGATCCATCAATTCCAAACACTCATAAACCTCAATTAACATCCAAAATGGATCTCATCACGTCCTTATACCTCCAGCTATAGCAGAACATCAAGATCACTCCAAAAACCACCAAAAACTTAAACAAAACTTAGGAAAATCAACCTATTCGGGATTGCATTGATTAAACCTCAATTTCTCATCAATTATACATCCATTTTACATCAAAAACACATCTCAAAACAATGCCTACTCAGATCATACGAATTTCATCAAAATTAAAGCAAATCTTGCATTTTAAAGCCAAGATCAAGAACTCAATTGCAAAACCTTTAATAAAACATAATTCAAGGATTGAAAACTTGGGAATTTCAGTAAAGAACTGAGAATTTAGAGGAGAAGGACGTTCATACCTCTAAACTTGAGTTTCTCCCTTTTGGAACCAAGATTCTTGAAAATCCAATAAGCAAATGCTAAGGTTTTGTTGTAGAAATGATTAGAGATCAAAAGAAAGTTGAAATCTCATCTTTGAATGTCAAAATCAGAGGGAAATTTGCTGGAGAAAAGTGTTTGGGTTGAGAGAAAAGTTGAGAGAAAAGAAAATGGAAAATTTGAGAAAGTTAGTTAAAATGACAAAATATCTTCTTCCCTCCCTTTTTACCTTAATTAAAACTATTAATAAAATTGATTAATATTCAGAAAAATCTGGAGAAACTCTTTTGGGTAAATAGCTCCTTAAAGATTCAAATTTTCAATCCTTTTTAAAATAGTCACCCAGTTTTCAAAAATTACATTTTGGTCACTAACCCAAAATGTCACTCTTCCAAACCTCATTTTGTAAAATTGATTTCACCTTTCTCTTATATATAATAAAAGAGGATTTTAAGACATTTTTCCATATTTTTAATGCAACCCGAACTAGGCTTTCCTAAATTCACCCTTTTATATTCGAACCGCAACCCGACCGGTCCGGTCCAAACCCAAAACTTCTAAGCCCAAAATTGGGGTGTTACAGTTTCCATCATACAACAAGAGCTTCGATAAGGCCGTTGCAGCTGCATCTTTTTCTTCAACAGCTTTCCCATCCAACATTTTAATCAATGCTATCGTACATCCACATTCACCCATTTCTTTCCTTGTTTTTGAGTTAAAACTGAGCTCATAAACAGCTCTAGCAGACGCAATTCTTACTGCTAAAACCCCACAGTTTAAAGCATCCTTGAGCCGGGGAATGAAACCGTCAGCAATTAGAGCATCTGCAATAAGGGGACAAGAAGCTAATTGCCTAACGAAATTAACAGCAACTTCAAGACTTTTTGGATTCGGAGACGAATCCCAGAAATTCATTAAACATTCAATCCCACCTTCCTTGAAAATCAAAAGCTTCAAACTTTCATTATCAGAAACCAAATAGCACAAACAACTAATCGAATTTTCTTGTGCTAAGGCGGTCCCAGAAGCAGCAAGCCCGATCAAAACAAAAACCGCACTTTCTTCGATAATATTCTCTTTAATCTCATCAAAAGAAGCTAAAATTTTCAAAACTTCTGCTGCTAAAGCTTGGGAACCGGCACTTTTGAACCAAAAGTTGATACTTTTAATCTTGGGATAATGGGTTGTAGTTGTGGGTTATAGCCATTGATTTAATTGTATGAGGTTTTAGTTTTATAATTTTTGGGGAAGATGGTGAAAAATAAAATTTTGAAAGTTTGTGGGTTAAATTAGAAACTATTTTTTTAAAGTAACGGAGACTAACGGCTAAGGGACCAAAATAGAAACGATTCTAAAGGTAAGTGACCAGAATAATCTTTTTTGAATTCTGGTGACCAAAATAGAACACACCCTAAACGAAAGGGACCACTGGTGAAGATTACCCATAAATCAATAACGAACAGTATTAAATAGCATTTCTTTTACGATCGAAATTAAACAAAAACGAAACAACGTTGCTTTCACAATAGTTTACTCAAATTATACCGGATGCAAGTTTGGGTTACTAAGATAATTATAGTTCAACTATTGGTCGTTAAGGAATAAATTTCTGGCTTTGGACGAGAAAAAAATAAAAATAAAAGGCTTACGTGGAAGCAAGAGAGCAGAAATAAAATAAAATAAAATCTTAACAATCTAACAGTTCGCTCGCTCTCCCTCAGTTTCCATTCTTTCTTCCCCCCTCACACTGCGTTTCTGTTTGTCCACTACACACGCGCTGCTGATTCATTCAACTCCAAAAACCAAACAAAGGACATTCAACACTCCGTTGAATTTGATCGATCCCGCCGTGCTTTCTCCTCACCGGAAAATTAACAGAATCCTAACCGTCGGGAGCCAATGGGAGACTCTCGTGGTGGATGCTGTCCCCCCATGGATCTGTTCCGTTCGGAGCCAATGCAATTGGTTCAGCTCATCATTCCAATCGAGTCCGCTCGCCTCGCCGTCTCTTATCTCGGCGACCTCGGCCTCCTCCAATTCAAAGACGTCCGTATACTCTGTTTTTTTCTTTACTTTGTGTTAATAATAATGCTGCTATTCGACGCTTAATTTCTATCGAAAATTTGTAATCTCACTTTGTTCTGGAATGTAATAGAACTTGAATTTCGGTGATTGAATCTTGATCGTTGTTTATAAAAATCCTAGACTGGAATTATGTGCCCGGCATTGTTAGTAGTAAGGTTCGATATCTCGTTTTTGTTCCTTTCTCATTGATGATTGCCTGGGTTTTGGTTTTATCTATTTGTATATATCTTTTTCTAGTTCTGTTTTATAAATTACGTGAGAAGCTATTTTGTTAAAAATGTCTTTGATTTGATGGATCCATTAATGGGGATTTAAGTCTGATGTTTGTTTGTTTGTTTTTTTGGTGTGTGTGTAATGTCTTACAGTTGAATTCAGAGAAAAGTCCATTTCAACGAACTTATGCTGGTCAGGTATTTTCTTTTCTTTTTATTTATTACTGTGATTGATGCATTCACGTTTACGTTAACAATTTTATTGATGTTAAGGTTCATTGCATAATTTACTTTTAGATATTATTTGTTAGATTTTGCCTTTATTTCTTCGTCTGTTAACATCTCTTTTTTCATGAAGATTAAAAAATGCGGAGAGATGGCACGCACTTTGCGCTTTTTCAAGGAGCAAATGCTAAAAGCAGGCTTATCCCCTTCAGCAAAATCTTTGGCAGAAACTGACATTGATGTGGATGACTTAGAGGTACATCATCTGTTGCCAATATATGGTTTATATTATTCTTGAACTCAACTTTTTTTCTTTTTTTTTTCTTTATTTTGTCACTTGCTAGGTGAAACTACGAGAACTTGAGGCAGAGCTGATTGAAATGAATGCAAATGGTGAAAAATTGCTACGTAGTTATAATGAGCTGGTCGAGTATAAGATTGTTTTGAAGAAGGTATGGCTTTTTTTTTACTGCCATAATGAAGCTTGCCACGGTTGTCTTACTAGTTCCTATGCATATTTTTGCATCGTGAGAAACAGTAACATACAGTATTTCTGGTGCAGTTGCTAATTCTTCCAGTAAAAGGTTACACATTTTAGAGGAATAAAATATTCAGAGTTGAAACACTGAGTTGCCATTTGGATAGGAGTAAATAGACATTGTTATTGCATGTTCGATCAAATAAAGACCTAAGTCAATATTTATATCATATTATGTTCTTGTTTCTAAAACATTATTTTAGTGGACTTCAATTCAAAAATAAAATCTATTTGTGTATCATTTAACAAATATGTCACTCTCGCTGCAGTCAGGTTGATATCTCTTTCATTTCCTTCCAGCTTGGAATGCTTTTGATAATTGCATAAAATGATAATTTATTTTTCTGCATAGGCTGGTGACTTTTTTCCTTCAGCACAACAAAGTGCTACAGCTCAGCGGAGGGAAATGGGATCAAGTCAAATGGGTGAAGAATCCATAGAAACTCCTTTGTTACAGGAGCAAGTATAGTAGCACCTTTCTTTTAGCATACTGTACTGATTAGTTATGATGCATGCTTTTACTCATAAAATCTCCTCACTGTTTATGTAGGAAACCTCAGCAGATTTGTCAAAGCAAGTGAAGTTGGGGTTTATAACTGGCCTTGTTCCTAGGGGAAAATCTATGGCATTTGAGAGGATTTTATTTCGTGCAACTAGGGGAAACGTGTTCCTCAAGCAGGTTCCTATAGAGGCACCTGTCACTGATCCTGTTTCTGGAGAGAAGGTGATTGTTTTTGCCAGTTTTGTTCCTATTCTTTTGATATTCTGAGAAGGGAGATAGGAACTTAATTAATTATCGTACACAGGATATATTAATAGTGGTGTTTACTGCATAATACTTGCATCAAAAAATACAGATAGATATACACGCATGTGCACATGAAAGAATGTTTCATTTGTTTCTGTTTGTTGTTAGCTGGTATCGTTTTGAAGCTTGGGCTTATTAAGAGTAGATCCTTGTCTAATCGTGTACCAAGTTTTGTTTGTCTTTGATTAGTGAATATCAATGTGCAGATGGAGAAAAATGTATTTATGGTTTTCTACTCCGGAGAGAGAGCAAAGAACAAAATTCTGAAGATCTCTGATGCTTTTGGAGCTAATCGTTATCCTTTTACTGAGGACCATTGTAAACAGGCTCTGATGATATCTGAGGTATGGATCATTCTTTTTCTTCTTTAAAATGTCATTTCTGTATGCTTTTCGTAGACTGGTCCTTCATTGTTTCTTAACATAATATGTTTTTTTTGTGCGACATTTCAGGCTTTCCAGTTCTCTATTAATTAGATTGTCTGAGTATGCATGCATATCTTTGTTTTTTCACAGAACACTCCCTCAATTTTACTTCTTGATGAGGAACACCCCTGCCCTTGTTGCGATTATTTTAATGCCTCCCTTAACAAAACTGAATCTTCTTGCCTTTTGTTTTTGATTTTTGGGATTTTTGTACATGATTGATCTCTGCATTCGCTATAAATTTCAGGTTTCAGGAAAAATTTCGGACCTAAAATCTACCATAGATGCTGGATCGCTTCACCGGGACTATTTGTTGCGGACTATAGGTGACCAGTTTGAGCAGTGGAACCTTAAGGTCTGTTTGAAATTTAAATTATGTTACTTGTTTATCATCTTTTGTATTTGATACGTTCTTATGTGTTCCTCTTGCACATGAGATGCTAATGCATTGTTGCAGTTATAAACTCGTTCATGTTCTATATCATTTGGATCAAGTTTAGCGAGTAAACTATATTTCTTTCTCTCCTGTAGGTCAAGAAGGAGAAATCAATCCATCATACTTTGAACATGCTTAGTCTTGATGTAACAAAGAAATGTCTTGTGGCTGAGGCATGGAGCCCTGTTTTTGCCACAAAACAGGTATTATTTTCTGCCCTTTGTGCTTTACATATCCCTTTGTCCTTGTTTGAAGTGTCATCATGATCTTTCTTGAGTTGTGGTTTGTTTGTACAACTTTAAAGATAACATTTTATTTAATAGATTAATGATGTATGAGTTTGTGCATTTTTTATTCAGCTTCAGGAGGCATTGCAGCGGGCTTCAGTTGACTCCAACTCTCAAGTTGGAGCCATTTTACAGGTCTTGCATACAAGAGAGTTACCACCTACCTACTTTTGCACAAATAAATTTACAGCTGCTTTTCAGGAAATTGTTGATGCATACGGGTAAGTTCACAAAAACACTTTCAACTGATACTGCTCTGTTTAAATAAGAAGAAAAACAATATCTGGCAAAGGTGACACCCGATGAATTCTGAGTGTGAGTAAATCCTAATTGATGTATCTAATTTGTAACATACACATGTGTTCCAGGCCTTTTCTGCATATTGAATGACTTATCTGCTTCTATAATCATATTATGTCTAAATTAAATAAAAGCATTGGCCCAATTTGGACTCAGGAATAAGGTGTACGCATTCTATCTGTTTTGTTCCACTGTACTTTAATGAAAAATTGAAGGGACAAGGTCTCTAATACAACCTATATGAGAGAGATAATTGTAATGGCTAGATGGATAAATTAATGTCTGTCAAGCTGCATTCTATCCGTCTTTTCTCTGTATGTTCTATATCACTGTTCATGCATTAATTTTCCTGTGACAAGCAGAAATATAATGCTCTTTGTCACATTTAATTTGCAGAGTGGCGAAGTATCAGGAAGCAAATCCGGGAGTTTACACCATTGTTACATTCCCTTTCCTTTTTGCTGTCATGTTTGGTGATTGGGGGCATGGAATATGCTTGTTACTTGCAACATTAATTTTGATTGTCCGGGAAAAGAAACTTTCTAGTCAGGTAAGCTTGTGATGATATTATCAACGATTCAGTTTCTAGAACTTTACGATTTGTACGCTGGCAATTGGTATGGAAAACTATTTGAGGACATGTCTATTCCTCCATTGTTTTTTTCTCTGTTTATTTGCTACTTCTTTTTCGGTCTCATTGATGATTAAACTGCTGGAGGAATAAGATTCTCTCATGTGTTAATTTTGCTAACATTGTAAATAGACGTGTGAGTTGTGACATTGGATTATATTACAAAGAGATTTTTGGTTTATTTTCATGAGCAGCAAAGTTAAAATATTCCATGTAATGGATTTTATGGAAATATGACCTTGCCCAGTTTGTGGTTTTGTTTCTATAGGTTTCCTTACAAAGTAGAGATACCTTTTATTTCTTTCTGTATGTAGTCTTTATACGCATTCCTTCTTGGTTTGTTTGTTGTCTCTACGGATGGAAAGTAAATTATATTTCTTGGAAACTGCAGAAGCTTGGAGATATAACAGAAATGACATTTGGTGGCCGTTATGTTATTATGATGATGTCACTCTTCTCAATTTATACCGGGTTTATCTATAATGAGTGCTTCTCTGTAGCTCTTGATTTATTTGGTCCTTCAGCTTATGCTTGTCGTGATCTCTCTTGCAGGTATTTCAGTTGTGATGTTACCAATGTTGTATACTCTTCCTACTTTAGTAGAATCCCTTCCTCACAGCTTTTTGGCTGCCGTTTTGCAGGGATGCATATTCTATTGGTTTGATTAAGGTGCGTGACACTTACCCATTTGGGGTGGATCCTGCATGGCATGGTACTCGTACTGAGCTGCCATTTCTAAACTCTCTGAAGATGAAAATGTCAATCCTTCTTGGAGTGGCTCAGATGAACCTCGGAATTATGTTGAGTTATTGCAATGCAACATTCTTTAGTAATAGTGTGAACATCTGGTAAGTATGATATGCCAATCAAGATCTTTGCTTTGCTTATATATTCCAGGTCTTTAGCAGACTGCTGACTGAGGTTGTCTCTGCTCATGCATTCCTCAGGTTTCAATTCATTCCCCAGATGATATTTTTGAACAGCCTATTTGGCTATCTATCAGTCCTTATCATTTTGAAATGGTACACTGGTTCACAAGCCGATTTATACCACATAATGATATACATGTTCCTGAGCCCCACTGATGAATTGGGGGATAATCAGCTTTTTCCGGGCCAAAAAACAGCTCAGGTTATTTCTCTTGCTTTTTATGATCATTTTTAATTTATTACCATTCATTGGAGGAATGTTGATCCCACTTAATATTCTTGCGCATTTCTTTCCAGCTTGTGCTATTATTACTTGCCCTGGTTTCCGTACCATGGATGCTATTACCAAAGCCATTTATTCTAAAGAGACAACATGAAAATGTATGTTATGCTCTTTCTCAATTTCTTACCAAAACTCCTCTTTCGATCACTTATTATCTGTGCCTTTTCTTTAGAGGCGTCAAGGCCAATCATATGCACCAGTTCAAGCAACGGAGGACACTCTCCATTCAGAAGCAAATCATGATTCTCATGGTCACGGTCATGAGGAATTTGAGTTTAGTGAAGTCTTCGTGCATCAACTCATACATACCATAGAGTTTGTGCTTGGTGCAGTTTCAAACACAGCCTCATACCTCCGACTATGGGCCCTCAGGTATATTGTTAGTAATTTAAATCTATGCTAACTTTGGCTGAAATAACACCAATTTCAAACTTTGCTTTTTTGTTTGAATTTTTTTAAAAGATCCAGTCTTTAGTGAGCTCATTTGTGCACGGACATCCCATCTGATCGTATAAACTCATTGAAAATAACCAATGCGGATAAGCTTTCTTTTCTGCATATTGCTAACAGGCAGATCGCAGATCGTTCTTTGACACATATACCTGATCTTCATAGAGAAATTGCTTTGTGCCTTCCAACATAAGTTCCCCGAGAATAGGCTGTGTTAAATTCATTATGTTTGTTCTTTTCTTTTTTGCAGTCTTGCTCACTCACAGTTGTCAATTGTGTTCTACGAGAAGGTTCTTCTCCTTGCTTGGGGGTAAGTCTTTCGCATTATCTTACGACTATATGCCTCAACGAGTAGAACTAACAAATCTTGGCTGATCATATCTTATGATATTGCTCCTATAGCTTGTTTTATCTAAACTTAGGATGAGAATTAGATAGATTATATTCAAAAACATTTCTTATTTGGTGATGATCCTTTCATTTCCGTTCAATGATTTCATCATAGATCTAAAGTCTAAACTCCGCGTGCATTTCGTATGCATACGATGATGGTGTGCGCTTTCCTTGGTACAGATACGACAATATAGTCATCCTCATTGTTGGCATCATTATCTTTATCTTTGCAACCGTTGGTGTATTGCTAATCATGGAAACCTTAAGTGCTTTCCTACATGCTCTGAGACTTCATTGGGTAGAATTCCAGAACAAATTCTACGAGGGAGACGGTTACAAGTTCTATCCATTTTCCTTCGCAATGATTGAGGATGAAGACGATTGAAGCGTCAATGAATCGAATAAAACACCATGCCGTCGATGGAAGGTAAGAAGTTTTGTTGATTCCAACATTCATCAGGAAATCGGATTTAATTAAATGCACCCTCTGTAAGGGGAGTTGAGGAAAGCTTTCAACAGCCTCAACACTGCTTTTTCTGCCCTCCGATTGGTGAATTGTTATTTGCTAGCATTTATTTAATAAAAAGTTTTAATTTAATTTTATTTATTTTTCTATTTTTAAATAAAAGAAGTCAGTTGTTTAGTTGCTGCGGTTGTCTTTGTAAGGCAAATCTGTAATCAATTTTTTAATGCAAATTAGCAGTGGCAGAGTATGTTATCTGACTTTGATATTTAGTAGAAACAAAAGCAATGTACATCTAGACTTTTTCTTTATATATATATGGAGATACTAATTTTCATCTTTGGATATTAGTTCACCTGCGTTTTTTTGTTCAAGTACCAGTTGGGCCAATTGAATTTGTTAGCAGTTTATTATAATTTTGGGGTTATATAAGCCCATAGTTTGTAATGAGTCAAGTACCCTTCATAATATCATTTAATAAAAAAGTTTCAAATTAGCTTTCTTTATTCTCCACTGCCTTTAATCATCTCTGGTCACCATGCTTGAATTCTCACATCCGCAATCGCGATAAAACATCGTGCTGAAAACGCGGTCGCAACTACAATTTAAATTTTTGGTTCTTTGTGAGATTCTAGAAGAACTACACATTTAAACTTATGTGAACACATCGTTGTGGTAGATAAAGTTCAATCTTAATTGTTGATGTAATTTATTAGAATTGTCAAATGTAAGCAGACTAAACTATAAATAGAGTTCCTCTCATTTTATTTATATCATCCATTATTTGAAAAAATACAAAAGATTTATTCTAAAACCACTCTTGTTTTCTTTGTACTTAGTTAACATCTTTTTTATTTGTCTTCTTTTCTAGTTGCTTTAAATTATCAAGATTTTGTGTTTTTTGGTGTCTTAGATAATTATTTTAAGTTGACTTACAAATTTGTCACGATTTATATCGTTTAAGGCTGTATGACTTGCTAGTTTAAAAATTTAGGCTGTAATATTCAGTATAGCTTTTGAAGCTATGAATCGTACAATTTATTTCGATGGTATAGACATTTTTACATTTAATGATCAAATTAAGAAACCTTTTTAAAATTGGAAATTGTTTTTTCCCTCCGTTTGACTTTTTTGGTTACGATGTCAACTTATGTTCACCGTCACACTTCCCACGCGTACATTAGTCTTCATCCATTCAAATATCACCACATATTACGGTTTTGATATTTCTGCCAATCACATCAATACACAATCTACACTATTGATCAACATTCAACCTTTAAAATGGCAAAACATAAGGAGAAAATTAGTTCTAGGTTTATTAAATCTTACATGTTGATTTAGGCAAGTAAAAAATTGATTAAGTCTGAGTTATTTTTTTTCTTTGTTTCTCTTTTGGGGTTTATTTCGCCTTTATAAAAGTAGGAGACATGCAACTTAGAGCGGGTGAAATAGTGTCACTTATCAAAGTAAAGAATTCAGACTATACAAACACCTCTTCACGTACCTCTGTTGCTTACCTAATACCTTACTTATATTACAATAAAACTCTTAACAAGGCAACATGAAAGTTTACTTCACGAGTTATAAAAGATCAAATCAAGCCTACAACTTAAAGAAACTATCGGGAATGGAACACAAATTTATATTTATTTGTTTTATTCATTTGTTGTAGTGTAAAAGACTCAATATGTTTTTGGATTTTTTTCAAATGACGTTGCAATTTTTATTTTGAAAAACATATATTGTGAATTCGACAAAAAGATGATTTTTTTTAAATAACCTTTTATTATGGTAGTGTATATTTAGTGTTTAATCGGAGTTAGTCAGGATAAGATAAAAATTAATATAAAAATTTGATTGATTTTACATGAGGTCAAAAAGAAAGAATAAATTTGATTTAAATCAGATTTGATCAGTCTTCCCTCTCTTATTGTCACAAAAAAGTAAGTATATTGGGTTTTTTTTCACTTCCATTTGATAGTTTTAAATGTTTTTTGTGTGTGAAAATTATAGTTTTAAATGATTTATATTTTATGATTTGTTAAATAAATGTTTGAGGAATAATTTTGTCTCCATGTTTATTCTAAATTCATTAATTTAAATGTTTGTAAACAGATGATTGTAACAAACAAATTGGAGTGGAATCTCTCAAATTAAAAAATATCTTTTTGTTTTTGGCAATTACAAAAAAATCTCTAAATTAATTAAAATTGAATAACTCATAAAATATAATTTCAAAAAATTCAATTAACCAAGATTCTAAAGTTGAAATAAGAAATTTGTATATATATCTAAATTTAATAATTAATAAAATTATATTAAAAATACAATTTTAAAAAAATTAATAGATATCATTCAAATATACTTAGCAATGTTACATTAAAAATTATTTTTCATATCTAATTAATATCAATAGATACAAAATATTAATAACCAATAAATTATTCAAACAATCAAACATCTATAAGCTATCAGTTAATGTTACCAAACACTTTTATATAATCAACTAATGCAATTCGTTATCAACTATCAGCCAATATAGTCAGCTATCATATATCAATTGTTCGTTAATTGTCAAGCATGTCATATATATTACACATTCTACAAGATTATATTGAAAAGAAAAATATACATTAATTATAAAAATTTGATCGTTTTTATGCACCATCTGTTGGATTAAAATCTGCAATTGTGGGCACATATATAAAATGTATGTTGCTATTATAAAGTATGACACAAAATAAAGTGACCAATTAAGTTAAGCGTGTCATAGGTATTAAAATGTCATGAAAATAAAAGTGTAGATACCATAAGATATATTTATAATTCAATGAGGGGCAGAGTTATAAATATTTAATAGTTGATTTAATAAATCAACTATATAAAGAGGTAGTGGTCCCCAAGAAATAGGTTAACTTGTATTACTCTTGTCCCCGTCAGAGAGTTTTTACGGCAAGGGCTAACCTATCTTCTTGGAAGATCACAACTACCTTTTAGGCGATCTTCATCAAAGGATTCAAGTTTTTCATCTATCGATTAATTCAGGTACGCTTCCGCTTTCGGTTTATTGTTCTTGATGATTTGACTTGATTGATCCTGGGTTTAGATTTCATATCTATTATAGTTTGGTTCTAACAAGTGGCATCAGAGCCTCGTCATGTTGAATCATTGAAAACCTAATGATACTCTCTATTTTGAATTGATTCATCTTTATGAATTCAATTTTAGGGTTTGATGGCAATACATATAATTCGATTATTAGTCGATTAGAACTCTTGTTTGTGGTGATTTCGAGAACTTAGTTTTTCTTGATTTTTTTTTCTGCGCATATCGCTAATTAAGCGATAAAAATTTTGCTATAAAGAAATTTTGTTCTTTTTGACTTTAGGTATTTTTTTTAAGCATTTATGATATCATAAATTGATGACAATTTTTTTTATTAAAAACTTTGGATTTGCAAGACTGTTTCGGCTGATTTTCTTTGGTATTAATCTTGGGTGCAAAACCATGCACATAAATAGTTAATATGATTGTCTTCCAATGAAATTCAATACCAAAGCATAATTCGTAGACCCTTTAATTTAAATTTTATATATATATATATATTGGCTCAACTAAAGTTAGGTTTATTTAATAGAGGGACCAAATTTAAGTTATGTTTAGAAACTGTGAATGCATACGGTGAAGGGAATTTTGTGATTAGAATATGCAAAATGTGTATTAATTTACAATATTATACAGAAATCGGAAATTGAGATTGATGGGAAATTTAGGTAAATATATGATTCTGGAATAATGCATTATAAAGTTGGATTAATGATTAATATTATTAATCAAATAAGTTTGGGTCAAATTTTGAATGCACGTCTAGTACTGTGATCTTGAATTATGCATTTGGTTTAAGTTTTGGAATATATATTCGATTTGGTTTGATTAAGATTTTTTTTTAATTTTTGATCATTAGGTTATTATGGATATTTTAAAGTTTTATGTGGTTATTATGTGAATTATTCATTTATATGACATTTCTGATTTTGGCTTTTAGTCAAAGTTTGATTGTTTGAAATTTTACTTTAATTTCGGCAAATGCATGCTTAAAGAATTTTTTAAAGAAACAGTGGATTTAGGTTTTTCGATTTCTGATAGCCCCATTCAAACAACCTTATTTTAGGTTATTTTAGAAAACTCAAGTGTTATCAGAAATTTCAGTTTTAAGTGTTACAAAATTTTAAATTTGGATATCAGTATATTTATTGTATATATTTTAAAATAATTTAATTGAAGCATTAAGTCACCAAAGTGACCTCTATTGTGAAAATTATTTTATTTTAAAATATAGAAGGTTTTGTGCATGTAAGTCGGATTGTGTTAGTATTAATCGGCCCAAAGGAAGGTTAATAATTGACATTATTACATGTGCAACTATGGTAATAAACATGTGATAATTATTCAGTTTTATATGTGAGCAATAAATCGGCCCAAAGGAAGATTTCTGTTTGACATGTTCTTATTATCAATGTTTGATTACTATACCAAGATATCACTTGCAAGTTAATGTTTTGTCCAACGATGAAATATTAATGGAGTGTTCGATATCTTAATATGAGGTTTACCTTTATTCAAATTTATTATTATTTTGGTTATCTTTTAATTTAATTGAAAGATTAAAAAAAATTATTAAGGAATTTTTTTTTGAAATAAATAAATTCATATTTTGGCTTCAGACATCTAATATTTTAATAGATTAGTTGAAACATAATGTCACCAAAGTGACCGCTTTTGTGTAGATTAGTTTATTTAAAATATTAAGATGATTATGGGTTTTTGTAATTCATGCGTTTATTAATTGGCCCAAAGGAAAATTAATATTTGGCAGAATTACAACGACAACTGTGGCGATAAATGTGTGACAATTATAAGGTATTTTATGTGAGCAATACGTTAGTCCAAAGATTAGCCTATTCTTTGACATAGTTTATTGTCAATGTTTGATTGCTACAACAAGAGTACCGCTTACAATTAATATTACTGTCCAAAGACTTGATATTAATGTTGTGCTTGGTATCTTGAAGGGAACTAGCCATTATTTTGAATTTATTTGTTTACTTATGAATATTTATGTGAGCTTGTTTCTATTTTATTTACTTATTTTTGTTCTATATTTAGGTAATTTATTTTTGTTGTCACAATATCTGTTAAATACATTCTACACTCATGTTTAGTGAAACTAATTTCAAGGAATAGAAAAGACACTTACATATAGTATTTTGATGTATGAACATAGACTTTGCACTAAAGAATGAACAACTTGCACCTCTCACTGCGGTAAGCACCCATAAAAGGTATTTTGAGAGGTGAGATCGTTCGAATCGCATGAGTCTAATGATCATAAAACACAACATTCTAGATGTCTTTAGGAGCACAAATCTAAAGAGATTATTCATACTAAGGTTTTCTTGACGAAATTAAGAAATGTTTTACTCAAAACATTAAGGTTAAGATGACATCACTTATGCCTTCTTTGATGTCTATGAAGTATAAGGGTCAAGAAAATGTGAGAGAGTAGATTATAAAATTTCTTTATATTGCTTCAAAATTTAAGGCACATAAGATCGAACTCTCTAACAATTGTTTGTTCTTATGTTTTTGACACTGCTTCCTATACAGTTTAACCAATTCAAGTTACAATTTTCAAAGGGAAAAATAGACTCTATTTGGGCTCATTTCTCATTATGTTCTAGAGGAAGAAAAGTTGAAGCATTATAAGTGTAAAAGTATTAATTTAATTAGTGCTCATTTAGTTAGTGTCTCTAAGAATAAGGGCAATAAAAGAAAATTTTAGAATAAAGTTACTAGGGGTCCTAGTCAAAAGAAACAACAATAAGTTACATAGTGTTGATTCTTTTGTATAAGTTATGACATATGTGGAGTAATTAAACTTCAAAAGAGAGCAATTATTTCGGTTATTTTGAGTGATCTATGGGCTGTAAGTTTTATGATCCCACAATTAAAATTACTTTAAGGAGAGATTTATAACTTTTTTTAGGATGTTGAGTTTGAAGGGAGAAATAAGGTTAGATGCATTGTTATTGAGGAAAAATTGAATTATAATTTAATTCATACTATCACTTTTGATGATGTTTAGGTTTTCACACCTATCATTAATCAAGAAGTGAATCAAGTACCTCAACAAAATAATGTTGAACAGCTCTCATTCAAGATAAGGTAATTGTTTCAGAAGAACAAACTCAACAACCTTTAAAAAGAACAAGTGTCATTAAAGAGGTCCACGAGAGGAAGATGAAATACTATTCCGAATTATTATGTTGTATTTCTTAAAGAAAATAAGGTAACAATGGAATGATAGAAAATGAATCAATCATTTTTATCAAATCATAAAAGTTCTAACTCTCAAAAGTGGATTGATGTCATTCAAGAAGAGTATAATTTTATGCAAGACAATAAAGTTTAGGAACTTGTCTCATTACCTTAAGGTGCAAACCAATTGATTGTAAATGGATATTTAAAACCAATAGAGATGGAAATGGTAATGTGGATAAGTATAAAGCACGTCTTGTATCTAAAGGATATACTCTAAAAGAAGACGTTGATTTTGTAGAGACTTTCTCTCAAATTTTTTATTGAAAGACTCTTTCAGGATAATCACGACGCTTGTTGCTTATTTTAATCTTGAGCTACATAAGATGAATATTAAGCTTGTGTTTTTTTTTCAATGGCAACATTGAAGAAATTATTTATATGGTACAATCATAGAGTTGTGTCTTATGATACAATATCAATGATATGTAAATTAAAGAAATTCATCTATGAGCTTAAGTAAGACTCTCATTAATGAAAATATAAATTTCATTTTGATTATCTCATTTGGTTTTAAGATAAATTTGGTTGACAGTTGTATATATAACAAGTTCAGTGGGAGTAAACCAAGTGACACTCATTTTGCTAAAGAAGATAAATATTATCTTACTCAATGCCCTAAAAGTAACTTTAAAATTTAGAAAATACAAAATATTCTCTATACATAAGCTATTGAGAATCTAATTTATACTTAAGTATATATGCATTCGGAAATTGTGTACATTATTGGAATGTTAGACAGATATTTGAAGAATCATATTATGGACCATTGGATAGCAGCCAATGGGGTTATGAGATATCTTTAGAGAACAAAAATTACATGCTCACATGTTGGGGTTCTGGTAAGTTAGAGATCATTAGGTTTACAGACTTCGATTCTAATAGAATATTGATGCAAAAGAATTTTGTCACTTGAGCTGCTAATTGTAGATTGAATAGAAAGACCACTTTAGTTATTTTGTGACAATAAATATGCATTCATTTATTCTATAAACAATAGGAACATTTCAAATTTGAAGCACATAAATATTATGTTCCTAGTTGTTAAAGAAAATTTAGAGTGGTTGTGTGTCTATAGAGCATGTTGGTACAAACTCCATAATTGCGCGCATATTAAGAAACTGTCACCCCAGGTCTTTCATGAGCACACTACTCATGTGGGTGTAATGTTATTTAAGGATACTCGGTTTTAGTGGGAGTTTGTAATTTTGAAAAATGCTCATTTGTTTTAGACATAATTTCGGTTACTTCAGTTTAAGGATATTTTAAGATTTTTCTGCAGAAATAAAGTTCTTTTGGTTTATGCACACTCTGAATTCAGTAAAGTTGATCTCATTAAGGCTTAGGAGGACCAGTTGGAAATAGACATGTATGGTTCACATTTCATGTAATTTTCCATGCTACACATCCATGATTGATCTATGTCATTTGACTATATTTGTATACGTGACCATTGATGGGTCCAGTCATGATTGATATGGCGAAGACCGCTTTGATCCTATATGGATATAGTTGATGGACGAGATTGTTATAGAATACCTATTATATAATAGCAAAATTTTGAGCTCATAAGGTTGTACATTTATCAGGAAACATATGTTGCCCAAGTGGGAGATTGTTGGATTAAAATCTGCAATTGTGGGCACATATGTAAAATGTATGTTGCTATTATAAAGTATGACACAAAATAAAGTGACCAATTAAGTTAAGCGTGTCATAGGTATTAAAATGTCATGAAAATAAAAGTGTAGATACCATAAGATATATTTATAATTCAATGAGGGGCAGAGTTATAAATATTTAATAGTTGATTTAATAAATCAACTATATAAAGAGGTAGTGGTCCCCAAGAAATAGGTTAACTTGTATTACTCTTGTCCCCGTCAGAGAGTTTTTACGGCAAGGGCTAACCTATCTTCTTGGAAGATCACAACCACCTTTTAGGCGATCTTCATCAAAGGATTCAAGTTTTTCATCTATGGATTAATTCAGGTACGCTTCCGCTTTCGGTTTATTGTTCTTGATGATTTGACTTGATTGATCCTGGGTTTAGATTTCATATCTATTATAGTTTGGTTCTAACACCATCGTCAGGAAATTGAGTTTTACATAAATTATGTAAAATTAAATTAAATTAATACAATATCAGTTTATATATGACTTTTTTAGTTGTTTTTCTGGATTCTAAGGTTTCGTCCTAACTAATTCGAATTGATCCGCGTCGCACACATGATTTTAGTGGGTGAGCTTTCCAACGGGAATTTTTTACATACGAAACGCCTCGAATTCGAGACCTACTTAAGCAAAACCAAACTACTTACCACTTAGACTAGCTCGTTAGTTGTATTTGAGTTTTTTTTGAATACATGCTATTGATTTTCCTAATCACATTTAATTCAGTTTCAAATTTTCAATCGATCATTTAATACTCAAATTACTTTCAACAACTATACTTTCTAAACCGATTTCTTTGTACAATCCTCTTAGTTTGTTTGTTTTTATTTATTCTCTAGTGTTTTTATATTAGTCATTAAATTTTGTAAAAAAATACTAAAATTTTACATATAACACTCAAGGCTGTGTATAAAAAAATTATATAAATGATAAAAAAAAAATTGCATGGCGTTGGAAAAAAAATGGAAATTTGGAATACATCAAATTAGGTACAATTACAAAGGAATGTATAGGTTAAACAAGAATACGTAATCGTTTTGGAGACACGGTGAGATGGATGGCCGAGATTGCATTTCAAAAAGAATTAGCTTAAACTATAGCTTAGAGACTGTAGAACTAATGTTTTGATATAATAATTGAAAAAATGTTTTGGACTGATTTAAAAAGTATTTAAAACAAATTTTCAAAGTCCAAATATCTTGAAACAATTTTTAGGGATGTTTTTAAAAAAGTTTTACATGTTTTTCAAAGCCAAACTTCACAAAACTGTCCAGGCGTTTCGAAACACCTTAGGGCGTTTCAATACGGTGCATTCCAGTAGCAAAAGTGTTTCGATACAAGTATCGAAACAGACTTACCCTGGATAAGGATTTTTGCCCAGCGTTTCGAAACGGGCTATGCCGTTTCGATACGCATACGTGGCATTGACCACAACGGTCATAAACCCCAACAGCTATTTCCCAACTAACATTTAAATGCAGGTCGTTTCGATACGGGGACAGACGTTTTGAAACGGGTGTTTCAAAACGGACTAAAGCGTTTCGATACGGGTCCACGTCAGACTGCAACAGCTCTTTCTACTTAAAGGGTGTTTCGAAACGAGTTCGAGCGTTTCGAAACGGAGAGCTGCAGAACTGCATTTATGGTGGGAATTAAAGTCCTCAACAGCTCCAAATCAATCCCAACAGCTATAAACTCATCAAGGAATATAAAGGGACCTCCAAGCATCAAGTAAAGGCTAATGCTCATATTGTCAATCAACAAATGATCAAGAATTGTCTTAGAGCTTAAACTATCATTTATTGTATAAACAAACACCAGTGAGCCAAAATTGTCAAATTTGCTCAAGTGTTTTAGGTTTTGGGTGAGTGCTTCATTTGTGCAAACAAACACCTATTAGAGGGATTTGTGTTTACTTTATTTATCTCTTTGTAAAAGAGGGTTTGATAAAGGCTTTGGGTAAAAAGCTTGATCGGTGTAAAGGGTTTCCTCCTAAGCCTAGAAAAGGGGACGAATCAATAGTGGATTGATTGGAAATCCTTAGTGGGGAGCTAAGGTAGTGGATGTAGACCTTGGTTAGAAGGTTGAACCACTATAATTCATTGTGTCAATTTACTTTTTAGCTTTCACACCACCTCCACCCAAAATTCCACCTCTCCACCACTTGGTGAGCCACATCGGTTAAACGAATCGAGCTCCTCACAACTCAATAGAGACTCCGTTTAGTATTATTTTTTAAACCAGTTTTTGGAGCCAAAAGTTGGTTTGAAAGCAAAAACAATGTTAGACAGCTAATTTTTAAAGAAAAAACTACTTTTGAAAAGTGATTTTTAACTCAAACGCAAAAGCTAAATTTTTTTAGCTTTTGCGGTTGTAAAAGTGCTTTTGAGAGCTAAATTACAATTTTAACCTTCATTTGTTATTGTGTTTATTTATAATTTATAAATTTATAATTTTTTACGAATATATAATTAATAATTGCTTTTTAGTTTAAAAATAATATATATTTATTCATGTCAATTTTTTTAAATAAAATATTTAAATTTTATTATATTTTCATAGAATACGTACAATTGTTAAAAATATATATTTATTAAGGTTAAACTACATGAAATGCCACTAAACTTTAACTTTTGTATCGAACATACCACTAAACTATAAAATGATACTATTGTATCACTAAACATTATTTTTTGCTATTATTATACCACTGAACTTTATTTTTTGTTCAATCCAAGCACTCAACCGTTAAACTATAACGGACCGTTAAATCCAAAGCGACGTTGTTTTGGTATAGTTGCTTTAATGCCAAGAAGATAGACCAAAACGACGTCGTTTTGCTAGTAAAAAATTAAGAAAACACTGCATTTTAAGAGGATTGAACCAAAGACCTCTAAGAAGAAAGATTTACATCAAACCACCAAGGTAACTTAAAGACTTAATATAACCCTAACAAAAATAGTATATAAATAATACTGCAATTGAACTTAGTTTCATTTATCTCATGATATAATTTTATAACTATATTTAACTTTATAAATAAATACTATTTATAATTTATGTTACAAAACTAAAATATTGTTTATAATATATACAACTAAAGCCTAAATCATACATGTAACTAACTAAACTATAAACCCTAAACCCTAACTATATAATTAAATTTAAAATCTCAAACCCTAAATATATATACTTAAATAACAAATCTCAAACACAAAACCTTAAAATTAAAATATTATTTATAATATATATTAGGATTTGTAATATAAATTATAAATGATATTTTAGTTTTAGAGTTTATAATTTACGGTTTAGTTACATATATATAATTTAGGATTTTATTTATATATATGGTTTAGGGTTTAGTTACATATATGGTTTAAGGTTTGAGTTTTGGGGTTTATGGTTTAATTATATATATTATAAATTAGTTTTATAATATAAATTATAAATAATATTTATTTATAAAGTTAATATATTTATAAAATTAGTTCAACTGTAGTATTATTTATATATTATTTCTGTTAGAAATATATCAAGTCTTTAAGTTGGTTTTGTGGTTTGGTGTAAACTTGTTATCTTAGAGGTCTTTGGTTCAATCATTCTCAAATGTAACGTTTTCTAAATTTTTTTACTAACAAAACGGCGTCGTTTTGACCTATCTTAGGCATCAAAGCAACTATACCAGAACAACACCGTTTTGGATTTAACGATCCGTTACAGTTTAACGGTCAAATGCTTGTATTGAACAAAAACCAAAGTTCAATGGTATAATAATAGCAAAAAAACAATATTTAGTGGTACAATAGTATTATTTTATAGTTCAGTGGTATGTTCGATACAAACATTAAAGTTTAGTGGCATTTTATATAGTTTACTATAAAAATATTTTTATAATAATTTAAGCTGATATATTATAACATTAAAAAATTTAAATATCACTATATATATATATAACTTACAATATTACGTGTAAAATAATTATTTATATTTTTAAAAACACTTTTTCACACCAATATTAAAAACTTAAATTTTAACCCACCAAAATCATACTGCTTGACTGGTGTGACGATGATATCTATAATCTACCGATGAATGACAAGTGGATGGTCAATATTATTTGAGTAAATCACCAATTGAATAATGAAATGTGGCGACTCGGGATTGGTTGATTCTTTGATTTTCCCGCCTTGCAGCTGTAGCAGTAGCACACTGGGTTTTGTTCGGCTCCTAAACATTCCTTTGCTTCTACTCCTTTTCTGGATAGCCGTTTCGTACAATTTTTGGTTTTGGGTCAATTGTTTTAAATTCATGCCCGAAACTGCAGTTACCTATTTACCCCCCCCCCCCACTATAAATATATTTTGGGTAAACTATAATATTACTACTTCATTTTAGGTGTTCTTTTAGTTTTGACTATAAAATTATAAATTTTTTAATTATAACACTAAACTTTCTTAAATCAGAATTTTAGTCACTAGATCGTTACTTTTTTTTATGTCGCTACACTTGTCGATATCTTTCTTTTCTTTTTAGAAAATTACAACCTCAACTCGGCAAACATCGTCGATCAAATGTCGTTTGTGATAAAATTAGTACTAGAATATTTGCTTTTTTTTTCCTCGAAACTTATTCAAAATCGACGAAGATCTATCCGAACTTTTCGGCATTCTAATGCACCTGTCCATCGATTACCGTATGATGAAATTAGTTTCGATATATGTTGTTTGTCTTCTCAAAATAACACTTCTAACCTTCTGAATTTTTGAATGACCCCCAAACCCTTTAATTTCAAGGAAGCCCTGAATCTAAAAAAAATTGTGAGTTTTAAAAAGATTATAGAATAATATAAATCGATAGAGTGATTGATGAAAAGAAACAAATTAATCATTGTTTAAAGTTAACGCAAAAAATTATGAAGCTTCAAATTAGAAGAGCCATAGCTTTTGGTGAAGAAGAAGGGTGGCCACGTACAAAAATATTACTTTTGGCTTCTTCATAACTCACATAAAAAGCCACGCAATTAGACTATTAAAAAATAACTACTCAGTGTTTAAAAAATCAATTCGAGAAGTTTAGGATTATAATGAGGTAAATATTAAAATTATACACAAGCTTTGGTCAAATGTATATGAATTTTGGTTTTGTACAATGATATTCGAGTACCAAGTTATTTTTCCATCATTTTTTATAAAGTATTTGTTGAATTTTACAATTTCGGGTTTATAAAATAAAACTTAAATTCTAACCATGTTATTCTAAAAATAAAACCTCAACTTCTAAACTCTAAATCTTAAACCTAAACTTTAAATTATAACTATTATCCCTAATTTCTAAATCCCTAAACCTCTAAACCTTACACCTTAAAACCTAATTTTTAGTTTCTACTATCAGTGTATAAAATAATAATGTTATAATTTAAGGATATATAGGCCATGTTTGCTAAATAGCGGTTTGGACAAAAATTAGAGGTTTGAGGTATAATTAGAGGTTTGACTAGTCAAATCCGCTAATATTGATGTTTGGTAAATAACAGATTGAAATAGCGGGTTGGGGTGAAAAAGCTAATTTTGAAAAAGCTCCTAATATGAGCTTTTTGAGATTAGAGGTTTGATATTAGAGTTGTAATGACTCTTTTACCCTTAACAATTACCAAAATTTTCCAAATAACCTAAATTAAATAATAATATTTTTAATATAAATAATAACATATTAAATATTGGACTTATTTGTTGTTACTACTAATTTATATGGTGACATTTGTAAATTAATTTTATTTTTTTATTATCACATATTTATATGTGCATATAAAAAATTAATAATTATATAAATAATAAATTAATATATAAATCTTTCAAATATGTTTAGAAAATTTATATTAAAAATTATTTTTTACAAATCTAATTAATATTTATTAGATGCAAAATATTAATAACTGATAAATTATTCAAACAAGTATTAAATATAATCATGTTCTTATATGTCATTTTGTTTGTTTAAATAATCAAACAACTATCAGCTATCAGTTAATTTTACCAAACACTTTTATACAATCTGCTAGTCAAATCAGCTAATGCAATCAACTATTAGCTATCAGCTAATGTAATCTACTATCAGCTAATGTAATCCGCTATCCGCTAATTGCCAAACATGGCCATAATGCAATTAATTCCTAAAAAATAAATAGAGCAAAAAGAGGCGACACATCATTAACGCAATACAAATAAATAAAATTCATTTTAATCACTTTGTTAGACTTTTAGAAAAAGAAATTATTTTCAAAAAAATAAAATAAAATAAAAGAAGAATTAATAAAATAGAAATAGGCGGCAGTGATACTCCGCGTAAACTGTGCTTTTTCGGATTTTTGCCGTCTACTTTCCTTCCCATTGTTATTTCCAAACTCTCTCTCCGATATACTAAACACTCATTATCCACTCTAACTTTCATTTCTATTTCCCTAAAACTGAAGAATACCCCTCATTTCTATCTTTTTATTTTTTAATCTTTTCTCAGTTGCCGAACAAGTAGTCGGAGCCGTTCACCGTTGCTGATCCAGGATTTTGTGCTTCCGTCTCAGATTACTCGGTAACTTATTCGCATTTCTCATTTTTGTTGTTGAATTGATTTTTTTTAATAAAAAAACTTGGTTTGGGAGAGGTGGTTTGGTTGCGTGGTTCCGTTGATATTTTTAATCTTTAAAAGAGTTGAATGTTTGGTAGAGGCGTGATTATTGGTGAGTTTTTTTTTTCCTTCCAGTTTTAGTTTTATTTGCTTACCTTCGAATTTAGTCTGGAAAATCTCATGTATTGTCATCACTCCTCATTATTTGTTAGAATGTATAGGAATTTCTTCTCCCTTTGTTTTTCTTTATTTTTTTAATCTCTGTTTCTTATTTTAAAAATATTCTTCCGCCTTCTCTCTCTATCGCATATATCGACTGTTAAATACCTTTTTAAGTCCTGAAATTTTTTATTTTTAAAATGTCTATGAATTTTTGGATTTTTGAGAGGTTGTAATATGGATTTCTGATTGCCGTGTAATGGGGTTAACCTTGATTAAAGATTTGATTTCATTTCGTTGGACCTTGTTTTTTTTTACTCATTCTCTATTGGATTTCAGTTACTTAGAGTAAATGCTTGGTAGATTCCTATGCCTGGAAGGCTTATTTCTGGATTTTCATTGTGCTTTCGAGTCTTAATTTATATGTTCTTTATATTGATTTTTGACTTTTATCTTGTTTCTGACATAGTTTCTATTGCACTTTCAGAAAAATTGGCTGGTCGGTTTACAGCTGCTAGTCTTCTTCCTTGAGCTTCTGTTTGGGTTTTTGTTGGATTATGTCTGCTGACACCATGATGAATGTTTCTAATGGCAATGGCAACGGCAATGGCAATGGCAATGCACAGCCTGATCCACAGCGGACTTATCAAGTTGTTGTGGCTGCCACTAAAAATATGGGTATTGGTAAGGATGGGAAGTTGCCTTGGAAATTGCCTTCTGATCTCAAGTTCTTCAAAGATCTCACTCTGACTACATCAGACTCTGGGAAAAAGAATGCGGTAATAATGGGTAGAAAAACATGGGAAAGTATTCCCCTTCAGCATCGGCCTCTTCCAGGTCGTCTTAATGTTGTTCTGACTCGGTCTGGAAGTTTTGATATTGCAACTGCTGAGAATGTTGTTATATGCGGAAGTATGACCTCTGCTTTGGAATTATTGGCTGCGTCGCCTTATTGTCTTTCAATCGAGAAAGTTTTCGTCATAGGTGGTGGCCAGATATTTAGGTGCAGAACCTAGTTTTTGAATGTATTGCAAAATCTCTTGTTCAATTATTCTTCTCCCCATCTCTTATATGCCCCAACTTATAATGCAGGGAGTCCCTTAATGCAGCTGGATGTGATGCTATTCACATTACAGAAATTGAGACAAGCATCGAATGTGACACTTTTATGCCTGCTATTGATTCCTCTGTATTTCAGCCATGGTGCTCTTCATTTCCTTTGGTGGAGAACAACATTCGGTACTGCTTCACAACTTATGTTCGTGTGAGAACCTCAACAGTTGAACACAATAACCAGAACTGTGACCTGGCATCTGATAATAAACCAGATACTGATAAGTTTGAGGTAAAGAAGTTCTCTTTCCTGCCCAAGACGATTTTTCAGAGACACGAGGAGTATTTGTACCTGAATTTGGTTCAAGATATCATCTCTGATGGTAATCTTAAGGATGACAGGACTGGGACTGGTACTTTATCAAAGTTTGGTTGCCAGGTAATCTATCTATCCTTGTTGAAGTCCTGCTTTTTTTTTTGCTTGTGGAAATAGGTTTCCATTGATCTTTTTTTTTGTTTATGATTGCTGATTTGGATATATTTTGTTTTCCATAGATGCGGTTCAATTTGCGAACAACATTTCCACTGTTGACAACCAAGGCATGTATATTATCATTTTTATTATGTTTATGCAATGGAGTAATTTCTTTTGAATTTGTTTTCAATGTTAAATAGACGGTGAAAGTGATTTTTGTAAGTGTTTGCTTCGTCTGCAGAAAGTATTTTGGCGAGGTGTTGTTGAAGAGTTGCTCTGGTTCATCAGTGGTTCAACAAATGCCAAGGTGATAATTTCTTGAGCAACATACTCCATTACATTGCTAGACATCTTTATGCTCTGATGGGATGGAGTTGCTGCTCTTCTCCACTTTTTTCTCGACATCTGATTGGTCCATTTATTTTGCTTGGGCTTTCAAGCATTATTGTCTTTCAAATTAACTGATCCGATTTGCAGGATGGCTGAATTAGCAACCACTGATTTTCTTTTGATATATGAGAGCTGAGGGTTATAATTCGTTCTAAAATATTTGCATCACTAACAGGTACTTCAAGAAAAGGGCATTCACATATGGGATGGTAATGCATCCAGGAACTTTCTTGATAGGTAAGCATTCTTTGATTCTTTTTCTATCAATTTCTCGTTGAACTAAGTAAGGTTTTCTTCTTGTTACTAACTTGTGTTTGAATTGCAATCTCAGCATTGGGATGACTAATAGGGAGGAGGGTGACTTGGGACCTGTGTATGGCTTTCAATGGAGACATTTTGGCGCTAGGTTGGTGGAACTTTTACTATACTTTGCTGGTGAATGCTGATCCTTTTTTCTGCAAGATGTTTTACTTGCATCTATGATACTTTCCAGGTATACTGACATGCATGCTGACTACACTGGACAAGGATTTGATCAGTTGTTAGATGTTATCGACAAAATTAAGAACAATCCAAATGATAGAAGGATTATACTCTCAGCTTGGAATCCTTCTGATCTCAAACTGATGGCACTTCCACCTTGCCACATGTTTGCTCAAGTTCGTATTAAGTAGTGAACTTATGTCTCTTTATTTTGTACTTAATATTTTCCGATATGAATGTTGCAGTTCTATGTAGCCAATGGGGAGTTATCTTGCCAAATGTATCAGCGTTCTGCTGACATGGGCTTGGGCGTGCCATTTAACATCGCATCTTATGCTCTCCTCACATGCATGATTGCTCATGTTTGTGGTATGTTGTCATTGAGACCAATACTTTGTTTATGAATAATTGAGTTGCTAGAATGAATCATATTAGATGGATATCTGTAATTATTTTATGTCAATTAGTTGGCTGAAAGAGTGGCTTTGTCACGACATTTGTTGTGGTGAATTATACCTGCACATTGATTCAATGGGTTTATTATGTTGTTAGAGGGTACTAGACTTGCACTTCTAAAGAATGAATGAGCAAATGAGACCAAAATGAATAGAAAGCATAACTTGAACTGCAGGAGAGCTTCATGCTTGATTATAATAAGATTAGATTAGATCGTTAGTGGTACCTGCTTCTCTTAGACTGCAATCCTGCTCTTGTAAGAACGTTTCTTAATCTCTTCGATTGTGTACAGATCTTGTTCCTGGTGATTTCATCCACGTGCTTGGTGATACACATGTTTATAGCACTCATGTTAGGCCTCTTCAGGAGCAGCTTCAGAAACCGCCAAAGCCTTTTCCAGTGAGTATAGTGAACTAATCTTAAAACCATGCAATTTTTGTTCCTCTCTTCTTTCAACCTCGTAATTTCTAAAGCATTTTCTTACCATATTGAAATGCAGATTTTGAAGATCAATCCCGAGAAAAAGAACATAGATTCCTTTGTGGCATCTGATTTCAAACTCATAGGCTATGATCCTCATGAGAAAATAGAGATGAAAATGGCTGTCTAGAGCTTTGTTTTAGGTTCAGCAAACACAGGCTCCAGTCGAATTCTAGGCAGCATCTGCTCAGTTTTGAGGTAAATTTATGATCCTGTAAGCGTTCGTTTGATGATTAATTTCATTCAACTGATTTCTCTTATGCCATAATTAAATTTTGCGTGTAAACCGTAAAGTAATTTAGTTTAGGTGATTTATGATGTGAGAACCGGATACTAGGAGTCCTATGTGGTTGGTACAATCCTTGCTCATGAATATGCTTGAAGTACTCACGTCCGCCACATATTGGGACATGGTATGGGAAATATGAGCCTTCAATGACTCTCTAAATACATGGAATTACTTGGACTTGGAGAGGGAAAAATAAAAAATACCCTTGTTTGACACATTTTTATCCAGCACTCACATCTTACCTGAGTCTAATGTTTGTATTCAACTTTGTGAGATTGAATGTTTTGGTATAACTAAAAACATTTCAGGGCAATTTACTGGAGGCTTATGCTGATGTAGAGAGAGACACTGAAAACGATCCCCCCTTTAGTTGGAAGGGATGATATATTATTATATGTAGTAAGTGAGAATCCTTTAGTTCCACATTATTCTTGTACGGTGGTTCTAAAGAGATTTAGGATTACTGTATTTTTCTCCTCCTTTTTTAATGCTCTGCAATTACAATCTGAATTATTGAAAACATACTGAAATTTGGAAGACCAGAGTTGAGTGCTTTATTTGGAAATTCGTTTTGATGTTGTTGGATGAATTAATTAGATTTGTACTTTATTGGACGGACTCACGTGCAAGGAGCAATTTGTATAAATACACTTTTATATCCTCATCTTCATCCCCCACCCTATTTTCTACTAAAATTCTTACATCAATTCCCAACAATCCATCTTTCCAACCCAACAAACATATCTACCTAATTTCTATGAAGACCGTAATTACTGAATTTTTAGGTAACTCTCTTTCTTCTCTAAAATCGAAAAACTTTTAATTCATTTTTGTTACAACCAATACTTTCATAATAAGTCGGTCAAAATTCTGATGAACGGAACCATTATTGATCAATCTCAATGGTGAGAATGCTAATATAGTTTGGTTTCAAGTTAATTTGACGATTAACAATGGTAGATCAAAGATTTTAAATTTTAATTTCGATCTTTTGATTTACTATTGTTAATTGTTAGATTAACTTGAAACTAGATTAGGTTAATCTTCTCATAAAATAGATCTTTTTCACTATTTGCCTTACTAACAATTGTAAGTTTTAAAATTACTGTTAACATGATATGTTAACATTTCTAAACCACAGTGACCATAACAAAAATGAATTAAAAATTTAGTGATCGTAATAAAAAAATTATTTCAATGACCAAAATGAAAATATACTAAACGTTGAGGGATTTCTAATGTACTTTACTCTTTATTTGTTGGGTATTATGATGCAAGTGTGAGTTTGGGGCTTTGGGCTGTATTCAACTAACCCAAACCCTAGTCTGACTCTAAAACCATCATTTTGCCTCCTCAATTCCTTCATTCTAAGCTAAAAGCGCCTCATCTCTTCCCTTCTTTCTCCACTTTCAGCAGATCCCAATGGTTTGTTCATCTCCCACTTTTCCTTCTTCAACACAATCCCATTCATTAGTGTTGTTTTACATTCACAAACTCTCTGTTTTTGCAGGCCCCAAAGAAAGACAAAGCCCCTCCTCCATCATCCAAGCCTGCAAAGTCTGGAGGTGGCAAGCAGAAGAAGAAGGTCGATTCCTTTTATGCTACCACCAAACAACTGGGTTTGATTTTGTAATTATGCACTTTTAGTTTTAGAGTTAGATGTGATCTGGGTTTCTCTTTAACAGAAGTGGAGCAAGGGAAAGCAAAAGGAGAAGGTGAACAACATGGTGCTGTTCGACCAAGCTACTTATGACAAGCTTCTCGCCGAAGCTCCTAAATACAAGCTCATCACTCCCTCTATTCTCTCCGATCGTTTGAGGGTACATTACATCTCCATGTTTATCATTTTTATGTAATTCTTGCCGTTCAGTGGTTATGTCAGGTCTTTTTAGTGTTGAATCAGGGGAATTTGGGTTTTCGGATAATGGGATTTTTCAGGGATTTTGCCAGTTTTTTTATTTATTATAGCGCCTAATATAGCTTACAAAAGTTTAATGTTCATATTGCCCCTTTCTCTAATTAAGGTTTTCGACATACACTCCATTCATTGTGCTAGTGTTAGACGTTCTTTTCTTATATTTGGCTGCTTCTAAATGCATTTATGAATTCTATTACATGAACCTGCATTCGGCCATGTAAGTCAAGTATTGTTTTGTTTGTGCCTTGCTTGGATTTGGATAAAGCGATTTTCAGGTATTTATCCAGGTTTTTTTATTATATCTTAATGGAAGCTAAAATACCATTGAAGTTTCAATCTAAAGTACCTTTGGGATGAACTCTTGTTTAATATGACGGTGAAGCATTTTTTCTTTCGAAATGACTGTTTCTTTAATTAAGGTTTTCGGCATGCACTTGTGCCATTGTGCTGTAGAGTTAGATGTTGGTTGTTGTTTGGGTTATCATTCTTTTTATATATGTGTGCTTCTTGATGCATGTGTGAATTCATATTACATGAATTTGCATTTGGCTATTTGAGTCTATTTTTTTGTCGTGCTATAGAGTTAGATGCTGGTCGTCATTCAGGTTACTGTTCTTTTATATGCTTCTTGATGCATGCGTGAATTCATGTTACATGAATCTGCATTTGGCCATTTAAGTCATAACATTGTTTTGTTTGCACCTTGCAGATTAATGGATCACTCGCGAGAAAGGCTATAAGGGAGTTGATGGCAAGAGGGTCGATTAGGTTGGTTTCCGCCCATTCGAGCCAGCAGATTTACACTAGGGCAACAAACACCTAGATCTTTTTGCTTAATTAGTTATATATAGTATTGCCTTTGCAGAGTTTGATTTATGCGAATAATATATTTTGGTTGTTAAGAGACTTGCCATAGCTCCAGAGTGTTTGTTTTGCTGTGGTTGAGACTTTGTTGGCATGCTTTTTGCTGCTCAGTTTAACATCTTCCCCTACCATGCAAATCCCTTTCCAATTTATGTTATTTTATTAAGTCATTATTTTATATCAACTTTAATTAGTTTTTTATAATATTGTTTTAAGTCAATGATACCATTAGTGTTATTATATTTACAACCATATTGTAATTAGAAGAGTAAGCAAAATCTTTAAAAAGTTGTCCAAAAATATTAGAAAATGGCATAGGAAGAAAAGGCGCAGGGCAAATTCCATATTTAGTCGATCAACTTTTAGAGTGTTTCTATCCTGGTCACTGTTACTAAACCTTTGAATTTCACTTGTTTAGGTCACTCGACCATTAGTTCTTTGACACCGTTTTAACAATTTTGGTAAATCTATATAAAAACTATTGAAACTTTCCTTTCAAATTTAGATTTTCAAACTCTCAATGATTCACCGAGTCATGGTTTTTTTTTTTCTTTCAAATTTGAATGGTGAAAAACTTGAGGAGGAAAAAAGTAATATATCATGATTTTATGCTGATCAGACGATGAATATTAGAGATGAGACCTAAGATTGAAGCTTTGACTTGAGTTTTATTGGTTTTGAGGAAAATTAAACTAAGAAGAAAGAGAGGAGAAAATATGTGGTATTAGTTACGTTACAACGAGGACTAACGACGATCAAACAATAATGATTTAAATAAGCATGATTTGAAAGTTTAATAATAAAAATAAAAATTTCTATAGTTAGGTGACAAAATAGAAATATGTTTAAAGTTGGGTGGCTAAACAATGTAGTTTACCCAAAAGGCGTAAAGGCTCCGTTATTTACAATGACTCTACAGACTACAACCCCGTTCAAGGCTTCAAGCCGCGTCACTGTCCCGTTCAACAGTGTTAAATAAAAAAAATGGAAAATACTTATAAATTAAAAAACCATCTCCAAACGGTTCTTCTTCCTCTCTTCCTCTTGTCAAAACAGATATTTTATTTTCCCCTCAGAGTCCGTAGCTTAACAACGGAAAGTCAGGTCAGCCTTCTTTACACTCTAAAATATTTTATTTATTGGTTTGGATGATGTTCTTATGAATTTCAAAATTCGTATATACGGGTACTTTTTGTTATGGATCTTGGTTTTCAAAGCTTAGTTGGTTTAATAAGCTCTACGTTGTTTGGTTGGTCAGAAAGCTGAGGGAAAGCTTTGAGATATCATGTTCTTTTGGTGATTGTGTTTGATTAGTTATTGCCTTATAGTTGATGGGAGCTTTTGCTTTTTGTATTTTCCCCTGTTTCCAGATTCTGGACATGAACTTTTCATGCATTTTCTTGCTAAACAAACATTGGATTAGGTTTTTCTATTGGATTCATTGATTGAAAATGTCTAGCTGATTTGTTTTATCTCTGTGTTTAATAAAGTATTGAGCCAATGCTTGTTTAGTTATAACTATGATGTTTTCGGGAAGCTAATTAATCTTTGTGCTTAACTTTATTGGATTTTGATGCAGGCTTTGTATTGGAGCTAATATTGAATGGAAGGAATTGGAGGGGACGGTGCATCTGCCGCATCGCCTTTGTCTCAACGGGGGCACGATGCTTGGAGGATGTATCAGTATTATCTGGACAAGACTACACCTCATGCAGCTTATAGGTGGATTGGAACCCTTGTTATAATGGCTATATACTGTTTACGGATTTATTATGTTCAAGGCTTCTACGTAGTTTCGTATGGCCTTGGGATCTACCTGCTGAATTTGCTAATAGGATTTTTGTCACCTCTGGTTGATCCTGAACTTGAAGTTTCAGATGGTCCTTTACTGCCAACAAAAGGGTCTGATGAATTCAAGCCATTTATCCGAAGGCTACCCGAGTTTAAGTTCTGGTAATTGAAAATTTATCTTTTGTTTATGTTCTGTATTGAATATATATGTCACAGGAGGTGTTTATGATATCTTCTATGAGGCAACAACACTGTCTTATCTTCTAGATAATATGCGGAAAAAATATTGTCTGGTTAATGTTGTGATCTTTAATGCCTTTTCATCATTGATGAAACATGGGAAATGTTAGCATTTTAGTGAATGATTTATGATTTTAACTTAAGATGGCTTATTTTATTGTGGGCATGATGTGTTTAGTTAAGGTCTTGGTTATAGTTGTTTACGGTTTGGGGTTTTTAAGTCTCTTGACGGAGTTAAGAAAAGATTGGTATGTAATAACTTCCTTTCCTGTGTTAACTTATTGGAAGGCAAGATGGCATACTTTGTTCTAACTGCTGCCTCTTCAGCATTCTTGCTGAACCAGCAGATAGTTTCTATCTAGCAATATCACCAAACAATTTTGCACTACATGCTCGTTCGAGGTTCGACAACCGGCAGAAACAGTGTTCTGCTTCGAGTTTCTGATTCTGGAAATGTAGGAGCATCTGCTTGAAAGCTTTTGCTGTTATCTATCAATTTCATTTGCCATTGCATTACCTTGAATTGTCAATCACTCAATCTCATGCATATCACTGTTTCTTTAAAATGTATAACTTTTTTCTTTCTGTAAAGAATTACAGCTTAGAAAAGTATTTTCTATTCATAGTGTAGAAATGTGTTTGGGGATAAATGGAGGAACTTAGAAATACTGACCATACCCGTGTCTGTTTCATACTTGCATCCGACACTGACGAGTTCGTGTAACATAGCTGGTGGTGACTGGTGAGTGGACCTATGTCATCATTTGCCAATTTCAATCAAACTGCTTCAACCATTTGGAAGTTTGTTGTCTTGCTTAAGATTTATATGAATTTGTACTTAATGAATGGATATTTACAAATAAATATAATATTTCCTCTGTTTAATACCCTTTGCAGGTACTCCATGACAAAGGCTTTCTGCATAGCATTTGCAATGACTTTCTTTTCTGTACTCGATGTTCCTGTCTTTTGGCCTATACTGCTTTGTTATTGGATCGTTCTCTTTGTCCTTACAATGCGGCATCAGATTGCACACATGATCAAATACAAGTATATCCCATTCGACATCAGAAAACAGGTCAGCTTCAATTAAGAAAAACTGTTTTCGTAGCTGCAGCTAATAAAAAAAGACAATATGTCTATGGGGTTATTGTATGCTTGAAAGATAAGGTTATTTTCCTTATTGTTTATAGAAATACACCGGCAAGAAAGCTTCTGCAAGTAGCAGTCGCTCTCGTGGGGATTGAAGTCGAAAAACAAGAGGTAGCATCCCGATGACAGATTCGTGATGATTGATTTTTCATCTTCAAAGTAGAAGGCTTGCTGTTAGGGATTTTTAACATGCAGTCACTACAAACATAGGTTTGTTGTCTTGGCCGTGCTGACATCCCAAGAACTGAAACTTGATACATGGTGATGAGGATTTGATCAAAGTTTTTGAGGTTATTTGTACATGTTTTCACACTTTTATGCTAGTAGTCACCGTTGGCAGATTGTAATTTGTAGGTCTTATTTTTATTTTTTTACAAATGGTGTTCCAAATTCAAAGCAAAACTAGACTGCCATTTTGAATTGAGATAAGTTCATGTTTTTTAGACTATTGTTGGATACAAATATACGGGCTTGCTTCAATTTTTAAGTTTTTTTCTTTAAATTTAATTTTACATATTTTGAAAATTGTATTTACATTTATGCTCACATCTGTGTTTTGAGTGTAGGTGTTTTTAAAAAAGAAATATCTTTATTTTTTATATACAAATTCACACATTAAATTATCAAATTTGTGACTCAAACACCAATTACGGTATGAATTCATTACTAATTTTAAATTTGTAAATTATAAACAGTTTGAACACGAAAGTTTGAATTGATTTTCAAGTTTTTAACTTTTGAACAATAAACCACTCAAATAATTAAAACTATTTACTTTATCACTTTCACTGCATTAAATGAAAATATTGGGATTGGTTGAAAGTACATAATGTCACGGTGCTATCGCGTGATAGACGAGACCGTGACGAGATGCTTGATGGTTGTGCTTAATGCAGGATGCGGGATAGCAATAAGAATGTAGTACGTGCCGTACAGCCGTCCAATCCTCGAATGGGCGTGCTGGTTAGGCACCACACTGGTCGGGAGTTGTCCCCGCTTCCCTGATGAGCTCATGGGAGGGCGAAACCAGTAAGCATCGTGGTGGAAAAAGGCTAAGCCTGGGGCGTGTGGGAGCCCTGGGTTGCGGCACGGGGGAGATGTCCCTGCGCCAAGACTCTGACCCCGTGACAGATGGTATCAGAACAGGACTGTGTGCTAGCTGTGAGTTTACCAAGCGCTCCTTGTGCTGCGTAGCGAGTCAAGTGGACGAGCATGTGTCTCGCACCCTAATGAGAGGGGGTGTTCGCGAGTGGGTCCTCTATAAAGAGATTGAGACAAGGTCGGGTAGGCAGGAAGCCACAACGAAAGTTCGCCAAGCACTCGTAACCGCATGTGTCGGAGCCTCAGTGAAGAGAGCGAGCAGGCAGGGAATTGCACACGAGATCTGGGTTAATTCCTCAAAAAAGAGGGAAAGAGTTTTCTCCCCATGCACGAGGGCGTGCATGAATTGAGTGGGGGAGATTGTCACGGTTCTATCGCGTGATAGGCGAGACCGTGGCGAGATGCTTGCTGGTTGTGCTTAATGCAGGATGCGAGATAGTAATAAGGGTGTAGTACGTGTCGTACAACCGTCCAGTCCTCGGATGGGCGTGCTGGTTAAGCACCACACTGGTCGGGAGCTGTCCCCGCTTCCCTGATGAGCCCATGGAAGGGCGAAACCAGTAAGCATCGTGGTGAAAAAGGCTGAGCCTGGGGCGTGTGGGAGCCCTGGGTTGCCGCACGGGGGAGATGTCTCTGTGCCAAGACTCTGACCCCGTGACAATAACATAAGCATCTTGAACAATAAAACGTTGCTATAAGTTATAAATCCTTATATTTACAATAAAAAATGGTAATTATTCAATATCGGTGGAAACTAAATTTTTTTTGCAAACATCTTAGTTTTAGGGTTTAGAAATTTATTTTAGGGTGTAAGATTTATGAGTTTATATTTAGAGTTTTACAATTTAGGGATAGTTGTTAGAATCTACTGTTTAGGGTTAAAATTTAAGGTATATAGATTAAAACTAAATTACTTACCATATTACCTTACAAACTAAACCCTAACCTTTAAACTCTAAATTATAACCCTAAACCTTATATTCTAACAATTATTCTTAAATTCTAGACCCAAACACCTTAAAATGAATTCCTAAACTCTAAAATTAAGACAATTATAGAAACTTTTAATTTCCACCGTCAGTGTATTGAATATAAATCCATAAAAAATACGGCTTAAGGGTATAAGAAGCCCTTGAACTTTTGGAAAAAATTCAATTAAGCCCTTGAACTTTTTTTTGCACCCAATTAAGCCCTTAAGCCAAGAAATTTAATCAATCAAACCCTTGAAACAATAAATTTAATCAATCAAACCCTTGAAACAATAAATTTAATCAATTAAGCCCTTTGACCAATTTTGACCATTAAATCTAAATATATTTTTCGATCCGCTATTGCAGTGCGCGCGTGTCACAGTGTTTCCACTTGACATTTTTCAAAAATTTTATTTTAATTAAAAATTTCTTTAAATGTTCTAAAAATCTTATAAATTTATAAAAAATATTTTTTGATTTTTTTTTTGCAAATGCATCATGATAGAACTGTAGTGTATCATATGTCGGTAATAACTGAAGAAAAAAATTATCAATATTTAATGGTCAAAATTGGTCGAAAAGCTTAATTGATTTAATTTCTTAGTTCAAAAGTTTAATTTGGTGCAAAAAAATTAAAAGACTTAATTATTTTTTTAAAGTTTAGGGTTTTTTTTTTTTAAAAGCCTATTCTATTTCTACTTAGAGAGGAGGAGGAAAATCTAGATAAATACAATACTTCTAAGGGAACTTGAACTCGAAACTTAAGAAGAAGGGAGTAGAGTATGTGAATTCAAAACCTTAATGGAGAAAGATGGCATCTCCATGATTGCCTTTAAAGAGTTAATTACACGTTTCTCAATTATGAAGTTGATTTTAAATTAGTCTCTATTTTTTTAATATTTCAGTTTTATTTTCAAACTATGAATATCATTTTATATTTGTCTTTAAAATTTTCAACATTATAATTTATCATTAAATTATGATTTTTTATTTTAAATTGTTCTTTAAATTTTTTAACATTTTAATTTCGTCCTCAAATTATTAGTATATGCTAATCATATCTAATGTTAATAAAACAATAAAATTTGTTAATTTTCATGTAAACACTATATGTATTATGTAATAATATGATATGACAAAAACTATAATTTGAAGATGAAGTTGAAACGTTAAAAAAGTTTTGATACCAATTTAGAATGATGGTCATAATTTGGGATGAAATAGGAATATTTAAATTTTGGGAACCAATATAAAACGGGAGCCATAATTTAGGAACGAGGTTAAAAATTAAAAATTTAAGGACCAATTTAAAATGGGAGTCATAGTTTAAGACGTGTAATCAATCAACTCAAATCAATTAAATATTTTTCTAATTTTTTATTTAATACAAATCATTGGAGTACAAGTAGTATTAAATCCAACCAAAAGAGACATTGTAAACTTTCAAATGACCATCATTACAGTATTTAAGGACCCATTAAGTTTAAACATTTAAGCACTTAAGAAAATGAACACTGAAAATTGACTGATAAATCCATTACAGCATAAGCTCCACTGGATACCTATGAATGCAACCTTCCCAGGGATTACCAGGCGAGGCCTTAACATTCTTGAGGGCCAACCAAACTGCGCTGTTACATTTGAACCCGCTTCCAAAAGCAATCTGCCAAACACGGTCCCCCTTACGCATCCGGCCCTTCGCCTCCGTATAGGCCAGCTCGTACCAGATCGAACTCGACGAGGTGTTCCCGAACCGGTGGAGCGTCATACGAGAGGCCTCAGCGTTCACCGGGAGAAGCTGCAAATTCTTCTCGAGCTCATCGATCACGGCCCTCCCTCCGGCATGAATGCAGAAGTGATCGAACGCGAGCTTGAAATCCGGGATGTAAGGCTTGATTTTCGAATTGAACCTCCTAGCAACAAATGTCACAAAGAACAAAAGTTGCTCACTTATAGGAAGAACAAGGGGACCCAATGTAGTGATGTTGGTCTTGAGTGCATCACCAGCAATTGACATCAAATCTTTAGACAAAGTAACACCAGTTTTCCCAGCTTCATCTTGCTCCTGTTGAACGCATTTGAACGCCTTATCATCGGCTCCGATATGTGTCCTCACCGCATGAACGAGCTTATACTTGCTCCGGCTTCGGTCCGCCGACCTATTCGACAACAAAATCGCGGCACCCCCGACTCGAAACAAGCAATTCGGGATCAACATTGATTTTTTGTTACCGAAATACCAATTCTGTGTGATGTTTTCAGTGCTAACAACAATGGCATAGCTATTCCTTTGATCTTGCAACATGTCCTTAGCAAGATCAATGGCTATAACACCAGCACTACACCCCATGCCCCCAAGATTAAAGCTCTTAATATTACTCCTCATCTTATACTTATTCACAATCATTGCAGACAACGAAGGAGTTGGATTGAACAAACTGCAATTAACGACAAGGATCCCAACATCTCTTGGCTTGACATTAGTGTTGGCAAAAAGGGTATCTAAAGCACCGAAGATCACCTGTTCTGCCTCTTGTCTTGCAGCCGCCATTGTCGGTCTCGGGGGAAGGCAATGCATTGCTTCAGGTGCACATGTTTCTTCTCCAAGACCCGATCTTTCCAAGACCTTGCCTAGAAAATCCAAAGAGGAATCATCGAAAGCACCCATCAGCTTGCAGTGTTCCATGAACCGGTGGTGCTCGACTTTGAGATGCGAAGGAGGGAGATAACAAGAGTAGTCCACCAAGTAAACGGGTCTTTTTCGGGTCATGATGTAAACGGTTGACCCGATCACGAAGAGAGCGAAGAACACGGTGGCCGTGACAAGGTTGTGTTCAAGATGAAGCCAGAACCGGTGGGCGTCGTCGAGGCTCCACCTCGATGCTTCGACGACGGTGAAAGCCATTACAGGGATGAAACAAAATGATAAAATATGAGTTATTAAATAATGGTAGCCGAGTTTCACATACTTGAAGTTGACACTCGGTAAGAAATCAGGCAACCTCCCTTGTTGCCGGACCTGGACGCGAACGCAGTTGTTGGAACTATTCTCTGCACTTTCCATGGTGATGAGTGATTGAAAAGTTTGGGGTTTCTTCCGGAACAAGAAAAGAAAACTTGGATTTTTGTTGAAAGAAGTAAAAGGTTGATGAAATGAGTTGAGTTTTGCTTGTGAACCAAAAGGGATATATATACAGATATAGAAGCAAGCCGGGCGGCTAGTCTAGTGAGTAGTGACTGACATGACTTAGGAAAATCATTAATACATCCTTTGAAGTTTTCAAAAATTTTATTTAACACCCTCAAAATATTAGAAAATTTATTTTGTTCGCTTAAAATTATTAAATTTTCACGTTAATATATATTTGTATCTATTTATAATTTAATTTAAATTAATATTTCTATAATATACAATTTATATTGTCATAAAAGAAATCACAAATAATAAATGGATTAATATGCAATTTAAAATTATTAAATTATTTTTAGTTTTCAACGTCAATATATTAAATATAAATTCACAATAATATGTGAACTTAAAGTTATTTTTTAAAATAATGTTTTTTTCTTACAAGTAAAAGCTTCAAAATTACTTAAAATCAATAAAATATAATTGATATACACACACAAAATTAGTCTTTTTCTTGAGTTTTTATTTCAATTTATATTTTATTATACTATTTTCGTTTTCCTTTAATTTTTTTTAATATTTTTAAATAAAATAAAGTAAGAAAATTACATCGGAGGAAAACAAAATATGATATTCTGTCTAATTTTTTGAAAATTAAAATTTTTAAATATTTAAGGGCAAATTCCTATTAATTTGCTCAATATTTTTGGAATTTCATTTACGAGATGAGTTCAGAATATGCCACTATAATTTTCCATAAAGTCACATATAAGATATATGATTTTATAGATAGAGTTACTTCTGAAATTATTTCGATGTTGACCTCCTCAAAGTAGGATATCTAGTTATGCCACGGTATAAAAGATTTTTTTTGAATGTCTGAACTTTAATAATTAGGGTTTATTGTGTAACTCCTTATCACATATTTCTATCATTTTAAAAGTTTTTTTGAATTGAAAGAAGCCTATATCAAGGCTTATGTGAACTCAGGAGGATCGTATGAAGCAGCAAGAAGATCTACAGTGAGCCCGGAGCAAGTTCGGCAGGGGGAGAAGTAAAAGTTAGACCCGTTAAACTTGACCCGAGACCCGATCCGATTTATTCGAAATGAGACCTAAAATCAGCCTGAATATGATGACTCGAATTTGATCCGAAACCCGAAATAAACCGAACGGAACCGAAACTGATTCAAATTTTAGTTGAACTGAAAATGAATCCGAACCAATTTTCAACCGAACCGAATGCAACCCGAAATAAAGAAAATATGTTAAAATAATAAAAGAAAGATGAGATGTGAACTGTCGCACAACTCACCAAAAAGCCAAATATACAGGGTATATAAAGTCATACAGTGGCGGATCCAGATGGTGACTTGGGTGGGCCTGTGCCCACCCTGAATTTTTTAAACCTTACACATTTAGCCTCAATTTTCATAATTTTTATAAATTAGTCCTTAAATTTTATGACTTGTGCCCACCCTGAAATTTTGAAATTTTTATGATTTGTATCCATCCTAAAAATTGTTTTGATTTGTGCCCACCCTCAAAAAAATTTCTGGATCCGCCAGTGAAGTCATATATAGGATGAAAAAACCTAACTCAGCTTGAAAACCCGACTAAAACCAATCGATCTCCTATTAAACCGACATTGAGCCGACCCGAAATCAATCGACCCGAAAATAATTGACCCAATATTAACCGAACCGAAATTCAACCAACCTAAACCGATAACCGAACTAAAATCACCATAGACCCAAACTAAAACCGAACCAGACTCGAACCAAACTTAAACCGAATGTAGTCAGACCCGAACCGAACACCTCGTTTGCCACCTCTAGTAAAAGTCAACATGTATATTTTAAAAGTTAAATATAGAGAACAAATAAAACCGAACTTAAACCAAATGTAGTCAAACTTAAAATGACTCGAACCGAACGGCTAGTCTGTCACCTCTAGTAAAAGTCAGCAGGTATATTTTAAAAGTTAAATATAGAGAAAAGTAAAAATTGGAACCATTCCCTCACTCTTCAAATCGGCCGGACGATTTGAGTTTGTCATACAGTTAATCATGTTTTAGAAATGAATGAGAGGTGGGAGTTGGGGGTTGGGAGTTGCCTGATACATTAAAAGTCATTTCTTTTTCTGGTTTGCCAATCATCTTTGACTCTGGTGTTTTGTTATCCATTTCTGGAACACGACACAAGGACATGAACTTTGGGGTTGTCTGCTTTGTCCAAACTCTCAACATGGCTTGACGTAAGGGGTAATTAATGTTAAGGCCGTGTTTGGTTCTATTATTCATGTACAAATTTAAGAGGGGAGGGCCAAGGTCTCAACATGTCTCACTTGCATGGCTTGACGTAAGGACGAAATTAATGTTAAGGCCGTGCTTGGTTGTATTTTTTTGACCCATTTCATTATTTATGGACAAATTAATTAGATTTTAGACTTTTCCAACTAACTATTTTTTATTTATTATTTTGCACAAGTTCACTGAACAAGCTCCCAAATTAATTCCTAAACTTGGATTAGGTTAAAATATGCTATAAGTTATCTATTTACCAAAATGTCAAAAATTAATGTTACCAAAACATTAGGTATAACTACTACCATTAAACAACACTTAACTGCATATTCCTTGTTTGATTATACGGTTTTAGAAAGATTTTATCTTCAATATATTTAAAGTTATAATTACACATAAATAGCACACACATTCGAATAATTATCACCAAAACTATTTATTACAAAGCACAAGTAAATTATTAATTGAAATATTTTTCAATGTGAATTAAAATAACGAAAAAAGTGAGTTAAAAGAGTAGTCCCTATAATAAATCTCTGCATTATTTGATTTAAAATTCTCACGATGAGACACTAAATTCTTTAAATAAGTTCAGAAGTTCAGATTCTGACGCGGTAAACGAAAAGAATTGGGTTAAAAGTAATCCTCATAATAAATCTTTGTCCTACCTAATACGTATCTTAAGCAGCCGCCATAGTTCATGACAACAACATCCACAAATTGGGGCAAAAGAGTAGAATTTTAATCTTATCTTATATATGTGGGGCTAAGTCATACTATGATTTATGAATCTCATATATTGTGAATAAGTCATACTCATAGTCATACGTTACAGATTTTTAATTAATATAATTAGTACTAACTGTTTGGACGACATAAGCTAGACAGTTGAATAACTCATTAGTTGACTCACTCGTCCACTAATTTGGTTTAGCCATATGTATTCGACTAATTAACCGATTAAATTAGATCGAATTTTATAAAGGTCTAATATGGGATAATCCTCTCAACCTAATTTTTTTACAGATTCAAGTTCATATTTATATTGACTTAAGTCTTAGTTCCTACCCTATGTGAAATTTATTCTAATTTAAGTCTGAATATATTTCGATTATTGGTCCAATTAAGTATTATAATGTTTAGAATCTACCGTAGTTGTTTGATTACTGCATTATTAATTTATCATTATGATTGTACAAACAATTATCCTTCTAACTTTAAAAAAAAATATCTAAGATTGCCCACAAATTCATCCTTGTTTACTATTGGCTAGTCTTGAAATTATTAGTGTTTATTACGAAAAACATTTGCACATAATTTTCAAACTTTGACATGCCATGTCCATCAAGATTTTGATTAATTGCTTTTTAATTTTTCCAAGCTTTTCAAACCCAAGTCAACTTAATTTTACTACATTAATGATAAAGATAAATTAAAGATTTTGAATACAAATAGATTCATTTGGTCAAAAGAGTCTAGATTATTGGAAGCTTCTATGGTTTAAAATTTAATATTGTATTGATTAAGTTTGTAGTGTACCCACAATAACATCATTTTAGTCTTAATTGACATTCGATATTAAGATCAATTTCGGAGAGTTCTTTCATTTTTTATAAAAATAATATTATAAATAAGATTAAAAAAAGAGATGCTTGATAACATTTAAGCACATCTTGTTAAATTATTTTTTATTTTATTCTAAAAATACCCTTGAAGCTTGCCCATTGGTAACGGTAGGCACCTAAATTAAATTTTTGTATATTTAAGATACCTAACATTTTCAACTATCACTACCCTTATCCCACCCATTTTTTCGACCTTCAGGTATCTAAATTATTTTTTAAAACTTTTTAAATTTTAATTTCTTTAAAATATAAAACAATTCAAAATTTATTTAAATATATTGTTAAAATTTTAAATATACTATTGAAATAAATATTTATATTTATAATTTTTAAAAATTTCACAATTTTTTTATTTTATCATATAACAGTTATTGGTTGTGTCACGTGAGAGATCACGATGTTGCTACATCAATCTCCATATGAAAATCATGTGAAGTGAGTATAATAATAAAAATAAATGTTGCTCATCCCCTTCTGTCCTGGTGGCAAAGGTAGATGTTCATCATTCTTTGGAACCCGAGTTCGAGCACCAGTAATACATATTGTGTGTGTCGTCTTTGAAAAGACTAAAAAAGTTGAACAGATGCTACCCTTGCATCACACCAATATATTAAAATAATAATAATAAATGTTAAATACCCAAAATAAGAAGAAAACTAATAATTTGAGTATCTAAGTTAAAAAAGATTACACTTTAATTTTTTCTTTTTATAATTTTAATTATTTTTCAAAAGATATAATATCAAATAATAATTCATATATAGATAATTTTGTGGAGGTGTTTTGCGTGATGGTGGAAATTGGTTGGTTGATTTTGCTAAAAATAACATGCATATGTTGTATCTTAGAGGCCGAGTTGTGGGGAGTTTATGAGCGACTAAAATGTGCTTGGGATAGAGGGGAGTGTCGGATTACCATGGAAATTGATAGTATTGATGCGATTCGTTTGGTTCAAGAGGTTACTCGAGGTGAGTGTTCGGTTACGATGCTTCAACACATCTCTTTGCTACTTCAACGGGATTGAGATATTCCGTTTAAACATGTATTCTAACCTGCAGATAGTATAACAAGATCAGCTACGAATTAAAATATGTTGGTGTGATACAAGGGTAATATCTCTTCAATTACTTTAATCTTGTTTAATAAAACACACACATTGTGGAAAATTGATGTTCGAACTCGAGTCACCTGTATAAATTACATTATCTTTTATCATTAAGACAATAAGGAGTGAGTAGAATTAAAATATGAATTATCATTATTTTTTAGAGTAACTGAATGCAATATTGTCTATTATCACCTTTCAAAAAAAAATATTGTCTATTATCCGCAAGAATTGTAATAACTATTGACTTAATACCTTGATTTTCCTCATTTCAGTAATAATCCAAATAATGACATCTCCAACGGCATGCAGACTCAGCAGGCTCAGTTACCATTACTAATTTACTATAATATAACAAACATTTAAACATAAATTAAAAGACTAAACCAATTTATTTGAGTAAAACGACAGCGTTACGTTACAGAATAGAGCATTTCCCAGCTTAAGCTGTTACAGCATCAGCTTCACTGGATACCTGTGAATGCAGTCTTTCCAGGGATTAGTAGCGGAGGGCTTAACATTGTTGAGGGCCAACCAGACTGCACTGTTACATTTGAAACCGCTCCCGAAAGCAATCTGCCAAACGCGGTCCCCCTTACGCATGCGGCCCTTCGCCTCCATATAAGCCAGCTCGTACCAGATCGAACTCGACGAGGTGTTACCGAACCGGTGGAGTGTCATACGAGAGGCCTCAACATGTACCGGGAGGAGCTGCAAATTCTTCTCCAGCTCATCGATCACAGCCCGCCCACCGGCGTGTATGCAGAAATGTTCAAATGCGAGCTTGAAATCCGGGATATAAGGCTTGATTTTGGCATTGAACAACCTCTTGGCAACCAATGTCACAAAGAACAAAAGTTGTTCACTTACGGGAAGAACAAGAGGACCCAATGTAGTGATGTTAGTCTTAAGTGCATCACCAGCAATTGCCATCAAATCTTTAGACAAGGAAACCCCTGTTTTCCCATCATCATCCTGCTCCTGTTGAACACATTTGAACGCCTTATCGTTCGCACCCATATGTGTCCTCACCACATGAGACAGCTCGTACTTACTCCGCTTCCGGTCCGCGGATTTATTCGACAACAAAACCGCCGCACCCCCGAGTCTAAACAAGCAATTCGATATCAACATCGATTTCTTGGTCCCGGAATACCAATTGTACGTCATGTTCTCGGTACTGAAAACAACGGCATAGCTATTCCGATGAACTCGCAACATATCCTTTGCGAGATCAACGGCTATAACCCCGGCACTGCATCCCATACCGGCAAGATTAAAGCTCTTGATATTACTCCTCATCTTATACTTATTGATAATCATTGCAGACCATGAAGGAGTTGGGTTGAATATGCTGCAATTAACGACAAGGATCCCAACATCTCTCGGCTTAACATTAGTGTTGGCGAAAAGTTTGTCCAAAGCACCAAACATCACCAGTTCTGCTTCTTGTCTTGCATCCGCAATCGTTGGTGCTCGTGGGGGAATAGAGCGCAATGTTTCGGGCGCAGAGGTTTCCTCTCCGAGCCCTGACCTTTCCATAATCTTGCGTAGGAACTCCAAAGAGGACTCGTCGAAAGCAGTCTCCGACTTGCAATATTCCATGAAATAATCGTGCTTGATCTTGAGATGTGAAGGGGGGAGATAACAAGAGAAATCCACCAAGTAAACGGATCTTTTCCGGGACATGAAGTAAACGGTGGACACCACCACAAGGACAGAACAGAAGAGGATGACGCTGACGAGGTTGTACTCGAGCTGGAGCCACAGCTCGTGGATGTCATCGAGGCTTAACCTCGATGCTTCCACGATGATAACAGACATCAAAGGGACCAAACAAAGTGTCGGAAGATGACTTATTAGATAATGGTAACCGAGTTTAACATACTTCAGTTTGACACTTGGTGAGAAATCAGGCAATCTCCTAGACTGCAGGATCTCGACTCCATTGTTTGCACTTTTCATGACGATGGGTAACTCAAGACAGGGAAAACAAAAGCTTGGATTTCTTTTTTGAAAGAGCTAAAAGATTGATGTAATGAGTTTGGTTTTGGTTGTTGCGAACAAAAGGGCTATTTATAATGAATTGAATCAAGAGGTTTTGAGGAAGAATACTGGGGTTTACTTGGTGCAACTAGAGCTGGTTGCTGAACAAAAATCTTAAATTTCACCTCTTAAACCTTAAACTTTGTACCCTAAAAAATACACCATACCCCTAATTCCTTAAACCCTAACCACAACCTATAACTTTAAACTATAAACCCTAAATTCTAAATCTATTTTTTTTTAAAGTGGGGCACCAAAAGGAGCATAATTTGGGGCAAAGTATTTTCATCCTTGGTTGCTATAGGATCTAGACAAAAAAAATATTTATAACTACATTTTCATAAATTAGATAATTGTTAATCATTCATTTATATTTTTAATATCGTCATACAGTTATATTAATTATCAATGCTTATTTAATTATAAAGTTGATTTTTTTTCGAATTTAGTCCGATTTATCTTGGGATTGAATTATTTTGTTCGAATTTGAACTTTTCTCAAACTTCAATTTTCTCAAGTTCAAATCGTTACAGGGTTTGGATCGACACGTATAGATGAATTTTGGGGTACATGCATGTTGTGTAAACTCTAACTTTAAGGAACTAGAATATACAATTTTATGAGGAAGGACCAAGTCGAGTCAGCGCTTGGTGCCGCCCGCTGCCTGAAGTCCGCGGGTGACTGGGGCAACGGCCGCCGGCCATTATGAAGATGTACAAAATTACTATACTATTTTTAGCCTATGGTGTAGGGGTAGGAGTTGGGCGTTGGGCGTTGGGACTATTGCTCTGTGTACTTGTTTTAGACGTGCGAACCTTCTTTGACTACTGTTATGTCCTCGTGCATTAGAGTTCACTTAATGGAACTGTAGCTGGAAAAGGGTAGAAATGCTGAGAAATATCCAGTCAAGGAGATTATATTTGATGATTTCAAAGTGCTTTTTTTTTTACTATTTAACAAACTCTTCGTAACAAAGATAATTGTCGGCAAATTAAATATAAATAAACTTAGCATGATTGTAGAATTTATTTTTTTAAAACAAATTTATTCTATTCATTTACAGTCAATTTATACCTGATTATTTTGGTTTAACTAAAGTTTTTTTTAGAAACTTCAGGACTTTTTAAATAAAATATATATATATATATTAAAAAATGTCGAGCGATAATACTGTGATACGCACTAAATTATCTTAAAAAATATTGTTAGATTTATCGATCAAGGTTGATCAAAGAGCTTAATTGATTTAATTTATTGTTTTAACAATTTAATTGATTGTAAAAATATTAAACACTTAATTGATTTATCTTCTTTAAGTTTCATTAATGGAAGGGAAACTGGAAAGTGACAGGGAATGTGTTTGAGAACGAAGAAGATGGTTTTCATTTTTGGTGTGCTTTGGATAGAGTCGAAGTGAAGGGACCCAAAGTCCCACCAACATTATTTTAATATTTTCCATGCAATTTGCATGCCTCTGAAAATAAACGTTAAGACCGTGTTTGGGAAACCAGGGAAGTTAGAGTGAAGCTATAACTTACCTGTTTAAACCTATATTTATCAGATGAAAATCGTCTGCCCCTTAATTATGCTTCTTTTGGTGTTTACACTTAAAAAACGAGTTTAAAGTCTATGGTTCAAATTTAAGGTTTATAGTTAAGGTTTATAGAATTAGGGATATGGTGTAATTTTAGGGTGCATGGTTTAAGATTTAAGATGTAAAACTTAGGGTTAGAGTTTAAAATTTAATTTTTAATATTTTTTAATGTAGGGTATAGAAAATGACATACTTATGGGGAGAAATTTTTTCTCCTAATTATCCGTTGTTATAATTATTCGTTTTCAATTCTACAAATCATATCGGCTTGGCTTGAATTTATTTAATAATTAGTATAAAAATATTATTATAAAAATAATACAGTTAATGTTTTAACCGATTAAAAAAAGTATATTTTACTATTTTCTAATTTATGGAAAAGAAGTTCAAACCTTCTTCGGGCGGATTATAACGCATTTATAATTTTTTAGTGTCAAAATACAATTTTCACTACAATAATTGATATTTTAGAATTTCTTTAAGAGGTTAAAGGATGATATTTCCTTTGGAGAAGGTCAAGGTCATTTTCTACTCTTATATCTTCCCTTGGTCAATCATGACCTACCATGTGGATGCTGGATAGGTCTAAATACAAAAGATAATTTAATGATAAACCTCACTATAAAAACTTGTAACATCTTCTATTCGATTTAGGCTTCGTTTTATATTGTTACGCCCAAATTTTCGTTGGCATTGCAATGACTGTTTTTAAAAGTTGAAAAATTTTACTGTCAGTAAATGGGTGTTTGGCATTGAATATAGTGGGCATCGCTCCTTCATAGGCCAACCGTTGGTTGTTTGGCAATGAAATATTGGGCAAACATTCGTTTAGGTTGCTAAACGCAACCATTCATGTTGAAAAAGCTTTTGGTCCGATTCCGATTTTATTTTGATTTTTTATTCGATTATATTTTTTATTTTAATTATATTTATATTTTTTATAATTTTAAAATAAGTAATCTTATGAGTCATGAGACTTTCGTGAGATAATAAGAGTTTCTTCTACTTTGATTGTTAATAAATACATAAAAAAGTTTTAAATTTTTTAAAATTAATAAGAATTTCAAATTTTTAGGGAGACAACCGCCCCCTCCAGCTCTTCTCTAAGTTCATCCCTAATTGCTAATCATTAGATTCACTATAATGAATATTTTAAAGAAAAAAACTAAAATTCTTACCGATAAAATTAAATAATTGAATGTGAAATCATATATTATTTTCATTTTTATACGAATGACTTGTTCTCCGATTTTGTTTTCGTTTTATTTCTTACTCATCAATTTATGATAGGGTTACTATGACTATTGTCAATCCATAGGTCAAAGTTGACAGCAAATATCATATGCCGTTAACATTTGCCACCTTGAACATTAAATTTTTGGGTCTATTTTTTTGGACCGAATCATTTAATGCTGTGTTTGTATGTGCGTTGAATCGAGTCTTTTGGCGTCGAGCGTCGTGTCTAGGGATGTAAAAACAAGTCAGAACCTGGTAACCTGACTGAAACCTGCCCGAGTCAGAACCTGATTTGACCCGAGTTTTTTTTTACCCGAACCCGATCTGCAACCGACTGTTGTTGATCCGAACCCGAATTTGACCTGTTACTGTAGCAACCGAACCCGATCTGCGTCCGACTGAAAACGACCCGAACCCGAATTGGACCTGTTAATTTGGACCTGAAACCCGACCTGCGTCCGACTGAAAAGAACCCGAACCCGAAGCCGACCTGGCAAATAACCGAAATTACCCGACTGAATTGACCCGATATCCGATTTTACCCGACCTGAAATGGACCCGACCTGAAATGGACCCGACCTGAAAATGGACCCGACCTGAAATGGACCCGACCTGAAATGGACCCGACCTGAAATGGACCCGACTGAAATGGACCCGACCTGCTTTTGAACCCGACCTGTTAAGTGACCCGACCTGTTCTTGACCTGAGCTGAAATTAACCCGAAACCTATGACATGATGAATTAAAAAAATTATAAAAGCTCATATATCATATACATATATAATGTATATACATATACACTTACATATATTAATATAGGTGATGTATATGCGCGCATACATATATATATATATATATATATATATATATATATATATATTAAGTACTAAAGTTTGAAAAAAGAATAAGTAATTGATAATTTATGAAAATAAAAAATTAAATGAAGAGTTGTTTTTAATTTTAAAGTTTATTCATTAACTTGAATAAAATTGTAAATTTACAAATTATAAAAAATTAAATAACAATTGTAAACTTATTTGTAGTTCATAAAATTTACTATAGTTATAACATATATATGTATAGCATTTGTAATTGTAGTTCAAAAATTTACAAGTCTAAAATTTTATAAGTCTACAATTTTATTTGTTTATACTTAGTTAACAGATTCTTTAAGATTGTAAAACTTAGTGAAATTATAACTAGAACAAATACAATTTGTAATTGTTGTCTTAAGTTAACAGATTGTTTAAGTTGTTTTTAATTTTAAAGTTTATTCATTAACTTTTGCAGTTCAAAATTGATAAGATTATAAAGTATATAATTTTACTTAAGTAGAACAAATTAAGTAATTGTTGTCTTAAGTTACAAAATGTAGAATTAAGTTAAGATATAAAAAAAATTTATACACTTAAGTAAATAAATTAACAGATATAAAATAAAAATAACTAGAATTTCAGATTATCAATACTTTATTACTTAAAAAAATATCAATACAGAATGTAAAAAAATACAAGATAAAAATTTACACTTATAATTTTACAAACCGAATGTCACAAAATACAATTTGTAATAAAATTAGCCCTCAGATCTTATAGCAAAGCTAAAAGCACTTTGCTACCAGATAATTCTTCATCGGGCTATCTCATCTAAATGCTACCAACAGCTAATTATGGGTAACTGGTAAGAAACCAACATAATTATGGGCAACACTAAGATAAGAGAGGAACAGCAAGCTACCAGTAACCAACAGCAACACCAAGCCATTAACAGCAGCAGCAAACAGCATCACCAACTCACAAACAGCAGCAGCATTCAGCTAAGAAGCAAGAAAAAACAGAATCAGATGCAACATCAGATGCAAAACAAAACACTAAGTCAAATTAAAGAAACAGAAACAAGGATTATACCTCACTTAACAAGAAACACTAAGTCAAATTAAAGAAACAGAAACAAGGATTATACCTCACTTAACAAGAAACACTAAGTCAAATTAAAGAAACAGAATCAGATTCAACATCAGATGCAAAACAAAACACTAAGTCAAATTAAAGAAACAGAAACAAAGATTATACCTCACTTAACAAGAAACACTAAGTCAAATTAAAGAAACAGAAACAAGGATTATACCTCACTTAACGAGAAGGATTATACCTCACTTAACAAGAAGGATTATACCTCACTTAACATCAGATGCAACATACACATCAGATACTTCTACATTGAAGTGCTTCCTGCAAAACAAAACAAAGTCAGTAACTGAATATAAAAATAAAACAAGAATTGAAAAAACAGAAAAAAGGATTATACCTTAACCTTGAAGTGGATCTTCAACAGACACATCCGAGACTGAGGCATCCTTCCCAACAGCAAGAAATTCTTCATCCCTTTCTTCAGGCTCAAAACCATACAACCAATTTCTGGTTGTTACAAACACTTCTACATTTTTAGGCAAAAGCCTAGCCCTCAACTTGTTCAATATTCGACCTCCCATACTAAATGAGGATTCAGAAGCTACAGAGGTGATTGGAATGGCTAACACATCTCTAGCCATGAGTGAAAGCACTGGAAAAGACACAGATTGTGTTTTCCAATACTCTAAAATATCGAACTCAGCATCTGATGTGCGAGGGAGAAGGGGCAAAGAAATGTAGGAGTCAACATCGGACTTACCACTCCTAGAAGCTGCCAAATTGGCATCAAAGTTCTGCATTAAATAAAAAAAATTAGTAAACTGTAAATGAAAAAAAATAACTATAAAAACAGAAGCTAAAAGATAAACTGACCTGAAAGAGATTAGATTTTTTGAAGGTCCTAGGGCGACCAGAACTTGACAGACTTGAAGAATGAGTAGAGTTACTTTGGACAGAAGAATTATTAGAAGAAGTACGTGCAGATCTTGAATAATAAATATACATACTCACAAACTCATTATAAACAACACTTACCCTCCTTTCAACCTCATCCTCAACATAGAGGACACCATACAACTCCTTCAGAAGTTGTAACTTATACCGAGGATCAAGTAAAACAGCAAAAGACAGAATAGTTGAATGATCAGACCAGTATTTCTCATACAAATCAAGCATAGGACCAGCCATTGCAGAGATGCCCTCACATGGATCATTGTGAGCATCACATAAAAGTTTCTCAATGGCAACAACATTAGCCAAGTACAAATTAGCAGTAGGATACTTGGATCCTGAGAACAGAGTTGAAATTTCAAAGAAGGGCTCAAGGAAATCACAAATTAATTGAGCAGTTTCCCACTCAACATCAGAGATTACATCCAAACCATTTTCCCTATTCACAAACAAGTTAATAGCATGTTTAGCTTCTAGTGCCCTACGAAGCATCAGGTAAGTAGAGTTCCATCGAGTAGGAACATCCAAGACCAACTTACCAGAAAAATCAGAACCACAGTCATTAATAGCAGAATCAAAGGAACAGAGTCTAGAATCAGAAGAATCTATAAATTTAACAATCTCACGCAATTTAACAACAGATGAGTCGATTACCTTCAAGCCCATTTGAACTATCAAGTTCAGGATATGGGCAGCACACCTTATATGAAAAAACTTACCATTGCATGGCAGAGGAGAAATTGCATGCAAATCATCTTTCAGACGCCTCACCATTCTTTCATTTGCAGAAGCATTATCAAGAGTCATTGTAAAAGCTCTCTTCTCAAGACCCCATTCAGTTAACATATTTTTAACAAACTTGTAAATAGACTCACCATCATGGGGAGGGGGGAAACGACGAAAATTTAAAATCTTAGACTGAAGTTTCCAGTTATTATCAACATAATGTGCAGTCAGTGCAAAGTAAGAACGTGAAGTGCAAGCAGACCAGCCATCACATGTAAAACAGATACGACTCAGAACAGATTGCATTGAATCAAAAAGCAATTTCTTATGCATCTCATGCTTTAACATGCAAGCCTTAGTAATAGAGTACCTTGAAATATCTTTCACATTAGGATTTAAATAATTATGCAAAACCCTAAGTTTATCATGCTCAACAACACTCAAAGCATAACCATGACAAAGAATTGCTTCAGCAAACAGTTCACAATATCTTTTCTGATCAAAAGCAGCTTCTGAACTACTATTGGGATTAGTAGCAAGAAACTCCTTATAAGCATCACATTTTTCAGTATGTCTTTTCGGATTAGAAGTACCAATATAAGAGTCAGCTTTATACCTTTTCTTTTTGCAGTACTTACATTCTGCAAAAAGCCCTTCTGGAAGCTTAATGAATGTGTAATGATCCCAAACAGGGGATGTTCTTCTCCCAATGTCCCCTCCAGCTGAAGCTGTAGACTTCCTCTTGGAGGTACGAACTGTCTCAGACAGTTGATCATTTGCACCCTCTTCTAGCAAAAACATACAAAAAAAGAGTCAGAAATATACAAAATATATGTTAAAAAAAATCATAATGAACAAGGATTAATAAATTACCTTGAGACAATATAATTTGGTCATTTAGATTTCTTTCTCCAGGAAAGTCCAACTCATAAGAGAATGAATTCATAGCTGTCGCAAAACTGAAAAAGTGCAAATCAGAGAACCAAAAATAAAAAAAATACAAAAACATATATACAGACATCCATAAACAAAGAAAAATTTCTAATGGTTTCAGTTTAACCCTTGTACGTGGCGTTGTTACACCTATCCACAGGGACAAAATTTAAAATCCCCCTTTGGCACCAGTAGCACCGCAGGTCAGGTAGTCCAGCCGATATACTCAGGTTAAACCAACGAAACCCTAAAGACTCAGACCATACATATGCATACATGCATAAAGATATAACACGCAGAAAACAGATATAACATGCAATAAAAAGATCTCAGATAACATGCAATAAACAGATCTCAGATAACATGTAATAAACAGATCTCAGATAACATGCAATAAACAGATCTCAGATAACATGCAATAAACAGATCTCAGATAACATGCAAACTGATATAACATCCAAAAACAGATCTCAGAAAACAATCATACATATAAACAAACAGATCTCAGAAAATAATCATACATATAAACAAACAGAAAGAAACATGCAAAAGGAGATATACAACCTTCCAGCTTGATGAACAGACCGGCACGCAACAGGAACAGACAGAAAGAAGCCAGAAACGATTCTGAGAAAAAAAGGAAAATAGTAAGAATCTGAAAATCAAACAAAAAAATAAATAGAAGAAAAAGAATATATAACTTACACGAATAGATCTGGGAAAATGAAAAGGCAGAGAACAGCTCTCGGAAAATGAAAAGACAGAGAAGAACAGATCTCAGAATCTGAAGAGATAAGATGAGAATACGAAAGGATGTTGGGATTAGATGTTAGGGTTTGGGGATTAGATGTTTAGGGTTAAGGTTTAGATGTTAGGGTTTCAGATTTAGGGTTAGGGTTTTGGGATTAAGGGTGTAGAGGTTAGGGTTTCAGATCTAGGGTTAGGGTTAAGAATAAATTAGGGTTTAGGGTAAAACAGAAATGATTTTGGGTTTTGGGTTTAGAAGGATTGAAGATAGAAATTCTCAAGAACACGAGGTTGTTCTTGAGAAAAGAAGGGGGTTTGATCGAAGAAAAACAGGTTTAAGGAAGAAATTTGTGTTTATAGAAGATCTGGGAGGAAATTTTGGAAGAACATGGAAGAACACGAGGTTGTTCTTGAGAAAAGAAGGGGGTTTGATCGAAGAAAAACAGGTTTAAGGAAGAAATTTGTGTTTATAGAAGATCTGGGAGGAAATTTTGGAAGAACAGGGAAGAACTTGGGAAGAACACGAGCTTTTGATCGAAAGAAATGAGGAAAATCTGGGATTTTGGTGTTTGTGGATGAGAGAGATTTTGAGACGATATTTCGGCAGCATAACAGAAGGGAGAAAGGAGCAAATTTGGCTGAGGGGTGAGGGTCTATTTATAGGGCTCGAGCCGGGTCGGAGGATCCGCGCACTTTGAAACGGGTTCTTCGGGTTTTGCTCCGCAAGCACTCCTTCTTTGATTTCTTTCAATTTCGTCCTTTTTGTTTTGAAATTGAGCTTAAATCTTTGATTATTTTTCAATTGCATCCTTAATTCAGTTTTAACTTTTAAAGTTTAGGGTTATGGTTTTAATTTAGGGTTTGTGGTTTTAATTTAGGGTATAAATTAAGGGTTTACTGATTTGTTTATGGCTAATATATTTTATTTAGTTTTTTTTAGGGTTAATATGTTACTTTAGGGTATAAATTAAGGGTTTTGGGTTTTTCGTTTAATGTTAATGTGGTTTAGGGTTTATGATCTTTAATTAAGGTTTTAATTTAAATGTTTAGGGTTGAAGGGTTTTAGGTTTTAGTAATTAATTTTTAGTTTTAATATTTGTAGGTTTTGATTTAGGGTTTAGGGTTTCATGAAGCAATGTACTTCGATCCTTTAGTTTTAATGTTTATGGTTTAGTGTTAGGGTCTAGTGTATAGTGCTTAGGGTTTAATGTCACGATAACAAGTGACTTAGGGTTTTGATTTTATGAGTTTTAATTTAGTGTTTAAGGTTTAGGGTTTAGGGTTATCATTAGGGTTTTGAACCTTAACCCTAAGCCCTAAACCCTGAACCCTAAACCCTGAACCATAAGGATTAAACACTAAACCCTTAGATCCTTACCCTAAACCCTAAGCCCTAAAGTATGTAAGTATTTATGCATTTAGGGTTTACGTTAGTATAATGAACTAAGGTTAGTTCGAGTGATTAGTTTGTAAGGTTTAGGGTTTAGTGTTAGGGTCTAGGGTATAGTGCTTAGGGTCTAGTGTATAGTGCTTAGGGTTTAATGTCACGATAACAAGTGACTTAGGGTTTTGATTTTATGAGTTTCAATTTAGTGTTTAAGGTTTAGGGTTTAGGGTTATCATTAGGGTTTTGAACCTTAACCCTAAGCCCTAAACCCTGAACCCTAAACCTTGAACCATAAGGATTAAACACTAAACCCTTAGATCCTTACCCTAAACCCTAAGCCCTAAAGTATGTAAGTATTTATGCATTTAGGGTTTACGTTAGTATAATGAACTAAGGTTAGTTCGAGTGATTAGTTTGTAAGGTTTAGGGTTTAGTGTTAGGGTCTAGGGTATAGTGCTTAGGGTCTAGTGTATAGTGCTTAGGGTTTAATGTTACGATAACAAGTGACTTAGGGTTTTGATTTTATGAGTTTCAATTTAGGGTTTAAGGTTTAGGGTATATGGTTATCACTAGGGTTTTAAACCCTAAGCCATAAACCCTAAACCCTAATGTATATAAGTATGTACATATGTACATATTAATACATGAATCTCAAACCTCAAACCCTAAACCTTAAACCCTAAACCCTAAAGCTATATACACTACAACACAACCCCTAATGTATGTAAGTATGTACATGTGTACACATTAATCTCAAACCTCAAACCCTAAACCCTAAACCCTAAAACCTAAACCCTAACCTACATACACTGCAACACAACCCCTAATGTATGTAAGTATGTACATGTATACACATTAATCTCAAACCTCAAACCCTAAACCCTAAACCCTAAACCCTAAACCCCTAATGTATGTAAGTATGTACATGTATACACATTAATCTCAACCCTAAACCCTAAACCCTAAACCCTAAACCCTAACCCTAAACCCTAACCTACATACACTACAACACAACCCCTAATGTATGTAAGTATGTACATGTGTACACATTAATCTCAAACCTCAAACCCTAAACCCTAAACCCTAAACCCTAAACCCTAACCCTAAACCCTAACCTACATACACTACAACACAACCCCTAATGTATGTAAGTATGTACATGTGTACACATTAATCTCAAACCTCAAACCCTAAACCCTAAACCCTAAACCCTAAACCCTAAAGCTATATACACTACAACACAACCCCTAATGTATGTAAGTATGTACATGTGTACACATTAATCTCAAACCTCAAACCCTAAACCCTAAACCCTAAACCATAAACCCTAAACCCTAACCTACATACACTACAACACAACCCCTAATGTATGTAAGTATGTACATGTGTACACATTAATCTCAAACCTCAAACCCTAAACCCTAAACCCTAAACACTAACCTACATACACTACAACACAACCCTTAATGTATGTAAGTATGTACATGTATACATATTAATACATGAATCTCAAACCTCAAACCCTAAACCCTAAACCCTAAACCCTAAACCCTAAACCACAAACCCAACCATATTGTATATAAGTAATTAATTATATATGTGTGTACATATTAATGCATGAACGCTCAACACAAAACCCTAAACCCTAAACTTTATTTTTATTCTAAATTGACATATACTTATTGTTTTTTTTCATTACTCTAATTTTTATACTTTTAATTTGATATTTTTGTTTTTATTATAGTCCCTAAAACTTTATTTTTATTCCAAAATACCCATTTTCCTTATTTTTTTTAATTTGTCTAATGTTTTATAATTTTAATTTGATATTAATGTTCATTATAATCTCTGAAATTTTATTTGTAATCCAAATTGACCCATTTTCTGTCCAAATCGACCCATTTTGATTCTTTTTTAATTACTCTAATGTTTTATAATTATAATTTGATATGACTTTAAATAATTAACTCAAAATTAACGACGATTGACGAAGGTCAACCTAAAGTCTATCAACTACTTATATGGTTGTACGACCGAACTCAAACTGAATACGAATTTCAATCACAAAAATACCCCGACCTGAATTACCCGACCTGAAGCTACCCGACCTGAAATTACCCGACCTGAAATGCACCCGACCTGAAATGCACCCGACCTGAAATGAACCCGACCTGAAATGAACCCGACCTGAAATAGACCCGACCTGAAACGAACCCGACCTGAAATGAACCCGACCTGAAACGAACCCGACCTGAAATGAACCCGAACTGAAATGGACCCGACCTGAAATGTATCCGTACCCGAATTAACCTGCCAATTATCTGCTTCGGACCCGACCCGTTCTAACCCGACCTGAAATGGACCCGACCTGAAATGGACCCGACCTGAAATGGACCCGACCTGAAATGGACCCGACCTGGAATGGACCCGACCTGAAATGGACCCGCACCCGACCCGAGTCGAGTCAATTTTTTTTTTTACCTGAAATGACCTGTATCCGATTTTACCCGACCTGACAGAACCCGACCTGAAACCTGACCGATTACCTGTTTTTACATCCCTAGTCGTGTCCACATGTTTAGATCTTTTCAAAATTAATTTTAGACTCCAAACGTGGTTTTGGAAAAAGCAAGATAAAAGTAGCTTTTGCGTTTCGTCGTGATTTTTACACTATTTTTAACAATCTCGATTTAAAAAAAAACTCTCAAACATAAATCACGTTACTTTAAAATCAATTTTACACAATTTTTTTTTATAAAATTACGTTGATCCAAAATCAATTCTAGCACCACAAAATCAAACACATCAGTATTACATCAAAGCTTAATGCATCTCCGGTACATGTATTATGTATAGACAAATTTGAAGCTCATCAAAGCTTAATGCATCTCCGGTACAATTATAATAAATTCATTCGTACAAATATTATCATGATACATCATTATAATATATTCAGATTTAGATTAAAATAACTCTTGACAAGGATCATACATAATAAGATTTAAATTATAATGAATTTAGACTGAAAATTCACACATACATGTATTCATTGGCGGAGCTAGGTGGGACCGTAGAATGTTAGTTGACATCCTAAAAATTTGGGGGAAATTACATAATATATATTATATATAAAATATATATAAAGAAAGAAAATTGACACTGTTTGACATTTGTTATTTGGCTCCACTCACTTTTAATAAATATGAGTTCACGCTTAAATTTTTAACACCACAACTTGAATTTTACCAATACTTTAACCTTCAACACAACTGGCTTTATCATCCAAATAACCCCTTTAAAAAAATTAGTTAGATAAATAATTCTCATCCAAGATTATTTAGATAATACCCCTTTCAGCCCACGTAGATAAAACTCATGTCCTACCAAAAGTGAGTTCGAAACTCGCTTTTAACTAAATGTGAATTTCTTGTTGGGTGGGTAAATAAGAAAGAAAAATAATAATAAATTACCCTATTTTTTACACATAAGTCGGTATTAATTAAGCGCAAATTTAAAACTCGTTTTTAGTAGGACGTATATTCTACATAAACTGAAAAGGAAGTATTTATTTAAATAATTTTGAATGATATTTATTTATCTAAATATTTTTAAAGGAGTTATTTAAATGATAAAACCGACATATAACTCACATGTAAGACTTGATCCCATTTTCTTTTACCGGTTGGGCCTTGGAAACACATGCATAACCTATGTTTAAAATATCAAATTATATAGTAAAAAGTATTGTATGTTTTTGTTTTCAAATTTGATTAAATATAGTCTGGTTGAACTCGAGTAATTTGAGTTATGGGTGTACATGTAAACATAACGGTTGACCACAAAATTATTACGTCGAAGTCTGATCTGGCGAGTTTTTTTTTATTAAAAATGTTTCGTAAGACAAGAAAATATCTTATCCAAATTTCAGAACATGGACAGTTGTATTAGGATAGCCACCACGCTTATCAAATCTTATTTGTGACTTTTAGCCCACAATATTATATAGCAAAACCTTCCAATGATGAAGATTTGAGTATCTTTTGGCTTCACGCTATATGTATTATCTTAAACATATTGTCACAGTTATTGACGTAAATGAGATGAGATAAATTGCGAGCTACTCGAGCTTAACTCGACGAAAGCTCGGTTAATACTTGATTCGATTAGACTCAACTCGAGCTCGAACTCAACTCGAGTTCTTAACGAGCCGAGCCGAGCTACTTGATATCCGATTCGATGAAGATTTGAGTATCGTTTGGCTTCACGCTATATGTATTATCTTAAACATATTGTCACAGGTATTGACGTAAATGAGATGAGACAGATTGCGAGCTACTCGAGCATGACTCGGCGAAAGCTCGGTTAATACTTGATTCGATTAGACTCAACTCGAGCTCGAACTCAACTCGAGTTCTTAACGAGCCGAGCCGAGCTACTTGATATCCGATTCGAAAAGCTCATGAGCTACTCGAAAATATAATAAACTATTTTTAAATTTTTAAAATTAAAGTGAACTAAAATGTAGGTTGAGTGTTTTTAGTTGTTATGTTATGTTAGTTTAATTTTTAGTTTAACTTTCTTTATATTTTCATGTGTACTTTTTTCCTCCTACTAAGATTATGGGTTTTTAATGAGTCACATGAAAAATATTTCTTTTGTATGATTCTATCTACAATAAAATCATGTAATTTGATCAATAACAACAATATTATTATCATTATTACTATTATTATGAAGAGGATTGTAAATGAAATGAGACAGATCATGAGCTACTCAAGCTCGACTTGGTCAAAGCTCGATCAATACTCGACTCGATCGGACTCGACTCGAGCTCGAGCTCAGCTCGAATTCTTAACGAGCTAAGTCGAGCTCAGTATACTTAAGCTCGAGTCAAGCTCGAACTCGACTCGAATTCTTAACGAGTCGAGTCGAGCTCAGCATTACTCGAGCTCGACTCGGCTCGTTTACACCCCTAGTCACATGCATTACATTTTCCTAAAAGATATATATATATATATATATATATATATATATATATATGATAGAATCTGCAATGTTACCGTTTATATATTTCAAGACTTTTTTTTATGTGGGATTAATGTCTCTCTCTTCTCAGGCGTGACATTCTCTCCCACTCAACCTCATAACGCCTTCATCACAAGTCAACCACGTTCGTGATGGGCCAATTGTCATGGTTGTCTATCCTGCCTACCCTACTCACAGGTGCTCAGCGAAAAATCGGATAGTCAAAGGATCGACTATGATACTACTTGTCACGCTTGAGAAAAGGCTGAGACATTAATCTCTATTAAAAATGAACAATGCATTTCATTGATTCAATTAATTAACTTACAAGTATAAACATTTACATATAAGTCTAAAGCTAACAACTCTGCTAACTGCTCAACTAATTTTACAAATTGTACTAACTAATTACGAACTTCTACTAACAACTTTTTACACTCCCCTCAAATTGGTGATATAAAAATGTTTTTAATCCCAACTTAGTAATTAGAGATGTGTGTTGTTGTAGACCCAGTGCCTTTGTCATTACACCCGCAAGTTGTTCTGATGAAGACACATGTTCTGTTTGCAGCAACCCTTCTTGTATTTTTTTCCTTACAAAGTGACAATCTATTGCTATGTGTTTTGTTCTTTCATGAAACACATGATTTGCTGCTATTTGTAAAGCTGTCTTGTTATCACAAAACAGTTTAATTGGCCCCATTTCTTAATCTCAAGCTCATTGATTAGTCCAGTCAGCCAAACAACTTATGATGTTACTACAGTCATGCTTATGTATTATGCTTCTGCAGAAGACCTCGCAACCGTGCTTTGTTTCTTAAATTTCTAAGAAACCAAGGAACTTTCGATCTATACACAAAAACCAATGACTGGACGCTTGGACATAGGACATGAGTCCCAATCCGAGTCACAATATGCTGTAATCTGATGATCATTCGATGCTTTCAACAAGATACTCAGACCAGGTTTCTTCTTGACATATCTAACAACCCTGAGTGTTACATTCATATGAGACTGCTTGGGACTTCGCATGAATTGACTAAGGTGATACACTGTATATAAGATATCTGGTCTTGTATGTGTTAAGTAAATCAACCTGCCAATCAACCTTTGAAACATTGTTTTGTCTTTCAACAATTTGTCATCTTGATGCTGACGTGTTGCATCATCATAATCAGCTGTTGCCAGCTTCAAATTCTGTTTTAGTGGTGTCACAACTATCTTAGCCTCTTTAAGACCAGTGTCCTTGATGAGCTCCAATACATACTTCCTTTGGTTCAATAGAATTCCTTCTCGAGACCTCAACACTTCAAGACCAAGAAAGTACTTCAGCTCACCCAAATCTTTTATTCTGAATTTCTGGTTCAAAATGTTCTTCAGATCAACAATCATTTTGGTGTCACTCCCAGTGATCAAGAGATCATCCACATAAACCAAGATGATAACAATACCGCCCTGCTCTTTTTTAGTGAAGAATGAGTAATCAAATCTGCTCTGTTCGAAACCAGCAAACAACAAAGCTTCAGTGAGCTTGATATTTTATTGTGTAGATGCCCGCTTCAGGCCATATAAGGATTTCTTCAGCATGCAAACTGTAACACCCCCTTCCCGGCCTAGTAGAGAACCGGGTCGGAGAGCGCTACCGGAAAACAATGCGGTGATCGGAGACATAAATTCAAAGTTCAAAAATCATTTCATAACATTTTATTAATCTCTTTTAAGACTTAACACTTAACTTATTAACAACTTACTCAAATTGGGGTCAATTTCAAACTTTTTCAAACTTAGGGACTAAATTGTAATTTTCACAAATTAAAGGTCTTTATCTGAAATTCGTGAAAATATACTGAAAATAAACTTACTAATTATTAGCCTGTAAAACCTCATTACTATCGGAGGTCATTTATCTACCTGATTAGACGATGCAATATTTAGTGACTATTTTGTAAAATATTCAAATCTATTTCTTTTTATTATCTTACTAAAATTCTTTACATATTTAAATGAGCCTAACAACTTACAAAAATCTTAGAGACCTTTCTAATCATTTTTATTAGACAATTATTCGTATCTATCATTATTATTATTCCAATATTTATTTAATATGACTTTTCTAGATTACTAAAATAAACCCATATTATTAAATTACAAAACACAATTTATACAAAAGTTGGATCATATGCCACTTTACTAGGAGTTCATGAAAGATATCATACATATAAGGTAGAGATGTGACTTGCAACTGCACCACACGATCAAAGGTTGGAAATCTATCAGGGTCCTGAAAATGCATGAGACACGTATGTTAGGCTTACATAGCCTAGTGAGGTAGTCATGATAGTAAATTGACAATAATATGAATGTCATGATTAAATATAAATTTAATCTAACTTATTTGCATGCTTCTATAACAGTATAAGCATAACATGATCAGATATCCATATCACTAACATAACATAATATAATCATATATCTTATCATAAACATGTCATGGTATAACATATCGAACACATATTATATTGGTACCATTGGATACGCGGATTCCCTGTACACCATATCATAAATCATAAATGAGCCGTAGCCCTGAGCCGTAGCTCCATGTATCCCTTACACTTCCATCCTTTTATCTCCCACATATAGGCCGTAGCCCTGGACCGTAGTCCTCCCTTACATGGTGAGCTCGAATATTCCTATGGCATGCCAATTGTATCCAACGTCCATAAATACACACAAATTCATATATTTCATGATTTTCATATCATATCATAGTAAATGGCAAGATGAGCCGTAGCTCCATATCATGTAGCATTTCGTAGTCATATTCGAACATATCAAAGAAATGCAAGGCACTTACCAAATTTGTCATTCGCATAGTTGCTCTACGTGAGCCCTTAACAAATGCAAACATAATCATAAATAATGCAACGGGAAGGCACCGAGCCTATCCCTTGACACAACTACACTCACATATCAGAACATAGAAACAAAAATCAGAATGACACCGTGTCACCCGAGACAAATGCATCCACACTCACCTTGACAGACCGGTGCTTTATTTTTATTTATTGGGCTTGAAAGTTGATCTGAATTGACCTCTTGTACTACGATAAAAATTAATTAAAATAATAAGACATTATCGAATATATATATAAATATTAATCAAACTCGATACCGAAACTTAAACTAACTAGAGATTTGAGCTTACCCCGTCGTCGGCAGAAATTCGATATTACTATATCGAAAATATCGGACTACCAATCAAAAATTGGATCGTATCTTACTAATTTTTTTTTTCTTCAATTTTTGCTGTGAATTCAAACAATTCCCTCCCCCTATTTATACTAAAACTTGGCCGGCAAACACCTTTTTTTTAATAAAATAATAATAATTTTAACTACTCCATATCTACTCCATAAAATAATAATAATTTTAACTACTCCATATCTACTCCATAAAATAATAATAATTTTAACTACTACATAAAATAATAATAAATTTTTACTTACTCCATAAAATAATAATAAACCGAATAAAAATTTCGAACCTAATTTCTACTAGACCGGTTTTTGGGATGTGACAACTCACCCCCCCTTAAGAAAATTCGTCCTCGAATTTTTACCTGAATCGAACAGATGAGGATATTGCTTTTTCATCGTGTCCTCAGGTTCCCATGTTGCCTCTTCCCTCTTGTGATTTCTCCACAAGACTTTAACCAATGCAACATTTTTGTTTCTTAGTCTTTTGATTTCTCTATCCAGAATCTGAATTGGTTCCTCTTCGTAAGACAAGTCAGGATTCAGCTCTAATTCTTCCGGCTCTAAGATATGAGATGGATCGGATCTATACTTTCTGAGCATTGACACGTGGAAGACATTGTGGATTTTATCGAACTCGCTGGGAAGTGCAAGTCGATAAGCCACTGGGCCAATTCTTTTAGTAATTTCAAAAGGTCCAATGAAGCGAGGACTGAGCTTTCCCCTCTTTCCAAACCGAAATACTTTCTTCCACGGAGAGACTTTAAGAAAGACTTTGTCTCCCACATTATGCTGAATGTCTCTTCGTTTCAGATCAGCGTAAGCTTTCTGTCTATCAAAAGCTTGTTTCAATCGAGAGTGAATGATTTGAACCTTCTCTTCTGTTTCTCTGAGCAATTGTGGTCCCAACACCTTGTTTTCACCAAGTTCGGACCAACACAGAGGAGTTCTGCATTTTCTGCCATACAATGCTTCAAAAGGAGCCATCTGAATAGACGACTGATAGCTATTGTTGTAGGAAAATTCCACTAAGGGTAGAGATTTCTCCCAATTTTTCCCAAAGTCAATAATGCAGGCTCGGAGCATATCTTCCAGAATCTACAAGGAAGATCGTAATCGATATAGGATACCTAGCTTATGTTTAAAGAAAGAAACTAACGAGGTTACCTGAATAACCCTTTCAGATTGGCCATCGGTTTGGGGATGGAATGCAGTACTGAGATGTACTCTAGTTCCCAGTGCCTCCTGTAAGGTTCTCCAAAATCGAGATGCAAACCGTGGGTCTCGATCAGAAATTATTGATGTTGGAACTCCGTGCAAGCGTATAACTTCGCTGATATACAACTCTGCTAGCTTGGATAAGCTGAAGTCCATTCTTATAGGAAGAAAGTGAGCTGACTTGGTAAATCGATCTACGATGACCCAGATTGCGTTGTTTTTCTTTGGAGTCGGGGGTAATCCGCTTACAAAGTCCATAGTGATACGTTCCCACTTCCACTGTGGCAGCTCAATGGGTTGAAGGAGTCCCGACGGTACTTTATGTTCGGCTTTAACCCGTTGACAAGTCAAACACCTTGCTACGTAATCTGTGATTTTACTTTTCATACCGGACCACCAGTAGATCTCTTTTAGATCCTTGTACATCTTAACAGCTCCGGGGTGAATCGAAAAAGGGCTAGCATGTGCTTCACGCAGGATCTGGTTCCGAAGATCATCATTGTTTGGAACACATATACGATTACGAAAGCATAACAAGCCGTCAGAATTTATGGCAAAATCAGGGTCCGGTTCATCCTTGATTCGGGCTAAAATAGGTTGCAACTCCTCATCATCTTCTTGAAGTGCTTTAATCAGGGACACAATGGTCGATTGTACCCTGAGCTCGGCTAATAACTTGCCACGCTTCATGAGCCGAAAGTGAGCGTTTAAACATCTAAGAGAAGAAGTGGGCTTCCGGCTAAGAGCGTCTGCCACCACATTTACTTTACCGGGATGGTAATCAATTACCAAATCATAATCTTTCAAAAGCTCCATCCAACGACGCTGACGAAGGTTTAATTCTTTTTGGGTCAAAAGGTATTTCAGGCTTTTGTGGTCAGTAAAAAGATAACACTTTTCACCATAGAGGTAATGTCGCCAGATCTTTAGTGCGAACACAACCGCAGCTAGCTCAAGGTCATGAGTTGGATAATTAAGCTCATGCGGTTTGAGTTGACGTGAGGCATAGGCTATAACTTTACCTTCTTGCATCAAGACACAGCCCAGTCCTTGATGGGATGCATCGCTGTATACTGTGAAATCTTTTCCTGGTTCCGGTTGTACTAGGACAGGAGCGTGGGTGAGGATTTGTTTAAGCTGGTCAAAACTCCGTTGTTGGTCCACTGTCCACATGAAAGGAATGTCTTTGCGGAGAAGCTTCGTTAGGGGTGAAGCAATCAAGGAGAACCCCTTAACGAACCTACGATAGTATCCTGCAAGACCCAGGAAACTACGAATTTCTCCCACGTTTTTCGGGGGTATCCATTCGAGAATGGCTTGAATCTTCTTTGGGTCCACTTGAATTCCCGCGGAAGATATCACATGACCGAGAAAAGATACTTCGGTCAGCCAAAACTCGCATTTATTAAATTTGGCATAGAGCTGTTTTTCACGGAGGGTTTGGAGTACAATCCGAAGATGTTCTTTGTGAGTAACAGAATCTTTCGAATAGATCAAAATGTCGTCTATGAAGACAACGACAAATTTATCAAGATAAGGTCGAAATATTCGGTTCATCAGATCCATAAAGGCTGCAGGAGCATTGGTGAGCCCAAAAGGCATCACCAAGAATTCGTAATGACCATATCTGGTTCGAAAGGCTGTTTTTGAAACATCTGGTTCTTTCACGAGCATTTGATAGTAACCAGATCGGAGGTCTATCTTAGAAAAGACAGAAGCACCCTTTAGTTGATCAAATAGGTCGTCTATTCTAGGAAGCGGGTACTTATTTTTTATTGTTACTTTATTCAGTTGTCGATAGTCGATGCATAAGCGCATCGATCCATCTTTCTTCTTCACAAATAAAACCGGTGCTCCCCAGGGTGAGGAACTCGGTCGAATAAACCCCTTACTTTCAAGGTCTTGGATTTGAGCCTTCAACTCCTTTAACTCCATTGGAGCCATTCTGTATGGAGCGATAGAAATTGGAGTAGTTCCAGGTTGAACTTCTATCCCAAACTCAACTTCACGTACAGGAGGGAGTCCCGGAAGTTCTTCAGGGAATACGTCAGGAAAATCTTTTGTTATGGATATATCTTCAGGCTTCAATTCCTTCTTAGATTCTAAGGCACACATAAGACTACTCTGACATTTAGATTTCATCAAGGTGATGCTTTCTCTACCTAGACCACGGAGATATAATTTCTTTTTAGAACAATCTACCCATGCTTGATGTTCAGCTAGCCAATCTAGACCAAGGATAAGGTCGAACTCATTAAAGGGTAAGACCATCAAATTGGCCGGAAAAGGAATTCCTTGGATTTTTAGGGGACAAGATCTACAGATCTTTTGGATTGCTACACTATCTCCTAATGGGTTTGACACAAGTATTTCGGAAGCAACATGATCACATTTTAAGGCGTATTTTTCAATCAAAGGTTCACTAATAAAGGAATGCGTGGAGCCTGGATCTATCAATGCATAAACAAATTCAGAACCTAACTCCACCATACCTGCAATAACATCAGGGTCGTCTTCTTGTTCGCGGCCTCGAACGTGGTACATCTGGGCTGAGGTCTTTGGATTTCGGCTTCCTGAAGGAGCATTATTGTTGTGGGGCCTTCCGGAAGAACCAGACGGTGCTTGATTTATTCCCCTCCCTTTTACTGGAATGTTCTGGAAGGCTATAGAGGTAGGGGCTTGTGGATTTTGGGGGCATTGTCGGATGAAATGACCAGATTCTCCGCACAGGTAACAAGAACCTGACTGTTTACGATACTGTCCCAAATGTCTCTTTTGACAAAAATTACACAGAGGGATCTGAGAACTTTTGGCAGAGCCTCCTGTACTGTTTATTGAGGTCGTACGCGTAACAGTGGTCCCACCAGATGGAAATTGAGAGACATAATTAGAGTTAGGTAGCTGTTGATTGGCAGATAACCTTTGGTCCCACTGTCTTCCTCTTTTTTGAGATAGAGGAGGTTTGGAATCTTCTCGGAATCTTTTATCAGGTCGAGCTTGGTTTCCCTTCCTTCTTTCCGAGGCTCTTTGAGAAGCTTCAGTTGCAATGGCTCGATTCACCAGTATTTGAAAATCCTCGATTTCCAGAGCAACAAAAAGAGGACGTAATTCATCGCAGAGGCCATCTATGAACATTCTACATTTTTCTTTTTCAGTGTGGATGATATCAGTACCATATCTAGCGTACTTGCAGAAATCATGAATGTACTGTTCCACTGGCCTTCCTCCTTGCTTCAAATGGAGGAACTTTTTACGTCTTTCAGCGAGGTAATGCTCACTAATATACTTTTTACGAAACTCCTGGAGGAAAAATTCCCAGGTTACTTTATGTTCGGGTACAGTGAGAGTTACAGTGTGCCACCAGCTTTGTGCTTCATCTGCAATCAGGGCTAAGGCACACTCCAACTTATGCTCCCCGGGGCACTTTAGTTGCTTGTTGATTACTTTCAAAGTATTTTCTAGCCAATATTCTGCGATTTCAGGATTATCCAGATCTTGGCCAGTAAATGTATAAACTTGATAACGTTTTAGCTTATCTATTGGAGCTCGAGAGATCTGCTGAGCAGCTTCAGCAGATGAGGAAAGTGCTTCTTGTCGAAGAGACACCACTACTTGTTTTATCATGTCGGCCATAGACATCAAATAGTCTTGTTGAGCCGATAACATAGGTGGAAGATGGGGTGGATCATTCTGAGCCACTTGTTCGGTACTTGGTTCTGGCCTCACATTTTCCCCTCGAGTGGAAGAGGAATCATGATCGGGCTCATTTGTTTCTTTCCTAATAGTAGGAGCGGACATTTTGGGTCTAGACACATATAAGAATTAAATCGTGTAAGTTGCAAGTCACAAAATACATATTTAATCAACTCCTAAGTGGCATATGAGACATATACTCGTTAACGAATACCTGGTTAGTCCTAGAATCGACTAAACTCTAGCTCTGATACCACAAATGTAACACCCCCTTCCCGGCCTAGTAGAGAACCGGGTCGGAGAGCGCTACCGGAAAACAATGCGGTGATCGGAGACATAAATTCAAAGTTCAAAAATCATTTCATAACATTTTATTAATCTCTTTTAAGACTTAACACTTAACTTATTAACAACTTACTCAAATTGGGGTCAATTTCAAACTTTTTCAAACTTAGGGACTAAATTGTAATTTTCACAAATTAAAGGTCTTTATCTGAAATTCGTGAAAATATACTGAAAATAAACTTACTAATTATTAGCCTGTAAAACCTCATTACTATCGGAGGTCATTTATCTACCTGATTAGACGATGCAATATTTAGTGACTATTTTGTAAAATATTCAAATCTATTTCTTTTTATTATCTTACTAAAATTCTTTACATATTTAAATGAGCCTAACAACTTACAAAAATCTTAGAGACCTTTCTAATCATTTTTATTAGACAATTATTCGTATCTATCATTATTATTATTCCAATATTTATTTAATATGACTTTTCTAGATTACTAAAATAAACCCATATTATTAAATTACAAAACACAATTTATACAAAAGTTGGATCATATGCCACTTTACTAGGAGTTCATGAAAGATATCATACATATAAGGTAGAGATGTGACTTGCAACTGCACCACACGATCAAAGGTTGGAAATCTATCAGGGTCCTGAAAATGCATGAGACACGTATGTTAGGCTTACATAGCCTAGTGAGGTAGTCATGATAGTAAATTGACAATAATATGAATGTCATGATTAAATATAAATTTAATCTAACTTATTTGCATGCTTCTATAACAGTATAAGCATAACATGATCAGATATCCATATCACTAACATAACATAATATAATCATATATCTTATCATAAACATGTCATGGTATAACATATCGAACACATATTATATTGGTACCATTGGATACGCGGATTCCCTGTACACCATATCATAAATCATAAATGAGCCGTAGCCCTGAGCCGTAGCTCCATGTATCCCTTACACTTCCATCCTTTTATCTCCCACATATAGGCCGTAGCCCTGGACCGTAGTCCTCCCTTACATGGTGAGCTCGAATATTCCTATGGCATGCCAATTGTATCCAACGTCCATAAATACACACAAATTCATATATTTCATGATTTTCATATCATATCATAGTAAATGGCAAGATGAGCCATAGCTCCATATCATGTAGCATTTCGTAGTCATATTCGAACATATCAAAGAAATGCAAGGCACTTACCAAATTTGTCATTCGCATAGTTGCTCTACGTGAGCCCTTAACAAATGCAAACATAATCATAAATAATGCAACGGGAAGGCACCGAGCCTATCCCTTGACACAACTACACTCACATATCAGAACATAGAAACAAAAATCAGAATGACACCGTGTCACCCGAGACAAATGCATCCACACTCACCTTGACAGACCGGTGCTTTATTTTTATTTATTGGGCTTGAAAGTTGATCTGAATTGACCTCTTGTACTACGATAAAAATTAATTAAAATAATAAGACATTATCGAATATATATATAAATATTAATCAAACTCGATACCGAAACTTAAACTAACTAGAGATTTGAGCTTACCCCGTCGTCGGCAGAAATTCGATATTACTATATCGAAAATATCGGACTACCAATCAAAAATTGGATCGTATCTTACTAATTTTTTTTTTCTTCAATTTTTGCTGTGAATTCAAACAATTCCCTCCCCCTATTTATACTAAAACTTGGCCGGCAAACACCTTTTTTTTAATAAAATAATAATAATTTTAACTACTCCATATCTACTCCATAAAATAATAATAATTTTAACTACTCCATATCTACTCCATAAAATAATAATAATTTTAACTACTACATAAAATAATAATAAATTTTTACTTACTCCATAAAATAATAATAAACCGAATAAAAATTTCGAACCTAATTTCTACTAGACCGGTTTTTGGGATGTGACACAAACCATTTGCTCCCCATGGCTGGAAAATCCTTGAGGCAAGGTCATGAATACTTCTTCAGGCAAATCGCCTTGTAAAAAAGCATTTGAAACATCCATTTGATGTAGAGGCCAATGAAAAGAAGCACCAAAAGAAAGAACAACCTTGTAGCATTCGACCTCACCAGAAGCCCTTTACTTAACTTTGTATACTCATTTGCAGCCAATAGGTACTTTCCCTGAAGGTAAAGGTTCAACAGTCCACACATGATTTGATTCTAAGGCTTGAATTTCCTCTTGCATATCCCGAACCCACTTAGGATGCTTACTAGCCTAAAAAATGTGACAGACTCAACAATATTTATTGAAGAAAGAAATATTTGAGAATGAGAAGGTAAATGATTATAAAGGGAAGAAAAAAATAGAACTAGAAGAAAAAGAACTAGTAGATGAAGAAGATTGATATGGACAATCAAAATCTTGTAACCAAGTGGGAGGCTTGGTAGGCCTAAAAGATCGAAAAAGGGGAGCCAAACTAGTAGGAGATGAAGTAGAAACAATCTCATCTGACTCAACAGGAAGACCAAACTCAATGGATGGAACAAATGCAACAGATGGAACAGATGCAACAGAAGAAGGACTAGACACAAGAGAACTGCCTGAAACAGAAGTAGATGTAGAACCAGAATTAATGGGAACAACTGGGGGAATTATCAAAAAAATCAGAATCAAGAATTACATGAGTGGGAGGAAAAAACACAGTTAAAGGAGAAGAAGAATTATGTAAAGGAAAAACATCCTCAACAAACTTAACATCTCGATTAACAAAAAACTTTTTGGACTCAAGATTAAACAACAAATAACCTTTTTGAGTAGAAGAATAACCCAAAAAAATAGAAGGTATTACTTTAGAAGAAAATTTATCATGAAAAGAAGGAACATTAGCATAACAAAGACAACCAAATACCTTGAAGTGTGAAAAATTAGGAGGTTTGTAATAACAAAGACAACCAAATACCTTGAAGTGTAAAGAATCAACATGAGAAGAAACATAATGTAAAGAAGAAACTAAAGACTCAAATAGGCTAACCATAGCTGGTGAAGACACAAACAAATAAAGCCCCTAGATTGCCTACCAATCCCCTTCATCTTGCCTGTGTAAAGATCCTGTAAAACACATAAGTCGGGATAGAACATGTTGCGTGTGTTAAGTGCCCTACAATTGTGCAAGTATACACGTCGCAAGTAATAAAATGATGAGTATTGAGTATCGTCTCTACAGGGATTGGTGAAACCTTCAATGTTTATTGTCTTGCACTAAAAAGGAAATAAAAGTAAAGAACACAAGGGATTGTTTGGGTTTTTAGAATAATGTAATAAACAGAAAATAAAATAAGCAAGTAAACTAAAGAGTTGAATAATCAAGATGAGAGAATGGGCAAGATTATATTGTGTCGTAGTGTGGAAACCAGTTGGACTTGTCTCAGTTTTTGAATGCAACGAACACCGAATTGCCTTGGCAATAACCAAAGTTACTGCCGCAGCAATGGGTTAAGTAACTGCTGTGATTCAATTGCATGAAGACGTAAACACCAAGAATAAGTAAAACTTAAACAAAATCCAACCGTTTTCTCACAACTACTAAACAATACAATTTAAACCCTAAGAAGAAATTATAACATGATATCGATGTAAGCTCACTACAAAATCTCTCAACTCTCTATTGATTTATTGGTGTCTTCAATGGCCGGCTTTGGCTTCTTATTTATAGTGAAGGTCTAGGTCAAGTCTTTCTTGAGGAGGAAGTCAAGTTAAAATTAAATACATTAAAAGAAAATATATTCTTTTAAGTATTATGTCATTCTTTCTTTAAATCCTCCCACTTGCGTGGAGTCTTCTCTTGACCTTTCTTTCGACATTTTCATGATCTTCCCGCAGACCAATCTTCATGCAAAGTACATAGAAAAATTCAGCTTTTCACGCTCTTTAAAATACATACTACTTTGCATATTTTCTCCCTTATCGACTGTGTCTGGGCATTGCCTCGGTAGTGGCTTGGATATTGCCTTGGCAATGGTCTGTTTGTCTTTTTCGCTCAGCAGGGCTCTGTCTCATGGTTCAGCTTCCTTTAGTAGAAATTGACATCCACGGCTGGTTTGATCTGGACCGTCGAGAGATGGTTTTGCACCATTCCTTCCTTTCCTTCACTGCCTCGGTAGTGCTTGCTAGAGCAGTGAGAAACGAAATTTGCACACACACCAAACACATACTAAAGCAATACATTTTCCACCAAATAAACTAAATATAAGGTTCAAACATGATAAAGATGAGATCAGTGTGATTGATGCATGAAGGGTTACAATGTGACTCAAATGGGTGTAGATTGAGCAATAATTGTCATAGAAAAAGGGTGAAATTATAGTGCTTTTACACACCTAACAGAACACAACAACACAATGCAAATCGTGAGTCAATTTGGAAATATAAATTAAATTATGATTAAAACCGGGAACAAATAAAACATCCTTTAAGAGAATTTCTGTAGTCAAATGGGATGAACCAAAATGAGTGATTGGGGATGTTTTACCATTAGGAAGTCGAACAAACCTAAAAGCAGAAGGACACTCAATAGGAAAATTCAAGAGCTTAGAATAAGACGATATGTGATCAGTCGCCCCGTATCCAAAATCCAAGAAGAAGAACCAATGACAAAAGAACAAGAAGAAAATATACCTGCTAAATTGACAGTAATTTCAACAGCAGATGGCTTATTCAACAGCTCCAATAACTGATTGTATTGTTGCGGAGTAAACACTAGATCACCGAGAGAAGAATGAATAGAAGACTCATCCGAAATGGCAGCAGGAATCTTAAGAGCAGCTTGAAACACCTTCTTCTTGTTGAACATAAAATTCGCAGGAAAACCAATCAGTTGATAACAAGATTTCTTCTTATGTCCACGGACTTTACACTAATCACAAACACCCATAAACTTCTTTCAAGAACCAGAAGCAGTGGAGTACATAGCAATAGGATCAGAAAGAGGGGAAACCTCAAACAAGTGAATACGCTAAGACTCCTCTTGAATTATCATAGAATAGGTGTTGTGTGTGTAAAGTGCCCCGCAATTGTGCAAGTATACACGTCTCAAGAAATAAAGTGATGAGTATTGTCTCCACAGAGATTGGTGAAACCTTCAATGTTAATGTCTCGCACTAAAAAGGAAATAAAAGTAAAGAACACAAGTGATTGATTGGGTTTTTTAGAATAATCTAATAAACAGAAAATAAAATAAGCCAATGAATTAAAGACTTGAGTAATTAAGATGAGAGAATGGGCCAGATAATATTGTGTCGTAGTGTGGAAACCAATTGGACTGTCTTAGTTTTTGAGTGCAGCGAACACCGGATTGCCTCGGCAAAGACCAAAGTCACTACCACGGCAACATGATAAGTAAATGCCTCGACAATTCCTTGCTTGGGTAGCAACGAACAACGTCAAGGTTCGGTAAATCATCTTTCAGTGGATCCTCTAGATCCCTAATTCAAAACCGTAATGATGTGCAGGCTTTGATAATTCCTCCCAGCGTGAACCAAGGATGAACATCAACCAATCTTACGCTTCTTTTAGCCGTTGAAACTCGAACTTATCCCTAAACTGAGTTAATTTTCACCGATTGAGATGAAAATCATGCTTATCTGTTTCGTGAGTCTAACTCTCCCGATATTAGACAAATAGATAGTTTCACGAGATCCTCTCCCAATTCACTCGCAAACAAGATTAAAAACCAAGAATAAACAAACCTTGAACTAAAATTGCATTAACAAAAACTTAAGCAAAATCCAACCGTTTTCTCACAACTACTAAACAATACAATCTAAACCCTAAAAAGAAACTAGAACACAATGGTAATGTAAGCTCGCTACAAAGTCTCTCAACTCTCAATTGCTCGATGATAAGATCTTAATGGTCGGCTTTGGCTTCTTATTTATAGAGGAGGTTTAGGTCAAGTTCTTCTTGAGGAGGAAGTTAAGTTAGAATTAAACACATTAAAAGAAAAAGTCTTCTTTTAAAGTATTATATCTTTCTTCCTTAAAATCCTCCCATTTGCGTGGAATCTTCTCTTGACCTTCCTTCGGCGTTTTCACGATCTTCTCGCAACCCAATCTTTATGAAAAGTACGTAGAAAAGTTTAGCTTTTCATGCTCTTCAAAACGCGCTCCACTTTGCATATTTTCTCCATTGTCGAGTGTGTCAGGTGTTTGCCTCGTTAGTGGCTTTGCTATTGCCTCGGTAACGATCTGTTTGTCTTTTCTGCTTGGCAGGGCTCTATCTCATGGTTCAGCTTCCTTCAGTAGAAACTGACATTCACTGCTAGCTTAATCTAGACCGTTGAGATATGATTCTGCACTGCTCCTTTCTTTCCTTCATTACCGCGATAGTGCTTGCCCGAGCAGTGAGTAGTGAAATCTGCATACGCACCAAACACACACATAAGTAGCATCTTTTTCATCAAATAAACTAAATATAAGAACCAAGCATAATAAAGATGAGATCAATGTGATTGATGCATGGAGGGCTACAATGTGATTCAAATGGGTGTAGATTTAGCAATAATTGTCATAGAAAAAGGGTGAAATGATAGTACTTTTACACACTTAACACACACCCAAACTCGAACTATTGCTTGTAATCAAGCAATGCAACTAGTAGAAAAAAACAATTACTCGCCAAAGTCCTTAATCTTCATAGAGATTGCTTCAACTTTCCTTCTTCCTCATGACCTAGCACTTGAAAATACATGATTGAATTTTTCGGGCGACTAAAGGAGTTACCCTGAATCAAACTATGATGCTTGTGAGTGTGTGCATGCTTTGTGAACAAGATGATTATTCGGGTTCTAAGTAAACACTTAAGATTTAACCTACTTAACTTGGGTAAATACAATTTTTTATAAGCAATCTAATCGACTAGAGCCAATTTTGGGCACCTCTAGTGATTAGCCTAGAGCCAGTTTTGGGCACCTCTAAGGCTTCCTTAAGCTAGAGGCGATGTTAGACACCTCTAACTTTTTACCCAAAACTTTCTTTCTAAGCAAATATATGTCCTAAGTATCCTAGATCTCCTTAAATCATACAAGTCACAAAAGTATAGTTTCGTTTTTAGCCCATAGTGTGACTCTAAGTGTTTCCTAATAGTCATCCTAACCTTTAAAGTGTATTTTTAAGTGCTAGGGTAGTTTCATCACTAGAAGAGTTTTGCAAGTCTAGGCAATTCTAAGTCAAATTAAAGAACTTGGCAAGTATTATACATTAAAGAAAAACTACATTGCTTTTAGATAATGAACTGTCGTGTTAGTAGCCTATACCCTCAAACTCAAATCAAGCATTGCCCTCAATGCATCAACACAAATCACAAAATATAAAGGCAAAATAAAAGGCAAGAGAAGAAAAAACTAGATTGACGGGGACTCGGAGAAGTCATCGTCACTTTGGATGATCAATCGTCTCGTTGCCATGCGTTTGACCCGTTTGGTGGCTCTATGTGGTTGGGTGCGTGTCGGAGGAGTCGATTTGGCTTTGGTGGTCACTTCTTCTTTCTCGTTCGTGTCAAGGCAAATCTCCTCGGTTGTGGTTGCCTTGCACTTGTGTGATTGAGAGGCGGCTTCGTCAAAATTTTGGAGAATGGATCAGACGGTGTCAGACATGTAGATAAGGATTCGGTTTGGATCAGTTCAGGAAATGGCGAGGGAAAAAATGCATGTGTTGCCGAGGAGGAGAAGGTCGGCACTGCCGCGACAGAGAGATCTGGTGCTGCCTCGGCAGTGAGGTAGGTATGGAATAGTGGGAACGACACAGTGCTTTCCGGGAACTTTTCTTTGAGCACTTGGGTGATGGAATGGGTGAAGTCCCTCATGAACTGCATGAACTATCGCTGCCTTCTGTCCATCTCTTACAACTTCTGGGCAATATGCTGAAGAGTTACTGCCTCGGCAGAGGGGTGTGGAGTTTCTGGGGTGTGGCCTGATTATGTCGCGGCGGCATCACCCTGTGCTGGTGTAAACAATGGCTCAGCTTCAGTGATCTGTATGAGCTTGTATTACGCCTCTTTGTCCCATCTTTTCCTCTTAGGTGTGTATTCGTCAGTTGAGTTGGTGGGGACCTTTTTCTATCGGCATAGGCCGGTGATGAGCATCAGAAAGTAGAGGCGACCTCTCTCCTTTAGGCTACACTGATACATCTCATTGCAAATTATGTTACCAACATTAATTATTCTTTTGTGCAATATAGAATGTATGAGTGCTAGCTTAGGTTTATCTACAATACTATTATGAGAGGTAGGCATTAAGCATCGTTTCACAAAGGTATTCCAGATTTTTGCCTCGAGCAAAGCCTTTGGCGGTTTACCGTCCCCTTGTGTGCCCCGACGTTCCATGTCGTCTCGGTAGTGCATAGCTCATTCTTGATGTCCTCGTAATCCTCGGCTGTAAGGTTTTCCACGAACTCTTTATGCTCATCTCGTGCCACTTGTATGCCGTAATAGAGGTTGATTGTCTCAGGATCGACGGGGATTGCTTCGCCTCTAACGTGCACAAAGAGGTTGTTGGGATTTAGAGAGTGAGCATAAAATTCCCTCACCCATGTCACGTTTGCCGGTTCTGGTTGATGGCAAAAAATTTGCCACTTTTGATGAGTAATCTTGTCAAAGAGGAAGTGGTCGATGCCGAATTCGGTTTGGGAGTCGGAATAATAGAAGCCTTATTCCTCCCACACTTATCGTCCTATGAAGTGTTTGTTGAATCGCCGTTCAACTTCCAGTGGTGCAAATCTCTTGTAAGTCGGTTCCTCGGTGGGTCTCGAGCTTTCTTCTTTTTTGAGTTGTAGTGCCATCTGATAGTAGTTGTGAAAAACGTAAATTGAAAACGAAGAAAAATGCGAGAATACTTATGAAATCAAGATTAGAGAAGAGAAGGGTTTGATGGCAAAAAGTTAAGAGAGGGAGGGGTTTATATAGATCACGACAAGATATAACCGTTGCGGCAATAAATGCGCGCGCGACAAGGAATCCCGTTACATAGCCGTTGTGGCTTTGTGTCCATTGAAGTAGCCGTTGCAGCTTGTATACCGTTGGGAAAAACTTGCTGTGCTGGCAAGGGTCTCCTCTTACTAGTCGTTGGCGTCTATTTGCCATTTGGGTAGTGAATGTGTTGTAGGGTGTCGGCCCAACTCTTCTTTATTTCTTGATCTCCTTCCTAAAAAGAATAATTGACATTAATTAAAAATAACATTATAATCCTAAAAAATTAAGTCGTGGAAAACAAAAATGAAAACAAAAAATGAAAATAAAAATAAAGGAAAGAGAAAAGGTTAAGACACTAAAGGAATGCATGGGGATGCATCTCCTAAAGTGATCACTTCCTTGTCCGTCATGACATGCTGGCCAGTATAGTGCTTCGGCCTTTGTCCGTTCACTTTGAATTCGTACCCATCTTTGGTGGATTTGATTGTCACAACACCATGGGGAAATACTTTGACCACTTCGAACAGTCCAGACCATCTTGATCGAAGTTTTCCTAGGAATAGCTTTAGTCTAGAATTGAAGAGTAACACTAACTGCTCGGGCAAGGACTGTCGCGACAGTAGCTTGCTATCATGCTAGCGTTTTGCTTTCTCCTTGTAGATTTTTGCGTTGTCGTACGACATGGCTCAAAACTCCTCTATTTCATTGAGGTCTAAGAGTCGTTTTTGTCCAGCACTCTCCCACTCTATGTTCAATGTCTTGATTACCCAATATGAATTGTGCTCGATCTCAACTAGTAGATAACAAGTTTTTCCATACACAAGTCGATATGGGGACATTCCCAATGGGGTTTTGAATGTTGTTCGATAGGCCCACAATACATTATCAAGTTGAAGTGACCAATCCTTTCAAGATGGGTTAACCACATTTTCAAGATTTGTCTTCAACTCTCTATTCGATATTTCGGCATGCCCATTGGTCTGCGGGTGATATGTCCTGACAATCTTATGTGTGACACCAAATTTATTCAATGCCGCGGTAATAAGCTTGTTGTCGAAGTGTTTGCCCTCATCACTAATGATATCTCTTGGTACTCCAAACCGTGTAAATATATGTTTTTGCAAGAATTTATGTACGATTTTGGAGTCATTTTTGGGGTGGCAATGGTTTCGACCCATTTTGACACATAGTCAACGACCAATAGAATGTAGAGATTTCCATAGGAGGATGGGAAAGGTCCCATGAAATCAATTTCCCAAGCATCGAACATCTCGACTTCAAGGATGTTTTGCAAGGGCATCTCGTTTCGTCTCGAAATATTTTCGGTCCGCTGACATCGATCACATTGCTTGTAGAAAGCCTGAGCATCTTTGTAAAGTGTAGGCCAATATAATTCTGACTATAGTACCTTTGTCGCGGTTCTCGTTCCTCTTAAGTGTTCTCCATATGGTGAAGAATGGCATCTTTGAAGCACATCTCATTGTTCTTCTTCAGGGACACATCTCCTTATAACCTAGTCTACACATTGTTTGAACAAAAAAAGTTTGTCCCAAAAATAATGTTTGCCATCATGTTAGAACCTCTTCTTCCCTTGATGGTTAAGGTTATAAGGTAATACACCACTAACTAAAAAATTAATAAGATCAACATACTAGGGTGTTGTTGAGGCAGACATCACTGTCAAGGTTATTGCCGAGGCAATGCTATCAGTTACTGCCTCGGCAGTAATTTCCTTCACTGCCAAGGCAATCAGAAGTTGTTCATCTGGGAATGCATCTTGTATTTATGTGCCTGTGGTGTCTTCTCTTCCTTGTTCCAGTCGTGACAAGTGGTCGACAACTTGATTTTCCGTTCCTTTTCTATCCTTGATGTTGACATCGAATTCTTGTAGTAGAAGAATCCATCGAATCAATCTAGGCTTTGCATCTTTCTTATAAAACAAGTATTTGATTGCCGAGTGGTCTGTGTGAACAGTCACCTTGGTTCCAATTAGGTATGATAGGAACTTGTCAAAGGCAAAGACTACGGCTAGTAACTCATTTTCAGTGGTAGTGTAGTTGACTTGGGACTCATTGAGTGTTTTACTAGCATAGTAGATCACATGAAAGATTTTGTCTTTCCTTTGACCAAGGACTGCCCCGACGACATAATCACTTGCATCGCACATGAGTTCGAAGGGCAATGTCCAATTTGGTGGAACTAAAATTGGCGCGGTCACAAGTTTTTGTTTCAATGTCTCAAATTCTTCAGTGCATACGTCATTGAAGTCAAAAACCCTATCTTGTTCAAGCAAATTACACAAAGGTTTAGTTATTTTAGAAAAATGGGTTAACTAATGGGATGGTCACTTATGTTTCCCTCCAGTACATATTTGGTCATCGATTTTCAAAAACGACCAGTAAGGTCATTTACGTTTTCGATCTGTAAACTTTTGGTCACTGAGACGTTTATTCCCGTTAAACTTTAACAGGAGGCTGATCTGGCATAATAAAATGAAGGATAAATTACCTAGATAGTCCCTAAACTATTACTTCACTTCTATTTTGACCACCAAAATAAAAATAATTTGTATAATTATACATTTAATCCTTCATCTTTATATTTTTTTATTTTTTCTCCCCTCCACCATCTTCCATATTCTTCCACATCTAACCCAATCCTTAATTTTCCACTATATTAATCCCCATTAAATAGTTTATTTTTGCAAGATATCTTTCGTGAAAGCTCTGCTGGTTATAATTCTACTCGGAACTCTCTTCACACTTCTTCGCTCCCATGTAGTTTATGTTTCAGATTGTCCATTGAATTTCAAATCCTGGTATATTCTACCATTGTTTTTCCGTTAATTTTCATGCCAATCAATAGTTTGCACTCTTGTAATTTATTTCTTTTCTGGTTGAAAATAAATAATTTGTGTCAGCATTTGTATAATTGTATGTGTAAAAGCACGCTTTTGTTCGCATCTAACCGCAAGTTTTCTTGCATATATGTTAAAGATTTCTTTTGCTACTCTTCTATTTTTCAGTTATTTGAAGTAGAATTATGTTACATGCAGGCTTGGATCTGTAAAGAAATGTATCAGCGGCACTGCTACTGAAGATCCACGCTTCGTATCGATGTTGGATGTAAACTGGGACAAAATATCAAATGTTATTGAGAAACTGACCGATAGGAATGAATATCAAGGGATTGGCTTGCTGAAATTCAATAATAGTGAAAATGATTAATGGAAGCAGCTGTTACCAGATGCCGAACATGTTACTCTACAATTAGACCATGTGGCAGACAATGTAACTTGGGAATCCCTATACCTCGAGTGGATAGATGAAGAAGAAAATTTTGGGATTCAGTTTGATTGCAAAAATCTTTGAAAAGAAAAAATAAACACTTTAATGGGGATTAATATAGTAGAATGTTAGGGATTGGGTTAGATGAAGAAGAATATGGAAGATGGTGGAGGGGAGAAGAAATAAAAAAATATAAATATGAAGGATTAAATGTATAATTATACAATTTTTTTTATTTCGATAGTCAAAATAAGAGTGAAGTAATAGTTTAGGGACTATCTAGGTAATTTATCCTTCTTTTTATTGTACAAGATCAACCTCCCGTTAAAGTTTAACGGGAACAAACGTCTCAATGACCAAAAGTTTACAGATCGAAAACGTAAGTGACATTACTGGTTGTTTTTAAAATCGGTGACCAACTCTGTACTGGAGGGAAACATAAGTGACCATCCCAGTAGTTAACCCTAGAAAAATTTATAATAAATCTACTATAAAAACCTACGTGTCCCAAAAAAGCTCCGAATTCCTTTGACTATAGTTGGTGGAGGTAGTTTATCAATCACATATATTTTTGCCTTGTCTACTTCAATGCCCTTTGATGAGATCTTGTGGTCGAGTACTATGCCCTCATCCACCATAAAGTGACACTTCTCCCAATTTAGGACCAATTTGGATTCCTCGCATCGTGTGAGTACCCTTTCCAAATTGTCGAGGCAATTGTCAAAGTCATCACAGAATACTGAGAAATCGTCTAAGAAATCTTACACCATGTCGGAGAAAATTGCCATCATGCATATTTGGAAGGCTGTCGGGGCATTGCAAAGCCCAAATGGCATCCTTCTAAGTTCATATATGTCGTATGGGTATGTAAAAGTGGTCTTTGCCTGGTCGTCCGGTGCTATGGCAATCTGATTGTAACCTGAATAACCATCAAGAAAAAAATAAAATGGTTTACCTGCAAGTCGATCAAGCATTTGGTCAATAAAGGGTACATAAAAATGATCTTTTCTAGCAGCTTTATTCAACTTGCGATAATCCATACAAACCCTCCAATTGGTCATAGTCTTGGTTGGGATTAACTCGTTGTTCTCATTGGTTATCACGGTCACTCCACCTTTCTTTGGTACACATTGTACCGGGCTTACCCATATGTTGTCGAAGATACGGTAGATGATTTCGGTATCAAGCCATTTGATGATTTCTTTTCTCACTACCTCTTTCATAACATGGTTAAGCCTTCATTGAGTCTCAATGGTAGGTTTGTGATCATCCTCCAAAAGGATTTTGTGCATGCATACCGCTGGGCTTATTCCCTTCAAATCGGCAATTGTCCACCCCATTACCCTATTGTGCTACCGCAGTATGTTGATCACTTTTTGCTCCAGTTCGGGCTGCAACTTAGAAGAGATGATTACATGCAATGTTTCGTTGGTTCCCAAATAAATATATTTTAATTGTTCAGACAATTGTTTTAATTCAAGAACCGATGGTTTCTCGATAGAAGGTTTTTCAACCTTTCTCTCCTCTTCAAAGTAATTGAGGGGTTCGAAATACTTACCTGGACGAGTTGATGTTCAATAGGCTTCCTCTTGTGTCTTAATCTCCGTCTCTTCAACTTCTTTGGATTCAGACAAGTTATTTCCGAGGTAGGTGTTAGGGAGGCTGTCGAGATAATTGCTGAGGCATTCGTCATAGTGATTGTCGAGGCAGTAACCGGAATCCTTGCTGAGGCAGTGTTTGCCCAGGCATGGTGTATCTTTGTCAAAGTTGAATTCGGCGGTTGCTTGAATCATTTGACATTCTTCTTGATCATCAGCATGTTTAAGGGTCTGGAACATATTGAGTTTGACTTGTTAACCATTTACCCTCATAGTTAGCTCTCCTTTTTCCACGTCGATCAAGGTCCTCCCAGTGGCTAGGAATGGTCTCTCGAGTATGATAGGTGCATATTCATCTGCTTCACAATCTCAATCAAGGAAGTCAACAGGAAAAATAAACTTATCTACTCTTACCAATATGTCTTCAACTTTCCTCTGGATGCACATATGATCGATCGGCCAGCTGAAGCATGACTGTGGTGGGTCTAGCCTTTCCAATTCCTAATTTCTGGAAAATGGATTTGAGCATCAAATTTATGCTTGCTCCTAAGTCACACAATGCCTTTCCCACGTAGTGATTCCCGATTACACATGGTATTGTGAAGCTCTCAATATCTTTAAGTTTAGGTGGTGTCCGGTTGTGTAGCATGGCCATACATCCTTCTGTTGCGACAACAGTCTCAAATTCATCAATTCTTGTTCGTTTAGAGACCGTGTCTTTAAGGAACTTGGCATAGTTTGGAATTTGCTCTATTGCTTCTACCAAAGGTATGTTGATGTGGACATGCTTCAAGATGTCTAGGAACTTCTTGAATTGGTACTATTGCTTCTGCCATTTTAGCCTTTGTGGGAATGGTGGTGGGAGGTGAATGTCTTCGATTCGTTCCTTGCAGGGAAATTTGATCTGGGGCATCTGATATGGTTGTTCAACAGCCTTATGATTTTTCTTCGTGTCTTTGTCAGGCTCTGCTGCGGTAGTGTGGTCAGATTCTGCCAAGGCAGTGGGTTCAGGCATTGCTGAGGCAATGTTGTCAGGCTTTGTCGCATCATTGAGCTCCTTTAGTTTGGTTTCCTCATTTTCATTAGTTCGGGGATCCTTCAGCTGTTTGCCACTCCTTGTACTGATTACTTTGCACTGTTCATGAGTTGCTCCCTTAGTGACTTCAGTATCGCTTGGAAATCCTCCCATCGATCTGGAATTCAGAATTTGTGCGAATTGCCCGACTTGTGTCTCCAATGAATTTAGGGTTCCTTCATGGTTATGCATCCTCATCTCAGTCCTGTCCATAAAAGCATTAATTTTCTTTATGAATTTATCAGCGTTAACCATATATGCACTAGTTTGAGACATAAAAGCATTGAGAGAGTTTTTCAAAGAACTAGATTGCATAGTTTGCTACTGCGACATCGATTGTTGTGGCAGTTGTTGTTGCGACATTGATTCCCGATGCATGTTCTATTGGAATCCCAGTGTTGGAGCTTTCTGATTATTCTGATTGAGTGTGTTATTGGGGTTGCTCCATAAGAAGTTCGGATGTTTCTTCTAGGCCGGGTTATAGGTGTTGGACATTATGTTGTTGTTTCGATTGTAGTTTCCAACGTAAAAGCTCGACTCTGGATTCTGTGGACATTCAGAAGAATCATGGTTACCTCCACAGTTTTCACAAAAAAAAATCCATTACCTTAACCTCCTGGTGATTATTTTGCTTTTGCATGTTCATGTACAACTTGGTCAAAGTGGCTATTTGGGTTGAAATCGAGTCTGAGGACTCTAATTCGTTTACTGTGGGTTGGCGTCTGATTCCTCCTCTTTTAGCTATTGGGAATTGATAGCCGTTTTTGGCCAACCTATTCAGGATCTCCATTGCTTCCTCTGGTTGCTTGTCTAGGAGTATTTCATTTACCGAGGCATCAAGCATCATCCTCGTTAGCGTGTTTACATCATTTTAGAACATTGTCACATGTGTCCACAATGAGAATCCGTGTAAGGGGCATTTATGTAACAACTCTCTATATCGCTCCCAAGCTTCGTACATGGATTCATCATCAGCTTGTCGAAAAGAAGTGATTTCATTACACAATTTATCAGTTAAATTTATAGGATTAAAAAGATCAAAAAAATCACGACATAAGTCACTCCAAGATCTTATTGACCTTGCTGGAATTATATTTAACCAGGTTTTTGCCCTATCCCTCAGTGAATAGGGAAACAATTTCAGCCTCAAAATATCCTCGTGGACTCCTTGTATTTTGAATGAATTGCAAATATGCAAAAAGGATTTGAGGTGTTGTCTAGCATCTTCAGTTGCAGAGCCGCCAAATTGTCTCATGGTATTGATCATGTTGAACATTACATGCTTTATTTCAAAGTGGCCAGCTTCTATTTCAGGTGTGACAACTACTGGATTCAGTCCATTTAAATCTTCTTCTAAGTAATCTTGGATGGTTGGGTTTCGAACTGGAGAAAATTACGATGGCGGGATTACTCTGACTCCTGCCGCGACATTGTGATTGCCGTCGGGATCCTGATCGCCATGGGCATTCTCATTACCAGGTCTATGTGTCATTTCTTCTCTTATCCTTTGTTTGAGTCTTTGGCAAGTATGATCGATTTCTGTATCAAGTTCGTATAATGGATTCTTTGGGTTCGCCCTGGTCATACACCAATGCAAAACCAAATTTGATTAGCGCTTTGAAAATACTAAAAATAAAATAAAAAAAGTGCAAGAAAATAAAATTAAAAGTTGCTATTGTCAATCCCCGACAACGGCACCAAAAACTTGTTGTGTGTGTAAAGTGCCCCGCAATTGTGCAAGTATACATGTCTCAAGTAATAAAGTGATGAGTATTGAGTATCATCTCCACAGGGATTGGTGAAACCTTCAATGTTATTGTCTCGAACTGAAAAGGAAATAAAAGTAAAGAAGACAAATGATTGATTGGGTTTTTTTAGAGTAATCTAATAAATAGAAAATAAAATAAGCCAGTGAATTAAAGAGTTGGGTAATCAAGATGAGAGAATGGGCCATACTATATTGTGTCGTAGTGTGGAAACCAATTGGACTGTCTCAGTTTTTTAGTGCAACAAACACTGGATTGCCTCGACAAAGACCAAAGTCACTGCCACGACAACAGGTTAAGTAACTGCCTCGAAAATCCCTTGCTTGGGCAGCAACGAACAACGTCAAGGTTCGGCAAAGCGTCCTTCAGTGGCTCCTCTGGATCCCTAAGTCGAAATCGTAATGATGTGCAGACCTTGATAATACCTCCCAGCGTGAACCAAGGATGAACATCAACCAATATTACGCTTCTTTTAGCCGTTGAAACTCAAACTTATCCCTAAGCTGTGTTAGTTTTCACCGATTGGGATGAAAATTATGCTTATCCGTTACGTGAGTCTAACTCTCCCGATATTAGACAAATAGATAGTTTCATAAGATTCTCTCCTAATTCACTCGCAAAAAAGATTAAAAACCAAGAATAAACAAACCTTGAACTAAAATTACATTAACAAAAACTTAAACAAATCCAACTGTTTTCTCACAACTACTAAACAATACAATCTAAACCCTAAAAATAAATTAGAACATAATGACAATGTAAGCTCGCTACAAAGTCTCTCAACTCTCAATTGCTCGATGATAAGATCTCAATGGCCGGCTTTGGATTCTTATTTATAGAGGAGGTTTAGGTCAAATCCTTTTTGAGGGGGAAGTTAAGTTAGAATTAAACACATTAAAAGAAAATGTCTTCTTTTAAAGTATTATATCTTTCTTCCTTAAAATTATCCCTTTTGCGTAGAATCTTCTCTTGACCTTCCTTCGGCATTTTCACGATCTTCTCGTAATCCAATATTTATGCAAAGTACATAGAAAAGTTCAATTTTTCATGCTCTTCAAAACGCGCTCCACTTTGCATATTTTCTCTATTTTCGAGTGTGTCAGGTCATTGCCTTGGTAGTGGCTTTGCTATTGCCTCGGCAACGGTTTGTCTGTCTTTTCTTCTTGGTAGGGCTCTGTCTCATGGTTCAGCTTCCTTCAGTAGAAACTGACATTACTGCTAGCTTGATCTGGACCGTCGAGAGATGATTCTGCACCGCTCCTTTCTTTCCTTCATTGCTGCGGCAGTGCTTATCCGGGCAATGAGTAGCGAAATCTGCATACGCACCAAACACGCACATAAGTAGCATCTTTTTCATCAAATAAACTAAATATAAGGATCAAGCATAATAAAGATGAGATCAATGTGATTGATGCATAGAGGGCTACAATGTGATTCGAATGAGTGTAGATTTAGCAATAATTATCATAGAAAAAGGGTGAAATGATAGTACTTTTACACACTTAACAATAGGATTGGTTAACAAAAGACAGTGGCTACATCAGTAGGATCTGGCTACGAATGGCGGCATAAGTCTCGTTGAGACCCATAAGAAATTGAAAGAGACGTTTGAGATTACCTTGAGCAACATCACAACCACAACTGGAAAAGGGCACTAGAGCAGTATACTCATCCCACATGAGCTTCAACTTAGTAAAATAAGAGGATACTGAGGAATCACCTTGAGAGAGAAGAACAATCGCTTGATGAAAAAAGAAAATCCTCGAGCTATCAACTTTACTGAAACGCTCTTTGAGATCTTTCCAAACCGTAGCAACATCGGAGGCAAAAACGATTCCGACAGAGAGTTCTTGGCTCACTGTATTCAGAATCTATGAGAGAACAATGTCATTGCAACGATCCCACCAGGCTCGAATCAACTCAACATAATTCTCCCTCTTACAGGTTCCACCAATGAATCCAAGCTTGCTTTTAGCAAGCAGTGTGATTCGCATGGAGTGGCTCCAGATGTTGTAGTTGTCAACAGCGGTCAGCTGATGAGAAACCAACACCGTCCTCGATGTGTCAGAAGCATGCAAAAATAACGGATGATGAAAATTAACCTCGTCTGCCATGAAAGCAAGAAAAACGAAAGGAAAGAAGGTCGAAACGATAGAAAGAAATGAAAAAAGAATCTGAAAGAGCAAACCCTAATTCCCAACCGCAAAAGCAAAAAACCAAACGAAAAACAAAAAACAAGCCTAGAGAGAAAGGCCCAAAACTAGGAAATGAGAGAATATATCCAGCTCATATGATATCATGTTAAAAATGAACTATGCATTTCATTGATTCAATTAATTAACTTACAAGTATACACATTTATATACAAATCTAAAGCTAACAACTCTGCTAACTGCTCAACTAATTTTACAAACCGTGCTAACTAATTATTAATTTCTACTAACAACTTTCTATAATTTCACATTAAAAAGAAAATGTAGGTCTTAAATATATAAGCAGTGGTGCTACGTATATTATTAGACATGTCATTTGCAAAGAAAGCAATGATCCTGTGACAATATACTGAGGCTGAGCTACTATTAAGATTACAACGGGGCAAATGTAAATATTTATATTTAATTAGCTTGTTTTTATACGAATACAATGCTACACTAAACATTTATGTTTCAACTTTATCCAATCTCACACATTAACTAATTTGCAATTGCATGCTCTCCGTCTCCAAGCATCGGCCACAGCAGAAACCAGCTCCCACGACCATCGCCACCGCTGAAAAATAGTAACATCCCGCTGCACAAAACGAATAAAATCCATCATACAAAATACTCGATAGCTTGGAACCAAGATTCAGCCCATTTTGCCAAAAACATCCGTTAAACTATTCGTCTCTCATAAAACATGATAAAAACATATATAATTTAACTTACGACACAAGCATCGATTCGTTGAAAAAATACATATTCAAGCTGTATTTTTTAAATATAGTTGATGATTTATGTTAAAAATAATGATTAAATTGATAGAATGACTCGACTAAAATAATATACTTTGTTTAATGGCTGAATTTATATATGTTATTAACATACTCCACACTTGTCCAAATCTATTCAAGTATATATGAGCCTCAAAAAATGCCCAAATTCATCCATATTTATAAATGATTAGTCCAAATCTATCTTGAATTCATTCGTATATTATTTAAAGGTAGCTAGCCTTTTAAAAAATATTTATGATCATTTTGATTTAATATTTAATTATTTTATTTTACACAAACGTTTTAATTTTAAGGTTTAAGATTATGATTTAGAGTTTAGGGGTTTAGCATGTAGGGTGTAGAATTAAAAGTTTATTGTTAGAATTTAGAGTTTATGGTTTATGGTTTAATTTTTAGGTTTTAGGGTGTTAGGGTTTGAGATTTAGGTTTTAAATTTTATAGAATGGTTGTATAATTTTTTTACACAGCTTGTGTATCAAAATATAACACTTTTTATACCAACGAGAGTTGGTTCAAGTGACAAGCAGCTTTGTATCCCTTAAGCATGTCTCGAGTTCAAGGAGTTGTGTATATAAAAAAATTATTGGGAAACTCACCCACCAAAACTAAGTGTGCAATACGGGTCGGTCTGGATTAGTCATGGCGGAAAAAAAAATTATAATCCTTTCATTAAATGCTCAAATAAAGATAACTAACATACTTGTAATGATTATATTATAATATAAATTATAGATTTAATTTTCATGTGACATAAACTATGTAATATATAGAAAAATTAAAAAATGAGTTAGATCACACTAGATTTGGACTTTAAATGTTAGAGTTGGGTTTTAGCCCATATTTTTAATGAGTGTTTTTCGCCCAACACATTTTTAGGTCTAATATTTCGGACATGTTTTTAAGTTGAGTTGAGCAGATTGTCCGACTCTTGAACAAATCTAGAACATTACTTTAATTTAGGAATTCAATTCGATCATTTTGGAGTTTAGGGACAGTTTAAAAATTGATCAATAGTTTGAGGATGTCTAATGCAATTAACCGATTAAAAAAAGAATGGCGGTCAAATCAGACTCCCCAAACGATTTTCAATATCCGACAGCTATCGTAAGATAAACCCACAAAATTTTCTCAAACAAAGAGGAAAAGAGAGAGAGAGAGAGAGAGAGAGAGAGAGAGAGAGAGAGAAGAATGGGCGTTTAATCTGAAAGCCGCGGAACGGAGAGTGATTGGGAGGTGGGAAAATTTTTAGAAAAGGAGAGAAATGGATCCAGAGCAAACATTTATGAGGGTTCAAGGGAGATTTTCTCAGATATTAACGCCAAGAGTGAGGGTAGCTTTGGAGTATATCTATCTTTTCATTGCCATTACTTCCTTCTGTATTCTTGTTACCATGCATGCCAATTATGTTCAACAGGTATTTCAAACACTTTACCTGCGATTTCTTTAATTTGTTGGCTTTCCCCCTGATTTTGGGCGTTTTTTTCCTGGGAATTTGCTTAATTGGATTCGGAAGAGTTTTGTCGATTTAATTTCAGCTTAATTTTTCTGGGTATATCTAGTTTGGCACTGTTTTAGATTCAATTGATTTTCCTTGTTCATAATTCCAACTCATTACGGTGTTATTATTATTGCCAAAGACGAACTCGACCAACTCTTTGACTTAATTTTATAATCGAAGTTTGAGAAAATATTTCACTTACTGCTGACCTTTTGATCAACTGAGTATAATTGTACAATTGATGATTGCAATGAATCAAAACACCCTTTAGAATATGCTTTTTTTTTCTTTCTAATACTAGAAATGGTTTGAGATGGTTCATTGTTTGTGACAATAGCGTCAGCAGGATTGCTAAATGCTAATAGCATTAGGAAACTGATGGTTATTTTTATAGGAATTGAACTAGGATGTCGTATAAGTTGGAGAGGGATGGCCAACATGTGACTAGTTTGTCCTTTTCTTTAGAAGTTTTATCTTGGCATGTAAGGATAACTTGAACTAATTGCAATACTTTTTTGCATATGAAGCCTGGATGTTCAAGTGAGCTCTCTGGAATTGATTCAAATGAAGTACAACTTATTCAGATTAAGGTAAGATATCAGCTTTATTTTGTAATTTATTTGATATAAACTATTGCACCTTAGACCTCAAATTTGTTCTTTTTTGTAGATAACCAGTGCTGGATTGTGGTCAAGAAATGAGTTTGAATCCGTTGTTGTAAATAACCCTGATTTGAAAACAGTAACTGAAAATGTAGAAGTTGCAAGTGTTGATGATGAAGGGTTGATGTTATTGGATGCCAAGTTTTGGTTTAACTGGTTTGATTCTGGTGCTAGGAAGGGAAAATCAGCATTGAAGTTCTGGAATACTGATGGTGAACTTATTGAGCTGCATGCAGAAAGCTCTACTACGAATGGCGAAATGTCTAAGTCAAATATTGATGATGTTGTTACTAAAAGCGAGAAGGAGGAGACACATAATGGTTTCTCTTTATCAGTGAAACAAACATTTAAAGCAGCTGTTGTTCACTTTGGCAAAAAGTGGTCCAGACGTTTATCTTTCATTTGGAGACATGCAGTTCAGATCTTTGGAAGTTTCCATAAGTTGTTGGTGAGTGAACAAGGAAGCAAGCATGTCCTTTCTTCATGGCTTAACTTAAACTTCTCTTTGCTGAGTTTTGAACTTCTTAAGTGCAGAATATAACAGGGTTACCACTAAATCTTGATGTTCCTAAATGGTTGCATATACTACACTTCGACAAGCTTAACTCATATGCAGGTAGATAACATCATACCATCCTCTCATCTTTGTTCTCTTGGCCAAATTTCTACTATTTTAACTTCAGAGATAATCACGAACCCATAGGTTTTATAGATAGTTGTGCTATTGGTTTCAGTGCACTGGCTTGAGAAAAGAAGTAAAGCATTTGAACCAACTTATCTCTATTCTTTGGAAAAGGTATTTTCTCTCTCTGTCTGAAATTTCTCTTGTTATGTTGTATCTTTGATGCACTCAATGATGTCTTGTGCATGGATAACAAATATCCACCTTTTCAAGTTTAGTATCCTACCTTTAAATATAAAAAGTGCTACTGCTGCAGGGTTACTTCTTGCTGCCCGAAGCGGCTAAGTCTCAGCATAACATACGTACTATTAATATTAGCATATCAGCTCGACATCCCTGTTTTGGGAACAGGTTATATGTGCTGAACTTTACTATTTGCAACTCCCATTTTCATCTTTTGGTAGATTGATATATCTTAATCTTCGTGTGGGTGCTGTGAGCCTGTGAGTAAACAGAATAAGAAAGCCGTGTATTAATGCCATCTTATTTGCAGGTGGCAGCAACTTCTCATTAATAGATTTGTTGGGTATGACACTATTATGATGAATAGTTTATTGCATCAGCCTGGTCAAGGTAATACTTTGCATATGAATGCATGATCACACTTTTCTTTGATAGCTTTTTGAGCTTTACACCGTGTAACTGCATGTTTATCACGCAATATTTGATACAGTTCGTTAGATGTTTCAGCGTATTTCATCTTAAGGTTGTTTTATATTTTCATGCTTAGCTTTCACTTTATTAGTCACTTAACATCTTTGAATGACAATTTTCTTTATATACTCTATAGTATTTAACAGTCATGCCTGTAACATTATGTGCTTAACCCTAGTGCTGATAGTGCTTGGTATGAGATTATAAGCTGACTGCACATCCTTCTAATCCCGGTGGTGGCTTTTCTTTGTACTTTATGTTTTTCAATCTCCTTGTAGCTGATTTTTGGGTATCTGTATATGCCATATTACATGCTAAATTTAGATTAACATTACGATGATGGGCTTTACGCATTAATTGGTTGTTACATGTTTGCTGCTCTTTTTGCATGGTGATTTTGGGGCTATTTTGTCCATCTTTGTTCTTTATGCGTGTTTGGAGAACTGTATTGCAGGTTATCTTTATAATTTTCAGACAAAGGAGTTCTATAATCTTAGTTATGCACAAGAATTGCCAGATGGTTCTGCAAGACTTGGAGGTTTGTAGTTTTAATTTATTTCACACATTAAGACATTTTTTACTCTAGCCATCTAATGCTAAAACAACATATGTTATTCGGACTCGGGTATGAATGTTTCATACGTGTATGAGTCCAACAGGAATATGTTTTAAGTTCTTCTAAGTTTTCTCATGTATTTGGAGGATCCTTGGAGGGACATATTTCCATACCCATGTCGGATACAAGTTTCTGACATGTGTACTTCAAGAAAAATGAAGATTTGAAGCAACATAGACAACATCACTTGTGCATGTAACAGTTTGCTATTAGGCTGCCAGATTTAATGGTCCTTGAAATGTATACCTGACTTCAGCAGCAATTTAACTAAAATTTCACTAACCACGTCCAAGAATGTGGTTTTAAGTCTTGATCCTTTTGCACTAGAACATGGTAATATATAATTGTCATGTTTCATTTCTAAAATCTTGTTTTGTCCCAAGTGTATGAAATTTTCTTTGGAGTTAATTCTTTTATATGGTTTCAATGCAGACTATCTCGTCACCAAGTGTGGTGTGCTCATGATGTCTTTGTTCGTATTTTTCACAACCACCATGTCTGTTTCATTTACGTTGAGGGAAACTCAGACTCGCATGCTTAAGTTCACAGGTCCAAAAACTTACATTTTCTTGGCAGGGCATATGACATTCTGCAAGCCATGCAAGTTTGTGCAGCCATAAGATTGCATTCTTTCCAATTTGTTGGACAAGTTCATGATTAAAAATGGATACCAATTTGTCACCCTTAGAATTTTGAAATTCTGTAGGATAGGTTTTCACTTTTGTTTAGGCTCTCTCTGTTTCGAGTTTTTGCCTATAATTGACCAAAGGAGTCATTCGATCAGATGATATTGATGGATGAATCTGTGGCTCGGGATAGGTGGCAGCGCTTTGACATTGTTAAAATGCATCATTTTTCCTTCAGTCTTCAAATATGAATTAGATCTCCTTTTCTCAAATTATTGCAGTGCAGCTTCAACACCATGCTCGACATAGGCTTCCGACATTTCAGTTGATATTTGTGCATGTAATTGAATCGCTTGTATTTGTACCGGTAGGCATAAATCTTATTTCAACTTATCTCACAATACATACTCTGCTGAGCCTTTTTATTGACTTAAAATATCTCTTCGCTTTTCATTCGAACTTCCAAGCATTTGCCACTAGCGTTAAAGGATGTTGCTGTTGTCTTGCAGATTATGATTGGAATCCTATTTTTTCTGTTTGAGTTCTACGATGATCAACTATTGGCTTTCATGGTTCTAATTCTTGTCTGGTTATGTGAGCTATTTATACTGATCAGGTCCCTTTCTCTCTCTCCTTATGTAACTTGGATTGAGGTGTAAATGTTGGATACTTGTGTGTTCAACAATTGAGATGGCTATATTCCCTTTTGTTTTTTAAATTTTTCATGTATTTAGAGGGTCCCTAGAGAATCATACTCTATACCCGTGTTGAAATTGTGTTGGATGCGAGTACTTTAAGAAAAATGAAGAGTGGGAGCTACATAGCTCTCTTATAATCACTTAAATGAGATCATCAATCTGGCTTATTTTGCTTTTTAATTGGACGCAGGTTAATATGTACGACATATGAATATACATCCAACGACTTTACTTTTCATTTTCACCTATTTAATATGATTTTTTCTGTTTGCAGTGTTCGGACACCAATATCAATGAAGTTCTTTCCTCGCTTCTTTTCGCTCTACTTTCTGGTTTTTCACATTTATTTTTTCTCTTATACATATGGTATGACCTGATACTGTCATCGTTTGATTTGCATTGCTGGAATTTGTTTATCTCATCTGAAATCTATATTTTAATTCTCCAGGTTTTTCATATTTGGCTCTCTCTACAGCCGCAGCATTCATGCAGCACCTTATTCTGTACTTCTGGAATCGTTTCGAGGTAATGATCATTGAACGAGCTGGCAATCGTCATTTCTATATTGTGATTTGCATATAAAATTTTCTACCTACTCCTTTTATGTGCAGTTATAATTAAAAAATTTACTTAAATGTAACAAATTACATAATTTATAACGTAAGAAGAAAAGACGAGCAAAGAAAAAAAAACTGAGGGCCTGAATCCATGTTACTAGCTGGGTATGAGTATCTGAAACTGGTATGTTTCTACGTGTTTGGAGGGTCTTTGGTTTCGTCTGGATGTATGTCGGAATAACATAGTTCCCATTTATATTTTATTAAAATAAAAACTACATTTCTAGCACTTATAGACATGTTACTCTTTTAGGTACCAGCAGTTCAAAGGTTTATGCAAAACCGGCGGTCCCAGCTTCAGCAGCATCCAGATTTCCATATCACCTCCTCGACCATACTGGCATCTACTCTACACATTCGAAGATTGAACAATCAAAATCCAGGCCTAGCTAATACAGATCCTTTCTCTGGGATAGGTTTGAGAACTGGTTCCGACCAAGCAGTGCCGGCAAGTGGAGCCAGAGAAGCTGCTGGCCCTCAAGGACACTCAGGAAATGACAACGCGAGCCAGACTGGCAACCCTGTGCAGATTCCCAGACAACCTGAGCTACCACAAGCCGAAGCTGGTTCTAATCCCGGGACTATGAGTTCATTCAGTTCACTGTTATTATGGATCTTGGGAGGTGCTTCATCTGAGGGTCTCAGTTCATTTTTTTCCATGTTCCGGGATGTGAGAGAACAAGGGCCGGTCTACACCGACTCCCCTAGGCATGAAGATCGAGCAACACAGAACATCCAATAGTCCTGCCCATACTGGGTAGCACTCTCAAAAGCAATGGAGACGATAGAATTTAGTATTATTAGATGTCTGTATAGCGAATGTTTGAGTCATCTATACGAGAGACAAACATAATATGCATGCATGCATACATATATATGTTACAAAAACCAAGTGTTTTAAAGTCTGTATAGTTAAAAACACTGAATATTCACCTAGGGAAACTTGAAAAGAAAAGAGAATCTTGACATTGATATCAAAATAGGTCAGCCCTTCTGAATTTTTTAATGCATTTTAACTCTTTAAAGTATTATAACAAAGTTTCTTAATATTAAATTGTTTTTTTATGTTCGTGTTCAAATCTCGACTTTTAAAAAACACATACTTTTGAACATTTTACTTAAAAATATACTATTTTGTTTCAGTTACAGCTTGAGATTACACAATGTATAATAAGGGATCAAGTTCATCTAAAGATGCCTATCAAGAACAGCCTTCCAATATGCTACATGCTTCTGACCGCTGTTCATCGGTGAGATTCATCGGGAACTTGACGAGAAATGTTATACGAAGATCACCTCGATTGCTTCCTTTGGCATCAGGCATCCCTTGGCCTTGAATTACCTTTTCATATCCTGGATATATGATGTCACTGACATATATGCTCATTGTATCCCCTCCAAGCAAAGGGACTGCAAGGGGACAACCTGTTAAGGCCTTCACCAATGGGATCTCCACTACTATCTCCAAGTCATCGCCGCTTCGTTTGAACAAATGATGCCTCTTCTCTCGTATCGAGAAGACGATGTCAGCCGGAAGATAGCCCGGTTTTTCGTCGCCTTTTCCCTCGAAGGTAACCTTTGTTCCTTTTGTCCATCCTGGCTTTATGTTTATTGCTAGTGTGTCCTCTTGTTTCACTATTATTCTGTGGTATCAAGTTTGAGAGTTGTGAATGTTACATATACTAAGGAAAAGGATGGTGTATATATGGAAGGAAATGGAGTTTCGTACCCTTCATCGGAGATGACGTCTTTGACGATGTTGATCTTCTTTACTGCTCCAAAGCAAAGCTCTTCCAAGGTGCATTCAAGTGTTTTCTCGATCGGCTGAGGCTTTCTTCGAGTGATGGACTGAGAGAATACAAGAGGAGTGGTACTCCTCCGACTTGTACTTCTTGAAAAGGTAGGTTTTTCTATTTCCGATGTGCCTTTTCGATCTGTACTTCTCGAATGAGTGGAAGCTCGACTGGCGCTAGCGCTTCTCTTCGGTTGTTTTTCTTGTTGTAGTTGTGACATTTCGTCTTCGGTTCGGCTCGTTCGACTAAAGGTTCTCAAAAGCGAGGGTTTCAAAGGGCTGCTCGACGATCGGCTCGAACTCTTCGACAAATAGGTCGGTCCAGGCGTAGGTGTGTGGCTCCTTCTACTTGGACTCTTCATAAATGAAAATTGGCGAGAAAATACGGTTTCATCCGCGCTTAGGCTCTCTTGCTTGTCTCTTTTTGTAGGTTTCTCGCCTTTTTTCGTTTTCTTTTCTTTCACCTTTTTATCGGCTGTCTGAAATTCGAAGAAAAGAAAATCGAACATCAACATACATACATACATACAAACATGCATTAGGGTTTGCATGGAAACTAGAAGCACAAACCTTGTCCAAATCATCATCCTTAAACTTACTATCCTCTTGTATTGTCTTTGGAGAATGTTTATGATCAGAACACCATTTATTGACGACAGATCTGTACACCTTGTATGACATGCCAATAATGCCATAAAGATCCGATGCCGAACGTTGACGTTCGTGACTCTGATCATCGGCGCGATCATGATCGTGATGAGAATTAGAGAGATCTCCCATGAAATACCGAGAATGTATTACAAAAGCAGGAGATCCAAAAGGAATGAGCAATGTGAAAGGACAAAGAGTCACAACACAAGGCAATTTGATAGGATAGGACCTTTTATTAGCAACAAGAAAAGGCCAGTTTGTTTTTTTAATACAAACGCCTTCTTAACACTGTTTGCTACTACTATTTTTAGTACTTTTCTACCCTCATACTCATATATGGTTAAACACCATGTCTTGTTACAACTTTTTATCGGATTTCTTTTATAACTAAGTTGCTAATCTTTTTAATCTATCTGCTTAATTTTTTTTGTTACGAGTCAATTCGAACACCAATTCAATTATAATTACAATTTTTTTATAAATAAAACAAACGCACATTAACTTTTTTTTGTCGCTCGGTCAATAATCACCTGTTTATTTAATTTTTCGAATTAATTGTACCACACGCTTTTAAATGACTTTTATTTTAAATTGGTTCTCAAACTTTTAAATGTTTCAATTTCATCTTTAAACTACGACCCTCACTGTAAATTGACTCCCAAACTTTTGAATATTCCAATTTCATTCCTAAATTATGACTCATTTTAAATTGGTCTCTCAACTTTTAAACATTCTAATTTCATCCTTGAATTATCAGTATGTGTAATCATATCTCATGTTAATAAAACTGTTATAAAATTTGATAATTGTCATGTAAACAATGATGTGTCTTATGTAATAATACGATGTGACAGACAATATTTTGAGGATGAAATTGAAACATTCAAAAGTTTTGGAACTAATTTAAGACGAGAATCATAATTTGAGAATTAAACTGAAACATTTAAAAGTATTGAGATCAATTTAAAAAGAGAGACATCGTTTGAGATAAAACTAAAATGTTAATTTTTTTAAATAAACGTCTTGATTTAAGGACATTTGGTGCAACAAACTCTAATTTTTCTAAATATGCTTTGTTTACAAGGTGTATGTACATTGTCTAAAGGTTAAAAATATATTCGAACATATATTATCTTGTAATCACCTTTAAACTATTCATAATAATAATAATAATAAGGCTTAATACAACTTTTTCCCCCTAAAGTATACCCGATTTCCCAACTTGCCCCCTAAACTTCATTTTGCCCACTTTTTCCCCTTAAACAATTCGCCGTTACTCATTTCCCCCCATTTCGTTACCCTTTTCCGTTAAAAAAAATTTCGGCCAATAAAATCCTGCCACGTCATCAACGGATTGACTAAGTCAATCCGTCTGGTTTTATTTAAAGGGTAAATTACATGTCAAGTCTGTCAGGTTTATTTTTTTTGTTCAATTTAGTCACTGAAAAATTTATTTTTACCTTAAATTGACCCCTATTTGTTTCTAATTTTTATAATTTAGTCCATTATTTGTTATTATTAATAATATTAATTTATTAAAATGTTAATATTTAATATAAATAAATAAAAACAAATATTTTAATATTAAATTAGTAATTTTTTAGATTCGAATTCCAATTAAATTCTAATTATTAATTCTAAGTTCACTATATTTGAATTATAGTTTTTGAGTAAAATTTAAATTATATTCGAATCATGTTCATATTATATTCGAATCATATTCAAATTATATTCGAATTATTAATTCGAATTTTATATTCGAAATATATTTTTTGAGCAAAATTCAAATTATATTAGAATTATATTTGAACCATGTCTATATTATATTCGAATCATATTCAAATTATTTTCGAAATATAATTTGAATATGATATTTCGAATGTAATTCGAATATGATTCGAATATAATATGAACATGATTCGAATATAATTCTAATATAATTACATGTTTTTTCAACTATTATATTCGAATCATGTTCAAAGTATATTCGAATCATGTTTAACATGTAATTATATTCGAATCATGTTTAACATGTAACTATATTCGAATCATGTTTGACAAATAATTATATTCGAATCATGTTTAACATGTAACTATATTCGTATCATGTTTAACAAGTAATTATATTCGTATCATGTTCATATTATATTCGAATCATATTCAAATAATATTCCAAATATGATTCGAATATAATTTGAATATGATATTTCGAATGTAATTTGAATATGATTCGAATATAATATGAACATGATTCGAATATAATTTGAATATGATTCGAATATAATAGATGAAAAAACATGTAATTATATTATAATTATATTCGAATCATGTTCATATTATATTCGAATTATATTCAAATTACATTCGAAATATCATATTCAAATTATATTTCGAAAATAATTTTAATATGATTCGAATATAATATAGACATGGTTCAAATATAATTCTAATATAATTTGAATTTTGCTCAAAAATATATTTCGAATTTAGAAAAATTCGAATTAATAATTCGAATATAATTAGAAGATGATTCAAATATAATTTAAATATGATTCGAATATAATACGAACATGATTCGAATATAATTTAAATTTTACTCAAAAACTATAATTCAAATATAGTGAAATTAGAATTAATAATTAAAATTTGATTGGAATTCGAATCTAAAAAATTACTAATTTAGTATTAAAATATTTGTTTTTATTTATTTTTATTAAATATTAACATTTTAATAAATTAATATTATTAATAATAACAAATAATGGATTAATTTATAAAAATTAGAAACAAATAGGGGTCAATTTAAGGTAAAAATAGACTTTTCAGTGACTAAATTGAACAAAAAAACAATCCTGACATACTTGACATGTCATTTACCCTTTAAATAAAACCAGACGGATTGACTTAGTCAACCCGTTGATGACGTGGCAGGATGTGATTGGCCAAAAAAAATTTAACGGAAAAGGGTAACGGAATGGGGAAAAATGGGTAACGGCGAATTATTTAAGGGGAAAAAGTGGGCAAAATGAAGTTTGAGGGACAAGTTGAGAAATCGTGTATACTTTAAGGGAAAAAATATGTATTAAACCTAATAATAATAATAATAATAATAATAATAATAATAATAATAATAATAATAATATAAACGGTGGCGGTCCACGGTCCATTACTCCATTGGTTCAAGATCGGACCTTTTGATCTTAAATTATAACGAGAAAAATTAGAGAGCTGGTTCGGTTCTTGTAAGCAAAAACACAAACAAATAAGACTTTCTCTCCCGAATCTACAAGCAGATCAAAACAAGAACAATAAAATAAAAAAAGGGAGAGAACTCTGCAGCATTCATTTCGAATCGGCCTCGGGAACCTTTCAGATCCGAGCAACCGTCCGATGATCGCAATGTCCTCCGCCGCCGTCCGATCCTTCGCTTTTTTCGCCGCCATTTTCCTCATCCTCTCTCTCGTTTTCGCTTCCGAGTCAGATCACAAGGTGAATCTTTAGATCTCGTGTTTTTTGGTGTAATTCTTTCTCGATTTCGAAATTAGATCTTTGTGCATTTTTCATTGTATTCAAATCACATTTCTTTTGAATGACAACTTAGATAATAATCAATTTCTTCTTCTTTCTTTGTAATGCGTTTGATATTTAGATTTCATTGATGTTGCACATTGTTTTTTTCTTGCAGTATCAACCAAATGATCCAATTACTCTATGGGTAAACAAAGTTGGTCCGTACAACAATCCTCAAGAAACGTATAACTATTACAGCCTTCCATTTTGTCAACCGGGCTTGAATCCTGCTCACAAATGGGGTGGCCTTGGTGAGGTCCTTGGTGGAAATGAGCTGATTGATAGCCAAATTGATATAAAGTTTCAAAGTAAGCTTTCTTTCTTTTCTTGTTTGAGTCTTAATTTTGATTGCTGTATTTTTTTAATTAAAAGCTAATTTTCAACCTTTTTATTTCTTCTGCTCCTTATTTTTCTTCAACAGAGGACGTGGACAAAGGTGTCATTTGTCAACTGGAACTTGATGAAGCAAAGGCCAAACAGTTCAAGGATGCAATTGAGAACAGCTATTGGTTTGAATTCTTCGTAGGTATGTTTCGCTTCTCCTTATTTTCATGCACGGCACGGCAGGTCTTAAACGGTATTGATACTTGATTGATCAGTTGAGTACTTAAAATCGCTGGACCTGAAAGCATCCAAAGCGTGGATCTCTCAGTAGAATAGTAGGTGTGTTTCTCTGTTTGGGGATTTGGACTTGTGGTGGCCAACAAGAAATCTGATGCCATGTTTGCCTTTGGGCAGAGCACACTTCATATTGAATAAAAAGTTCTATGCTGCACTATAAAATCTTAAGGAGCATACCAAGTCTACATTCTTGATTGGACACTTGATTATGGAAAGTTGCATAATACTAGCTAGAAATACATTAGGAATCATGCAAGTAGATGCGGAGATTGTGGATGTGTGGGTCCTTTCTCTTGGTATTGTATGTCTGTTCACAGGCATTAAGGATTATTGTCTAATATGGTTTTCTTTGTTGAGCACTTACTCTTTATCATCCTTGCCTTCTTGTTGATGCAATGTCTTGCGATGCCGAAAGTTCAGATGATCTGCCTTTATGGGGTATGCGACTAATCTACTTCCTCTTAATTTTATCTGGTCTACTAATCCTTTTATACTTTATTACTGAAGAGCTTCTCTTTTAATTTTTTAGGCTTTGTTGGTGAGCTGCATCCTGATAGGAACGGTGAAAATGGCAAGCAGGTCCTATATACACATAAGAATATTGTTATTAAATACAATAAGGATCAGGTTTGTTGTCTATGACATATATATGACTTATGTTCCATGTTTTGGAATCTTCTGTTGTCATTGACTGTCCTCTCTTGCAGATTATTCATGTCAATCTCACTCAGGAGGGTCCAAAACCAGTGGAGGCAGGGAGAATTATGGACATGACATATTCTATCAAATGGCTTCCTACTAATGTCACTTTTGCTCGTCGCTTTGATGTTTACTTAGACTATCCTTTCTTTGAACACCAAGTGAGTAGCATTATTCGTGTTTGTTTCGTCTTTACGAGGTTCCTCTTTTTATCTACTGCAACAAAATAGTTCATTTATTTGCACAACAGTTGCGTTGTGTTAGGTTGTTTCGTTTTCTTTTAATTTCCCATGAGCTTTACACACTTGTTGCAATATGCAGATTCATTGGTTCTCTGTTTTCAATTCATTCATGATGGTAATCTTTCTCACTGGTTTGGTGTCAATGATCTTGATGCGAACTCTGAGAAATGACTATGCAAAATATGCTCGGGAAGATGATGATTTGGAAACTTTGGTGATATAACCTGTCCCTTTCTTTTTGGCTTTTCCTTGGGAAATTTCCGTTTTCTGAAAATTCATGTTTTCCTTGCTATTCCCCCATGTTCTCAGGAAAGGGACGTGAGTGAAGAGTGTGGTTGGAAACTTGTCCATGGTGATGTTTTTAGGCCTCCTAGCAATTTGGCTTTGCTTTCTGCTGTTGTTGGCACAGGCGCTCAGTTAGTATTGCTTGTTCTCCTTGTCATCTTATTGGCAATTGTGGGAACTTTGTATGTCGGGTATGTTAAGAAGATACCTTGAAATTCAAAATTTTGTGGGAGCTTTCAACATTTATATATTGCCGCCTATCTTAGACCTCACTGTTATGTTCCATATAAAATCAAACATAAATGCATAGAGTGCTACACCAGGGGGTACAGCTTCATGATGATTTCTGTTTTATGAGCTTTTCATTTTTGTAGTATCTGTCAGTTTTGATCACAATTTTTTGTTTTCTTTTCCCTCATTTTTAATTCATAATGGTGAACCACATTATTAGTTGGTTTTGGTATTTCATCTTTCAGCATTTTGATTGCTAATTATTTCATATCCTGATTATTTTGTTCAGGAGAGGAGCAATTGTCACCACTTTTATACTGTGTTACGCTTTTACATCATTCATTTCTGGTTATGTGAGTGGTGGAATGTACTCAAGAAATGGGGGTATATGCTTTATCCCTTCCCATCTGGCTTGCTTGCATTTTATCCCTCCTTTGTGGACCTTCTAAAAATGTGGGTTCTGTTGTGTTTTCCAGGTAAAAGTTGGATAAAGTCAATGATCCTTACGGCGTCTCTATTTCCATTCTTGTGCTTTGGGATTGGATTCATCCTGAACACAGTTGCTATATTTTATGGATCTCTAGCTGCTATTCCTTTTGGCACAATGGTGGTTGTTTTCGTAATTTGGGCTTTCATTTCATTCCCCCTAGCTCTTCTTGGTACAGTTGTTGGAAGAAACTGGAGTGGTGCTCCAAATAATCCATGCCGCGTGAAGACCATTCCTCGCCCAATCCCTGAGAAGAAATGGTATCTTACACCCTCTGTGGTCTCTCTGATGGGAGGACTTCTGCCGTTTGGGAGCATATTCATTGAAATGTATTTTGTCTTCACATCATTCTGGAATTACAAGGTGATGTTCTTTTCCTAGGTTTTAATTGCTTGACGATGAGCATCTTTGGAGATTGAATCACATTTGCAATTCTCAAATAGAATCTATTGATTGTAGTCTTGGAGTGAAATTATTTGGATGCATTTTGATAACATACATAAAAATACACCTAATGATTATGTACTATTTAAAAAGGAAAAAAAATATAGTCTTTCACACTTTTTACATATAAGGACAGTATGGTTTAGGGTTTTGTTGTGTGTCCGTATTCCAATAATTCCATGCAATATACTTGTGTTTTGCAGGTTTATTATGTCTATGGTTTTATGCTGCTCGTCTTTCTGATTCTCATCATTGTAACCATTTGTGTGACAATTGTGGGGACATATTTCTTGCTAAATGCCGAGAATTATCACTGGCAGTGGACATCATTCTTCTCTGCTGCCTCAACCTCTGTTTATGTGTATTTGTATTCGGTATACTACTACTCTGTGAAAACCAAGATGTCAGGCTTCTTCCAGACGAGCTTCTACTTCGGATACACTTTGATGTTTTGTCTTGGTTTGGGAATTCTCTGCGGTAAGTTCTGAAATATATCTAAATAATCTATCATAATTGTAATAAATAAGATTATCCAAAACTTTTATATGTGCTTCTTCCAAATAAGCATCCTCTGTCTTGCCTTTTCTAGCTGAGATTTTGGGCATTTTATCATTTCTTTCACAGATGGGGGGTTGTGCAGGTGGTGGTGTTATAAAGAATGCATGGTTGCTTGTTTTACTTTCTCTGTTGCTCTGCTTATATTGGTGTTTAGTTTATGCAAAGATAGAATGGAGTTATTAAATTTCATCTCTCTGTGTGGTTTTTCATTACTTCCTTTCCAATACGCAGGAGCTGTTGGTTTTCTTGGTTCAAATTTGTTCGTAAGGAGGATCTACAGAAACATCAAGTGTGATTAGAACTTTCTTTTTCTGTCGGAAAGTAAAACCATTGGCGCTTCCACAAGCTTTTTTTCTTTAGTTTTCGAGGCAATAAACATGGAGAGGAAGCTTCAGTTATAGGGACCCTGCAAAACCTACAGACGAAATCACAGGGTTTAACGTAGGGATGCATTCTCGGTTCTGCGGACTACGGTAAGCCCCGCGATTTCTGTTCCGCCTTTGTTTTTCCCTTCACCCAGGTTGTAATCGGAAGCCCTGATTTAGAATTCAGATCATTGTTTTTATAATTCAAAAAGCTAGCTAAAAGTATTAAACTCAAGTCATTTTGCTATATACTATTGTCCTTCATCCCTTTGCATATAGATGCTTTCTGTGTAACAAACTAATGATGGCCAAATTCCCTTTGGATTTGTTTTTTTTTTCCTTCTCTTATTTGCACTATTTTGTTATGGGATAAGGATTTTCTTAATTTTTTTGTACCGTTCAATGTTTTATGCGAGTATTGATTCATATGTGAATTTCAGTTTTCAAACTGACCAAGTGTAATTATTAGTTTTAGTACATAATTATATGCACAATCAACTCTATGAAAACATTATTAAAACATCACCAATCCTGAAAGCCACACAATCACGTTATAATTTCTGGAGATACATTTTATTTCTTAAATCTGGTTTGTCGATTTAATTTAGTATCTATTGATTTTTAACCCCAATAGATAAATAAGGTTACTATACATTTTGGACCTTGAATTTGATTTTTTTTATTCAAGTACATGGAATTGACTTTTTGTTTAAATTACTTTTTAATCAAGTTAATTATTACATCCACAATAAAAATATTTATAAGATCTTAAATCTCAAAATTATTTCAATTTGTTAAAGTCCATTCGAACCTAACTGATTTGAATGTATTAATTAATTAAAAATAGAGTCAATTCGCTCAATTGGGTGATGACATGTGTCGGCATCTAATTAGTTGTTTAATTTTATTTAATTAAATTAAAATTATGACTAAATTGATATATAATTAGTTGTTTAATTTTATTTAATTAAATTAAAATTATGACCAAATTGATATAATAGGTAATTAAGAGGACCAATTATGTAATTATACAAATTTTAGTTTAACTGCCACGTCATCTTTCCGTTAGATTTTAACGGTTGAGGGTCAAAATAGATCCAATTAAATAGTTAGACTGTCGAATTTTAAATTTTTGTAGTTCGGTGGTTAAAACAGGTCAGACCCAATAATTAGGTGATCACTCAAGTAGTTTACCCTAAAATTTAATTCGAACTGAGAAGTCAAGTTCCAAAATACATATTAAATGAATAACCCTAAAAAAGTTAACAAATTTACTACTTTGGGATAATCCAAACAGGAAAGGATGTAAGATTGCGGACTTTTAAAATTTTGTATTAAAATTTTGGGTAAACTACACTAGTAGTCACTGAACTTTTAAGGTACTTTCAATAAAGTCATCAAACTTTTAAAACTTTTATTATAGTTACTTAACTTTTAATTCGCTTTTAATAAGGTCACTTCCGTCAACCACCGTTAAAAAAGCTGACGTGGTATGTTAAATTTAAGGGTAAAATACACTGTTAGTCACTGAACTTTTATAAGGCTTTCAATATGGTCACCGAACTTTTAAAACTTTCATTACTATCACTTAACTTTTAATTCACTTTCATTACCGTTTAAAAAAAGCTGATGTGACACGTTAAGTTTAAAAATAAACGTTTTCCCATCATATTTTCTCTCCCCTCTTATTTTCTTCCATCCAAACATGTCTCTTTCTTCCATATGAATCAAAATGTAATTTTTTGGTGAAGGTCGTTACTTCTCTAGTAACACATCAAGGAAAATATTAATGTATCTAGACATGCATGCGACGTGTGAGAACAAGAAAAATATTGGGAGACATCCGAGGATGGAATGCTAAAGAAATAACTAAAATTTTGCTCATAAAAATCTTCTTTTTGCTTCAGGCCCGACCTTTACTGAGTCATGCACTGGATAGTGAGGAGTTTAAAGGAAAATATTAATGTATCTAAAAGATAGACATGTTCGAATGGAAGAAAATAAGACGTGGAGATAAAATAGGGTGGGAAAACATTTATTTTTAAACTTAACGTGTCACATCATCTTTTTTAACGGTAATGAAAGCGAATTAAAAAGTTGAGTGATGGTAATGAAAGTTTTAAAAGTTCGGTGACCATATTGAAAGTGCCTTAAAAATTCAGTGACTAACAATGTATTTTACCTTTAAATTTAACATGCCACGTTAGCTTTTTTAACGGTGGTCGATGGCAATGACCTTATTGAAAGCGAATTAAAAGTTGAGTGATTGTAATAAAATTTTTAAAAGTTCAATGACCATATTGAAAGCATCCTAAAAGTTCGGTGACTACCAGTGTAGTTTACCCTAAATTTTTTAATGATATATGAAATTAGATCATCCACCAAACACTCCTCAATCTATTTGTAAATTTAAATACTTAATTGTAAAACACACACACACACAAATACTCCCATTGAACTAACAACCCTATATCGAATAAAAATATGATGCCCTTAAATATGTCTATGACATGTACTAAAAACACTTAAAATTAAATTTTAAATTTTAACCCTAAATTTTAAATCGTATACCTTAAATTTTACACCCTAAAATATACCTTACCTAAAATTTCCTAAACTCTAACTTTAATCTTAAACTTAATATTTTTAGTATAGAACATAGAAGGAGACATAATTAAGGGTTAACAATTTTCATCCCAATATCATGTACCAAAATATATTCATCCAACGAAGAGATAAAAGATTAATGGTCGCGCGAGACAACAAGTGAATCTGTCGTGAGCTCTTGACATTCAACAAAGTTCTTTTTTTACAAAAAAAAGAAAGAAGAAAAAACACACGCGCACAAAGAATTATGTTTAAATCGAATGACAAAAGGTATCATCACCAATCTTCACGTACTTTGGTATTATTATTATTATTATTATTATTATTATTATTATTATTATGGACCCACCACGCTTCAAATATCAAGTCTTTTCGACCTCAATATATCTGTCAGTTATGAATTTGGAGGTAAACCAGACCTGTGACTTAATTTGGTCATATTCTATATCTAGAAGAATTCAATTTAATTTTACAAGGAACCTGTGTTTTTTTTCTTCTTCTCAACGTTAGTTATATCCTATGAAACTTCCTAGGAACCTTTGTAAGGTTATGGTATCATTATTGTGATGAGACACGAAAATATACAAATAAAATTTGTTTGTTTTTTTCTCTCTTATAACACATATGTTAATGATTATTTTTATTATTTTACTAATTATTTTTATTAAAAAATATAAAACTATTCCTATGACCTAAATGAGAAAGGTGCAATAGCAAAGAAGACCCTTGGTTGAGAAGATACACGCCTTTGCCTGAAACAGCGTAGCATCCAATCCTGCAGTTTATCGGTGTGGGACACGAAAAAGGAAAATTATATATAAACTTAACTGAAATATGAGAAACAAAATACAATTAATTGGACCTTTCTTTTCTAAGCCCTCTCTCTCTCCCTATATATATATATATATAAATTATAAGAAACTTGTAAGAATTCCCAATCGAAATTACTTGCAGTCTAGCACTAGTCAAACATTTCTATAACTTTCTCACACTTTCCGGGAAAACTTCATGAAGCTAAAACTATATGTATGTATGTATGTATATATATGTTGGGGGTGCAATACAATTTGCCAACTTAAGGTACATATGGAGCTGGTATTTTCAAAGTTACTAACACAGACAGATATAGAGAGAAGGTTATCGGTGCCCACCCGTATTCTGAATTTGCATCCCTTCCTTGGTCACCGATATGCCGACTTGCGAGTTACGGATGCCGGCGGCGACGTCTGGACTTTCCGGTGCATACGGCGAGATGGGGTGTACGCGAAGCCTGTTTTCTCTAAAGGGTGGCTTGAATTTGTGTATGCCAAGAACCTTAGAATCTATGACAAAGTAGTTTTGTATGGAGAGAAGGATGTCGGTGGAGGTGGTGTTACGTATAGAATTGAAGTGAGAAGGAATATTTTGCGGCTGATGGGTCAGGATATTTGGATCCAGCTTCAACATTTGCATCTTTATGGTTTGCCTTAGATCTTATGCAAATTTTCTCAGGAAAACAGTTAGGGCCCAACATATAAAAATAAATACATAAATTATACTTTCATAAAATCCATATATTTATGTTATAATTGTGTTATTTTTTTCGCATGCCTTAACTCATGCCACCTAAAAAGCACAAAAGAACCCATGCCAACTAAAAAGCACAGAGAAAACCCAATTGGGATCATTCGATTTTACATTTATTTTTGTGGTAGTCACTTAACTTTATTTTTTTCAGTTTTATCATCCAACTTTTGATTTAGTTTTCTTCACTCAACTATTAAGTGGTGTCAATTATCGCTTAAATTTTCTTCGTAAATTTATGCAATAAGTTTCTGAATTTTTTTCTCATCCATAACTTTCTTTAATTCACCAACAACATAATATTACCAGACTATTGAGATTGTATATCATATCAAGATAAGATCCAAATTTTAGTTTGAGTTTTGTCAATTTAGAGTGAATTTCGAGAAAAACTAGACTGAGAAGAAGAAGAAAAAAGAGTAGAGATATGAAACATTTTAGTATCAGTTATGTCACAAACGACGATGCAGAAAGATTCTGATCATGAGGAAAAAATATTAAAATATTAGATTAATTTCATGAATAAAAATACCCAAAATGTAATGTTTTGTACTGTCGTTACACAACTAAAAAATGGGTGACTTCTTCACTTTGATGCTCCTGCTGTTGTTAACACCTAATGTTTAGGTGGAAAAATTATATCATAGGTGATTCCCACCACGTCATCCATGGGACCAACCAATGAAAATCACCCACTTCACCATGATTTTTCCATGTCATTTTTTCCAACCAATGAATCTTCACTAAAATTTAAATAATGATGAAGTGGGTGATTTTTATTGGTTGTCCCATGGATGACGTGGTGGGAATTACCCATAATATAATTTCTCGTTTAGGTGTCTCTTTTAATTCAAAAAAAAAGGGTGACAAATCGAATTTCAAAAGTTAGATGACAAAATAAAAAAATTTGAATATTGGGTGACTGAAACAGAAACAAAGTGAAAGTTGAATGACTAAATACTTAATTTACCAAAGGAAAAGTAAAAATGTTGAACTGTTCAATCTTTTTGAATCAGCTCTATCCAGAAAGCAAACAAAGTTAAAAAGACGTATCATATAGGTGTATTTTGTTGTGTTATAATTATATATACTTTTATCTAGAATAAATAAAAAGGGAGAAAGTGGCCAACTAGAAGAAAAAAAAGAAAGACTAGCCGGAAGAGGAAAAAGAATGGTCACACTTGTATGTGCATATATGTTACTCGTATTTTAGTGAGTATAAAATACGAGCATATATATGCAACTCTTCTTATACTCAAAAAATATCTATACTAGAATACGTAGATACGAAAGTTTTTCTAATAAGACTCGAATATGATAATCAAGCTCCTTATCATGGAGGAGACAACAAAGGAACATAACACATACACACACAAAAGCTATATGAAAGCAGCAGAGGATTTCAAGCAAAGCAGTGAATGAAAAATTCAAGCCAATCAAACAGATGATCAAGTTTAGACCTCATTTTCCAAACCCACTTCCATGTCAACTTCAATCAACAATTCCATTTACAAAACTAATCAAGCCACAAAATTTTCGTATTTCCCATTCCCAACTAGCTCGATTACATGTCATTCGATTAGTTGCTTAACAGAGTTTCGGCATTTCTGAAATTACGTCGGGTTAACTTAGCTGGCATTATATTGAGATCGGTGCATCAGTCCGGCATTGTCCATTACGCGAAACAAGGTAACTTTGAGTATGAACTCCCTTGACCCGAGCAGCTCGAAGACACAGACATCTCCTTCACCTAAATTATTCTCCACTGTGAATTCATACCATCCCTGGCTGAACTTAGCTTTGCCTCCTCTATAAAGACATCGAACGGGCAATTGTTTTCCGTCAGGAAGCTGAAGTTTAATGAAACCGGAAACACCACTTAGATGCTCGGCAAAGGACGATGGTAGGTACTGCACGAGAAAACATCAAAATGTTCACTAAGACATGCGATACCGTGAAAGCAAATACAATACATTTCAAAGGCTCACCATAATACATCCCCTGTATAGATACGATGGTCGCAAGACGACCCTGCAGAAAGGGTTAGTCGGCTCGAACGCTTTGGCTGCATTCATTGCCCTCTCTCTTTCTTCGGCTGTCACGGTTCTCTTTCGGGCTGAAGCGCTTTCGTAAAATCTATATCGCATTTCCGCATCATTGTCATGTCCAACAGACAGATCCTGCTCATCTACATTTCATTGGACAACCGATGAGAAATTCCAAATCCCTTCCATAGGGGGACAAAGAACTCAATTAAGAAGACTTACTAGGGTCAAATTTCTGCTTTTTCCTCCCGGGTTTTTTTGGTTGTGGCATCTCCGAACCTGAAGTACGCAATTTCACTTCATTAGCAGAATCATTTTTAGTTCAAATCCATTAAACAAAGAACCATACCTCGAATAGGTTGATTATTCACACTCTTGGCCACGTTGAGGTTGACTTCACCGCTCCAGTCAGCAGAGTTTTCAAGTTTAGGCCCGCGGAACAAATGCTGCACCGCCGGAGATATGCATTCATCATCCTCGAGTTCTTCAAATGGATATGGTTTACCATGATTGTATTGAGCACCCACGAGAGCATTCGTCTGATAGTTTATTTCGGAGTTGTACAGATTAAAGATACTAACACTGAAGGCGGAATTCCCCTCATATCGAAAGATCAAATAGTAGCCGACACGGATACAGTATCGTTCCACAAATTCGGGCCAACCGTCGTGAAACCAGACCTTGTTGTCACCTTTCTTGATTCCTACACGCCAAACATGACCATCAGGAACAGTGAGAGCAGCTGCAACAGAAAGTTCATCCTTGATACTCTTAACAAAGTTATCAGGGATCCTCTGCAGACAACCCCAAAATCCATGTTAGAGTTTATTCATTTGATGAAATAATTAAATTGCAAATAAACTTTTCTTAACTGGAATTTTACAGAGAAAATCAACTAAAATTTCACAATTTGAATTTTTCTAGCTAAGAAAAATCCATTAGAATGAATCATCACAAAGATTTAACAAAGTATCATCTGCAAATTTTTTCTAGGATAATTTGACCAAAACCATATCAAAAGAAATAACCAAAACCTTTAAATTAACTCTAGCTAGTCTCAAACATTCAAATTTCATCTCCAAGCCTCATAAACACACTTAAATCCGCAGAAACAAAGGAAGAGTAAAACCTCAGATTTTCCAAGACTAAAACTTTACTTCAAAAAGGACCACTTCTCTAAGAAATAACAAAAGGGAATCTTTTCTAACTAAAACCAGAACATAAAAACAAATAAATTCATAAACCCAAAGAAGAATTTATGAAAAAAAGAATGGGTTTTTAGTGATTTACCAGTTTCCTGTCTTGGAGAGTAGAGGGGAGAATAAGCTTATGGAAAAAAGGGCGTGGCATATTCGGAGATGGGTCAGATCATATAATGATGTTTGAGTTTTCAAAGTGAAATGTATATATATCTATGTTTCTCACAGTGATTGAAATGATAAGACTTGGGTTGAGTATTTAGAGATAAAACGAAGAACAAAAACTCCACACAAGACACAAAGGAAAGAGCTTTCAGATCTGGGTCTCCACTTCTTCCACTCTTTTTAAAGCTTTTTTTCTTAAAAAAGATAAAACAACATGACCTAAATGTTGAACCGAGTTTGATCACACAGAACGGACTCACTCACTGAGTTCTTCATCTCGTCTGCTTGAACTCAGGTGCCCTCCACTCCACCTGTCCCACCTACTCACCCTTTTGTACTATGGTATTTTCTTTTGGTAAATGTCCGAGTTAGTCACTAAACTTTTAGCAAGTGTTTTCTTTAGTCACTTAACTATGTTTTTTTAAAATTTAATCACTAAAGTATCAAAATTCGTTTTTTTCCCTAATGAGAATTACACTATTCATAATCGCTGCTGCTCTGTGATTAGTAATCCAGGTTCACACATGCATTGGTGGGATTAGCTGTTAATGATATAATTCAAAGAGTAAAAGCACAATCGATTACATGTTATGTGGAAGCTGTATGGAGCAGAGGTTACTTTATCTGCACTAAGGTGGTTTATCTTTGATTCGCTCATCAGCCATATCCGATGTAGCTGTCGCATATTCACACGAAGCACTCTTTCCAGGAGAAAGATAAGTCCTTGTCCGAGCATCTCCGCGACCACCCATAGTATTAAATTGAGATTGCGGTGTCGGTTACGATTGCAATTTGCAGATACTGTGTATGTTACGTAATATATAACGGTTGTTGTGAATGTGATTTGTTTATAAAGATATTTACTTTTTTATATTATGGCTGCAGTTCAACGTTGCAGTTAGTGGCGGAGCCACATGTATTATTGGGTGGGCACAAGCCCACGCTAAACTTTTTAAAGTTTACATATTTGGCTTTCATTTTTTTAATTTTTATGAATTAATCCTTAAATTTTATATATTGTGCTCACCCTAAAATTTTGAGATTTTTATGACTTAGGACCATCCTGAAAAATATTTTGACTATGCCCACCCTAAAAAAGATTTATGAATCCTCCACTGATTGCAATAACCTTCAAAATCATTATAATGCGACCGTTATGTTGCTTGAAAACTCGAAATCTCCGCGTGTGGTATTAGTTTCCGATGTAAATAGTTGCGCAACATGTGAGATTTAAATCCCCAGCCTTCGAACTTCTTATGCTACACCATTGAAAGTGAGTACATTTCTAACAGGGGGACAAAGCAGTTTCTTTTCTGTACATGTTAAACTACTAAACTAGAATGCTTGTCTGAAATGTTGAACAGTCAATTTCCACACAAAGCATCAAAATAAATTCAAATACCATATTCTCTCTCCCTCCCTCTCTCTCTCTCTAATCTCTATATATACACATAATAGAAATTTAATTGGTCTCGATCCTGCAAGTGTTAGACACTATTTTCAACTTACAAATCATTTGTTATGTTTGTGATAAGGTGAGGAAATGAGTGATCCATGTAATAACAAAACTTTGAATGTATGACACGGATAGAAATTGCCTGCCTTCAAACTATAAATTTTTTAGTGTTCTCATTTAAAAAGAAACATTATTAGAGAACAAAGGATTTTTGTTCTTATGACACATGACCACAACATTCCAAAGAACTCATTGGCCAAGATTGATTAGGAAAACTGTCCAAGTTCAATGTATATATAAAAAAGAAAACATGCTCACATGATATGAAAAAGGTGGTCTGACATCGTCTAGCTAGCAGGTAGCAGTAGCCATGGGAGAAGTGGATCAAGCTTTCATCCAAGCCGCCGAGCACCGACCCAAGCTCGATACCATCGAAATCGAGGGAATCCCGCTCATCGACCTTTCAATATCCGACACTAGAGACATCAAGCTACTCGTTTCCGAGATTGCAGACGCCTGCAAAAACTGGGGATTTTTTCAAGTCATCAATCATGGGGTGCCTTCGGAATTATTCACAAAGATAAACATAGCAGCTAAAACCTTCTTCGATCGACCCATAGAGGAAAAAAGGAAGGTTAAACGAGATGAAGTGAATTCCATTGGCTACCATGAAAGCGAGCACACCAAGAATGTTAGAGACTGGAAAGAGGTGTTTGATTTCTTCATAAAAGACCCAACTTTTCTACCTGCTTCGCCTGAGCCTGAGGATAAACAAATGAGGACGTTGAGGAACCAGTGGCCCGACAACCCTCCGGAGTTTAGGTAAATAATCTTCCCTTGGGGCTTCTTTTTTCATGGCTGGAAGTGATAGAGAATGGATTATTTGTTTGCCTTTGATGTGTTTGATAAATTAGCTGACAGAGATGAACAAAACTGTGAATTGATTTTGCCTGCAATAATTAATTTTTTGGCTTAATTAGCGAATCTTATTAATTTCTTTAACAATTTGATTCGGTGCTTTTCATGTCAGTTTGGTGAGTGTCTATTTAAAATTCGAAGCTTGAGATTCAAAGCTCCAAGAGTTTCACATTTAAAGTTTAAACTTTATTCGTTGCTCAAGTTGGTTCGGTTAGGCTCGATTAAGTTCATGCATTTATTTAGTAAGAAATGAGTTTGATTTTGATTTCAAATTCAATCATCTATGCTCAAGCTCGAATTCTAAATGAGATTTTAACAAAAAAATGATTAAACTGGTAAACTACTCGAGTATTACAATTATTCGAATACAACTCATTCAATAGCTCGAGTTGCTCGATTTTTTAACAATGATCAAGTCGAAATCTAGGGATGGTAAAAATATCCGGCCCGACCCCGGATGTCTCGACCCGACTTGACCAGGTATTTTTGCTAAAATTTCAAGGATCGGGGCGTGAAAAGTATGAAGTCGGGGCGGGGCAGGTTCGGGTATTTGCTAGAAATTCCCCGCCCCGGTACATTTTTATATTTTTATTTATTATATTTATAAAAAATATCACTATATATAAACACTTTTATGAGTTTTAAGCTATTTTTTTTTGTTTTGGTTCGTGCTTATCGTAAAATTTTGTTAGATGTTGTTCAAGTTTTAATATATTCGATTCTAACGGTCAATGATTCAAGTTTATTCTTTTTAAATATGTAATTTAACACGTGGATAATTTTAAATTGGTTTTATTTTATTTTTTATATAAGTTTGAAGTCCCTTGAAACCATAATTTGTGATTGTGGTGGAAGATTGGTCGAATCTAACATTTATGTCGACGAGGAATAAATTTTTTTAATATTTTCGGGGCGGATCGGGGCGGGGTTAGGTTTAAGGGTTATTATATTGGGTCGGGGTTAGGTTTAAAGGTTATTATATTGGGTCGGGGCGGGTAAATTATTATTTTAATTCGGGGTGGGGCGGGGTCGGGTTTAATACCTTATATATCGGGGCGTGTTCGAGGAAATCCGAACAACTTACATGCACAAGTGTGTTGTTTATGCCTTGTATTAATTTGGCACCTGGTTTATTAATGTTGGATAGGGAGGTATGCCAAGAGTATGCTGGAGAAATGGAAAAGCTAGGTTACAAGCTATTGGAACTCATCGCATTAAGCTTAGGCTTACCATCTAACAGGTTCCATAGCTACTTTGACGACCATACAACAATGATGAGATTTAATCACTATCCTCCATGCCCTTGCCCTGAGCTAGCACTTGGCGTCGGTCGACACAAGGATGCCGGTGCCTTAACCATCGTCGCTCAAGACGATGTCGGAGGACTACAAGTAAAGAGAAAATCGGACGGTGCTTGGGTTCCGGTTAAACCGACACCAAATGCCTTGGTCATCAATGTTGGTGATACAGTTCAGGTAATATTGGTCTGGCTTGGTAACTCCAATTTAAATGGAGCTGGAGTTGGACAAATGATTTCTATTCGGGTCAGGTTAGTACGATCTTATCCACGAGCATGTTTGGTTTTTGCAGGTTTGGAGCAATGAAGCTTACGAGAGCGTGGAGCATAGGGTGGTGGCGAACTCAGAAAGGGAAAGGTTTTCGATTCCGGTCTTCTTTTTCCCTTCTCACTACGTCATGGTGAAGCCATTGGAGGAGCTTGTGAATGAGCAAAACCCGGCCAAATACAAAGAATACAACTTCGGGAAGTTCTTTGCTGCTAGAACTCGTGGTGATTATAAGAAACTTAAGGTTGAAAACATTCAGATTCTTGATTTCAAAATCATATAATTATTTGTCACTGATGAATAATGAAATCCTAGTCAACTTGTACTCTTTTTCTGCTTGTTCTTTTTGGTTACTTCATCTTCAAATGCACCTTAATAAATGAAATTCATTTAACAAAATGCATTTATCTGTGTTTTATGTTTCGGATTTCTGTATTATGTTTCATGTTTGAATCTGTAAAACTGCACATGAAACTATAAGATATATGAGTATCTAAAGACAACAATTCTAAAGCAATTCTCCTAATTAAGTGAATCAAAGTACTGATTAAATGAAAATGGCGTTCGTTCGTTACTAACAATCAATTGGTGTTGCGGAGATAAAAAAGCGTTGACTTTTTTAAACGTGATTTATGATTCGAATGAATGAAATGAATTATGTTAATAAAATCTCAAGGGAACGTTTGGTTCGCGGAAAAGATCATTCCCACACTTTTATATGGTATTGCACAATTTTTGCCGCCTTGAACCAAAATAGCTTTAAAATAATGTTTTTTTATTCATGTAAATCATTTTTTTTCTATTTTTCCCGCAATATATTTTTTTTGTTTTGATACGTGAAAGTAGGGGTGTTCAAATATATTCGATCTGACTGATCTAATCTGATTATCCATTGATCCGATCTAAAAATTCGGGTATCCGGTCCGATTTTTATTTCCGGATCGGATATCCAATTCGATTTTAAATTTTCCTAATCCAATACGGATTACAATATTTCAAGTTTCGAATTATCCGAAAATCCGAAAATTCAATTTTTTATGAATATTATTTTTTTATTTTTAACAATTTGATGCTTGTTATATCCGAAAATTAAAAAAAATTGAAATTTTCATAGATGTGAATCTTGTTATATTTAGCAAATTGTTATTTGTTATATTCGAAATTCTGAAATTTTCATAAATACAACCTTTAAATTCGAAAAAATAATTAAATTAAAATATATTTTCGGATAATCGAATATTCGAATATCCGAATATCCGATCCGAATATCCAGATATCCATTTTTTCCGAATAGGATACAAATCACTATATTGCCGATCCAAAAAACCAGATATTTGAAAAAATCGGATCAAATCCGATATCCGACAATAAACATCCCATTGTGAAAGTGATTCGTTGTCTAACTAACCTATATTGTTGCTAATAAAATACTTACACCACACTCATCATTAAAAAAATAAAATAAATAATTTTTAATATTATTTTCTCTAAAAATAATATCATTTAAATCCAGAATTCTATATTATTCAATTTTAAAACATTTTACAAGTAGCGTTTGAAATTTTAAATTTTAAAGAACTATTTTAGATTTTTAAATTAATGTAAATTGAGTAATAAAATATGTAAATATAATATTTATAGTTATTTATTAGTAGATTTTTTTGGATAAATAGTGTTTTATTATTCATCTAAAAAATGTCCGTATAAAAATTACAACCAAATAAACCCAACAGACTAATAACAAGAAAATAAAATTATAAATTATGACTTTGTGGGTTTAAAACTTAGTAGGAGTAAATTTCCCCACCCCTCTCTTAACTAAAAATTGTTAAAAACAAAATTATATCTTCTATACCGATTCCCATTCAACAGCAAGTAGGCAAGTATAGGGAAAAAGAGATATTTAATTGTATGTTTGATTTAGTAACAAATATGACAATTACAATAGAAATTTATGAATTTGAAAAATAAAATCTACATCTTTTAAATATATAATTATAATAAATAAAATATAATATATTTTGTATGTATATATTCAATTATATAATATTATATTATAAACATTAAAAAATACTAAATTATTTGTGTAAAAATTTTATAAAAGAAAATTATATAAATTATAAATAATAGATAAACATATTTCCTATGAATTTTCATGCAAATAGTTTTACTTTAATATTGAAAGTTCGACTTGTTAAAAAATATATCACAAGAATAATTTTATAAAATATGCATAGGGTAAATAATCCACTAGCCAAACACTATAATATTACATCCATACCAAACAAAGCAAACAAAGTAATGTAATATTCTCACTAGTATATCATGTAATGTTAAATTTTACGAACTAAACGTTTTTTAAATGTGATTTATAATTTGAATGAATGAAACGAATTGTATTAAAAAGGTTATATTAAAAATAATAAAGGGAACAAAATTAAATTGGGCTCAAAAACGTCATGTAAGGCCTGATTTATTTCTTTATTAAAGTCAAATAATCGTGTTCCTCACAGTTTCTATTACAAATATTTTATGGTTTGTTATACCAAAAACCCCCTCTAATCTTGCCTACCACCAATTATTTTGAATTGTATATCGTTTACTTTCTATTTTCTTTTTCTTAAGTATAAAACAAGGGTTTAAAATATTTTATCTTTTTATTTAAATGTTTGCTTTTAAAGTTTTTATTTTGTGGAAATAAGTGTTTAATTTTTTTAGAAAAAAAAACAACAACACTTGATTATTAATTGACACATGGTCAAAAATGTAAATTCACAAATGAGCAAAGTATCTATTTGACTAAAATTAAAACTTTAAGACCTAATTTGGCTAAAAAAATTTAAGTTTCTATTTAGACTAAAATAAAAAGTTTAGACATATAATTTATTTTAAAAATAGTCTAATAAAATCATACATTATTGAGCAAAAAAATTAGTTTAAGCGTCTAAATAAAGAAAAAAAACGAAATACTTTGAACACTTATTTTATATTTAAGCATTTTTTTATAGTTACCTATAGACACCCACCAATCTTTTTAAAAAAAGGCTAGGGTGAAATTAAAGAATTGTCATTAAACTATTTAAAAAATTTATTTTGATCATTCAACTTTTAAATGTATAAAATAGACTTTAAACTTCACATTTTGTTACAATATAGTCACTCCACCGTTAATTAGTGTTCAAGAGGTGATATGACAGTTAAAAAAATATGTATAATATCATATTTATGAATTCAATCAAGTAATCATAAATCGAAAATTTTTAATAAATTTAATTCTCATTATTTACACATTTTTATATTGAATTAACTTGGAAAAATGACATTGCTTAAATTTTTTTCTTTTTATGATTTGTAATTATATAAAACTAGTTATTATAATCAAATATTATTATTCTACTTAAAACATCAAACCAAACGTCTATGTGAAGGACCTCGTGTTATGAATGAATTAGTGATAAAAACGACGTCGTGATTGTTCATGTGAGTAAGGAAGAAAGCTTATGCAGTTGTCCGGAAAGCATAGACCTTTCCCACTGAAAATCAATCATTTTCAGACAGTTTTTGTTCGATTTCTTAGCCACATAAAACTCTACTTTTGGAATTGATGGAGAAAAAGTGTGGAAAATTGACATCAAAAAAAAAAAATATATATATATATAAGTGGGGGAAGTACAAAGGCAGCAATTAGAAGAAACTCAATGCTTTAACCTTCAAATTCATCATTTCAAGATGCCAGAATCTGAGTAATTTGATGCAGTATTATCAGCTTGGTTCTAGACTATTACCTGTTTTGCTTCAAAATTCATCATTTGATTTCGATTCATGAAATATCTGGAAGGATTCTAAAGTTGGATCGAGTGTAGAAATGTTCATACTATTTCATTTGATTAGGAAAACTGTCCAAGTTCAATGTTACCTACCAGTACCACCAATTACTTTGAATTATTCAGTGTTTAATTTCGATATTTTGTCAATAATCACCTACCACCACCAACCAACCTTTTTTCTTAATTCTTATTGTCTCCATGTTTACAAAGCTTGCCAAAAAAAACACTGCACTGATAAGGTTTCACCATGGGAGAGATTGATCCAGCTTTTGTCCAGGAACCTGACCACAGGCCGAAACTTAGTACAATCGAAGTCGATGAGATCCCAGTCATCGACCTGTCGGTATCGGGAACCGAAAACCTCGCCTCAGAGATCGGGAAGGCCTGCCAAAAATGGGGTTTTTTCCAAGTGATCAATCATGGGGTGCCTTTGGAATTACGCAACAGGGTGGAGAAAGTGGCCAAAGCGTTCTTTCATCTTCCCATAGAGGAGAAAAGGAAAGCTAAGCGAGATGAATTCAACTTTACAGGTTACCATGACGAAGAACATACTAAGAACGTCAGGGACTGGAAAGAGGTTTTCGATATGTTGATTCAAGACCCGACGATTCTCCCGGCATCGCCGGACCCCGATGATGAGGAAATAACGTCCTACACTAACAAGTGGCCTGAGAATCCCCCTGAGTTTAGGTATATATATATATAAAGGTGCTTGCTTAAATGTCTGAATGAAATTTTACATGAACATTTTCCTTAAATTAAGCTCAGTTAAGATTCTGGTCAACTAATTTGGGTTTTGGGCATTTGGCACTTGTTTGATGCAATATGTTTTGTGTACATAGGGAGACATGCCTGGAGTATTGCAGAGAGGTGGAGAAATTGGCCTTCACATTGCTGGAACTCATTTCTATAAGCTTAGGTTTGCCGGTTAATCGATTGAGTGACTTTTTTAAACACCAGACTGGTATGTTGAGGCTGAATTACTATCCTCCTTGCCCTTCCCCTGAGCTAGCACTTGGCGTTGGTCGACATAGGGATGGTGGTGCCTTAACTGTCCTTGCTCAGGATGATGTTGGTGGGTTACAAATTAGGAGGCAATCGGATGGGGAGTGGATTCCTATCAAACCAATCCCGAATGCCTACATCATTAATATTGCTGATAATCTTCAGGTAACCATGGTTTTTTTGGTACAAATAGCCCAAGAACAGATTGAATATTAAATCTACGGGATGTCACGTCTTAAAAGTTGTTGTATGAATGCAACCCGGGGATAAGAAAAAGGATTGTAGATGTTGGGTTCTGAGTCCTAAATCTGCTGTATGCAATCTCTTGAAAAATGGTTGCATGAATGGAACTTTGGCATAAAAAAGGGGGCTGCAGATGTTGGGGTTCGACTCCCAAATCTGTCGGATTCCGCCTCCTAAAAACTGGTTGCATGAACACAACTTCTGTATAAGAAAAAGGGGATGCAGATTTTGGGCTTCAAAACCAAGATTTGCTGGATGCTATTTCTTTAAAGTAGTTGCATGAACTAAACTGAACTTTGGGCTCACCCGGACATGTTTGTAGTCCTAGTTAGAAAGCTACTTGTTTCCTTATCTTTTCAATAGCACCTAAGTCAAAGAGCATATTGTAAAAGGAGATTACATTTTGCAGGTGTGGAGTAACGATCTTTACGTGAGTGCAGAGCACAGAGTGGTGGTGAATTCTCGAAGGGAAAGATTTTCAATTCCATTCTTCTTCTTCCCTTCCCACTATGTCACAGTGAAGCCTCTAGAGGAGCTAGTGAATGAGCAAAATCCGGCAAAGTATAAAGAATATAACTGGGGAAAGTTTTACGTTAATCGAACCGGCAGCAACTACAAGAAACTAGATGCTGAAAACGTTCAAATCGATCATTTCAAGGCTCCAGAATCTGAGTAATCATTGCAGTAACATCTTGATTATAAACTATTTACGTGTTTTAAGTTTCCTCTAAAGAATGTCATGATCTAATAAATAGTGTGTATATCATATAGAAAATGTACTTATAATCTGCTTCAGCTATATGATTCTGTAAGTAACAAGTTGAATCTGAAAGACTGTTTTCATGTAATTTCATAAATTGATGTCATCTTATGAAGGATTTGGAAGGATTCTTAATCATTTCAATTCTGTCTCTTCTCAGCCTATTCATTTACTTCTTTCAAAATTAAACCTTTTACAGTGCTTTGTTTTTGTTATCTGCAGGCCACTAACTTTTATAAAATCAAAAGGTAATCTGAAATTAAACCACATTTCAGTTGTTAGAATAGTTTGTTGAGAAGATTGTTTAGGGTTTAGGGTTGATAAGTGAACTATCTAAGCACTACAATGAAGAGGAGTCACCATGGGAGAGATTGATCCAGCTTTCGTCCAGGAACTGGAACACAGGCCAGAACTATTATTTTATCTCATTTTATTAAAATTTGTCAATCAATAAAAATGTGAAATGTGGCATATGATGTGACACATTTATTGGACTACGTTAATCCTTTGAGATAAAATGAGACAGAATGATAATAAGTACCAAACCAGACCAAAAAAGTTTAGATATCAAAGTGAAAAAACGAATATAATTTGAAAACCAAATCCATTATTAAGCCTTTCCCAAAATTTAACTTTGGGTGTTCAATATTTTAGGATGAAATGAAGATTATAAAGTGAAACCGAAATGAAAGATTGAAGCTTTATGCAGAAAAGAAAAACAAAAGGTTCATGGAGTTATCTTTACCACGTTAAAGACAAGGTCAACACTTGATACATGCGTTACAAAACAGCAAAACAGAACATAAAGCCACTTCAAAATCAACATAAACACTTCACTTTTGAAAGCCAATGGCAAAAAATGCTGGATTCTTCCAAGGAAACGGAAGCCTCCACTTCGATTAACATTGATTGACCACCCTTGATTAGCACACTGGCACGACTGGAATCACATTGCATATATTATCTCGCCGCTACTATCGATGTCTAGTTCGGAATCATTGTCAAGGTCCTCCATATCGTCGTCGTCAAGGTCCAAACTACCAGTCAAATAATGATCAAGATTATTTGTATTTGTTGCAGGTATAGTGGCTTCTGAAATGATCTGCATGATTTCATCCACACTTTGCATAGGTTGATCAGGTTCTTCGAACTGGTCATTCATCGAGCTCTCATCATCCGCCGGTAAGTTCTTTAAAAACCACTCATGATTCTTAATTTCTGGAATGGATATCCTCTGTTGATAACAAAATCAAATCAAAACTATATACATCGAATTTATGAATCAAGTACCATGAGGAAATGAAGTTGTAACTTTTACGAATCTATGTTGCTCGGACTCTTCATTCTTTCTTTTAAGTACCAGTGTCCCAGTAATAACATAGTTATGAATTAGCCATTCCTATTCCAAGTAATCATGAAGCATCATAGAGGTATGAATATGAACTCAAGGTCTCAACAATGAGGGAACTAACCTTTGTCGGGTCAGCCACAAAAATCCTCGATAGCAGATGACGGCACTCGGGGGATATATGGACATAGTCCGGGATCGAGTATTGGACATGAATTATTCGCTGAAAGAACCAACCGATTGCATTAGACGAGATTTAGGAAAGTGCTATTGTTAGCATAAACCGAGGAATGAGCTTACATGTATTGTTTTGTGGAAGTTCTTCGGATCTTTAGGGTCTTCGAATGGATATGCTCCGACCAACATAACATATATGGTTACCCCACAAGACCAGACATCCGCAATCTGACATTTAGTTCAGCAATAAAATTTTAGCATGTGTATTACTTGCTAAGATAAACACGGGACGGGTGTTGAATAAGGTATAGGTACATGTTTAATGGGGATATGCTCAATTTTTTACAAGTTCTGTATATTGGGACCTGCATACATATATTCGAATATATGCTGGAGTTTAAATCAGGCAAATACGAAGCAATATCACCTTTCCATCATATTCTTTCTTGAGCAACACTTCAGGAGCTATATAAGCTGGAGTTCCGACAGTCGATTTCGGTTGTGAATGCAGCACTGAGGACTGGAAAAAGTATACTAGGTCAACATGAAGTAATAAGGAAAAATCAAAGACGATAAAATGAGAAATGCAGAGGGGAAAAGGGAAAATTGCATGCTTTACAAACGAAAATGGAGGATATGCACCAGACATGGATACTTCAAGAAAATGGAGAGCACTTATACCTTGGAATACCCGAAGTCGCAAATCTTCAAACGAGGAGCTGGACTGCCATCCAGTAATGTGTTCTCCAGTTTCAAGTCCCGGTGGCATATTTGCTTCAGAGAGGAATTCAGGAAAACGGATCTACACGAGTCAACTCGTATTCTCTTTCAGATAAGTAAAGCAACAAAACTATAGTTACTTACCATTGAATGACAGTAACTCACTCCTGATATAAGCTGTTGGAAGAAAAATCGTACCTGCAAAATATACCAGAGAAGTAAGTTTGACAACAAGAAGAGAAACGAATATAGACTAATACCTAATCGATCAAAAACTACTCGAAAACATCACATAAAAGAACCTCATCCTCGCTGAACCGGCCAGCATTACATATCCGTTCAAACAGCTCTCCTCCGGCGGCGTATTCCATCACAATAGCCAGATGTGTCGGTGTTAATATGACCTATGTGACACCATAGTTTCACAAGTTCAAAAAAAAAAAACTTTCTCAAGGATGAGAAAAGATGATAAAACGATCAAACAATCAACCGACCTCTTTGAACCGGACGATATTCGGATGCCTTAGCGACCTGTGGTTGATAATTTCCCTTTGGACATTTTCATCTATCTGTTGCATATAACACATTAAGATGAAAAAGAAACACAAAATTGAACCCATAAATTCTTCATAAAAACATCATTCAGGTCTAGAATTACACACTACAGCGTATTCAGCTCCACAAATGCCCTATCAAACGAATTTGTAAACTCGAAAAATGAACAATTTGCATTAGATTTTCTAGTACAAAGAAGACCATAGCCAGGATATCGAAATCCGAACTCCAAATTTATCGGATGCCTCAAAAACACTTGTCAATCATACACAGCAAAGCACGATTAACACAAAAAGAAACAAAGAAGTTGATCATCAGAAGTAGCAATGAACTAAAAAGATAATCAAATCCCAAAAGCACAAATGAACTAAATCTTCAGTCTTCACCAAATCAAAGTCCATTTCAAGCTCAACGCCATCGAAAAACTAGAGAAAAAATTCAGGGTTTTGAAAATAAGAAGCAAAAAGGGATAAAGGGACACAAACCTTGTCACCTCTCTCGATATACTTAACAGCAACAAGCTCATCCGTCTGCTTATCTCTCATCAACCTGGCAACCCCAAAATTCCCAGAACCAATATCTTTAACCAATTCATAACGATCACTGTCATGCATGATCGGCAACTCCATCCCAGGTCCCATTGTTATCGCCGATCGAGCCATTAAACTCTCCACTCAAAACCTTTTAAAAAGCCAAAACCACTCACAATATCATCTGATATATCAGTTTCAGAGAAAACCCAGATTGAGATCAAGCTAGTCGGTGCTGGCTTTCGAGGTAACGTGGCAGCACGATGACCGTCCGATCATAACAGGTACTTCCTTTAGGTTGGTGAAAAAATGGGTTTTGGCCCGTGAAACGTTTAATCTCCTTGGAAATCTTTTGTTTGTTTTTCTGGGGACGACAGATTTTATTGAAAGAAAAGAAACAGAGATGAGAGAGCTCGTGAAGTGATTTGCTTTATAATACGTGTATGTGTGTGTATATATATATATAACTATAAGTACAGGATCAATGAATTATGAGGGGGAAATCTGAAATTGAGGGCGGCAGGCAAAGAAACTGTGGGCGAGTTTGTTTCAGCAATATTGTCTTCTTCTTCACCGTCCATTGCTGGAACACAACTTTCAACTGAATTTGCGCCTTAGTTTTTTTTCTGCTACAGTGACAACGACCATGGGTTTGTGTGGATTGATTCCGGGAAAATAAGATTGGATTTGTTTCTCTCAATCTTACGGGTGATTGAATTAATCAAACTCATTCGGTTAACATATGGTTTTTTCAGTTGAATTTATTAAACTTTCAGTTTTATCAGTTTTGTTGGTCAGTTTTGATTATTACTAAAATTTATAACAAAAGTAAAGTTAATATATTTATTTATTTTTCATTTTAAAAAATAAATTAATTTGATCGATCAAATTAATCAAAATTTAAATAGTTCAAGTAAGTCGGTTTGATTTTTATATAAAATGATTGGTGAAGTTGAAAAACACAATCAAATCAATCATAATGTTTTATGCTAGTCTCTAATTATTTTTCTCGAATAAACTCAATCTCAAACAATTCGAGTTATATAATTTATTTAAAATCAAGTACTTTAATGCTTAACTAGTAACTTGGAAATTTAATCGAATGTTTTTATGTTTAATTAGTATCGAAAGTCAAGTTTCAAAATTATGTTCATTTCTTATTAGATAAATAAAATTAATGAAATATACTCAAGTGAGTTGAATCTTTATCTGAAATAAGCTCGAGTTTTGAAAATAAAATTAAACCGAGTTCGAGGTATTATGTATGTAAAAAATTCTCGCGTAGAGATTCACCTAATAAAATCAAGTGTGCGACGCAGACCGATCCGAATTAATTAAAAACCGAAAGGACAACAAAAAAAAACTCAACCAAGTCAACTCATGGTTTTTACGGCTTCAACTTAGTTTGGTCAGATTATTCCTCATATAAAAATTTTACATGTCAATTAAATGATTTAAGTCTATTATTAGGAAAAGAATCATGTTGATATTGTTATCATTTTGGACCTACTAATGATATTGTAAAAATAAAAAATCAAATTATGCCAAATTAAATTAAAGTAAAGGCTTAAACTTTGAATTTTAACTTAATAGATGGACTAAATCCGAAATTAGACCAACCGAAAACCTTGTCAAGAATTCATTGGATAATGGGTAATGGCCCGAAACAAAGCACAAGAAATGTTATAAAGCCCAAAGCTTTATCAATGGTGGCCATTGAAAAACCAAAGCTTTAGACCCGCAAAAGGGGTTCTGGATATACAGCAGCAAATAGCAATGCTAGTAACCAACGCTCAAGACATTTCCCCAGCTCTTTCGGCTATCATCTTCACAAATTTTCCTACTTTAAACCCTAGAAATCCCTCCAAAACCCCTATGCGCGCTTACCTTTTATCTTCCCTCTCTCTCCTCCGCCCTCTTTCCAGCCCCCAACTCCGCTTTTTCCGCCCCCTCATCCACCGCTCCGCCGCGCCACGATTTCCGCCTTCTTTTTCCCGCCACCATTGCTTGGCTTCTCCCTTTCCCTCGGCCTCTCAAGTTAGTTTCGTCGATGAAAAGGAAAGGGGAGAGGAAGAAGAGAAATGGGATTCCTCCAGCAACGAAAACGAAGCGTTTGCGTTCGAAGACGGTGGTGGGGTTTTCGCGGGGGAAGATATGAAGCATTTGGCGGCGCCGGTGATCGAAGTCAAGGAGCTGGAAGAGTTGCCGGAGCAGTGGCGAAGGTCGAAGCTCGCTTGGCTTTGTAAAGAGTTGCCTGCTCATAAGGCGGGGACTTTGGTTAGGATTTTGAATGCCCAAAGGAAATGGCTGAAACAAGAGGAGGCTACTTATTTGGCTGTTCATTGTATGAGAATCCGAGAAAATGAAACTGGGTTCAAGGTATTAAATTTCTTTTCTATTTTGATCATTGTTTTCGAATGTGTATACACAAACACACATTTTGTTGCTTTAGGTGCTTAGGCCAGTTCTATGGTAATTAAATGGTCTTAGAAACTAGAAAGTTTAGAATAAAAAGATGGTTTAGCTATCCAATTATGGAAACATTTTAGAATTGTTGTTAGTTTTGCTAAAGTTATGATTCATGTGTTGTAACTCATAAGTAATTTCTCGAGAGAGAAAAAAAAAACCCGGTTTGACTACAAGTTCGAACCTATGAAATTTCAGTTTCTTACTGACTCTGCTGAATTGTATTGATGGATTGTTGATATGTGCTGTTTACTGTTAGATTACTTTCAAATTCTTTAAAAACTTGGAGAGAGGCGCCTTTTAAGATTGCGAGTTTTAGTGTAATTTAACCGTCCGAATTGCTTCTCTGGTTTTAAGAGATGTCTTTTCTGCATTTCAGGTTTATAAGTGGATGATGCAGCAACATTGGTATCGATTTGATTTTGCTCTTGCTACAAAGCTAGCGGACTACATGGGGAAGGAGGGGAAGTTTACAAAATGTAGGGAGATATTTGATGATATCATCAACCAGGGACGTGTGCCTAGTGAATCTACATTTCATATTCTGATTGTTGCGTATCTTAGTGCACCGGTTCAAGGTTGCCTGGATGAAGCTTGTGGTATTTACAATCGGATGATTCAGTTAGGAGGTTACCAACCACGTCTTAGCTTGCATAACTCACTTTTTCGAGCTCTTTTAAGTAAACCGGGAGGTTCTTCGAAATATTATTTGAAACAGGCTGAGTTTATCTTTCACAATTTAGAAACATGTGGCTTGGAGATACAAAAGGATATCTATGTTGGCCTAATTTGGTTGCACAGCTATCAGGATACAGTAGATAAAGAGAGGATAAAATTGCTGAGGGGAATGATGCGAGAAGCGGGCTTGGAAGAAGGAAGAGAAGTGCTCTTGTCCATCTTGAGAACTTGTTCAAAGGAAGGGGATGTAAACGAAGCCGAAAAAACTTGGATCAAACTACTCGATTCCGATGGTGGTATCCCTTCTCAAGCTTTTGTTTATAAAATGGAAGTTTATGCAAAAGTCGGAGAGATTACGAAATCTTTGGAGGTATTCAGGAAGATGCAGAAGCATTTAGGCTCTGCCAGTGTTGCAGCATACCACAAGATTATAGAGGTTTTGTGTAAATCCGAGCAAATGGACCTTGCCGAGTCGCTCATGAAAGAATTCATCGAGAGTGATAAGAAGCCTCTTATGCCATCTTACATCGAGTTAACAGATATGTACCTCAAGTTCAGCCTTCACGATAAGCTTGAGTCAACCTTCTTAGAGTGCCTAGAGAAATGCCGACCCAATCGGACCATTTTCAATATATACTTGAACTCATTGGTCCAGGTCGGTAATCTTGGCAAAGCAGAGGAAATTTTCAATCACATGCGTGGTAATGTGATGGTCGGTGTTAATGCCAAATCATGCAATACTATTTTATACGGATACCTCTCTTCCGGGGATAATTTGAGGGCAGAAAAGATATATGATCTGATGTGCGAGAAGAAATACGAAATTGAATCTCCGTTAATGGAAAAGCTGGAGTATGTCCTTAGCTTGAGCAGAAAAGAGGTTAAGAAACCTGTGAGCCTAAAGCTAAGCAAAGAACAACGAGAGGCTTTGGTGGGCTTGCTTTTAGGCGGTTTACGGATAGACTCGGATGAAGAGAGAAAGAATCACATGATACGATTTGAGTTCAATCAAGATTCTGTCATGCATTCTATTTTGAAGAGACATATTCATGATCAATATCACGAGTGGTTACACCCCTCGAGTAAGCTAATTGCTGGCGACGATATCCCACACAAGTTCAGTACAATCTCGCACTCGTATTTCGGTTTCTATGCGGACCAGTTTTTTCCAAAGGGTCAACCAGCGATACCGAAGTTAATTCACCGGTGGCTGTCTCCGCTTGTACTTGCTTACTGGTATATGTACAGTGGCTACAGAACGTCATCCGGCGATATTCTTTTGAAGCTGAAAGGGAGCAGTGAAGGTGTAGAGAAAGTTGTGAAAACATTGAAAGCAAAATCCCTGAATTGCAGAGTGAAGAGAAAAGGGAGGGTGTTTTGGCTCGGGTTTCTTGGAACCGATTCTATGTGGTTTTGGAAACTGGTTGAACCTTACATATTAGATGACCTGAAAGATTTTCTCAAGGCAGGCAGCGGTACCACCGACGATTCTGCAGTCGAATCTCGAGAAATCAACTTTGACAGTGCGTCTGATTCTGAAGAAAACACTTCCTCTGATTAGAGCGAAGATGATAATCAGTAAGGCTTACACAAATAAATGATTGGAATACAGGTAGCACAGTCATTGGAGATCGGCAACACTATTTTTAGGCTGCAGTTACAATTGTGTATAACTATCAACTAATTAGACTAAAGAGTCTATGTCTAGTATATATGTGTGTTTTCTCCAACAAGCTTTCATGTCGAATATAGAATGAAATTTGAGCATATTTGTGCTTTACACTCGGCTGTCGGAATTTTGGTTGAAAAAGTCGTAAATGTGAAAATTCAAACTAAATCAAGTTGAGTTGTTATCCGAAAATTTGATTTGATGACAAGTGTTAGTTAACGGATCGAATTAGGTGAAGAAACAGTTTAACAGTTTGCTCATCAAAAAAGCAAAATTGTAACTTACAAATGAATGAAAACCAAAAAATGTAACCACGAATGAATCCCTTTATCGTTCTTAACTATGAGTTGTAGTTATCAACCCCCAAATCCCTTAACGCATCGGTAGCAGCATCCTTGCAACCTTCGTGATTTTCCTTTGCCTTACGGATGAACTTGTCGATACCATTATTCAACAGCAGGGTCCTGCACATGTAAGCATTGGTTTCCCATAAATCAAGTCTAATATCACATGCAACTTGTCAATACCACATTCGAATCGTCTTTTCCGAGCTTTGAACGAAGTGCTGAAATAAATTTAAAAAAAAAAACTGTAAAGAACTCTGCATCTATTGACAAAACTTGCCTGTTTTCAGGGTTCCTCACAACGAGATTCCGTATCATGAGACAAGAACTTCTCTGCATCTGCTGAGCAGCAGGAAACTTCTGCATGGCTTGTATAGCAAGTTCCCCTGCTCCTGCTTCAATGGCACGAGTTGCATTGTCCGGTGATCTCAAGCAGAGTACAGAAATAATGGCCATGACCTAAAATAATGATATAGATGACTCGTTATGATGTCAATCCTATAATCCTTCAATGTCATGCATACATTTATCACATCATCCACTATATACATGAGAGTATTCTATGGAACATTTGAATTGTTGTTTGAAACACATAATATAAGAGTGCGACTATCACGTTATATGAATGCTTCAGCAGCATATTAAATGGTTGTTATCCAGATAATCGAGCATTTCACTGGCAAAAGATTCATTATCCCTTACCTCTTGCAGCACAGACGGGTCATCAGAAAATCTAGCTGACAATTTGATCAGCCTGTCCATACCACCTTTCTCAACAATAACACTCTTATTTGAGTCACTTCCTGCCAACTGGTCAAAGTGGAAAAGGCATGCATTAAAGCATCAAGCCATCAAGTAAGAAATGAAGGTAAATTTCAGATAATGTAGCTTCACAAAGATACAAGTTTGTGATTCATGATCTATATATTTTAATATAACGAATGCACACTATTGAAGTATCACATATCACCCAAAATCAAAAACCCATTTTTGAACGGTAGTATTTTACAGCTTTTAAAAAAGACCTCTTCAAATTCTCAGCTGTTAAAACAAAATGTTTAACACCATCAGAGAAAAGATAATGAAAAGTGGAAATTTCTGAACTCAACCGTGGGTTATAATAAGGGAAACAACTCTCAACGGAGCACTTTATGTCTATACCTTGGATAACAAAGAACAGCAAGCTCTAGCTACAGTTTTGTTGCGCTGTTCGCCACTATCATCTACACACTTCAGAAGTGCATCGATACCGCCAGCATCAGCAATTGACTTGCATATTTCATCCTACAGGAAATGAAACACCTTGGGGTGAATTCAAAGGCCAAACTTCATCACACATAAATGATTAGCATCTTAAGCCTCTAACAACGGAAACTGTTATTATATTAACCTACATCAAGTATTCTCTGATAACGTCAAACAATTTTAACCACTTACATTCACAGCAATGGCTTTTAGTGCTATGCTAGCTGAAACAAGACTAGGCGAACTAAGCCCTCCATGAAGAGATTCCACAAGATCTCTTGCAATTCCGATTTTTGCAAATCTCCGTGCATAACCATAAACCTGAAGCAACCAAATACCGCACAACCATTTTGAGGAAAAAAAACAGTACTGCCTAAAAGATTTATCACACACATTTTACTTACTTCAGAAGCAACAACACGATTATCATCGGATGTTAACAGAACACGTATAGCATCATATAAGCTCGGAACACTTCCCTGAGTTTGTCCACTCAAAACTTGTAGAATCAGCTCATCGATTCCTAACTCCATAAACGATTGTTTAACAACTTCATTACCAGTCGCAGCCGCAGCAACAACAGCGAAACCGGAATTCAAGATATCTACATCTTGAATCCCATCACTAAGAATACCAACCACAATCTTCGGTCCTCCACTTGCCCTAAAAGTCTCACTACTTTGAACATCTAAAAATACAACCAGAACAGCATAACCAAATTACTCCAACACATAAACCATCACTAAATCTTAAATATATATTCATGAATGGGTCGAATTGTTTCATACCCGTGAGCAATGATGCCATGGTCTTTAAGCAAGAAACTAGTGACTGCCTTGATTCCGTTGGAATCTTAGGACAGATGGAACAAACTAATTCGATACCACCGTTTTTAACAACAATTGCCGCATTTCCCGAATCTCCGTTATTAGCACAACACAATTCACTTAGGTTATTAAGTATCTCCATGATTTGGACTGAATCTTGAGCGTCGAATTGATGCTTTGAGTCAGAACTTAGCTGATTTAGTTTATCCAAGCATTGCATCGCCGGATGGTCCTCGACGCCGCCACCTTCCCCAGGCACACATTTCACGATCCCTATTATGAATTAATAGTTACAAAACTCAACATAGATTAAAGGAAAAGGAAGATTGAAAATGAAAGAGCGAATGAGATCGGAAAAAGACCAGAGAGATCGACGCCTTGAAGTGTGAGTGTTTGGATGGCGTCTTCTAGGGCTTCGGCGGGGTCCATCCCGAGATCATCCATGTTCTCTTTCACTAACTCATCGAAGGCCTCTTGCGAGATTGCACGGACGTTCTTCGTTGGAGCCATCTTTTGGTTTACTTATCGGCGTTTTAGGGTGAAAAACCCCTTTTAAAATAATATTTGGGAAAATGGCTCCCAAAAATTATTATTTGGCAAAATGGCCCCCAAACTTGCCAGGTCGGCAGACCTCGCGTTGTGCAGTACGCGAGGTACAACCTCGCGTTCTGTACAACGCGATTTTAGTCTACGTGGCATCGCTGTCCGTGTTAACGGTTTCACAGTACCTCGCGTTCTGCACAACGCGAGGTCCACGAGAAATTGAAAAGGCGGCTGGAATATATCTCACAGACCTCGCGTTCTGTAGAACGCGAGGTCTGTGCATTTCCAGTGATGCATTTCCAGTGAACAACAAGGAAAAACAAGTGTAAGTAGCCATGTTCGAACCCAATTTCGAGCGTGTAAATGATAAATTTTTAGCGATCATCGAGTTTGGGGATGTAGTACTGAAAATTGTCTATCGTATGACACCAACATAGTTAATTTCCGTCAATTATACAATGATTTAAAATGGCTTCGAAAACGCTATGCCATCATAGTTTTTTTGATTGAAGTTGCATTTCAACTAATGTCGATTTTCGGTTTTTTAATCCATTAAATTTATTAAAAACAAAAATTAAATAAATATTATAAAGTGTAATTATAATATGCAAACAAAATAATAATTCGTAAACAATATATAGTACGACATTATAAAATTTAAAAGTGTTTAACATAAATAGTAAAAACATAAGTAGAAAACAACAAAAAAAAGACTAAAAATGCCTCTGTCCACCCGTTCCGCAGTCGGGTGGATGACGCTCACGCCCCGGATACCTCCTGTTTCCATCCTGTGGTGGTCCCTGGTCCGTATCATCCTGACCATCGTGCGCGATCTGCGGATCTGTGCTGGGCCTAGGCGGAGAGAAAAACAAACTACCCATAGGCGTACTATCCACAATCGGAAACCCATACTGAGGTGGATAATCGATAAGCAGAAGGTCAGTCGTGGGCGTATGGGGACGATAGGCATCAGTGGAGCCGTACTGGGGTGGAGGCATCGTCTGATGGGAAGTCGACGGACCGCTATGCAATGGTGGGGCAGAAGATGATGCCCCTGGAGTGTCATATCGTGGTCGCGGACTGCGTTGCGTCGACTGCCTCTGGGTCTGCCCTTGGGTCTGCCTCTGGGACTGGCTCGCTCGCCGGCTCCCGCGTGGGCGGTTTTGGGGTTGCGGGGGAAGCCCGGCTTGGAGCTCGGCCGGAGTAAGGATATGTGGCATCCCATTGTTGATATACCACTGGCCATAATTGAAAGTGACCGAAGGACCCCCTACCATAATGAGTTGGAGAAACTCTGGGCGTCTGTGAAATCGTTGAGCCCAAAGCGCTATCCATGGAGCGTGGTGCTCGGCCCAGTCAACCTCCGTCTTCCCCTGACGCGTAAGATTGTGGAACTCGTCCATATTTTGCGGAGGGGGTGGAACATTTTGGACGAACCCGAACTGTCGGAGTACCCTATCCGCAGAATGCAACACGCAAATCTCGTAGTTCAGCAGTGGCACGACGGAAATCCAGAGGTCTCGCTCTTGCACAATATCTGCTGGAGTAATGTCGCGAATCTCCTCTGAATCGTAGGGCCTCCACACGAACTAAAAAGAATGAAAAAGTTAGTAAAATTTCTATATGAAATATTATTGGAAAAAATAGTATGGAAAAAACCAAAATAATTGTAGAATTACCTTGTCCTCCGTCAAGGCATCGAATGTATATCTGTATGCTTTTTGGGAGTCCGGCAGGCCGACGTGGGTTACTGGGGTACTCCACCTTTAAATAATGAAAAAGATCGTTAAATAAAATAATTTAATAAAAAAATATAGTAGATTATGTAGTACCTCCGTAGAAGCGGAAATGACAGAGGTGCTGGAACCCTAAGCTGTGGTGCCAAAGTAGGGATCCGAAGCCAAACCCAAGCCTGCAGAAATAAACAGCATCCTCCCATCGATGATTTCGAGGCGTCAACGTTTCTGCAGAGGTCTCTGATAAGATACGCCAAGACAGCTGACCCCCAAGATTTTTGTGCAGACTCGCGTAAATCTGTCAGATGACGAAGCCACATAACGTGCACTTTATTGCGAGTTTTATCGGGCATTAATATCCCGCCAATAATACGCAAGATGTGGGCTCGCGCACACCGCTGTGAAAATATAAGTTAATAAATTAGTAACTTAATCCTAATTTGTAAATAAATATTTGTAATTAATCCTAAATATTTAATGTAGGCAACCTAAATATTTAATAAAGGATCCTAAATATTTAAAGCAGCCTAATATGCAAATAAATAATTTGAATTTAATCATAAATATAATAAAAGCAAACTAAATATAAAAAAAAATACCTGAAGTGCAACTTCATCCGCATCGGCGGGAGGGATTCCAAACTCTTCCTCCAAGTACGGTAGAGAAATTTTCCCTCCGTCCCACGCTCTATCAGGGGGCATCACGCCCAATTCGTGAGCAAATAGGCCTCGCCAATCCGCCAGCGCTATACCAGTAAGAACGCTGCCATTTATAGGCAACCCGAGAATGTAGGCAACATCCTCCAACGTAATTGTTGCCTCGCCAAATGGAAGATGAAAGGTGTGCGTCTCGGGTCTCCACCGTTCTATCAGCGCGCTGATCAACGACGGTCTAACCTTCACCCCCCCTATATAGCGAGCTATGTGCCCAAAACCAGCCCGCTCAATCCAACGCATAACAGCATCAACGGGTTCGACGGTGATACGGTTAAGGTAACATTGTAAGTTACGTTCGTATCCCTGAAAAAAAAAATAATAAAATAGTTAATAAAAATAAACGAATATAATTTAATAAAAAAATTTAGAAAAATAAAAGGGAAAATTATAATACCTCTTCATTGTTTCGCCAATAATTACTGCAGTGACTCGCTTGGTTGCGTAGCAAGAACTCCTCCATATATGCCGAACGATATATTTTGCTGACAAATTTTTTGTAAATTTGATATAGAACTCGCGTTCTGTGGAGGTTTTTAGAAAAAAATCCTTCAATTTATAGAAGAACTCGCGTCGTTTGGGATGCGAGGTTAATGAATCTCGCGTTCTGTAGAACGCGATATTCATGTACCTCGCGTTCTGTAGAACGCGATATTTATGTAACTCGCGTCCTATATAACGCGAGGTTCATTCAAAAGGCGCGTCAATCAACAGACGCGTTTTCTGAACGGTCAGAAGGGACCTCGCGGCCTATAGAACGCGATATTCTAAAGAACTCGCGTTCTGTAGAACGCGAGGTCATGGGGTTTTTAAACTTGAACAGTTTCAGTTATAATTACCAATAATTATTTATAATTATAATTAAAAATAATAATAATTATAATTATTATTATTAAAAATAATTATAATAACAAAATATAAATCAATATTATTATTATTATTATAATAATTATAATTAACAAAAATAATAATAATTATTATAATTAAATTAGAAAGCATAATAATAATAATTACCGGACCTCGCGTTCTACAGAACGCGATGTACCCCTACATCGCGTTCTACAGAACGCGAGGTCCTGCTTAACCTTCCACTCTATCCTTTCCTTGTCCAAAGTTAGGATTCTGTCTCCCAATTACACGCCATTCTTGAATTGTTCATCATTTACCTGCTTATTGGTTTTAGGTAATGGACAAGTAAAGTTTCAATTGGCAATTCCTATAATTTTGCCTATATATGAAGAAGAACCATAAAACGAAAATATAAGTTTATTTGGCAATCAATTCCTAGAATTTTCGAAGTATCAAAATTTCAAAAGTCTTTCATAAAATATTCAAATGGCCGGACGAGGCGTTACTACGAAAGTTTACTACGATGGGCAGATATTCGAGGGTACCGAACGCGGCGTCCTTTTTCGCTGCGAAGATCCGGTAACGATAAAGCTTCCGAGGAGATTATCGTTCAAGAAGTTGGTCAAGGAACTGGAGGCAAAAGTCCCTCATTTCGATAATCATCGTTTGTCCGACGTGAAGTATCGGGTGCCAATATCTATAGACCCTTTAGAGTACTCTGTATGCCAAATTGCGGAAAATGCTGATGTGCAAATGATGATGGAAGCCCACTTCGAGTATTCAATTGGGGGGCCCCTCGAGCTGTATGTATCGTTCTCCGAGTCTAATCCAGTTGTCGAAATACCAAGCTGGGGCCGGGCGAATTTCGACTTCGATCCGAATGCCAACGTTGATAGCCCGACCGCAGGTCTACGACGTGATTTTGGCCTACTCTGTCGAGACAACGAAGTTGGTGCATCGTCATCTGCTCCTCCAAGGCAGTCCTGCGTAGCTAGTATCGGGTTCGACCTGAACCAACCACCAAACGATGAATTCGATGCACCAACAAATGCATCGTACAGTTCATGCAATCCATACAATCCTTATAGTTTTGGAAGGGAGGGAACGTCGGCTCCTTACGTTACGCACGACCATGAATCATCATATGGCCGGCACTCAATGTATGTCCCTGGAACCGACTACGGTCAACCATCTATGGGGAGACATTCTTCTTTTGGGGGTGAGGGAGCGTCGTCTTCTTACGCTATGCACGACCATGATTCCTCATATGGACGACACTCAACGTATGTCCCAAGCACGGAGTACGTTCAACCATTTATGGGAATACATTCTTCTTATGGGGATCTTGATTTTGGTCTTGGAAATGAGGTTCGTGAGCGATCTCGTGAGAGGTCTCCCGCTCATCGACCCCAATCCTCGCCTCGAAGGGTAGTGATTCCAGAAGCTCTACTATTCCAGATCCCGGAGGATACTTCTGACGAAGAACCGATTAGAGAACCCGGGCCAGACGGAGACGAGCTGGGGCCATTCTATCCCGAACCAGAAGACTTGACAGAGTTACCAGAAGACCCAGAAGACACTGCCGTTCCACCACCAGATTTGGACGAAGAACCGACTGCCACCAACTTTCCTGTAGACGCAATACCAATTTCTATGTTCCAGCCACCATCCCACTTCACAACGGTTGATATGGATGCAATGGACGTCCCTGATTTTCCCCATGACGACACAATAGATGGCCGAGTCCACCGTTCTGATGGTGAACTAAGAATTGGTATGGCGTTCTCGAACAAGGAAATTGCGGTGGCAGCAGTTAAGCAGTACAACCTTCGTCATAATGTTGAGACAACGGTGAAGAAAACCCAAGCCAAATACTACAAGGCTCACTGCATCCAAAAGGATCAAGGCTGTAAATGGAAAATTCGTATATCAGAGTTGAAGAGGTCAGGCAACCGTTGGAAAATAACAAAACTTGAGGGGCCCCATACATGCTCCGTTGCTAGCCTCAACCAGGATCACAAGAACCTGGATGCAAAGTACCTCGCGGACATCTTTTCCACACTGGTGAAAACAAATCCCACTGTGTCGGTCCCCACATGTCAGGCTGCAGCTTTAGCTGTCACCGGCTTTCGTCCAGGTTATTGGAAAGCATGGTATGCAAGGAAAAAGGCCAAAGAGGAAATGTATGGCCGATGGGAGGAATCTTACAAAGAGTTGCGCCCGTGGCTTAATCTCCTACAGAAACACATCCCCAGAATGGTTGTCAAACTTGATACGGTTCTTGCATACGAAAATGATCGTGTCGTCCGAGGTGTTTCTCAATTTCACCGGTTATTTTGGACTTTCCCCCAGTGCATCAACGCATTCAAGCACTGCAAACCGATGGTCCAAATCGATGGCACATGGTTGTACGGAAAATATACACAGATCCTACTTCTGGGAATAGCACAGGACGGCAATCGCAAATGCGTTCCTGTTGCATTCGCAATCGTCCCGAAGGAGGATTTGGAGTCTTGGACGTTCTTCCTTCAGAACCTACGAAAATATGTCCTTGATCATGTAATACGAAGAAGAAGGGATGAAGGGGTGTGTGTTATTTCTGACAGAGGCACTGCGCTGTTGTGGGCGATAGAAAATTTGGGTGACTATTGGAAACCTCCATACATTCACCACCGTTTTTGCTTGCGACACATAGCCGCAAACTACCTTCTGCAATACAAGAACCGTGATGAACGTCAAATGGTGCTCGATATGGGTACGTCATTTATGTCATTTTCTTTTAATATATTATTTCTTACTCCCTTTTATTATTTCTTACTCCCATAACTATTCAACTGTCATCCCGTAGGCAACTCACACTACAAACAAGAGGTGTCTGACCTGCTGGAGGAACTGAGAGCGAGAAACAAAAAAGGCGCAGAATACCTTGAAAAAATCCCAAAGGAAAAATGGCTTCGATCGTATGACGAGGGTAAACGTTATGGTCACATGACAACGAACTTGGCTGAGGCAGTGAACTCATCACTGAAGGGAGTTCGGCAGTTGCCTATCACTTCCATTGTCAAAGCGACCTATTATCGTTTAGCTACCCTTTTTGCAACCTTGGGCAGGCAAGCAACTGAGTACATGGCAGGTGGACACAAAGTCCATCCAGATTTCCGCACAAGATTGCATATTCAATTGGGCCAATCAAGACAGATGCAAGCAACTCTCTTCTCGCGAGAAGGACACTTGTTTCGTGTTGCAGAATTTTCCAGGCGGTTGGAAGGCATTCAGCACAACGCTTACGTGGTAGATCTGAGGGAAAAAACCTGCGAGTGCGGAATTTTCCAAACTTTCAAATACCCGTGCGCACACGCCATTGCTGCTTGCACTAACCAACGAATAGAATACATGCATATGGTTGATCCAGTATACTTACTCAAAACGGTGCTTAAGGTTTACGAAAAAGAGTTTCCTCCAATCGGAAATGAGGTTGATCCGAATGCTGTGGACACTGAACCGATCATACGCCCAGATCCAGCACTACTTCGAGCCAAAGGACGTCCACCTTCTACAAGAATATACTGTGCCGAGGATTTGGTCGAACATCGAGAGAAAACCGGACAAAAGAAGCATTGTTCTATATGTCGAAATCTTGGGCACACAGCTCCTAAGTGTCCTAATCGCTCAGCCCCTCGTATTAATTAATTATTTTTAATTTGTATATGCACGTTCAACCATGACAATCGAATAAATAAAGTCAGTCTACTTCGATTTATACAGTACGCCGTCATATATTTTCAATCATTCAAAAAAATATGTTATGAAAGTGTTTTCGAAGCAACTTTAAATCAGCGTACAATGGACGAAATTTGACCGTGTCAATGTCATACGATAGAGAATTTCCAGTACTACAACCCCAAACTCGATGTTAGCTAAACATTTAAGATTTTTACGTATGCAATTCTGCTCGAACATGCCTATCGACATTAGTTGAAATGCAACTTCAATCAAAAAAACTATGATGGCATAGCGTTTTCGAAGCCATTTTAAATCATTGTATAATTGACGGAAATTAACTATGTTGGTGTCATACGATAGACAATTTTCAGTACTACATCCCCAAACTCGATGATCGCTAAAAATTTATCATTTACACGCTCGAAATTGGGTTCGAACATGGCTACTTACACTTGTTTTTCCTTGTTGTTCACTGGAAATGCATCACTGGAAATGCACAGACCTCGCGTTCTACAGAACGCGAGGTCTGTGAGATATATTCCAGCCGCCTTTTCAATTTCTCGTGGACCTCGCGTTGTGCAGAACGCGAGGTACTGTGAAACCGTTAACACGGACAGCGATGCCACGTAGACTAAAATCGCGTTGTACAGAACGCGAGGTTGTACCTCGCGTACTGCACAACGCGAGGTCTGCCGACCTGGCAAGTTTGGGGGCCATTTTGCCAAATAATAATTTTTGGGAGCCATTTTCCCAAATATTATTTTAAAAGGGGTTTTTCACCCTAAAACGCCTTACTTATCTGCAGATTTTTGGGATCCGCCGCTGACCGGAGGAATGACGGACTGGCGGCGAAGAAGAAGATTTGTTCCTGCTTACGACTATTGTTTTTTGAATTCCGAGAGTTCAGGTATATTAAATATATTTTGGTGAGGATGGGCAGTGGCAGTAAGAAATGAGATATTTGCTCCAGAGCCAACTTGACATGTGAACGTAAAAAGGCAAGTGTGTTTTAGAGAAATAGCCAGAGATCATTTTTAAAAGAACTTTTCATTTTATTAGATCAAAAACAAATGTCGGAATTCGAACTATAATATAATGTAGTATTAATTTTAAGAGAAAGTATTTCATCATTAATTATAGATGAACGGATAATATTGCACGACATAAGTCGCTTAACCTGATATAGCAAATATAGAGAGGCAGACAACATTAACAGTAGAACATGTATCGGCCATTGGCCACCAGTACGATACTACTCGATCATTCACTCCAAATTCTACGGATATACAACCTAATATATGTTTCTTCACACACACAATTAGTCGATTTACAGCTACTTTCAGTCACCGTGATAGACATATCGATGGAATACTAGGGGGAGAAGAGGAGAAAACTATCAACCCCGCATTGAAGTTCATTCCTGTAAAAGTTCCATGGCTGCTAGGCGCCTCACACGCTGCATAAGTCGTCTTCTTCGATAGATGACTACCAGACGCAGGATGAGTACTAGAGAAATTGCCGAACAATCAAACACCCTACTGATTCCTAGCGCACCTGGAAAACAGGAAAAAGGAAAACGCTAGCATAAGCATACCGCGATGCATTAGCTCTCCAACACCAAAATGATCCATAAAATGTCGATTACCCGGACACTTATCATGACCATCACTGAATTTACCTTACTCAAGAAAAAAGAAAGTGTGTGCTGTGTATATATACCTGTTGGAATAAAATCAAATGGTGTAGCTCTGTAGATGATACTCAGCAACATCTGCAAACATGGGGGACAGTTGTTAGAATTTAGCCGGGAACAGTTGAGAAGCCGATTTTTAAATGAAAAGAGCAACTCATTGAACATAAATTATCTAACTGAGAACAGTTAAAGGTAACATTAACTTAAAATAAAGACAAGGACAAGCACATGCACACCACCAGACATAATGTGCTTGTGCAGGCTAGCATAATTTGTATAATCTTAACTGCAAAAAGGCGTATCTCAGCAATATATGTATCATTTGTATCGGGATCCATCAACCCTTGGAGCATTCTCTTGATGAGGAATGGCAACTCCCGCACTTTCTGATAAGAAAAGTTAGGAAGGAAATATTCATGGCCTGCTCACAACAGACCAAAAGATCGTACATCACAGTTGTAAGATAAATGGAACAAAATAATCAAGAAGCAAGCATGAGGATATAAGGGAGAACAACACAAAACAACACTCGTCTGCAGTTCACCTCCAGGGCAATATCAGAACCATTAAATTATACAGAAAAACATACAAAATATTAACAAGACACAACAGTATTCTTAAAAAGATTACTGAATCAAGGCTATAAATTTTAACGTTGTACGTGTCAAAAGAAAGAAAAAGCAAGAAAGAAAGAAACATCAAAAAACACTTTGCGTATATGCTTACTAGAGTTTACAGGCGGCTATAATAGCACAAATACCTGAATGAATCCACGCGCACCTCCAACACAGAGGAGGTTATACCTCTGAACACTTTTAAGCACCTCAGTAACTTCCTGGCTCTGTTGCTGTTGTTGCAATGATGCCACCGGCATCAAATTAACAATCTTGCAAGCACACATGGGGCACTTGCATGGCTGAGATGCCGAGGAATAGTTCCAGAATTGCAAAATACAGCTGCCTGCCAAAACCAAAAAGGAGGCAGGGAAAAAGAAACAAATTGAAGACAGCTGATTAGAGGCGAAATGTGTAAATATGGTCCCAACTGGAGAGAACTTACAGACTACAATCACTGAAACTCAATCCTTTATTGCAAAAGCAGGTTAAAGTTCTAACTGAACACAAGTTTTTGGCAATCAAATGCACTAGCTACACAGCAATAAGTTAACTACAGTGAATGAAAGAATTTCTGCTGAAGAAATGACAGCAACGACAAACGGAAAATGCACAGTAACTTGCATAAAGGACAAACCCCAAAATCACCACCCATTACTCCTATGGAGGAAGGGAAAAAAAGCTTAATAGCACTTAAGACTCAACAAGCTCTTTTGTATTAACAATGAAAATTTTCCCACTTGAGGATCCATAATTTCATGAAAATTTCTAATATCTTTTCTTGTTTACATGACTCGATAGCAATCTCCTTAAGTTACTAGCAAATAAAGAGGGGAAATATAGTAATAGAAACAACCCCTTACTAAAAATGTTTATAGTTTATAAAGGAGTTTCCATGTTCTTCATCAATTACACTCTGAACTATAAAAGTAAAAGACAGAATAAAGAATTGAGGAATAAAGATACTTGTTTCCTTGTAGCAAGAATTCTTTTCTTCAAGCAATATACCAGAAGAAACTATATGGAAATGGTTTCCTATGGATCTCTCGATTGCACGAACAAATTTATGTTAACCAGTGAGAACTTTAAGTAATTTGAAAAAATTCAGCTAATCAAACCATAAATCCAGAACCCTAAACTAAAACTCAACATAAATTCAAAAGAAAACTCCTATTTCTTTTCCTTTCCTTTTGGTTCTATAACTTTTCTAACCAACCAAACAGAACGAAACTTCAGACTGTAGTAAGTAACCAGATAAAATTGGTAAAAGAAAAGGAGACGAAGTTAAAAAGGAACTACCGCAATACCAGTGACCGCAATTAGATCGACAAGGAACGGTGAAGGGACCGAAGCAAATAGGGCAGCAATCATCATCGGGAGGGCCTTCACTCAACCTCCTATTCCCTCCAAATCCCTCCACTTTTTTCCCTCTCTCCTCCGTTCCCATTTTTCCACCCTCTGTTTCTCTTTTTCTCACTTGCAAAATGTATTAAAGAAGGGGTTTTCCGTTTTCCATCACTTTCTCGGGAAAAAGATGCGCGGTGCTAATGTTTGTAGGAAGTACTGAAACGTCAAATGCCCGCCACTATATACATTCACGAGTTTTCGCGTAGTTTTTTAGGCGACGATATAAATGCTAATTAACTTGGCTTCGAGTTACAATTTGGTATTAAAATTTTATTTTGTTGCAATTAGATACTTTAACTTAATTTATTTATTTAAATTAATATTTAAATTTATCTTTTTGTCCAAAATAATACTTATTGTGAATGATTTGTTCAAACTAATTTAAACTTAGAATTCAAATTTAGGTTCAAGAAAGAACCATAAAAAATTTAAGGGTAAACTATATAAATGGTCCCCGACTATGCACCAATTATCTTTTGTGTTCTTGGACTATCAGAAGTTACAAGCTAGTCCCCCGACTTAAAAATGTAACAAATTGGTCCAATGTCGTTAAAAATTTAACGATTGATGACGTGGCAGTTTATATAAATTGATATAATTATTTAATTAGCCCTCAAGTTCTACACTTATTTTAATTTGATCCTAATTCTAAAAAATTAACCCACATAATTTTAATATTCCATCAATTTTGTCCATCTTCTTTTCTATTTCCCCTCTCCTTTAATTCTTCAATTCATTTTCACCCAAAATCCATTTAATTCTACCAAACACAAACACATATAAGAGAATCGAATATGAAACAACTTCATTTCTATGATTTTAAGCGACCATAAAATCCCATCAAACTAACTACTCCAAACACCTAAAACAAAACCTCAATCAAAATCAATTTTAGTTCAGCCATGGTAGAGGAGTTTATGGTAAAAAAGAATTGAGAAATTAAAGGAGAGGAGAAATAGAAAAAATGGACTAAATTGATAGATTATTAAAATTATGTGAGTTATTTTTTAGAATTAGGGTTAAATTAAAATAAGTGTAGAATTCGATGACTAATTATGTAATTATATCAATTTATATTAACTGTCACGTCATCCACCGTTAAATATTTAACGGCGTTGGACCAATTTGTTACCTTTTATAAGTTAGAGAACCAGTTTGTAACTTCTGATAGTCAGAAGATGCAAAAGATAATTGAAGCATAATCAGGGGACCATTTATGTAATTTACCTAAAATTTAAATACCAAATTCAAGTATCAAAATATATATTTACCCTAACTTTTTCTCCATGTCTTATTCTTATTCTTATTTAATTTGGCTTTTTGTTAATACTTAATACTAAAATATTCAAGACATGTTTTGAAATTATAATTTATACATCAATTTTTATTATACATTTTTTAAATTATTATAAGTATACACTTTAAACTTTAAAATTAGGTTCAAGAAATATAAAATCATTTCATATAATAAAACCATATAATGTAAAATCATTTTGCATATCAGCTATAATGTGTTACATTATTAATTTAGTTGGAATGAAATTTTTGGAACTCAGTCACAATAGCATAGGACGATTTATTTTTCTAAGTAATATTTTTTTTTAAAATAAGATGGCTTATATTCGTAGTAAGGAGGATGATACATCATAAAGACAATATTTACAAGATGAGTGAAAATAAAAACAACTAGAGAATTAAGATATCACCCAAACCTAGTAACTTCCTAAGCCATCAAATAAACCAGATTTGTTGGAGTGTATCTAAATACATATCAAAGTAATCTCCAACTCAGAAAAGTAGCTTACTACCTCGTCATTTTGAATACTGGAGCCAACATCAGATCGTAGTACTACCAGTTAGGTGCGAAATAAGCTATCCCAGTCCCGTGCTGCAGCCAAAGTAGCTCCTGGAGGGGCTTCTTCAATCCAGAACCTTGAACCAACGCTACCTCTGCCTTCCTTTGCTAACACGTGAGCAGTATTGTTTATCTCACGATGAACAAAGCAAAATTTGATTGTATCGAATTCCCTGCTTTCTTGCTTTATATCATGGATGATTGGGCTAATTATAGAGTTGTCGGAAGAAGTCGAGCATACTTTTTTTATAACCATCCGGGAATCACCTTCCACCACCACTCTTCTAAACCCTAACTCCTTAGCAAAGACAATAGCTTGGAAGCACACAAGGGCTTCCGCTACAAAACCATCCCTAATATGACAGTGGGGGATAATGTATGATGCCATTATTAAGCCCATGTTATTTCTGCAAATCACTCCTGAGACTGCTACTTTAGTGCGCTCATCATAAGCCGAGTCGAAGTTGCACTTTATAGTATTCTCAGCTGGAGGAGTCCACTGCAACTGTCGTGCTGTTATTGCTCTGGGGGGTACATCAGTGCAGGCATCATATTCACGTATGAAGGCATGGATGAAAGAGGTTGTTTCATGTACCGAAAACTCACTCCTTTCATGCACAATTCTATTCCGTGTGAACCACACCGCCCAAAAGATAACCATTAGAATGGTTTGCTGTTTAGCATTCATATTGCAAAACATATTCGCCACCCATTGTATTCATGCCATAGTCGAATTTTCAGTTATCACATGAATACCTTGTCTATCAAGCAGTTGCTGCACAAAATAACAATCCCTCATTATGTGATCAATAGAATCAGATGGAGACTAACAGAAGCAACAAGAATGAACCACATTCAGTCTTCTAGCTTGTAGATTTGCAAATGTTGGTAAAAAATTGTTGGCTACTCTCTACATGTGGATCTTGATCTTCGACGGTAAATTTACAGCCCATAACGCTTTATATAAGGAGGCAACATATTCGTTAGAATGTGAAGAACCCCTATCAACGTTAGCACCTAGATCAGCACTCAGGCATCTATATCCTCTTTTGACTGAATAATCTCCCGACCCATCATAACGCCATATTATCTTATCCTCCAATGGTTCAGAGGATAATGGGTTAAGCAAATCTTCTTGGCAACATCCTCACTGAAAATGCTGAAAATAACATCCTCTTTCCAGGTTCTGTTTGGTTCAATAAGATCAGCTACATATGAGAAGTTAATATTGATGTGGCAATCCTCAACTCTCCCATTTCCTGGCCCTGGTAACCATGGCTCACCCCAGATATTCACCTTACTGCCCGCTCCTATACGTCACCCGTAGCCATTCTCAATCACTGCCTTTGCACTCTAGATACTCAGCCATACATATGAAGGATTCGATCCTAGGCTTGAAGATAGGAAGTCCTGGTTAGGATAATATCTTGCCTTTAGAACCTTAGCAAGGAAGCAATGTAGCTGAGTTACTAGCCTCCAACACTGTTTGGCAAGCAAAGCGATGTTGAAATGAGATAAGTCTCGAAATCCTAATCCACCACACACCTTAGGTTTAGCAAGCCTTGACCATGAACACCAGTGGATCTCCTTACGCGATCCTTGATTCTTCCACCAAAAGTAGGTCATAATTTTTTCCATAGCATGGCACAAAGTAGAAGGAAGGAGGAAGACTTGCATGGCATAGACTGGTAAAGCCTGCAGAACACTCTTTATCAGCACTTCTTTTCCTCCCATTGTTAAAAAATTTATACCTCATGCCTCAGTTTTTTTATTAAAGCGATCCAAGTAATGTTGAAATGCCTCCCTCTTGTTTCTACCTACCATAGTTGGTAGTCCAAGATATGTTTCTGGATTAGAAGAAGATCGCACACCTAACAACGATCCAATTGCCTCTTTCAAATCTTGAGTTGTTTGATTAGCATAATATAAAATTAATTAATGTATATTTTATTAACTTACTATAGTATTTAACGGTAAATTGTATCACGCGTTCTTAAAATATGACATACATTCTAAATTTATCATTAAGTTTTTAAACTTTCAATTCCATCTTGAAAGTATGACCCTCATACTAAATTGATCATGAACTCTTGAACATTTCAATTTTATCCTCAAACTATAATTATCTTTCTAAATTGGTCCTCAAACCTTTGAACATTATAAATCATTCAAAACTGCATGTATATTTTAATATCCCATTTTAATAAGATCGATATAATAATTGTTAATTTATATGTAAACATTAATGTATTATATAATAATATAACGTGACATAAATGATAATTGATGATAAAATTAGAATGTTCAAAATTTTAAAGACAATTAAAAATGAAGGGCATAGTTTGAAAATAAAACTGGAACATTCAAAAGTTTATAAACAAATTTAAAATAAAAGTCATCGTATTTCAAAAAAATCACAATCGGGTCACTTTATCTATTAAATGTAACAATCAGATTATTATGCTATGCTATCTAATATATCAAATCATTTTATTTATAGATTATAGATTATAACAATTAGATCACTTAAACACAATTGAGTGAATCGGAGTAAATATTAGATAACGTCAAGTATGTCACATGTAGAGGGCATGTATTTATCGTTAGATGAATAAAACATTGTTCAATAGATAGAGAGGTTGGTGAATGGTGAGCAGCAAATATTGGTACTTAAATAAAATCACTTCTCAAATGATCGGTCTCTCAAGCCGTCACGCAACAAATTAAGAGGTCATCCACAATGAGCTTGGAGTGTGTATTTTCGGATATCGAATCTGATTCGACTCGAAAAATTAGATATTTAAAATTTTAGATCGATAAAATAGTATTTTGTATTCGATCCAGGAAAAAAAGATATATGGATATTTAAATATTGGATACTCAAATCGGATATTCGGATATCGGATATATCTTATTATTCGAATTTATAATTTATTTTAATTTTTTTTGAATTTGGTGGTCGTATCTATGAAAATGTTAGAATTTCGAATATAACAAGAAACAAATTGTTAAATATAACAATATCCACATCTATGAAAATTTTGATTTTGGAATTTTTGGATATAATAAGCATCAAATTTCTAAATATAACAATATTCATATTCATGAAAATTTGAATTTTTCAGATATTCTAAAAATTGAAATATTGTGATTCATATCCGATCCGAAAATAAAAATTGGATCAAATCAACGGATAATCGGATCAGATTTTTTTGCACACCCCTACAATTAGGGGTGATAGTTCGATCGAGTTTAGTCGAGTCAAAAAATTCGAGTTATTAGAGTTGACACATCATATTTTACAACTCAAACTTTTTTTGAAATTTCTTCGATTCGAGTCGAGTTTTGGAATTCCTATACAAATTTAATTGTAATTATTTATCATGTTATAGTACACTTTGATTCTAATTTAAACAACTTTCTCTAATCATATACGATATGCATATATATTTCATCATATGTTTTAATATTTAGCATATATCTCTTCATATTATATATATATAAGGAAAAATTGAAGAACTTGACTCGAACTTAAAAATCAATCCACTAATTACTAAAAATTTCGAGTTATTTAAATTTATATTTTACAACATTTAGCGTGGTGGTAAGTCATCACTCTTTGTTGCAGGGAGACGCAGTGTTGAGTTGTGAAGAGCTCGATTCGATCAACCAATGTTGCTCACCAAGTGGTGGAGAGGTGGATTTTTGGGTGTTAGGGTTTAGGAAGATAAAACAAAGATTGACACAATAATTTTAGAGTGGTTCGACCTTCTAACCAAGGTCTACATCCACTACCTTAGCTCCTCACTAAGGATTTCCAACAATTCCACTAATTGCTCTTCCCCTTTTCTAGGCTTAGGAGGTAACCCTTATACACCAATCAAGCTTTCTACCCAAAGCCTTGATTGAAACCCTCTTTACAAAGAGAAACAATAAGCAAACTTAAATCCCTCTAATAGGTATTTGTTTGCACACTTTAGCACTCACCCAAAACCTAAAACACTTGAGCAAATTTGACAATTTTGGCTCACTAGTGTTTGTCTATACAATAAATGACAATTTAAGCTCTAAGACAATTCTTGATCATTTGTTGTTTGACAATATGAGCATTAGTCTTTACTTAATGCTTGGAGGTCCCTTTTATACTCCTTGATGAGTTTGTAGCCGTTGCTAGCCGTTGGGATTGAATTGGAGCCATTGAGGACTTTAATTCCCACCATAAATGCAGTTCTGCAGCTCCCCGTTTCGAAATGCTCGAACCCGTTTCGAAACACTCTTTAAGTAGAAAGAGTCGTTGCAGTCTGACGTGGACCCGTATCGAAACGCTTTTGTCCATTTCGAAACACCCGTTTCGAAACACCTAGTCCCATATCGAAACGACCTGCATTTAAATGTTAGTTGGGAAATAGCCGTTGGGGTTTATAGCCGTTGTGGTCGAAGCCACGTAGGCGTATCGAAACGGCATAGCCCGTTTCGAAACGCTACTCAAAAATCTTATCCAGGGAAAGTCCATTTCGATACAAAGTATCGAAACGATTTTGCTACTGGAATCCCCCGTATCGAAACGCCCTAAAGTGTTTCGAAACGCCTGGACAGTTTTGTGTATTTTGGCTTTTGAAAACATGTAAAATATTTTATAAAATGTCTCTAAACATAGTTTCAAGTTATTTGGACTTTGGATATTGTTTTAAATACTTTTTAAATCAGTCCAAAACATTTTTCAATTATTATATCAAAATATTAGTTCTACACGCAGTTCGACTCCCCTTAAGTGCATTTGTGATTTTTTTCAATTTTATTCTTTTAATTAGGTGGTGACACGTGTCACTACTTGATTGGATGATGAAAATAAATTTATTTAATCAAATATAAATAATTAAATCCATCCATTAAGGTAGTGACACGTGTCACCACCTAATTAAATAATTAATTAATTTTATTAAATTAAAATCATGACTAAATTGAAAGAATGTGTAAATAGTAAGGACCAAATGTGTCATTATACCCTTATTTTTTAACTACCACGTCACTCTGCCGTTAACCTCTAACGACTGGTGGTCAAATTGCACCCAATTTAATAGTATGATGGTTTAATTGCTTCGAGAAAAAGTAAGGTGATCAAATCGCGACTTTTGTAATAGTATGGTAGTCATATATGTAGTTTACCCATATTGAAATTGCATACAAATTTAAATATTTTAGAAAACATGATCGTACCTCAATACCACTTTGCCCATCCGTACCTTAAGTTATCCTCCTCTCACAAGTCCGCTAAAACCCGAAGTTAATTTTAGAAGTCCAATTATCTCATAAACAATCCAACTCCATCTCCAAAAGAAATTAAAACACTACATTTAAAATATTTATTAAGTAGTTTCAGTTAAAAAGAAAATCTTGATATTCTTAAAAGATACGGGTTTAATATTAAAAATATTAGTTTATTTCATATGCAAGTTCTTGAAACGCAAACGCATACTTGGACGTCCATCTCTGTCGCATTAAACGTTAGATTTATTCGGTCCATTATGGAATCGTTTAAGTCAAAGAAATCGGCCATGCATGCAAACAATAAGACAACATTTTCATTTACACTGTCACTTTGAAAATGTCTCTTCAAATAAAGAATTCGTATACTTAATATATGTATTCTGTAGTTTATTATATTACAATTATGTTTTATTCTCTCACATATTGTATTATATATAATTTGATAATAATTATATATACTAAACTTGATCACGCGAGAAAAAATATTTTAAACTTAGATTAATTTAAACGTCAAATGTTAGCTTTTAGTCAAATACATAGAGGTAAAAAAATTAATTGATGTTGTTACTATTATAACAATTAAGAAATAATAAATTTATATATGTTTGAGTAGGCGTATTTGGCCGGTTGACCAAACTGCTTATTTTTGTTCCTTATATTTTCTTAAGTCGTGGGTCTAGATCCACTAAGAACATTTTATTTCTTTCCCATGAAATCCTCATTTCCCTCTCTCTAAACAGGATTAAAATTAAAACTAGATTTATCAAAATAATATATTTAAATGCTTGGCATTAATTTTCTTATTTAGTGAAATCATTGTTAGTTTGAGAAAATATTTATTTATAAAAAAGTGTGTTAGGTGTGTATTCCTAACCTTTAGGTGTATTTTTTTTCCTTTTAGTTTTACCCTTTTGGAAGTACTGCTTGATGGTTTATTAATCACCACGGTCAAATGCTTCCACTAATGCACTTGCTTGTTATGGTACTGCTAATAATTAATACTAATTGCATTTAAAATTCAATAATTGACATATATACACCTACATTAAAAAAATACAAATCCTATTCAAAAAATATAAATTATGAACTCAACAAGTGATATTAGTGAAAAAGAAGACGTATACTATAATTAGGAGGGAATAAAATTTGATCCAACTATAATATCTTCAAAACTACAATTGTATATGTTAGGATTCAAACGGTTAAGAAAAATTATAAACGGACTTAGGTTCGAGCAGCTTTACTTGCAAAGTGTGTCTTTTCAAACGATTACGAAAACATTATAAACATATACTACTTTATAATTTTCTTGAAAATATTAAAAAAAATCCCGATCTTACTCTTTTAAATAAAATAACAATAAATGATATCAACTATGACAGTGTACTATAATTAGGAGTGAATAAAATTCGATCCAACTATAATATCTTCAAAATTACAATTATATATGTTAGGATTCAAATTTCAATGCATGTTAAATGCTATTTATTAATATTATTATATGAATCAGTTAAATTAAGTTTTATATGTTGGCAAAATCTAATTTTGACTTTGCAATTTTATTTTCTGGTCACTCAATTATCCAAGAACATCCATGGCCAACCTTTGAAGTTGAATCATTTTCTAGGAAAGTTTGCCAAAGAAATGCAGTCAAAAAAGTTGAATTCCACGCCAAACAAAGGGTAATTATTTTATTAAAGTAGAAAAGGTAAAGCTTAGTCGAGTGAACGTACTGTTTAATTAAACTTGAGTATATCCTTGCTTTGTCAGGCAACACTTCAATATGCAAAATTCATCTCTTTTTTCATCTTTTATCGTCGATGGATTGATCGAGACAAGAGAGTATTTTAGACGAATCAAGTTGAATTGAATCGAATTGAAAATAATTTTATGTTTGTTTTGGGTCCATGCCAATTAGGGTTTTATTTTATTTTTATCATTTTAGATTCAAATCAATTCAGGTTGAGTCATTCATATTTGACGATTGAGTTATTTAAAGTTTAAATCACTTTAAGCTTAGATTATTACGTCAAAAATCGAGTTAAAAGATGAAAAGAGGACAAGTGTAGACTTTTTCTGTAAAGCTAAAGGTCATCGTAATGTGCATGGGTGGTTGCTTAGCTTAACTTCTTCTTTTTGGGCTAAACAAATACTCAAATCAATGTGTTACAAAAGCGTGACTTTGTACAGTGTATGGTACCTTTTGATATCCTTAATTTCATTCATTTTTGTCTACATTTAATTATGTTTTTATTATATTCAAAAAAAATTGTGTTTTTATTTATTTTATGGTAATTGATTACATGAGGCCGTAATAAGAAGCGAAAGTGAGGTTTCACTGTGCAAGTAACCAGTTATAATTACAGGGTCTGCATGCTACATTCATTATTAAGGACATTTTGCCCTACTACATCTTCCATCTTATTATCCTTAAAATATAAATAATTAATAAAACAATAAAAAAGGGCATTAATATATCTGGCATAAAATTAAATGTGAGACATATAAAGAGACACAAAGAAAAGGATATGTAAATTCTATTTCGTAAATATAAGTGTTTTTAGTAAAATTCAAGATGTATATTTTAGACAAGTTATATTAAGATAAATAAAAAGTATACTAATATCATATATGATTATACGCAAGGACAAAATTAAGATTTGAGTTTGAGAGGGCAATATATAAATGTTTAAAATTATGGGACAAATTCATAAATAATTTATTTTAAAAAAATATATATATAAGAACAAAGGTATAAAGAAATAGGGCCTCACCTCATAACACCATTTCATCCAATTAATGGGTTCTTAATTCCAGTCATATTAAATATACATTCATGAAGAATATTTTATTTTCAAATTTGAATAATATATGTACTTCGTTAGGGCACTAGTAAGATTTTTATATGTGCTTACCCTAATGCAAAATATATTATTTTCCTTTTCATTTCTTAGTGTATTTTTAATAAATAAAACCAGATAATGGTACGATAAAAAGCATTAAAATAGACGATAAAAACACTTGACCATCATTAGTACACATGTAAAATATTTAATGGCCTACTTTGCCATATACTTATTAATTAATTATATTTTGTTAAACTTTCATTTTCTTTGCCTTATAAGTACAACACGAAATAAGAAATTTTTCTCTTTATAGTCTAAAAATGATTATAAAAAATTAAACCTGGTAGCATAAAAGGGAAATAGCTAATATCTCTAGATCATTCTATGATTCGTATACAGATGTAATCTCTATATGCATGGCCAGCTAGGGTTGTTATTTTGTTGTAACAGATTTTGCTGATGTGGCAAAATCTCTAGAACGTACTTGCATGGGTTTATAAACCCCTCCTTTCTAATGAATAAACATGCTTTCTGTGCTCATTGTTTACATCTTTTCTAAAGCTTTTCATATTATTCATCATGGTATCTATCGCCACAAGATCTGGGATCTTTCTCTGCTGCGTTTTTAAAAAGTTTTCTCCGTTGTTTTGCTCCGATGACGCAACCCGGTGCTACACCTGCTGCCTCCCCCACTGATGTTGATTCATCTCCTGGTTTGACAACAATGAGCAAGACGTTTACCAATAAACGAGTAACCATTGTTCTTGATGAATTCAATTTTTTGATGTGGAAACAGCAGGTTCTGCTAGCAGTTCGAAGTTTGCGACTCGAGAAGCTTCTCACTGGTGATCTCAAACCTCCGCCGGCCACCATCCCTGGATCTGATGGTTCTCCTGTTGAAAATGAAGCTTATGAAGTTTTCGTGGCTCAGGACAGTGCCTTAGCCTCCTGGCTCCTTTCAACGATCAGCTCACATCTTCTTTCTGAATTTGTTGGCGCCGACACTGCCGCTGCAATTTGGTCCACTGTTCTTCGTTATTTTTCCAGTCGTTCAACCACTACAGTTATGAGCCTTCATTATAAACTCCGATCCGTTAAGAAGGGAGATTCGACTATGCGCGCTTATGTTTCTCAGGTTAAAGAAATTTGTAATGCTCTTTCTTCCTGTGGGAGTCCCATATCGGATCTGGAGAAAATCGCCACCATCTTGAATGGTTTGCCCATGGAGTATCAGCCATTTGTGGCTGTTATTGTAACACCCGTGTTTCGGGTCTAGGAGTTAACCGGGTTTATAATTCGAGTCAATAAAACTTAATTTAATCAATTCAACTCAAATAGTGACCTAATTGAGCTTTGGTAAAAAGGGGAGGACTTATGTTGTAATTTGACCCTAAAGTCTTTAAAAGCTAGACAACTTTAAATCAAAAGTTGTCATCTTCCTCCCAAAATCTATTTCCAACGTTAAAACCCCAAACCTCTCTTCAAAAACCCTTTCAAACCTAAAGCACTATTCCATTCATTTTCTTCTTCAATCCAAGGTGCTTTTCAAAGGTAATTACGTTTTCTTAATCTCCTCTTTATCCTCTATCTATCTATGGTCTTGGATTTCAAAAACATGGAGTTTTGAAAATTAGGGTTTATATTAAAGTTTGGATTTTTAAGGGGTTCTTCAACTTGTTTTGATAAATTGTGTTGGGGTTTTGTTTAATCATAACGAAATACACATTATATATCAATTTGGTTGATTTTGGGTGAAAATTCGTAGTATGTTCATGAGGCAATTTTTAGGGTATTAAAACTTGGATTTTTTGTGGGTTTTAGGTTGAAAACTAGGGGCTGATGGTTAGGGTATATTAGGAGGGTGATTTGGGATGTTTTGGAAACTATTTGGGTGTTTGGAAATTGAGATTTCAGCAAGGGATTTGGGAAGCACGAAAATTGGGTTTTGGGAGATTATGTGGTTTGGGAATTTGTGGAATTTGGTTTATGTTTGTGAAGTAAGTTGATGGTTGAGTTTAGCATTGAGTTGAGAAGTAATGTATGTGTTTTGTTTGAATAGAAGCAAGAGGAAACGTTGAGGAGGCTTTGGGACCGAATCCGGGTTCGTAGGAGGATTGGTTCGAAATTGCTAAGGAAGGGCAATGAGTGGTTTCAACTTGTTTTAAAGTTTGGTTCGAGTGTGTGTGTGTGGGTGAAGTGTGCTTGGTAGGCCACTTCTAGTTGATTCAAGTTGTTAGCTTAGCCTTTGATATCCATATGTTATTGTGCTTACTAGCTATGCTCTTGTGTTGTGGTTAATTGGTACATGTATATATATCATGATGAGTAGATATGTGATGAGCATGTATTGTGGTTGATGATATGTGTTGTGATAATGATAATTGGCACTAAAATAATTGCCGGTTGTAAATGATCGATCATTAGGATAGTGTGCACACAAATTGAGTCAAAACGTACGTGGCCTTGATGGCGTTAAGTCATCAAGGAGGAGTACGGTGATGTAACATTCCATCGGAAGCTTTTATTTATTTCTACGGGATGATGAGTGGAATCCCATCCGTAGGGCATGTGACGATGAGTGGAATCCCGCACATGCAAGGTCCGGTGATGAGTGTAATCCCACCGAGGTAAAGTGTTGTTGAGGTTTAAATCCGCACAATCGGGGTAATTAAAGTGGCCAATTAAACTTGTTCATGTATTGTGATATATGATGGTGATATGTGATTGTGGTATATGGTGTTGTTGCATGATGATTAATATTGATGTTCAAGCTTGTTAGGATTGAGAGACCATATATGCCACTTGAAAGACTAGCTAGGTCTACTTGATTTTATGCCTATGCTTGATGTATGTAAGACTAGGATTAACATGCTTGAACCCTGCATTGTTGATGTTTTTCGTTTTAGAGCACCCTCACTAAGCTTATAGCTTACGCTCTCTATGTTCAACAATGCAGATCATTAGCGTGGTGTTAGCTCGAGGCAAGGCAAGAAGGGCTTTCCAAGTTGTTGCTCAAGTATGGTTAATTTTGTGGTAGTTAAGCAATGTGGCAATAGGGTTTGTTGTATGAGCCTTGTATGACTCTTTCAATATGATGTTGTTTCGGATTGATCATGGATTGTAAGCATGTTATACTTTGATGAATGTTAGTGCGTATGAGGGCATGCCTTATGATGTTTTAGGTTGCTTATGCTGAGTGCAAACCTCTTTTGTTTGACTTGTGGCTTTATGACCATTTGAGCCCTTGAGTATGCATATTATGGCCTAAATTGCTCTCTCATTAGAATGTTATGTATGAATGCCTTAATTCATGTATGGTTGATTCCTTTGGCTTAAATATGTGTGCTTACATGGTTGTATATGCTTAGGTGAGTCGAGAAATGCATTTAGAGTCGTTTTGGGGTCGTTTAGGTTGAATTTGAGGAATTGCAGTGCAGAGGGTATCGATACCCCTAGCTAGGGTATCGATACTCTCTTGCCCAAAGGCCTCAGATTTTGCCTGGGGTATCGATACCCTCAAAGTTAATGGAATTTGGAATTCTGTGTGAGAGTAGAGCGTATCGATACGGGGTTCCCGAGTATCGATACAGATCTATTCTGTTGACCAAGGGAGGTTGACCGAGGAAGAGGGTATCGATACCCCTGGTAAGGGTATCGATACGGTCTTCTCGTGTTGACTTCTTGGGTTGACCTAGAAAGGGGGTATCGATACCCCTGTCAAGGGTATCGATACTGCCTGCCTTATAAGCTTAAAATTGATTGTTTATGCATGGCCGTGGCTCGAAAGTGTTTTTCCTTTGAATGTTTTCCGCTGTTGTGAATCACATAGGACTTAATATTCATCTAGGCAAGATTAATATAAAAAGAAAAAAATAGGGTTGCTAACCGAGGGGGAATCCTTTGGGTTTCGCTTCGGTTTTCCCCGTGTAACTCACTCGGACCGGTCATCCGGCCAGACCGGGACGAGGGGGTTACATTTGTTGGTATCAGAGCCTGAGGTTACCGAGACCTCGGGCAGGTAAGTGAGGTAAGCTTAATGTGTTAAATGCTTATGTTGTTCGATGCATGTTTTGCCATGAACCCTTGATGCTTGCTTGATCGTATGATGTTCTGAATGCATGAACTGTTGTGTCTGGTGTAGAGTGTGTGCCCATTGCTACTATTACTTAATTTAAAAAGATTTTTGGAAAGAGGAATACTTGAGCACTATTGGACCCTTGCTTTGGCTAACGTAATCCTATTTGTTTATTATTGTAGTTTAAACCTTGCTAGCTGAAGCATGAGACCACGTGGGAGGCCTAGGATGGTTCGACCAGAACCACGGGCAGAGGCTCCAGGAGTAGAGCCAGTAGTTAGGGTTGAGGCTCAAGTGGGAGAGCCTGTGGTTGGAGTTGGAGCTCCTCCACCACCTCCACCTCCACCGGGAGTGGGAGGTGAGGCCGGGGCCGAAGGAGATGGACCACAAGGAGGCCAAGGTGGCCAGGGTGGCCAAGGACCGGCCGGGATTGACTTAGCTCCGTTGGTTCAAGCGATAGCCGGGGCATTTCAGGCTGCTGTAGCTGGAGGTCAGGCAGCACACCATCAGGGTGAGGGCACTGGTTTACCTTTAGAGAGACTTCGGGGCCTTGGGGCCGAAGAGTTCAGAGGTGCTACTCCGGAGAGGTCAGAGCTATGGTTTGAGAAGACTGTCCGTATTCTTGCTCAGATGGGGTGCACTGGTGAGCGCAAGTTGGGATGTGTTGAGTCGCTACTTCAGGGTGATGCCTACACCTGGTGGGTCACCGTTACTTCGGGGATGTATGAGGCCGAGATCACATGGGAGTTCTTTGAGACAGCATTCCGGAAGAAGTATCTGGGTCTGCGATACCTCGATGAGAGGAAGAGAGAGTTTATGGCATTGCTTCAGGGGAGTATGTCAGTGACCGATTATGAGATCCGATTTGTGAGACTGAGTCAGTACGCACCCGAGCTTGTACCCACTGAGGTGGAGCATTGTAACCGTTTCCGTTATGGACTGAATGAAGAAATCAAGACTTATACACTAGCTTCAGACTACACTGATTTTGATGTCTTGGTCTCGAGGGCCAAGGACTTGGAGCACAGTTTGAGTTTGACCAGGCGGTCAGGTGGATCTAGTTCGGGTAAGAGGTCCAGCAACTTTGATAGAGGTGATGCCAAGAGGCATCGAGACAACAGACATCAGTATGATCATAGGCGTGGTGGCGGTAACCACGGTAGGGGCCATCAGGGTCAGAGAGCTGGTGGGAAGTTACCCACATGTGCCACTTGTGGGAGGAACCACACCGGAGAGTGTTGGGAAAACTATCATTCTTGTTGGAGTTGTGGTGCTAGAGACCACATTAGGCGTGACTGTCCACATCAGGTGGGACAAGCACCAGCTCAGGCTCCTGCTAGAGCCAACGACTTCCAGAGAGGCCGCGGGCGCGGTAGAGGTAATTTCCAGCCGAGGAACGATGGTCAGAGAAATTTAGCTCATGTAGTTGCAGTCCAGCCGGAGGGCGGAGGACAGGCTAGGGTTTACGCTCAGCGCGGGGAGCAGCATGACACCGATGTGATCGCAGGTAACTTCTCGATACAGTCTTTGGGTTTGCTTTCTTTGATTGACTCTGGGTCTACACATTCCTACATATTGAGTGAGCATGCACAGTCTTTGAATTTGCCTTGTGAATTGTTAGAGGTAGGAGTTAGTGTTACTAGTTCCTTTGGGGACACGGTAGTGGTTAGGAAGATGTACCGAAGGTGTCCGTTGATGGTTCAGGGGCATTTGTTTCCAGTGGATGTGATGGAACTTCCCTTCTATGGCTTCGATGTGATTTTGGGTATGGATTGGCTCACGGAACATAGAGCTAGGATAGATTTTGAAACTAAGCGGATTTCTTTGAGGCTCACAGATGACTATGAGATCGTAGTGGTGGGTGAGAACGTGAAGTTCTTGTCCAATGTGGTTTCAGTGTTAGAGGCTAAGAGATTAGTTGAGTTGGGATGTGAAGCATACTTAGCGTATGTGATGAACCCTAACATGAGTGAGGTTAGACCTCATGACATCCGGACAGTATGTGACTTCCCCAGTGTGTTTCCGGAAGAGTTGCCAGGGTTACCACCGGATAGAGAGGTAGAGTTCAGCATTGAGACTTATTCTGGTTCAGCTCCTGTTTCGATTGCTCCGTATCGTATGGCACCAAAAGAATTGAAAGAGTTGAAGACTCAGTTGCAAGAATTGACAGATAGAGGTTTTATTAGGCCTAGTTCTTCACCTTGGGGTGCACCAGTGTTGTTTGTGAAGAAGAAAGATGGAAGTATGAGAATGTGCATAGATTATAGACAGTTAAATCAGTTGACAGTGAAGAACAAATATCCGTTGCCTAGAATCGATGACTTGTTTGATCAGTTGAGAGGAGTATCCGTCTTTTCGAAGATTGATTTGAGATCAGGTTACTACCAGCTAAAGGTAAGGGAGGTCGATGTACCGAAGACGGCCTTTAGGACTAGATATGGTCATTATAAGTTTTTAGTCATGCCATTTGGGTTGACTAATGCACCGGCTGCATTTATGGACATGATGAATAGGATCTTCCACCAGTATCTAGATCAGTTTGTAGTTGTGTTTATTGATGACATCTTGGTGTACTCGCGAACTGAAGAAGACCATGACCGGCACTTGAGACTTGTTTTGAAGACTTTGCTAGATCATCAGTTGTATGCTAAGCTCAGCAAGTGCGAATTCTGGATCCGAGAGGTAGTCTTCTTAGGACATGTAGTGTCAGCTGAAGGCATTAGAGTTGATCCGAAGAAGATTGAAGCCATTGTTGAGTGGAAGCAACCGAAGTCTGTGACAGAGGTACGTAGCTTCCTAGGCTTAGCCGGATACTATAGGAGGTTTGTAGAGGGTTTCTCTAAATTAGCCGCTCCATTGACACAGTTACTTCAGAAGAGTGTTCAGTTTGAGTGGACAGATGCAAGACAGAGAGCCTTTGAGAAATTGAAAGAAGCTTTGACCCAAGCTCCGATTTTGATTCAGCCTGAGTCCGGGAAGGACTATGTAGTTTATAGTGATGCTTCGTACGTAGGGTTAGGATGTGTTCTGATGCAAGACAAAAGAGTAGTGGCTTATGCCTCAAGACAGTTGAAGACCCATGAGCGCAACTATCCGACCCATGACATAGAGTTAGCTGTAGTTGTGTTTGCTCTGAAGATTTGGAGGCATTATTTGTATGGTGAGAAATGCACAGTATACACCGACCACAAGAGTTTGAAGTACATTATGACTCAGCGAGATTTGAATCTCAGACAGCGTAGGTGGTTAGAGCTACTAAAAGACTATGATCTTACTATTGAGTACCATCCGGGTAAGGCTAATGTAGTGGCCGATGCATTGAGTAGGAAGGTGGCCGTGGACTTGAGAGCTATGTTTGCTAGATTGAGTTTGTCCGGAGATGGCGGCTTAGTAGCCGAGCTTCAGGTTAGACCCACTCTAGGTCAGTTGATTCGAGAGAAACAGCTCTTAGATAGATCTTTGGCACCTCACGTGCAAGATATAGCCGAGGGTAGATCTTCAGACTACAGTTTCAGCACCGATGGGGTTTTGTGTTTCAAAGATAGAATAGTTGTGCCAGAAGACAGTGATTTGAGACGTACAATTTTGACTGAAGCCCACAGTAGTCCGTTTGCTATGCATCCTGGAAGTACGAAGATGTACCGTGATTTGAAGAATGAGTACTTTTGGATTGGCTTAAAGAGAGATGTAGCCGACTTTGTGAGAAAGTGCTTAGTGTGTTAGAGAGTGAAGGCGAAACATCAGGTTCCCTCAGGTTTGTTACAGCCGTTGAGAATTCCGGAATGGAAGTGGGAGAACATTACCATGGATTTTGTTTCGGGTTTGCCTTTGACTCCTACGAAGAAGAACTCAGTTTGGGTGATAGTGGATCGATTTACGAAGTGTGCTCACTTCTTGGCAGTCAACACTACATACACCTTAGATAGATTGGCCGACTTGTACATTGGTGAGATAGTTAGGCTGCATGGTGTGCCGAAGTCCATTGTATCAGATAGAGATCCGCGGTTTACTTCTAGATTTTGGGAGAGTCTGCATACAACTTTGGGTACCCGTTTGAACTTCAGCACTTCTTATCATCCTCAGTCAGATGGTCAGTCAGAGAGGGTTATTCAGATCTTAGAGGATATGCTGCGTTGTTGTATCATAGACTTTCAGGGTACTTGGGAGAAGCATTTGCCTCTAGTAGAGTTTGCGTACAATAACAGTTTTCAGTCGAGCATTCAGATGGCTCCGTATGAGGCCTTGTATGGCCGGAAGTGTAGAACTCCAGTGTGTTGGGCCGAGGTAGGACAGAAATTGTTACCTATGCCAGATTTGCTCAAGGGGACAACCGACAAGGTACAATTGATTTGTGATCGTTTGAAGGCTGCTTCGGATAGGCAGAAGTCCTATGCCGATTTGAAGAGGAAGGAAGTTGAGTTCTCAGTGGGTGAGAAGGTATTTTTGAAGGTATCTCTGTGGAAGAAAGTGATGAGGTTTGGCCGAAAAGGAAAGTTGAGTCCGAGGTACATAGGACCGTATGAAATTGTGAAAAGGGTTGGTCTGGTTGCTTATCAGTTACGTTTGCCATCCGAGCTTGAGAAGATACATGATGTGTTCCATGTGTCGATGCTTCGCAAGTATAGGTCCGATCCATCACATGTTATGCCCGTAGAAGAAATCGAATTGAATCCGGATCTGACTTACGAAGAAGAGCCCGTTGAAATCTTAGCTTCTGACAGTAAGGTGTTGAGGGGTAGATCGATTGAGTTAGTAAAGGTGCGGTGGCAACGTAGAGGTGTGGACGAGGCCACTTGGGAGAGGAAGGAGGATATGGAAAAGCAGTTTCCGTATCTCTTTCAGTCAGGTAATTTCGGGGACGAAATTCCTTAAGTGGGAGAGAGTTGTAACACCCGTGTTTCGGGTCTAGGAGTTAACCGAGTTTATAATTCGAGTCAATAAAACTTAATTTAATCAATTCAACTTAAATAGTGACCTAATCGAGCTTTGGTAAAAAGGGGAGGACTTATGTTGTAATTTGACCCTAAAGTCTTTAAAAGCTAGACAACTTTAAATCAAAAGTTGTCATCTTCCTCCCAAAATCTATTTCCAACGTTAAAACCCCAAACCTCTCTTCAAAAACCCTTTCAAACCTAAAGCACTATTCCATTCATTTTCTTATTCAATCCAAGGTGCTTTTCAAAGGTAATTACGTTTTCTTAATCTCCTCTTTATCCTCTATCTATCTATGGTCTTGGATTTCAAAAACATGGAGTTTTGAAAATTAGGGTTTATATTAAAGTTTGGATTTTTAAGGGGTTCTTCAACTTGTTTTGATAAATTGTGTTGGGGTTTTGTTTAATCATAACGAAATACACATTATATATCAATTTGGTTGATTTTGGGTGAAAATTCGTAGTATGTTTATGAGGCAATTTTTAGGGTATTAAAACTTGGATTTTTGGTGGGTTTTAGGTTGAAAACTAGGGGCTGATGGTTAGGGTATATTAGGAGGGTGATTTGGGATGTTTTGGAGGCCATTTGGGTGTTTGGAAATTGAGATTTCAGCAAGGGATTTGGGAAGCACGAAAATTGGGTTTTGGGAGATTATGTGGTTTGGGAATTTGTGGAATTTGGTTTATGTTTGTGAAGTAAGTTGATGGTTGAGTTTAGCATTGAGTTGAGAAGTAATGTATGTGTTTTGTTTGAATAGAAGCAAGAGGAAACGTTGAGGAGGCTTTGGGACCGAATCCGGGTTCGTAGGAGGATTGGTTCGAAATTGCTAAGGAAGGGCGGTGAGTGGTTTCAACTTGTTTTAAAGTTTGGTTCGAGTGTGTGTGTGTGGGTGAAGTGTGCTTGGTAGGCCACTTCTAGTTGATTCAAGTTGTTAGCTTAGCCTTTGATATCCATATGTTATTGTGCTTACTAGCTATGCTCTTGTGTTGTGGTTAATTGGTACATGTATATATATCATGATGAGTAGATATGTGATGAGCATGTATTGTGGTTGATGATATGTGTTGTGATAATGATAATTGGCACTAAAATAATTACCGGTTGTAAATGATCGATCATTAGGATAGTGTGCACACAAATTGAGTCAAAACGTACGTGACCTTGATAGCGTTAAGTCATCAAGGAGGAGTACGGTGATGTAACATTCCACCGGAAGCTTTTATTTATTTCTACGGGATGATGAGTAGAATCCCATCCGTAGGGCATGTGACGATGAGTGGAATCCCGCACATGCAAGGTCCGGTGATGAGTGTAATCCCACCGAGGTAAAGTGTTGTTGAGGTTTAAATCCGCACAATCGGGGTAATTAAAGTGGCCAATTAAACTTGTTCATGTATTGTGATATATGATGGTGATATGTGATTGTGGTATATGGTGTTGTTGCATGATGATTAATATTGATGTTCAAGCTTGTTAGGATTGAGAGACCATATATGCCACTTGAAAGACTAGCTAGGTCTACTTGATTTTATGCCTATGCTTGATGTATGTAAGACTAGGATTAACATGCTTGAACCCTGCATTGTTGATGTTTTTCGTTTTAGAGCACCCTCACTAAGCTTATAGCTTACGCTCTCTATGTTCAACAATGCAGATCATTAGCGTGGTGTTAGCTCGAGGCAAGGCAAGAAGGGCTTTCCAAGTTGTTGCTCAAGTATGGTTAATTTTGTGGTAGTTAAGCAATATGGCAATAGGGTTTGTTCTATGAGCCTTGTATGACTCTTTCAATATGATGTTGTTTCAGATTGATCATGGATTGTAAGCATGTTATACTTTGATGAATGTTGGTGTGTATGAGGGCATGCCTTAGGATGTTTTAGGTTGCCTTATGCTGAGTGCAAACCTCTTTTGTTTGACTTGTGGCTTTATGACCATTTGAGCCCTTGAGTATGCATATTATGGCCTAAATTGCTCTCTCATTAGAATGTTATGTATGAATGCCTTAATTCATGTATGGTTGATTCCTTTGGCTTAAATATGTGTGCTTACATGGTTGTATATGCTTAGGTGAGTCGAGAAATGCATTTAGAGTCGTTTTGGGGTCGTTTAGGTTGAATTTGAGGAATTGCAGTGCAGAGGGTATCGATACCCCTAGCTAGGGTATCGATACTCTCTTGCCCAAAGGCCTCAGATTTTGCCTGGGGTATCGATACCCTAAGGGTATCGATACCCTCCAAAGTTACTGGAATTTGGAATTCTGAGTGAGAGTAGAGCGTATCGATACGGGGTTCCCGAGTATCGATACGGATCTATTCTGTTGACCAAGGGAGGTTGACCGAGGAAGAGGGTATCGATACCCCTGGTAAGGGTATCGATACGGTCTTCTCGTGTTGACTTCTTGGGTTGACCTAGAAAGGGGGTATCGATACCCCTGTCAAGGGTATCGATACTGCCTGCCTTATAAGCTTAAAATTGACTGTTTATGCATGGCCGTGGCTCGAATGTGTTTTTCCTTTGAATGTTTTCCGCTGTTGTGAATCACATAGGACTTAATATTCATCTAGGCAAGATTAATATAAAAAGAAAAAAAATAGGGTTGCTAACCGAGGGGGAATCCTTTGGGTTTCGCTTCGGTTTTCCCCGTGTAACTCACTCGGACCGGTCATCCGGCCAGACCGGGACGAGGGGGTTACAGTTATCACAGCCAGTCAACAACCGTTACACTTGACGCTGCTATTTCTGTGTTATTTGATGCTGAAACACAGCTTTTGAGTTTTAATCCTTTATCTGATCTCTCTTCCAGTGTTAATATGGTGCAGGCTCCTTCGAATTTTTCTGCTTCTAAAGGTTCCACTTCCAATTCTCCATGCCCCTATCAGTCTCAGTCTGCTTCTCGTGGTCGTGGACGATTTGGGCGACCAAGATTTCAGTGCCAACTTTGTGGCAAGTTGGGTCACTTGGTTGACCGATGTTGGCACCGGTTTGATGAAAGTTTTGTTGGTGTTTCTGCTCGTAACAAGGACATGGTTCGTACTGATTCTGCTGATGCTAATATTTGTACTCTTGATGGGTCTTCGTTCAATTGTGGTTGCAATCATGGTGCTATCTCGGCTTCCAAACCATCTTCTAGTTTGCCCGCTGCCCCTTCTGCTCAAGCCAACACTGTTACTGCCACCAAAGGACCTTGGTTTGCTGATTCCGGTGCGTCTCATCATGTCTCCTCTGATTCGAATGTTCTTCTTGACAGTGTTGATTATTCTGGCCCTGGTAAGCTTACTATTGGCAATGGTGATTCTCTTGGTATCTCGACCTTAGGCCAGTCTGCTTTATTTTCTTCTAATAGAACTTTAAAGCTGACCAATGTTTTGCACGTCCCTAGTATAACAAAGAACCTGGTTTCGGTGTCCAAGCTTGCTAGGGATAATGATGTGTACCTGGAGTTTCATGCTCGATCCTGTGTAGTTCGTGATGAATCCACTGGTGCTGTGGTCTTGACGGGTGAAGAAGATGGTGGTCTTTATAGGTTTCATTCAAGTTCATCATCGTGTAATAATCGACCTACTGCTCAGGTCCATTTAGCTCATAGTTCTTCTTCTTTGTATGAGTTGTGGCATCGCCGTTTACGGCATCCATCTCATGAAACACTGCTTCAAGTGTGTAAACTGTGTAATGTTTCTCTTTCGAGTGATGCCAATACATTGTCTCATGTTTGTTCTGCTTGCCAAATGGGAAAGAGCCACAAATTGCCTTTTGTTCCATCTGACTCAACTTATGACTCACCGTTTCAATTGATCTTCACTGATCTTTGGGGCCCTGCCCATGTTGCTTCGCAAGGCTATCTTTATTATGTTTCTTTCGTTGATGCCCATACACGGCATTGCTGGCTGTATTTATTAAAAAGTAAGTCTCAGGCTGTTGACGCATTTCAGGACTTTCTTAAGCTTGTTCATACTCAGTTCCATGCTACTGTAAAATCGGTTCAAAGTGACTGGGGAGGGGAGTTTCGTAGCTTAACTCCGGTCTTGCGTCATGCTGGGATCATTCATCGCATTACCTGTCCTCACACCTCCCAGCAGAACGGTGTTGTTGAGCGTAAACACCGGCACATTATTGAGCTTGCTTTAACCCTTCTTGCACAGGCTTCTCTTCCACTGCGTTTTTGGTCCTTTGCTGTTATTTCCGCAGTGCATTTAATCAACCGTCTGCCTACAAAGGTTTTACATGGGCGTTCACCGTTTGAATCCTTGTTTGGAAGGAAGCCTAAGTACGAGCTGCTTCGTGTTTTTGGCTGTCGTTGTTTTCCCCATTTGCGGCCATTCAATGCTCACAAGTTAGACTTTCGATCTCTTCCTTCTACCTTTTTGGGTTATAGTCCCTCCCACAGGGGCTATCAATGCCTTGCTCCCGATGGTCGAGTGTATATATCACGGCATGTGGTCTTTGATGAACAGCTTTTTCCATTTGCTGATTCTCCACAGCATACTTCAGCAGTTTCCACTTCTTCTCCAAGCTCCTGCTTGCCCTTGGTTCCTGGAGTTGAGCATTTGTTTCGAGCCAACTTTGTTTCTCCTGGGTCTTCTACAGTTCATACTTCACCAACTGTTGCCTCAACTCAGTCCCCTTCTTCCCCTGATAATCCACTACACACTTCAAATACTTCCTCTCACCCTACCATGCAAGGTACTTCTCCTATATCTTCCTCCATGCCTCCAATTGTTAATCCCGTATCTTCTACTCCTTCACCCTCCTCCCGACTTGTCACACCCACTCTTGATATACCTGCTCCTATGACTAACCCTACTTCTGAAATTTCACCTACTGGCCCTTCATCCTCTCCAACTTCCATATTGCCTCCTGCACCATTACTTGAGACTGTGCTTCCTATATCTCCTTCCACTGCCATTTCTTCTGAACCTACATCTGACCTTGATATCTCTATACCTGTTGATGATCCTCTACCCCCTTCTCTTGGTAACCTTCATCCGATGGTCACACGGGGCAAAGCCGGAATTTTCAAACCAAAGGCCTACCTTACTACTATGCCTGCTACTGATCATGTATTACCTCAGTCTGTTACTGAAGCTCTTGCTTCTCCTGAATGGCGTCAAGCTACAATGGCTGAGTATGAAGCTTTAATTAAAAATCAGACATGGTCACTTGTCAAACTACCCTCTGGTCGGGTACCTATTGGCTGCAAGTGGATATTTCGAGTGAAGCAAAATGCTGATGGCTCTATCTCTCGGTATAAAGCTCGCCTTGTTGCGCAAGGATTTTCGCAAGTTCCCGGTCGAGATTTCACTGACACTTTTAGCCCAGTGGTGAAATTTGCTACTGTTAATATAATTCTCTCTGTTGCTGCATCAAATCAGTGGTCCTTGCGGCAAATCGACATTAACAACGCCTTCCTCAATGGCGGATTAGAGGAAGAAGTTTACACGCGCCAGCCTCCTGGGTTTGAGGTTTCTAGTGATGATGGTTCTATGTTAGTTTGCAAATTGGAGAGAGCTTTGTATGGCTTACGCCAAGCTCCTCGTAATTGGAATTCCCAGCTTCAACAGTTTCTTCTGAGTCTTGGATTTCGTGGTAGTGCAGCAGATTCTTCCTTGTTTGTTTATCTTCATGATAATATATCCACATATATTCTTATCTATGTTGATGATATTGTTATCACCGGCTGTTGCAATTATCACATCTCAGAGGTAGTTCGATTACTTGGGGCACGTTTTTCTCTTAAGGACCTTGGCAACTTAAGTTATTTTTTGGGTATAGAGGTTCAACGCTGTGGTTCCTTGTTATTTTTGAATCAACGCAAATATGTTCATGAATTATTGATACGCACCAACATGGACAAAGCAAATGGTGCCTCCACCCCCATGCTCCCATCCGACAAGTTAACTCTCAATAGTGGCAGTCCCATTGAAGATGTTACTGGCTATCGGAGTATCGTTGGAGCATTGCTTTATCTGTGTCATACACGCCCAGATATCACTTACAGTGTTCATAAAGTTGCTCAATATATGCATCGGCCGTGTGAGGCTCACTTGTCTGCTTTAAAACGGATTCTGCGTTACCTCAATGCTACACTTCATTATGGATTACTCTTTCCCTCGACCACTACTAACTTCAGTCTTATTGCTTTCTCCGATGCTGACTGGGGCAGCTGTCCAGATGATCATCGCTCCATCACTGGCAATTGTGTCTTCTTAGGCAAACATCTGGTTACTTGGTCATCTAAAAAACAAAAGGTGGTTTCGCGCTCAACCATAGAAGCAGAATACAGGAGTATTGCCGACACAACTTCTGAAGTGGTCTGGCTACAAGCGTTACTTTCTGATATGGGGATTTCTCAGCCACACTTACCTGTAATTTGGAGTGACAGTACTAGTGTCGTGGCAATAAGTATGAATCCCGTCTTCCATGCTCAGTCGAAGCATGTTGATCTCGATGCTCATTTTGTCCGTGAGAAAGTCGCTGCTAAGACACTTCTTGTTAATTATGTACCTGCACCGTTTCAGATTGCTGATGGCTTCATCAAACCCCTCACTACCTCACATTTTTCTTTGTTTCGGCAAAGGATCAATGTTGTTTCTTTTTCTGAAGTTGTTCAGAACAGGAAGGAAGAAGTAGGGAAGATGATAGCATAAAAGGGAAATAGCTAATATCTCTATATCATTCTATGATTCGTATACAGCTGTAATCTCTATATGCATAGCCAGCTAGGGTTGTTATTTTGTTGTAACAGATTTTGCTGATGTGGCAAATTCTCTAGAACGTACTTGCATGGGTTTATAAACCCCTCCTTTCTAATGAATAAACATGCTTTCTGTGCTCATTGTTTACATCTTTTCTAAAGCTTTTCATATTATTCATCAAAACCGATTAAATTTTTTACGAATATCTATATATATATTCAATAAAAGCACTGTTATTATTAATATAAATAATTATTGTACAATATACAATTAGATTGATAATAAACGATGAAATAACTATCGACTATTTACATTAAAATATTATTTTAACCGTCAATGGTAGAGTATTGTGTTCTTATTTTACGGCCAAAGTGTTGTCTTAAGCTTGGAGCCTAATTAATTATTGTGCATAAGATTTACTTTACACTAATTAAGCACCATTATTATTTGTTAACATCATTATTATATAAACCTCATGATTATGGTATACATAAACTAATATGTACTTTATGTCTCCTTATCCCCCCCTTTTTTTTTTCTTTTGGCTAAGTCATGCCATGCTGTAATGTTATTTCTCCAACTTTCTTAAGATTTTAGCTTGAATTTTCTAAACTAATGACTTTTTTAATTAATACAAAAGATCTTAATTAGAAAACTTCAAGATACCCCAAATAATTTGTAATTGTAGAATATTTTTTAACAGGTGATTATAAGGCAGTATATGTTCAGTGGCGGATCCATATGGTGCCTTGGGTGGGCATGTGCCCACCCTGAATTTTTCAAACCTTACACATTTGGCTTCAATTTTCATAATTTTTATGAGTTAGTCCTTAAATTTTATGACTTGTGCCCACCCTGAAATTTTGAGATTTTTATGATTTGTACCCATCCTAGAAAATGTTTTGATTTGTGCCCACCCTCAAAAAAAATTCTAGATCCGCCACTGTATATGTTCATAAATATTCTTAACCATTTGATAATGCACACACACATTGCAATTGAACCCGAGTCTCCTAGGATAAACATCATATGCTTTTTCATTGAGACCATCTGATACTTGTTGAGTTCAATTGTAAAATAATGTAATCAATATCATATTAGTACAAATCATGTTAATCGATATATATCAATTATATTTAAAAAAAGTTAATTCATATAGATTTCACTTTATTACATTTCATTTATTTTGAGAATCTCATTTTTATTTAAACACAATATTACTTAATTTAAATCAAATATGTTATAATTGCCTATGAGAATTGAGCACATTTCATAAATAATTGTTTATCTCATAATGAAAGCATTTGCGACGAAAGAATTAATCACCGTTATCAGCGATAACAATAAATATCTTAATTCAAGCAGAAAAAAATATGCTATTAACTCCCCAAAATTTAAATGGACAATAAAAGGCTGTCAAAAGTGGTTGAAGGTGTTATCGTGCCTCTTCCTTAAACACATTGATTGACTAGTAAATATTACTTTCCCAAAGTTCAAACTTGTTTTGTAATGACTTTTCATTCTTTTCCGAATTTGTATTTCATATATATTTGAATACAATTTTAGAATCTTTTGGATTTTAATTCGATTTGATTTAGAGATTTAAAATTACTAATTTAACAATTTGTGACGAATCAACATTCTTTTTAAATTCATTTACAACAAGTTGGTTCAGTGGGATAAGTCAGTGGATCTATTAAGTAACGTTAGAGATTCGAATTATTTTTACTTATCCTCGTCTCGTTTAAAAATTGAAACTTAGATAAGTGCTTTATAAACATATGTATAAAAAGAACATATTTCATTTAGCCCCTTCATGCCTACTATAACTAATTATTTCGGTTTGTTACTAGTGGCTTTAACTATAACCTCAACTTTATTTATTGGTATGAGTAAGATTGTGATGACACAATTATATAAATTAAGTTGAAAATATTGTCCTAAAATAAAATTGTGCATTATCGAATTTAAGGTAGTTAAATAATAAATTAAATACAAATAATTATATAAAAACAATTTTTTCAAATCCCAATAATATTACATAGTCAATTTCAATATAACCAATCAAAAAAAGAAATAAGATCCGATCAAACCCCGGAAATCTCAAATATTTTTTTAAAAAAAGTAAAAAGCATATTTTTACTATCCACGTGTCAAAGACCCAACACCTCTGGAAATCTCATGCATACCAGGGTTGAAACCCAAGCAACCAAGCAAGCCCTGTTTGTAAGGCAAGAAAGTCTTCCGCCTCATCTCCTCCGTCACCGCCCGATTCGCCGTGTAATGAAGTTCGTGCGCCGACACCGACGGCGCTCTCCGCTTCGAACTGGCTGCCGACTCAGTCGACCTGAAGCTCGCGTTTTTAACATCATCAGCAGTCTCTTTCTTGCCCAAAACAGAGTATTTCCTGAACGGTTCTTTGATACTCGTTGCTCTGCCCTCCGATGCACTCCGAAACAACAAAAAATCTCTCAACTTCCATTTATTCTTCCCTTTTTGAAACGAAATGGCCGAAAAGATCGACGAAACGTAGGATTTGGGGCTCCGATTCGAGGAAAAAACAATGGGGTTTTCGCATTGTGAGTGTAGAGAACTTGAAGGTGACAGCGATCTACTCTTCTTATGAATGTAATTGTAATTGTAATTATAGCTTGAAGGTGACGATGATGGCGATGGAGATGAATATGAAAACGAAACCCCAGATTTTCTTTCTCTTCCTCGTTGTAGCTGTGGCGGCTGACGATGTTTCTCCGCCGCTGGTTGGAACACAGGTGGCTGTGGTTTAAGGGGCTTAATCTTCCCGCCGTCGAAAAGCTCGTCGGCCGACAATGAAGTTCTCTCCAGCTGCCCACTGAAGTTAAACTCGAAATCGTCGTCGTCGTCGTTGCTTTGATTTCTGCCGTCAAAGCCTTTTCTTTTTGGGGTACTCTGCTTCGGCTCCCACTCGAAAGGGACTGCCGGCGAAGAACCGGCGACGTGAGAGACGTCGTTTAAAACACTATGACAGTCGTGAGAAGGACTTGTTGGAGCAGTGAATAAAGAGAGATTGCCGCCAGAGCGTTGAGGGCTTGAAGGAGCAGTTATGTACGGCGATGAACATGAGCTGTCGAAGTTGAACTCCGCCGTAGGGAGCGGCGCCACCACTTCGACCTCCATTGTCCGATGATTTTGTGAGGAAGAAACGAAGAAAGGCGATGGGGGAAATTGGTGAAGTCTCACGAGGGAGACCCGTGTATTTAATAGGACTTGGGTAGTAGACGTAGACGTAGTAGTCAAGTTCAACTTCTGAAAGGTTGAACTGCGCATCCAGTCCTTGTACTCTTCGAAATTTTGAATTTTTAGCCTTTCTATTTTTAACCTATAAGAATTTAGTCCCATAACTTGTCATAGAGTTCCGAGGTTGACATATTATGATCTCGCGTAACTACGTTGTCAAATGAATAATCATCTTTATAATAGTTTATGAATACTTGAAGAACCTGCAGTATATTTAATGTCGAAATAGCACGTCGACTACAGACTGTTTACCAAGTTCAGTAACTAATTCAAATTATATTTTATTAATTTAGAACAAGTTCAATCGAATTGTCTTGATCGGAGATGTTGATATTGGGGTATTGGTATAACAAAGATCATCTTAATTTTTAAATTAAAAATTACCAAATTCTCAATAGGAAAAATAATGATAAGATTGGAAAAAGGAAATTTCGAAAAGCCTAGAACAGGCATCAAAAGTATGATATGGCTGGAATAGGGCGTTAATTAGGTTGGACAAAATGAGTGCCAAAAAAAGCGTTAGCTTTGCACCGTCCTTGATCCATCTAAACATGAAAAATACAAACTAAAACATAATTTTATGTAGCTATGTTCATGAATCAAATCAAATTGCACTGTAATCTTAAAATAAAAACTTTATGATAAAAAATAGCAACACAAATAAATCATCTCGGACATAATAGTATCCCAAAAGAAGAATAGAATTCCACATCTAGATTCTAGACTAACCCATTTCAGACCTACATTTTCAACAAAATTTAGTGCCGAGCACTGACAGTCCCAATTTGTAGTAATTTCCAGCAACTTGGCAATCTAAGAACACAAGTAAATGTCAAAGATGTCTGAACCTCTGTGCAGACTTTGATTTTTCTACAGACATTAAAATCCCTGTCTAATATCCACCATGACAACAACATTGAAGAACCGGTTTGTCCTTTTACCGACAGGTAAGGTTTCCTTGGCCCCCAAACGTGAGATTTGCATTTAAGTTGATCTAGACTTGGATTGGGACGTGTGTTCTTTTTCATAACAATAGGTATTCAATTCGGATTGGATTTTGTAAGTTTATTTAATGAAGATTATTCTAACTTAATTTATTAATTGATTAATTTAGATCGAGTACCGTAAGAGTTTATTTGATCAAGACTATTCTAATTCAATTTGTTCTATTTACAACGTTAAAATTCGAATTACTGATCTTGTTTAAGAGATTTAGTGTCTCATTCTACTAGATTAACCCATTGTTTAAGGAAGGTGTATTTTTTTATATATAGATTTCAATCAAAATCATAAATGTTTATCTTATTGATTTTGATATTTGGTATCAATATGGATTAGTGTTAAAATTAATCATTCTGATTAATAATATGTTCATATTATCATTAATAAGATCAATAGAATTTATATGATTATTAATTAATCGGCAATTAAATCGAATTAATTTCAGTTAATTCGTAAATTATCGGTTATATACCATGCGGTAGGCTGGTAGCAGCAGTGTTGGATATTGATTTTTTAAGCTCTAAATTAGAAAGGCTGCTCCGCCTTCTACGGTAAAAAAAAAACAACAGATATGCTGGGCGACTGCCACCGGTCATAAAGCCGCTATTCAACTGTTTGCCAATCCTTGCACGGTATTTACGACAAGTAGACAGACACAGGGAGTTGGTCGGGTATGAGAATCCGAATACGAGAAAATTTTTTGATACACAACCGTGTAAATTAAAGTTTAGAGTTATTTGTCAATTTTGAGTTAAAAATTTAGTTTAAACTTTAAACTTTAGGGTGTTAAGATTAGAGTTTTAAATTTTAAAATATAATTATATAAAAACTTACACGATTTGTATATAAAAATATAACACATCCGTATACTTACAGTGCTAAAATATAAACTTATGGTAAGATACGTGTTGGATACACGAAGTATGTATCATTGTATATGTATTATATGTTTGTAATTTCTATTCAGATCATTACGCATATATTCGAGGTTTTAGTTTGTTAAGTAATCAAAACATTATTGTCTGAGAATCTAATAAGTGGTTCCAGTAAAAAAAAAATATGTATAAACATATAATATCTTGTAATTATTATTTTTAGACTATTTAAAAAAATATTATTGCCTAGAAGTTGGTTCATCAAAATATTATTGTTATTAAGATTTAATGTTTGAGTTTGAGTTTTAAAAATTGAGTAATTAAAGTGAAATAATTTTTTTATTAGCCAAAACGTTAATAATTTTTTTGATATATAAACTGTGTAAAATTAATTGGGGTTTAGAGTTTAATGATTTAGATTGTAGGGTTTAAAATTTAAAATTTATAGTTAAACTTTAAGGTTGTGGACTTGTGGTTGGTACAACAGAAAACTAGAAAGATAAAGGGAAAGAAAAGAAAAATGGAAGGAAAATAAAAATTAAGAATGTTTGGAAGAGCGGGAAATTCTAAGGAAAGGCGAACTAATATACGGTTAAGAAACGGCGTTATTGGAAATATTATAAGATAAGTAACAAAATCGGTAAAGCGCTACTGGATATGTTGACATAATATAATGTATCCGGTAGAAAACATGAAGAAATATTAAAGAAATAGTAACCGGCAAACTTAAGTTATCGGTAGATATCAATATAAACATAACAAAATAGGTAAAATTACTTATTTTGTTGATAAGAGTATCAACATATTAGGTAGTACCTATTATATTATTAAAGTTTAAGCTGATGGGGCCTTGGAAATCCGACGATAACAAAATAGGTAAAATTACTTATTTTGTTGATAAGAGTATCAACATATTAGGTAGCGCCTATTATGTTATTAAAGTTTAAGCTGATGGGTCTTGGAAAGTATCTATACTTTTTGAGTAAATTACTTATTTTGTTGACACTTTTGAGTAAATTACTTATTTTTTTTAGAATTAAAAAGATAGCTCAAAGAGCTTACATCAACTACGACATATCGGATACCAAAATATACATAAGTTTGTAGTCCGAGGGAGTAGCCATATTCGCAAGAGCATCGGCGAGTTTGTTGCCATCACGAGGTAGCCATTGTACCATAGTCTCCCAACCTAGCCCCCGGAGCTTGGCAATGTCACGAACAATGGGGTTAGCATCCGAAGAAGCAGCTGGGCAATTCAAGAGATCAACCGCCACTTTATTATCAACCTGTACGAGAATGCGATTAAAACCTTTCTCTTTGGCGAGTCGGAGACCGACTAGAACCCCCCACAATTCTGCTTGCAGTGGGTTGGTAATACCCAACCATTTGTTGAAACCCACCAACCAAGAGCCATCATCCAAGCGGAATGCACCCCTACAACACCAAGACCCGTCACCTGCAAAACTGCTCCATCCGTCGTCATGGAGACCCACCTCAACTCCGGTCTACACCAAGAATGCACTTGAGGTCGCGTCCGAGGTGGAGAGGTAATACGAGTATGGGCTTCCGTAAGGTACCTTGCCCATGCTGCACCATGTGAGAGAAGTTGTTCCGGTGTAGGTAGATTATCATTAAACACCAAGTCATTTCTACTCTTCCAAATACACCAAATCAAGGAGGCAAATAAGGCACTCCAACATGTGTCTGAAGTTTGCAATACGCGCTGCTGATCCAGATTTTGCAACAGCCAGTTATGTATGTCCGCAGCGAAGAAGGTCACAGAGGAACTCGAAGGTAGTAGAAGCTGCCAGACCTGTTATGTGATAACACAATCCCGAAGTGCATGAATCACTGTCTCATCCTCCATATTGCAGCAAGGGCAGCGAGGCGAGGGAGCTATCGAGCGACGAAAACGTTCAGCGTTGGTCATTAAGTGTCGCTTGAAACATAGCTAAATGAACATACGCACACGTTGGGGAACACGGAGAGTCCACAACATCTTCCAACAAGGATTCCGGCTATCCCAAAGCATTTGAGATTTGGAATCATAAGCAGATTTTACCGTGAAAAGCTGAGTGGCGGTGTGACGCCATGTGGGCGAGTCGGAGACATCCGATAAGTCAGGGCAACGGATGCTCATTATGTGGGGAACAACGGCAGGGTTAAAAAGGAGCGTGAGACGCTCGCGATCCCAGCCGCCATGGCCATCCGTTAGGTCCCATGTGCTCATAGTGCCCAAATCATCATCAAGGGGCTGGAGGAGGTATTGCCGTAGAGGACCAAGCGTTGGGATCCAAATGTCATCCAAGTCGTTAACAAGTTGACCATTACCAATCGACCAAGCAATACTATCTCTCAAGTCCGGCCACGCCAAAGAGATAGCCCTCCACAAGGGTGTGTACGACGGACGAGTAACCCATGAGGGACAAAGGTCATGCATGCGATATTTCTGACGAAGGAGGCGAATCCAAAGGGCATGTGTTTCGGATACAATTGCAAAGCAAATCTTTAAGACAAAGGCCACGTTGAAATCATGGATACGCCTGAAACCAAGACCGCCATGGTCTAGCGGTTGGCAAATAGATTCCCAGTTAACTAAAGAAGCTTTAGAAGCATTTTTCGTCGACCCCCAAATGAACATGCGGATGAGTTTTTCAATCTCAGCACATATCCTCTTTGGTAGCAACGAGGTTTGCATGAAGTAGACGGGAATGGCAGACAACACAGACTTGGCAAGAGTGACACGGCCTGCAAGCGAAAGGGTGCGACTAGCCCAACCACTAAGTTTCTCCTTGATTTTGTCTATTATGAAGTTGTAATCCGAGCACCTCATGCGCGCATGTAACATCGGCACACCTAGGTACTTATCAAGGCATTCAACGTGTTGATAACCCAAATAGGAACTAATATCATCTTGAAGCGAAATAGGGGTGTTAGGCGAGAAGTAAATCTGCGTCTTCGCCCTGTTGACACAATGGCCAGAAAAAGCGCCAAACGTGGCTAGAACAGATTGTATCAATGAAGCCTGAGATGTATCAACAGCAGAATAAAGTGATACCGGAATACCATTACGGATGAAGCGGAACGGGCGCCATTCAGAGGTTGTGACCGAGTGATTAATAAGGTGCCCGAGTCTCTCCATCACCAAGACAAAAATATATGGCGATAGTGGATCACCCTGACGAATGCCTCGCTCTGGAAAGAACGGGTGAGACAAAGCCTCATTCCATTGGATCTGGAAACTTGCCGACGTAATTGAGCTCATAATTATCTGTCGGATAGTGGGCGGAAACCCCGCATCCATCAGAGAATCAGAAATAAAGTCCCATTTTACCCGATCGAAAACTTTGGTGAGGTCCACCTTGATAGCCATCCAATGAGTTCTGTTTTTCGACAATCTCATAGAATGAATTACCTCTTGGTTAATGATGATGTTTTCAGTGATGTTCCGCCCGGAGACGAAGCTTGTTTGATTCTGCCCAATGATCGGAGGGAAAATAGGCTTGAGCTGACGAACAATGACCTTTGATAAGAGCTTATAGAGCACAATACATAGGCTTATAGGTCGAAAATCAACAAAAGATGATGGGCGATTGCACTTGGGGAGAAGAACAATTATGGTATGATTTAATTCCACATCAATATGGTTACCTCAGAAAATGCCTTGTATCATGGAGACAATTGACGAACCCACGGGCGACCATTGCTTCTGATAGAACTCGGCATGGAGTCCATCCCACCCAGGTGATTTGAGTGGGGCCATGTCCATTAACGCCACGTGTATCTCCTCCGGTGAGGGTACCAGCTCGAGAGCATTCATCATCTCTCGATTAATAGAGGGAAACCGACCCAAGATGGGAAATGCACCCAAAGTCGCATTGTCAGCTTTGAATAAATTACCGAAGAATTTCACTGCTTCATCCTGTAATTGAGAATCATCTTCACACCATGTACCATCCGAAAGCTGTAACACCTTAATGCAACAACGTTGTCGTCTAGCGATTGTGCGCCTGTGAAAATAACGCGTGTTACGATCGCCCTGAGAAATCCAATCTGAGCGTGATTTTTGCCTCCAAAGAAGCTCTTTTTCATGTAAAAGGTGCTCAAGCTGGATAAGTAATTCATCTTCTAAATTCTTTAAAAAAATGGGATGATCTAATACTCAGAACACGTTGTATACCTCGAAGGCGACTCATTAGCATACGTTTCTTTGTACCCACTTACCCAAAAACAGTCTTGTTCCAAGTATCAGCAGCACGGGTAAAAGAATGAATAGTCTATGTAATAGAAGAGCTCGGTAACCAATTATCCATTACCATTCGAGAGAAATCCTCATGCGACTACCATCCGGAAAAGTAACGAAAAGACTTAGAAGAGGATCTGTGATTCGCAGAACCAATCTGTAAGAGAATAGGTCGATGGTCTGAGCGTATCCGAAGTAAATGCTGAACTGATGCTTCATAAAACAATTCATCAAAATAACTGTTACATAGAAAGCGATCGAGACGGACAGAAGCGAGCCCCCTTGACCATGTAAAATCCGGGCCACTGTAACCCATATCACGCAAACAATGGTCAAGAGTGAGATGCTGAAAATCTTTACTCAGCCGTGCTGTGGGGACGCAACCCTTTCGTTCATCCCACGAAAGAGTGGCGTTAAAATCTCCAAAAATTACCCAAGGACTACGAATTGTTTCCGCAAGATGATGGAGGTGATGCCATAATAATTTTCGCCCCGTTGCTGACGGAGAGGCATAAACAGCAGTAGCTAGAAGTGAAGAGTGACTTGAGTTGTGAGCGATCCGAAAATGAATGAACTGGAAGTGAGTGATGGCGATAGTAACCGAGACTAAATCATACCACGCCACCCAAATACCTCCCGAAAAACAAGCTGCTTCTACACGGTGAGAGTGTGGGAAACCCAAAGCCGCAATGACCAACTCAGCACGTCGCCCGCTTATACGAGGTTCAACAAAGACCACTATATCAGGCTTGTTTTCACGTAAAATTTGCTTGGATGTCTGAATAAATTTCGTATCAGCACAACCTTACACATTCCAACAGAAAATCTTAAATCCATAAAAATAAATAAAAACAAGAGGGTTGGAGAGTATATCACTCAATCATCGTCGTCGGTCGGTCCTTTATCGAGCCATGCACAACATTACCATCAGGAATACCAGGGATATCCGAATCTGGCGGCATGGAAGACACATTGTGAGGTTGATCACATGGTTGCTGCGTTCGATCGGGTGGTTTGTCCAAAGGAATATGGTCACGCGGATTCACATGAGAAACATTAACCGGATCCAAATTCATCACATTCGGGTCGGCATTTTCTGACATAACAGTAGCTACATGATTGGATTTATTGAGGATAGGGCTCGAGCTCGAGGAAGCTTGTTGCTGCACGGATTTAGCCGTGAATTTCGAAAGAGCTGGGAAGTCCGCGAGATTGACAGTGAGAGGCTTTCGCTGAGTACCCAGTTTGATCCTTTTACTTGCGGCTGGTAATTTACCTTTGTTCCGAGCCTTAAAAGATGAAGGCTGAACTGTTTTGCGTTGCGGCTGCTGCGGCAATGGAGAAATAACTGGGGCAGCAGGAGGTGGGATGGAACTTGCGCTTGCAGCTTCGAAAGTGAGGGGATTGAAACGGGAACTAGTGGGTACGCTGGCTGGTGCAGGCTAAGGATTTTTTTGCTGTTTAACGCTGCGTCACGGCCGACATTCCGCCACCATCCACGGTCCAAAGGAAGCCGCATCACTGTTATTATCATTTACTCCGGCAGGGTCAGCTTGGGCAGGCTCGGATGAGGCTTCTGCCATCGCGCTTTGAGCAAAAGTGGCTTACGACATGTCTGTTTTCGCCTTGGGACAATGATCTTGGCCATGGCCATATAATCCACAATTGAAACAAATTACTGGGAGGGATTCATATTCAATTAACTGTACGTTACCATTGACAATTACCTTGGAAATAAGCGGTTTTGAAAGGTCGATGGTAACGGCCATCCGCGCAATTCGACCTCGACGCCCTAGTTCTGTTTGGTAATCAAGTTTCAGCACCGGACCAATACATTCTCCTATTTCCTTAATCAGACTTTTCTTGTAAAGTGGCACCGGTAAGCCTGGAAGACGAATCCATGCAGCAACCTGCGTCAGATAGGGGGTAGCGGTCGTGAAATCGGACGACCATTGTTGTACTGTTAGGTAGTGTGCGAACACTGTCCAGGGGCCATCGGTGAGAGCCTTAAGGTAGTCTGATTTGAGGCGAAACGTCACCAAGAAGTAATCGTTCTCAATGTCCATCAACCGTATCGCTTGCTTAGGTTTCCAAAGTTCATATATCTTCGCGTGCAAGGTATTATACCCAATGCGTCGACCAAGCAACTTCACTATCAAAGTTTGATCCAGGCTTCGTTCCGCTAATAATTGAATCCGATCGGAGAAATCGATGGAGGGAATTCCATCCTCGGAGGAACGAATCACATCACCCTCCAAAATCTCAATATCATCCTCTTCTAAAAACTCCTCGGGCATACCCAGATTTGTGTTGATAGCAGACATGATGGAGCCTTTGTAGGAGGGCGCAGCGGTATGTGTTTGTTGCTGTGTCTTACCGCCGCCGTCTAGCGGGTCGTCGTCTATCCGACGGTGTTTCCTAGGGTTTCCAGGGGTGGCGCCGTCGGGGTCAAGGTTATCAGGGTTTTCCATAATTTTTAGTTTATCTTAGTAAATTACTTATTTTGTTGATACTTTCAAAAGTATCTATACTTTTTTAAAAGTACTGATACTTTTTTAAAAAGCAATGTAACCGGTTGCAATGTGGCTCGAAAGTATCTATACTTTTATGCAACCAGTTACAATGCTTTTTTAAAAAAATATAGATACTTTCTAAGGCCCCATCAGCTAAACTTTAATAACATAATAGACGCTACCTAATATGTTGATAATATTATCAACAAAATATTTTACCTATTTTGTTATGTTTAATCAGTCACCTATTTAACCGTTCACGTCGTATATTAACCGCCTTACAACAGAACTGCCCAGCAAGAGCGGAAAATTTGAAAGAAAAAAAATGGAGGGATAGCGTTTTTCTCTCTTTATGTACAAATAAAAATCCGTTTAAATTGGGCGGAAGGGAGGACAGAAAATGAAACTCAATCTGAAGTAAAAGGTAAAATACAAAAGTACCATCGACTAAATAATAAGGGTAATCTTCACCAGTGGTCCCTTTCGTTTAGGGTGTGTTTTATTTTGGTCACCAAAATTCAAAAACGAGTATTCTGGTCCCTAACGTTACAAAACGTTTATATTTTGATCACCCAACCGTTAGTCTCCGTTACTTGGCTAACGGGTAGCTGACATGGCTTGTTAAAAAATTAAAAAAAATCACGTGTTTACCCCGCCATCCTCCCTCTTCTCTCCTCCGCCGCCACCTCTCTGCCCTTTCTTTGGCACCGGTCTCTCCCTAGGCCCTAACTGATTCTTCGGACACTCGTAAGACAAATGCCCACTAACCCCACATTCATAACAGCTAGACTTATCCTTGTAAACCCTCTTTTTAATAAATTCAAGGGCTCGTCCATTATCGACGGCAATGGAAGCGCTGAGGGTTCTGCCGTTGAGTACTTTCCCGTGCTTGACACTCACCGTGGATAGCGCATCCTCACGGGAAATAATCTGGACGAAGGCGACCCCCTTTGAAGTTCGTGTGGCTCGATCTTTGAGGACTGTAATGCAGGCGATTTTGCCGAAGGTGGAGAAGAGAGTGTGGAGGTCGGAGTTTGTGAGGGAGTATTCGAGGTTGGAGACGTAAAGGGTTGATTTCGATGGGGCTAGACCGCCGGATCCGCCGCCACCACCGTTGGAAGATTTGGTGGCGGTTTGGTTCGAAGTGGTGGGTCTCGAGGAGGAGGATGGGGCAGCGACGGAGGTGAAATAAAACACACCCTCGAGGAGGAGGATGGGGCGGCGACGGAGCAAAGTTGTCCTCGCATGCCATTGATGTCTTAGCTGCCTGCAAGCTGCCACGGTGGTCGGTTTCTGTATTCTCAGTCGGCAAGTCATCAATGAGTTGCTTGGTGAGATGTTCGACCCACTCGGAGAGTTCATTTCTGTCCGAGTTTATGCATTGTTGTTGCCGGGGAATGGAGCTGACGGTGGTGGTTGTGTAATCCCATATGGGTTCACGGTGGGGCTGGATCATATCCAGAGTCGCATGAACCACTTCGAATCCTCCTTTCATCATTGAAAAATGAAGCAGAAAAAGGGTAGCTGACATGGCTCCTTTTTACCCCTTTTCAAAATAATAATTAATTAACATATTACACGTGGACTAAACACGTACTTTTTTTTTAATTTTTTAACGAGCCATGTCAGCTACCCGTTAGCCAAGTAACGGAGACTAACGGTTGGGTGATCAAAATATAAACGTTTTGTAACGTTAGGGACCAGAATACTCATCTTTAAATTTTAGTGACCAAAATAAAATACACCCTAAACGAAAGAGACCACTGGTGAAGATTACCCAAATAATAATTAGTGTTTCTACCGTTTGAAATTATGAAAACCGCTTTTGACAATCAGAATTGAAAAATTGTTCATGTAAGTTATCTCTTTTCACTTTATCTATACCGATAAACTTTAAAATTTTGAGTCTTTGTTTGTTTCAATAGATAATTATGAGAATTCAATATAATTTTTAGCCCTTTATCTATACTTCTAATTTTCTATCATTCCATTTTTCTCTCTCTACTAAGCAAAACTTAAGGCTTAAGTTTTAAGATTTTAGGTTTAGTAATTTAGAATGGATTAATATCCTATACACTGGCGGTAAAAACTGAAAGTTTTCACAAGCGGCTTAGTTTTAGGGTTTATGGGTTTAGGTGCAGGGGTTTAGAATTTAGGGATAGTTGTTTCAATTTAAGGTTTAAGGTTATAATTTATGGTTTATAGGTTAGGGTTTAGTTTTTAGGGTAATATGATGAGGATTTATATTTTAACCTATAAAACCTAAATTATAACCCTAAACCTTAAATTGAAACAACTATCCTAAATTTTAACCCTCTACACCTAAACTCCTAAACCATATAACCTAAACTAACTCCTTATACCCTAAAACTAAGGCGCTTGTGGAAACTTTCAGTTTGCACCGACTGTGTATAGAATATTTATCCATTTAAAATTTAGATCTTAAAGAATGGTTATGTAATATTGTGTTTACACAGCTTGTGTATTAAAATACAATCATCAAACAACATTTGTGTCTGACATGAAAAATCCAAGGAACTCATGAAGGAGTGTCATGATTCGAAATATATATATATATATGGGCAGATCTTTTAAAGGACCTGTGGGGCCACGACCCCCTTAAAATTTTAAAAATTTTGAATTTTATCTTTAAAATTTTTAAAAATTTTAATTGGATCCCATCAAAATTTTTAAAAATTCATATTAAGCTTCAAAATTTTGAAAACTTTTAATTAACTTCCCTCGAAATTTTGAGTATTTTTAATTAAATTTCCTCTCATTTGTTTTAATCTTTTTGTTAAATCTTTTAAAATTATTAAAAATTAGTTAAACTCTCAAATTTTTTGAAAATTTTTTAAGCTTCCAATTTGTTTAAAAATTTAAGTTGTCCCCTCAAACTTTTATTTCATGTCTCTCTCTTTTTTTGTTTAATAGTGTTTTAGGTTCTTATCGGTTTAAACTTAAGTTAAAATATGTTGTTGTTCTCTCTAATTTATGAAATTAAATACATAATAAGTCCTTAATATTTTGAACCTTTGTAATTTGTCAATCCGAATATTAAATCCTACCTCCGTCCTAAGACAAAGGTAAGGGATTCGCACCATTGATTAAATGAATAATTCCATTGTAAGTCCTCTAAAAAGTTGTTAATTCAATTTAAACCCTTCTAGCCTCTTGATTAAATAGAAAAAAAAATGTTTTCTACCTTCTAAAAATTAATAATTCGGTTTATTTTTCTTACAAAAAAATAACTTTAGCTTTCAAAATTGTATTACTTCATCTCGATCTCTCTATACAACATTATTGATTTTGTTCGTAGTTAACATATCTAGTATTATAAATCAATTGAACACCCGCTAACCTGACTTCAATTCTCTCGAAATACATTGTAATATTTAATTCAAATAATAATAATAATAATTATTATTATTATTATTATTATCGGACACATTTTTATATGATTGTATCTATAACTACGCTTGAAATTCCTTAAAATTCAAATACACGATAAAATAAATATGCTTTTGAACAAAATAGATAAATATATAATAAATGGTGAATTGGGCCAAAATATGGGTTTCTTGAAGCCTAATGGTACAGTTTATATGAGGCTAGCCCACACATATCATACAATCGTCGATCCAACTCAAATAAAACCCAATTCAACTCAGTTAAACATTAAGTTTGGCATTTCAAGTTTCTTCTTCAAGTCAAATTTATCTGAGTATTCCAAAAATACATCTTAGTTTTGTGATTTTTGAGAAGTTTTTTTTAAATGAATTTGCCGCAAGAGTATAGTGACCGGAGCATTCTGAAATTCGTTAAATTTAAGGTATATATATATATATATATATATATATATATATATATATATATATATATATATATATATATATATATATATATATATATATATATTGGATTTATCCCTTCACACGTCACTCATTGATTGGATGAATGAGTCACTCATTATTCTTGAGGTGGATAGTTTAGAGGCTCTTCGATTTTTACATAATGACACAAAGAGGATTTATTTTCTGAGCTGACACTTAAATGAACTTCGAATACGTGATTGGGTTGTGCAGGTGCAACATATTTGTGATAGTGGTAACCAGGTAGCGGATACGCTCGCCAAACGTGCAAGGTTTGACAGTCTTGCGGTCACTAATTATAGGCATGCACTAATTTTTGTTGGCTCGTTACTTTTGTTGGATAACTCAAGTAGTTAAGTCTGTTTAGTTTTCTAATAGATTTCTCATACTCTTATTAGGCTTAAGGAAATTTTTAATGAGGCACATACTATCACATCTCAGTGTATGATTACTTATGAATGCAATATACCATTTCACCAAAAAAAATTAAGGATTAAAATGCAAATCAAACCATATGTCAGGTGCTAAATTATCTATCAAGCCCATAAATAAAATAAAATGACAATTGAACTTATTATTATTATAAGAAACATTAGATACGCCAAACTGAAGAAGCAGTGTGTCCAAAAGGGTTTGCCATAAATATTTTAGTGGTGGTTTTAATATACCCACCGGCCTACGTTTTTTTTTCTTTCCAATTTTAAGACATGTATTGTTTTTGGTTTATAACCATTAGTTTATAACTCACCAACTGAGTAATTTAAATCAGGTTTTACAGAGGTGTATTATAGGATTAGCTCTTTTAATTTATTTTTTTCATTCACAACATTATGATTTGAACCCTTAATCTCTTAAGGAATATAATGTCTCATCCCACTAGACCACCTAATTATCGGTAAAACATTGGTTGTTTTAATATTTTATTTATATATTTCATAAATATTAAGAAAATGAAATAAATAACCATCATAATGAAATGAATTAAACCAATATTTATGAGAAGTCAGATTTTATTTTATTTTGGCTACTCAAACACAACTATTTAATTTCACACGGCTTCGACTAGGTTTTACCATTTACATGTCTATGCGGCTACGTCCATTAATAATCATAATAGCTATGTCCCTTGTTTAGGGTTTTAGGTATCTTCTTGTCTCATTTATGTTTTATTTATCATTCCTATTAATAATGTTTTCATTGAATTTATTTTTCTACTTTGTTGTATTTGATATTTATATTTCAGAATAATGTATTACTTTTATTAAAAAATTAAACAAAATTGTATCCAATGTACACTTGTATCTTATATATGTATGATAATATAAAGTAAAAGAACACTAATCTAATTTATAATCGTTAAATTTATACATTTTGAAATATTTTTTTAATCGTAAAAGTATGATTTTATTATGTCTCTTTAAAAATATTTTTAAGTTTAAGTTAAGAGAAAATAATACAACACGATAATATATATGGTGAGAAATGTCATAAACAACATTGGTATGTCTTGGAAAAGAGAAGAAATAAAGAGTGGATAGTTGTATGTATACTATAATTCATTTTCTTAGAGTAGATATGCTATATGAATGAAGTATTCTTCACACGTCATGAAAGTCTATTAGAAGTTTTATTAGGTGGCTTAATTGTAGTTTGTCACATTCTTTTGATTTAATGGTGTATTGTCTGGTACATATATAGAAGATATGATATGGTCTTAAATCTTCGCAAGATATATATATACTGTACACATGTGTATTTTGTATGTGTCGTGGTGAGAAGGTGTTTTGTTGAGTAAGATTGATTTGTTCTTTTCGTTAAATGAGATAATATGTATTTTATTCGAATCCCACCATATTATTTATATTTATTTTAAATTAAACCTTAAAATTTACAAGTCATATTCTAATTTATTTTGATCTCCCTAATGGTATGATTTTTTTAAAAGGAAATTAAACTAGACTAAGATCTAGTAGTCTAGTTTATTTATTTCATTTTTCATATGAGTTGTGTCAAACTTATTTATGATATTGTTAATACAAATGCCATTTTTATACGTTTTATTAAATAATTTGGTCGTACGAGACGGTATATTCACGAGTGTGGAATAGCACGATAGAGTAGCTACACATTTCATAATTTGAAATTTGACCTATTCTATTGAACTAATTTTATAAATTTATGCCATTATGATAATGTTTTAAATATTTACATTATGAAATCAAATAAATCATTTATTAATAAAATAAGGTCACGATTCCAAGTTGGAATAAGAAAAATTAAATTAAATAGAAATTAAAAATGAATCATATATCTTATATCAAATCAGTTATTGAATTATTGGTTATTAATAAAATATTGTTTTTATTTAATTTTACTTGTAAAATATATGAATATATATTTTTAAATTTTTTAATAATTATAGAACATCGGATCTACCGGTTGAATCGAGCCAAGTGGGAAACCAAAAGAACAAATCTGAACGTCCAAGATATCAACGGCTGCAAACGCATCATCCAATCTCTCAATCGTCCTTTTTAACATACTCTCCATTCTACACACTGTAAACCCCAAAAAATAGCAAAACCAGAAACGAAAAGAAAAAGAAAACCCTCAAAACAAAGAGACGAAAAGTGTACGACGAGGAGCTCCAAACGAAGTGCAGAAACAGGCAGCAGACATGGATTCTTCAAGCTCAAGCTTCCCTTTGTCAAAGAGAAGGAAAACCGTTGATTCTAAAGAATCGCAACAACTGGAGTTAACTTCACCGGACATTAAGCTCGGAAACACTCGTCGCTTCATTTCGAATTCGCGAAACAAGCCTATCAGCGTCTCCACTTTATCGAACTCCGGTGGAGTACTGCTAACCGGCGAACTCTGTTCAAATAGCAGCTCCGGCGAAGACTCCTCGGATAGCAATGAGTCATGTGATATTGTCAAGTATAGCTTGAGATTCGTAGATCTAAAGGTTGGTTCCATACTTTTTTTTTCCTGTTTGGTTGCTGAGAAATGAAATGGAAGTTGCGAAAGCGGTTATATTCGTCAAAACATCACCATTTTGCTCGAGCTATGATTAATCTATTTGCTAAATATATTAATTGATTAAATGAAAACCGTTGATGAATGTTCTTTTGCAGGCGAAGAGTTTTGAAACCGAAATCTCAACGTGCATCAACGTCAACAAATTCAGGTTAATTTTCTCCGATTCCTTCATTAATTACTACTACTTTTTTCTTCAAATTTACATTCATATATTTCAAAATAAAAAACAAAAGCACGAATATTTCCCCTTACTCTCCGTTTTTTAACCTCTATTCTCGTTTTTTCAGTGCAGAAACAATCCCGACCATCGAGCTCATTGGAGACTCAGAGGAAACCGCACCGCCACATAGAAAAAAGCCACCGTCACAAGCGGAGCTAGACGAGTTCTTCGCCGCAGCTGAAAAATACGAGCAAGTCCGATTTGCAGAAAAGCAAGTGTTTGCTTCTCTCCCCTTCCTATTTTTTTTAGTGCGTAGGATAAGTGGTGTCACCAAAATGGTGCATTTTAGCGTTTACAGAATCAGGAAAATCCCAAATCTCTAACTAACTAACAAATCGTAATATTCCCTCGGGATATTATTTTTATAATTTTGAAAATTACAGGTACAACTATGATATTGTCAAGGATGTACCTCTGGACGGTCGATACCAGTGGATTCAGTTAAAGCCCTGAAAGTGAGAGAAAGAGAGAGAGGGAGAGGGAGAGGTTAAGGTTACATGAGGTAGCACGGAGATATGGCACCTGACAGTTGACGATACTGGAAACGGTGGGGAATATTTACTTGTTTTGTTCTTCACTCATTTGTACAGTTTTTTTTTATTCTTGAAAGTTAGATTAATTTTTATTTTTGAGTAAATTAATTTCTGCTTTGGATTTTTGTTATTTATTTGTAAGCATTGGTTTCGTGTTTTTTTTTTCTTTTTTATGTTGGGACTTGAGAATGGCACCGGCAGAGCAAGGGTACGGTCGCAAAAAAAAAAACTACCATTTATTCTTTAATCATCCAAAGCCATGAAAATAAATATATACAATGTCAATGTACATGTTAATGCTTTTCTGGGCCAATGTGTTTGAGTTTTATCGGAGCTTGTGTTCTAAAACCCTATTATTCAAGTCATGACTGGGTTAGGATAGGGAAACGTACATGTGAGATTTATACTTGATTATAAGGCTGCCCAAGAATTTCATTGGATGATTAGCGACTAGTTTTAGGTCTAATACTTGTCTTGTTTAAGAATTAGTATATCTTCTTTTAAATCATATTTGTTGATGGTAAAAATGAGATGACTCTATTACTCGACGATTCACTCTTTTTTATTTGGATAGAGAGCTGTGATCGAAGTTTTTATGAGGAATATAAAAGAGGGCCTATTGAGTCAAGATTTAACCCCTTTTAAACTAAACTATGTGGGTATATAAATATTTATATAGTGTGAGTGTCAGGCTCGGGGTAGACAGATAATGATGACTTAACAGTATAATTCTGATTGTCAGATAATAAAATCAGTCGGTAAATCAAATAAATCGATAACATTGTAGCTTTTAGATATGATTGCATCATAAAAAATCCACATATCAAGAAACTCTATGTCTAAAGACTTTGGAGCAGTGGAGTGACGAGGGAATAGATGTTGTGGAGAACACGAAGGATGTGTTACAATAATATTATATTCATGCATCATGCATGCATATGTATATATCATATAAACTGCACGTGCAATATGGGAGAGTGTGCTTTGATAACATGGACGGTAGCCTTGGATCTGACGCACCTGTTGCAGTGGTGGTCGCGGCTCTGGGCAGCTGCCTGCCTGCCTTGCTTTTAAATGAAAACGAAAGGCAACCGCTTCAATTCTATATATGGTCTTTCGTTTTCATTTATTTGCTTTACTAGCAAAATCTCATTAGAACCAACAATCTAAATGAGTAAGGTCTTGTTTGATAAAACGTTTTTTTTTTTGTCAAAATTAGAAGTTTGAAATATTTTTAAAGATTTGATTAGTTAAATTTAGGCCCTTAAACGAACCGAACGAATACGAACGATGGTATATTCATGTTCGTTCGTTTAACTTTAACCAAACAAATGAACGAACACGAACATAAACGAACACAAAATTTTTTGTTCGTTTTCGTTCGTTAAGAAATGTAGCTTGTTCATGGTTCGTTTAAATGATAAACAAACACAACCGAACATAAATAACATATATAATGTGTTAAATATTTAATATTTTGGATTAAATTGATTAATTCAGTTAATTAACAGATTTTAAACTGAATTAATCGATAATTGAAGTTTGAAAAAACTCTTAATCATTAGCCAAAACCTAAAATTATCTAATAATTATCTAAATTTGTTTTGGTTCGGTCGGTTAGTTCGGTTTAATCGAACAATGAACACCCTAGCTGATAAGAAGGAAGTTTTTAACAAGTCATAAAAGAGGACTTGTCAACTAGAATAACTCAAAATTTTTTGACTCGACTCGACTCGATCTAATGCTCACCCATAGACATAAGTGAATAAATTTAAACAAACGGATTACCGAGCGTTCACGAACATAAATGAACGAACATAAACGAACGGATTACCGAACGTTCACGAACATAAATAAACGAACGAGTTCTTTGTTTGTGTTCGTTCATTTAATTAAACGAACAAAAAATCTTGTTTATGTTCGTTCGTTTAATAAATAAACGAACTTCCCGCCGAACGGTTCACGAACGGTTCGCTGAACGTTTAGTTCGTGTACAGCCCTAGTCAAATTCAATATATGGTAGATAGAAGATTGTAATAGCATATTGAAGTAAAATTTCTTATTTTAAAGAAACTTCTTTTAAGAGTTTTTTGAGTTAGAAATTTGAATAAAAAACTTGTAAAGACTATTTTGTCATTGATAATTATAAAAAAAATCTTTATATAAAACAAATTTAAATAACTAGTAAAATTATATTCAAACTATAATTTTATAAATAAGAAATTAATAAAAAATATAAATTTAATAATTATTAAAGTTATATTCAAACTATAATTTTATAAATAAGAAATTAATATATATATATATTAAAAAGATAATTTCACAAAAAAATATGTACATTTTAAGGGTGTTCAAAATCGGGTACCCGAAATTTTTGGGTAGTGAAACTTCGGCCTGTTACCCGACCCATACAAATCAGGTACCCGCAAATCGGGTACTCGAAAAACGCGAGTACCCGTTAATTCGAGTAATAGGGTATCCAAAAATTATGTTTTTTTTAAATTTTTTAATACCTTTGTGTTTTACATGAAATAATTAAAACTATTAGTATTCTCATTCCCTTCTAAGTATAACTATACGAAAAATAAGCCTAAAATTTATTCATCTAAACTATAACATATAATCATTTTCTTATTTTAATAATTAAAATTAAATTATTCCAGTTTGATGGTGCCACTGTCCACTACCACTAATTCTTGGTATACAATAAAAAATGCACCATATGACACGGACCATAATAATTTAGATATAAGAGTAAGACAAAAAAGTACTAAAATATAAACTCAAGAGTCAAATAATAAAAAATTAATGTATCGGGTAGTCAGGTACCCGATTAAGGGACATTTTGTGACCTGGGCCCGACACAGATACCCTAAAAAAATAACGGGTCGGGTACCCGACTCAAAAAATCAGGTATTTTCATTTTGGGTACCCGGTAATTTTTTTTCGGGTAAGTGGGTCGGCAGGCCGGGTAGTTCGGGCCAGGTAATTTTGAACACCCCTAGTACAACTCATAGATGCTCAGTAATGATATTAAAAAAAATAATTTTAATAATTTAATTAATATTAATGGATATAAAACGTTAATAACTAATAAATTATTCAAAAAAGTATCAAATACAATCATGTCCTTACATGTCATTTTGCTTGTTTAAATAATCAAACAACTAGCTATAAGTTAATTTTAGCAAATACTTTTATACAATCAGGTAATACAATTCGTTAATCAAATCAGTTAATGTAATCCGCTATTCGTTAATTGCCAAACATGAACTAAATTATTTTGATGTTTTAATATTTAAATCAAACAATAATATTTTTTAATTTATAATATACTGAAAATACAAATATTTATAATCAAAGTTTTTACTTTAAATGTTGCAACGCAACCCGTAGGGTGATTTTGATTTTGGCATCTCTACTTAAATTTCCATCTTATGTTAATTGATTTCCATTTATATTTTTGGATAGAAACGACGTCGTCATATGTACTGAAATCCGGTACACGATAGAAGAGCATATTCTAAAATGCACTGGGATGCGTAAACACCAAACATGACAAATGTCATCATTACAGCACTGCCACCTTCTCCTCCACCACCAATATTATCGACTAAATCTTAAAAATACCCACAAAAAATCAACCACCAAAAATCTTGTTTAGCTTCCCAGAAGATTGGGGATTTGATAAATAAAAGCGAAACCCTAGGAATTTGAATTGGAAACAAAATAATGATGAGCAGTGGTGGAAGTGTGTATTGGGGAAGAAAAGAGGCTGCGGAGAGTAAAGGAGTGAAAGGAATAGCTGTGGTATTTGCTTGGGTTTCGATTCACGAGAAACACCTTCAAAATTATCTGGATTTTTATTCGTCTCTCGGCTGGAATTCCCTCGTTGCCCGTGCTGATTTTCTCAACGTGTAAGTTTCTCTAATTATTTTATGGAGATATATATATTATTTCTTGTTTGGTTACTTAGAAAGTAAATTATAGTGAAGTAAGCTTGATTTAGTTACTTTAGTTGTCTAAATTTCGTCATTTAGGTGAAGAATTTTAGCGTTCCTACTGGCGGTTCTTTAGTCCAGGTTTCTCATAAAATGAGTGCTTCTAGATGAGCATGTGCTTCTATTGGATTTTGATGGTCAACGTTTAAATAATTAGAGTTCTTTATATTATTTTCTTGCTAATGATTGTGATAATTGGATTGATGTGTGCTATGGCCTTCCAAATGTGTGGAAAAAATAAAATAATTTAGTATAGCTGTGTCGGATTCGGATACATTCTCATATCCTATCCGATTCCACGTAGAATAGTTGGGGTGATGGAATAGGTTTATTTTAGTATAGTAATTCTTGCAATCATCGTTAATTTTCAATGATGAAGATGGAAAGATGGAATGTGTGGAATAATTAGAACATCTACGAAAATGTTTTTTGGTTTGAACATGGAGTTGTTAGCTTACATAGAACACCTAGAAGATTTGACTTGTGTGACTGAGGACTGGTAGTTGCGGTCCGTATAAGTTACTTGTAGGGTTCTTCGAGTAGATTTTGAGTTCTTTGGATGTATGTTACTCGGACTCAAGTATGAGTGTCAAATATGGGTATGGTTAGATTTTCTAAATTCCTCCATGTAGTTGGAGGTCATTTCCCCGTATCTATATGTCGGACACGAGTGTAAGACTCGAGTACCTCAACAAAAATGAAAAGCCAAAGCAACAAAGCTTTTCTTGGTACTTGTCAAATTTTAGGATCTTTGATTTAGCAATTAGCATTCCTTTGCAGCAGTCAGCACATTTAGCAAAATTCTATCCTTGTTTTCTTTTCATGTTACATTCTCTGTGCAGATATTATCCTGAGAGGGCTATGTCCTTGGCATTTATTCTTCTAAATGAGCTTCTTGAGGTCAGTTTCATTAAGGTTTATTATCGCTTAATAATGTCTTAATTTTTTTTTTCTCTAAAAACATTAACTTACTCTTGGTTTTTGGTTTGCAGGAACTAAAGAATAGAACTTGTCCGGTGGTCTTTGTCTCTTTCTCAGGAAGTTCTAAAGCTTGTATGTACAAGGTTTTTCAGGTATTAAAAACCTTTTATATAATTCCAATCCCCACGAGCAGCTTTTTATGCTTTAATTTCCACGTTGCAGTTATAATAACTTACATATGTTTAATGTAGATTATTCAAGAAACAGGTGAATGTCGGATTAATCCGGTATCCTTTCTTTCTCTATTAGTTTCTCGAAGTGATTTGCTTATAAACCCTTTATAAAATCTCTAATATTCATAAACCTAACTGAAGTTTTGTTGTTAATGTCCCTCATTTTATAAAGGAAAGGCAGTTGATTCGAAATTGTGTTTGTGGACAAATCTATGATTCTGGTCCGGTAGATTTTGCAAATGATCTGAATGCCAAATTTGCTTTACATCCCTCCATACGTAAAATACCCGGACCGTCAAAACTTGTTTCTTGGATCGCTAAAGGCTTTGCTTCTAGTCTCGATGGTCTTTATCTAACTGGGTTTGAGTCTCAACGTGCCGAGTACTGGCAGACCCTTTACTCCTCTGTTGTAAGTTTATTATTCATTGTTAGCTTGTTAAGTTGTTTTTGTTCTGCTTCCATCACCTAATTTCCCCCACTCCTCTTTTGTAGGACTTAGATGCTCCGTATCTGATTTTATGCTCGGAGAAAGATGACCTTGCACCATATCCAGTTATACGCAATTTCGCTCAATGCTTACAGGATCTTGGGGCGGATATTGATATTGTGAAGTGGAATGGCTCTCCTCATCTAGGTCGGTCCGTAACCTTCTCTGCTTTGTGATTACTACAAAGTATTTTAACTTCTGTTATGATTGTATCAATTTACCATGTATAAATATTAGGATTATTTGCACCTACTTATTATGTTTTTAACTGTAAATTTACCACGTTTAGGGGTTTGTTATATTTATCTGGTTGATTCAGCTGAAGGGCAGATAGCTAAAGCACGATGTCTACTTGTATGAACCCCTTATTAAGGGCATTGAGAGTCTTATATTCTTGATTAATAAGTAATGGCATAATTGCTCAAAAGTGACTGTGTTTTGTACTTTTAAAATGTTTAGTCACTAATGTCAGTCTTTGCTATATTTCAGAACACTACAAGCATTATCCTATTCAATACAGGGCTGCTGTGGCTGGTTTCCTTGACAAGGCAACTTCGGTCTATTCCCATAGGATCTGTAAACTTGGAGAAATGAATGGTATGCATGATGAGATCTCCGAGTTAATCTACGGCCTGCAGAAAGCAGCAGTTAACTCGAACCAAAGCTTTAGGAGAGTCGCCCTTGGACCTAGTGACCACTTTTTCTTGCCAAGTTCAGCCAAATATTACAATAGTAAAGAGTCTGGGTCTTTAGAAGATGAACAAAGCGATCGACCGACCTCTCTCCCTGTACAGCCGAGCATCAATGCTCATAGTGTCCTTGGCCAAATTCTCTTTGACGCTTGTGTTCCTAAGAATATCGAAGGTTGGGATGTTAGGTTTTCGGGTTCTTGTAAGGGACAGCCATTCTCCTCTGCTCGGAGACATTCACCTTTCCTTGGTATCAGGTGCAGTCGTCGTTCGAGATTATAATGTTTCCAACGAATCATTACCCTTGAATGTTCGTTTGGAAATGCTGTCAAGACATTACAAGCAAAACAGATCCATTACTTATGATGAATGATTCAGTTTCTCCACTCGAGTACCGGAAACAAGGACGTTTTTGCAGAAAATTATGTTGGTTACCTGTTCTTCTGCTTGTGATAGAATCGTCTGGCAATAAGTTTACAGGTAGTGTATGAACCATATTTATTTTATTGTATATGAGAATGTATGTATAGGACTGTATATATGTATGCCATCAACTGTGCTCGAGTTTGGGCATTCTAAGATGTGAATAGTTAAGTAGTAAGATATGTACAAAGATGCTATCTTATTATTATTTTTTTGGTTAGATATTTTGGTGTTTGATAATTATACGAGTTCCGATTACATTTGGAGTTGTTAGATCCTTTAATGACAGAAAATCTCTTTTGAATTCGATGTTTATAGGATCTGAATCCGGGACCTTGTTTAAGAACATTGAATTTCTTAGGATCAAACTAGTAAAATCGAATAAACTTTTGTGTTCAGTTTGAACATATTCACTGTCTCGATAAAAATATTGAACTAAAATTGGAGCTTCAAACATTGAATATTACTACTACTAATACCTCATCCATTTAATAAAAAATGGAAGCAGCCCAGATTGAGCTCGGTTTTTTTGACAACTGTTCTAGGGGTAGCAATCGGTAGGGAATAATAAAAAAATTATAGGAATCCGAACGGATGGGTATGAGAAATAACTGAAATCTTTACCCACGGGGACGAGGGAAATTTTTATCACCGAAGCTCAAATGGGGATGAAGACGGAGATTGCTATATCCGAACTGTGAAGATAACCGAATCGTACTCGTATAAATCACCGTGAGGATCCTCGAAAAATATCCGCAGAGATTCCAATATTTTACAAAGTTTAATGGCCATAAGAATAATTTTCTTTTTTTCATCAAAAATTTAATCTCATGTAAGTATGGCCGGCTGGAGTAAGTTTAAATATTTTTTGTAAATTTTATAAAAAATAATTAGAATGTAGTATATACATTGTTGTAAACGTGATCCAGTCTAATTTTGTTTAAAATACACGATGGTCGATTTTGATATATATTCTAAATGATATGAATATTTGAATGATGAAAGGTCGCATAAATATGGCAGTAGATTTCTTAAAAAAAAGTTTTAGCAAATAACTTTGAAAACCCACCAAAATTTCTACAAGATAAATTAGGAAGTGACCCTTGTATTTCTATAATCACACGAAAGTCAATATTCGTTTAAAACAAACGATTCTCTATTTCGAGTTATATATCATGAATTATTAATTTTTGAGTGAGAAAATGTTAGAAGAAATGACAACATACTGTTTCTAAAAATAACAATGACTTCAAAAATTCACCATAAATCGTACGTGTAAAATTAGAAAAGGTAATTTATATGATTGGAAATGTTATCGAATTTAGTTCTTTTTAGAACAAACATACCATAATTTAGAACTATAGATTATTATTTATTAGTTACATGTTTTCTTTTAGGATGAGTCTACCACGTGCGACGAACATCGCTGAACACCACTAATGTTGAACACTATTAAATTAATTAATAAAAATTTAAAATTTTAAGGACCCATCATACAATTAATAATTATTTTAAAAAATTCAATTAAATTATTTTTATATATATTAAAATTTTATTTTTTTAATAAGGGTAAACTATATATTTAGTACCTCACCTATTTTTGTATTTCTATTGAACCCTCATTATTTAAATATTATTTTAATTTGACCATATTCTTTATAAAAAATAACTTAACCCTTAACCATCAACCTAAAACCCTAAACTATTAAACCTTAAACCCTTAAAATCTTAAACATATACCCTAAACCATATACCATTAAAAATAATTTCACCATCATCGATTCAATTCAATTCAATGAATTGTTGAATTCTCCTAAAAAATTTAATTAAATTATTTTATATATATATCAAAATTAATTAAACTCGAATCTCTTAGAATTAACACTATCATATTATTTGAGATGAATAGGTCATTACAATTAATCATAATTAATTCAATTCATTGTAATAAATTAAATTATTTGATAGCCATTTTATTAAATTAATCATAATTTCAAAATTTTCTTCTAGATTACCTACTCATGCATTGTAACAATTGCAAATTTTTCTTTCCCCAGAATCTGTCTATTTCGGGTCCTAAGATTGATACCTCAGAGGTCCTGCGTTGTTGTTCCTGTGACAGGTTTGTTGATCTTGAGTTCAGGTTCTGCCCCTTTTGTGGATCTGCTATCTAAAATGTTCTCTTTAATCGAGTTCTGGAAAATAATCTTGACGTGGGTAATAAGGAGTTTAAATTGAGTTCTCTAGATTCTGTTTCTTTATGAGTAATACAATGTTGATTTAGTGAATTGAGTTTTCTTTTTAATTGTCAAATTTGGTATTGTGGAATCAAAGAATTAATGAGAATGAGCAGAGAATCTAAACCAAAAGTTCTGAAAAAACTACAAACACAAAGCAATCAAGTTCTGAATTTTAAACACTTGAATTGTACACACTTCATTTGCTTCTCGTTTTGCACAAAAACTTTCAGTAAAATAAAGTCCAACCATGAAGGAACAAAATAGTGCATCATTATACAATAGCAGTATTAGCAAACTATTCTATACTAGCCTTGGCTGACTATCCTTCTTCAAACACTTATTGTTTGTAATAACTGAATCGGATTCAATTGTCAAGCAAGTTTCATCATCGAATTTCACCGAGAGGACCCGAAAACAAAATAGACCTATTCGCATCGAATTTCAAAGAACCTTAAACGTAGGTGGTCAAACCTGAAACCTAACAACATATGAACAATATATAGGATTACTACACAATGGCTCATCCATGGCTCTAATCAACTGAAGAGATCAAGTTTTATCAATCCATGTTTTTACCTTCAAACAGTGAATCATTCCTCGCAAGCCATCGGATTTTAATCAACGATGAGAAAACTAGGAAGGGCAGCATTCGTATCGACTGATTTTAATAAGATGATAGTGTTAACTCTAGGAGATTCGAGTTTAATTAATTTTGATATATATAAAAAATAATTTAATTAAATTTTTTAAGAGAATTCATCAATTTATTGAATTGAATTGAATCGATGATGGTGAAATTATTTTTAATGGTATATGGTTTAGGGTACAAGTTTAAGAGTTTAAGGTTTAATAGTTTAGGGTTTTAGGTTGAGGGTTAAGGGTTAACTTATTTTTTATAAAGAATATGGTCAAATTGAAATAATATTTAAATAATGAGGGTTCAATAGAAATACGAAAATAGGTGAGGTACTAAATATATAGTTTACTCTTATTAAAAAAATAAAATTTTAATATATAAAAATAATTTAATTAATTTTTTTAAAATAATTATTAATTGTATGATGAGTCCTTGAAACTTTAAATATTTATTAATTAATTTAATGATGTTCAACGGTGTTCAACATTAGTGGTGTTCAACGGTGTTCGTCGCACGTTGTAGAATTTTCTTTTCTTTTAAAGGTAGTGCAGACTATCATGTTTCAACAGTTAATATTTAAGTCATGTTTTATAGTTTTGAAATGATTTGTTTGTAAAAACTAAAAATATTTTCTATGTTTATAATTTTGGAGATCTAATATTAAGTATTTATTGTAATATATTAAGTTATGTTTATTTTATGAGTACGTAGATTAACCAAAAATTGTGGGATCCATTAAAGATAGGTACGAAAATAATTTTTTTTTAAAATTTAATGAGATTCCCAAAACTAAATGTGTAAGTATTAAAAACAGAGTGAAAAATATAAAACCGTCCCTTATCTGTCCCGTCGGCAACCTTACTGCTGGAATCCGACCATTGAATCATTACAAACATCAAATCAAGTATATATATATATAGAAAACTTTTCATTTCTCTCTCTCTCTCTGTCTCTGTCTCTCAGGTTTCCGACTTTGTGAACTCTACAAATAAAATATTCATTATCTTGGATTTCAAAATTTCAAATACTGATTCACAGCGGCAGCAGTACCCAAATTGTAGAAGCTTTTTCAAAGTGATTGCCATGGCCGTCTCCCCCAAACAGAGAACGAGCCCTCTCAAGGTCTCTTCCTCTTCCATCCATTATGCATTATCATCCATTTCTTCTGTGTATGCATTTTTATAAATAACCAAGCTTGTAATCTGTGTTTTCCCCCATTGTTTTTCTCGGGTTCTCTCCAAAAACAGAGAATAAGCTCTGTCAACTTCTCTTGCTCTTATAGGCATCCATCATACATACATAAGCATCATCACCTACATGGTTTATGTATGTATCATCAAACATACATGTATTTTTACAAGTACCCAAGCATGTAATTTGTTTCTATTTTTGGGGGGTTTATATACATACATATATGTATTATATCAGGTTTATCGAGGGAGAGGGAGACCATCCAAGAGCAAATTGTTTAGGAGAAAGGTTCCAGGATTGACTGTGAATCAAGTGAGCCTCAATGTCCCAAAATTTCCCTTACTTTTTTACTCTTGAGTTTGTGAAACTATTGAACTTGTATGTTAATCTCACTCTTTGTTTTGAAAGCATATATATATAGAAGGTTTAAAAAACAGAGCTTGTGAACATAAGTACATAACTATAAGCTTCAGGCTCTCAGCAATGAGTACTTATGTTCGAGTGTCGGATACATGTATATGTCCGAAACAGTATGTTAGGTCCTTAGAAGTTCGTATCTTCGTATAGATATTGGATTATGAGGGTTTCAGTGGTAAGTAACTATGATACTCTATGTTGAGCACATAGAATAAAAGGTCATATCCCCACAACCGTTTACGAATATGAATCCGAAATAGGTGCCGGACATTGATACTCGAAGAATATACTAATGGAGTAATGGGAAATATCTTTTGCCAGGTAGTCTCTGATGAAAAGGAGAAGGCTCAATGGTGAGTTAATGTCTGTCTTCGGAACAATTTGACATTGCTACATTGTTTATGATATTATTGTCTCTATTGTTTCCCTTTTAGTAATAAACGGAAGAGAGCTACATATGATGGATTGTATGAAAATGCCGAGCTCAAATCCGCTGTTATGGAACGAGCATTGCAAATTCAAGCTAGTCTATCATCTCAGTTTCCTAGCTTGGTCAAATACATGCTTCCATCTCATGTTACCGGGGGATTCTGGCTGGTATAACTTGTTTTCCCTCATTGCATTTTTTTTATAACTACTCTTACTGCCTCACCAGTGGTTACCGAGCGGAAGATGTTTATCTTTTCTGATGACAGGGTCTTCCGAAGAACTTCTGCTCGAATCATTTGCCGAAGGAGGACCGAATCATGATATTGGAGGATGAAGAAGGAGAAGAGTCTGAAGCTAAATATTTAGTGGAAAAGGTTGGACTTAGTGGTGGATGGAGAGGGTTCTCCATTGCTCATCAATTATTGGAAGGAGATATCTGTATTTTTCATCTAGTGAAACCCTCCAAATTTAAGGTAAATTGTTTGTTTTTTTCGTGTTATTTCATATATTTGGATGATCATATCCTTGTTACTAAGGTCCGAATATGTATCGGACACGTGCCTGATGAAGCTTCCTCTGCATTATTTAGGTTTATATTGTGAGAAAAAAAGGTTCAGATGAAGTGGATGTTGCTCTTGGCCTTCTAAAGTTAGAATCTTCCACTCAACAAATTGACCCGGGCAAGTCATTTTTATATTCGATGCACAAACATGTTACGTATACATGGATTTTAAGGTTATTATCGATTGCAGATTTGGTATCTTAAGGTATTCTTTTGATGATTGCAGGGAAAGAACACAAGATTTTTGAAAATAGGATGTGTGTAGGAAAAACAGAAAACAGAAATGACCCCATACTCCACAACAGTTCTAACCTTGAACTGACAGCGGATCAATTTGAAAATGAAATGGTGGATCTCGGTTCTGATGTTTCGGATGGAGTCAGGCTTTCGGAATCCATTGTTAATTTTAATGAAGTGAAGAGTTTCGAGGATTTTAACATTGTTGTTAATGGTTTAATCATAGATTCTGAGTTTTCCAAGTACCTGCAAATGAAGTACTATGAGCTTTGTTGTAATCATAAGTCGTTCCTCCATGAAAATCTCCTCGAGGGACTTAACTGTAAACTGGTTGCCGGAGTTATTGCCGAGACGATAAATATTGCAGATGCCATTAGAGCTGCCAAGCTTACAACATCTCACGACAGTTTTCTAACTTGGGACAAAACGTTGAAATCGTTCGAGGGGCTAGGCATGAAAGTTGGATTTCTACGTGCTCGGTTGGACCAATTGATGAACCTCCTGACAAAGTCAAGGAGGTACAAAGAAGCTAAACTCGAACAAGCCAAGGCAAACGAGGAGAAGCAGAAACTGGAAGCAATGCTCGCGGAAGTAACCCGGACGCTGAGTAGACTTGACAGAGAGATAGGATCGTTCGAGCAAGAGAATGCTGATGACCTCGAGGCTTTGTTTCAAGAAGTGGTGAATGCGCCTTGGTGATCAAAGTGGCCACTCAAAAAGCTTTTGTGAGGGAACAAGCAGAGACATTTTGAAGAGATTTTGTGAAGCTGAGTGTATATTCTCATGAATGCCCATGTTGTATAGGCTTTTGAATTGCCATTCAGAAAGGGAATCATATCAAGCAATTCAACTCTGTTGTATGTTCTTTAAAAACATAGAACTTATAACTAAAGAACAGTAGTTTCGGGTTCGGTTCCCATTCATTATTTTCCAATCTATTACTATCAGATACAACATTTCGTTCCGAATACAAATACGTGGTATCCTTTAGCAATACATTTTTTTCTCATAATTTATCTGATACAATACAAAATAACAGCATATACGAGTACTAGCAAATGGTTTAACACTTTACCTGGGAGGGATGAACGGTGATGTCGTCGGCTTCGAATCATAACTTAGCCATTTGATTTTCAAAACTTGGGTCGATGCAAACGACAACCTGGAGAAATTGATATTAATGTAAATCACATTAGAGCCCTAATTTGGTTTGCTTGAATGCTCTCATTTTATGCAGAATTTCTGCTCACCTTGCCGGTACTTTTACCCGAATGCAAATACTCAACAGCATCTGCAACCGAATCCAAACCCGAAAATCTTTTCGGGTCTAATACTACCTGTTACAATGGAATAACAGCATGCTAAGAAAGAGGGGAAAAACTAAGGCTTCAGTTTCGCATTGTTCTAAGTCAAAAGTTACGAGATTCTTTTGTAGATGTATATCAACCATAGAAAGGGGATACATGTATTACCTTAAGCTTTCCTGAAGAGTAAAGATGAAATAGTCTAATTAGGTGCTCTTTGCATAAATAGCTATAGTGTGTCATGACAAAACCGGCCTGTAAACAAAAGCATTTTAAATACAATCAAACCGCAATATTTCCAATTCCAAGTGCAAAGACGACTATATATACATATATGGTAGAATCGAAGCGATAGAGTTCGTGATCACAATTCAAAAGTGTCTGGAAATGTGTTGAACACTAGTGTCAGATATTAATACTTGAAGAGAAATGAAGAGTTGTGACAACAAATTTTACCAACTACATACCACAGTTTGGCTTTTGGCCAAAAGCTTCTCAACAAGTCCAGGGTATTTTAATGGCACCCATCCATGCTTCCCTTGATACTGTAAATGAGAAGTACAAAATCAGAAGCTATAAAAGTTGTGAATATGAGGAATGATTAGTATGCTCGTATTTATGTTTTGATACAAGTAAGTAACAACCAACCTGAGAGATCATTCCTATCACAATGAGTCGTCCTCGGATAGCCAAAGCATTAAGGCACAAATCAAACATGTTCCCTCCAACACACTCGTAGACAATGTCGACTCCTTTAGGAAACTCCTTGAGAGCCTGGAATACTACAAAGTCAGATGTTCCTTCCATGAAACCAACCAAATGCATAAATTATCACATGGCGGCATTACAACGCCTTTTAACCTGATGACATTCAAGATCTAAGTTGTTCTACTTCTAACTGGTGAGATCAATATCAGAAGATGGGGCATGGCATGGATGATGATGAAATGATGGCAACTGAGATGTTCAGTCATGGAAGAAGGTGTTGGATTAATCACGGTAGACTTAGTAGACTACAATCCCTCTATACTGATTTATGTTACTCAAACTTGGTTGTGAGCGCCGGATATGAGTGTATGTATGTCTGATATAGGTTTGCGAGAAAAAGCAGAACAATTGAAAATAAGAATTTCAGATACATACAGTTTTGACGTCTTCAGTTTTATAGTCTACGACTCGATCAACCCCCAATTCTTTCAAAAGCGTTGCCTTTTCTTTTCCTCCACAAGTCGCAACAACTTTATTTCCTGCCAGTTTTGCAAGCTGCAAATGTCGTTCTGATTAAACGGAGATAAAAGTACACAAAAAACAGGGAGCAAAATCTCGTTGAAGCCATGAAACAACCATGGGATAGAGGTCTATGTTACTCGAACTCAGAATGAGAGCTGAATCTGAGTAGTATGCTTTATTTATAACGAGTATGTTCAATATTTTCTAAAGAAGTTCTTGTTCATATATTTGGAGGATCGTACTTCTATAGCTTTATGTGAATTTTATTGTGAGTACTTCAAGAAAAATAAAGAGTTAACTGGACAATTAAACAAACAAACAATATCGAAAGACATCATATTTATATTGTGTTTTAATAGTTTATGATTATGTAAATTTGATATATATATATGTGTGTGTATTAATATCATATTTTTGTTATTTTATTATTCTCATATTGTTTATTGTAATTGTATTTTTTTCATGAAATGTTCTTATTAGTATAAGTTATCAACTCAGTTTAACACAAACCTGGACTGCAAATTGCCCAGTCCCTCCAGCAGCAGCAGTTACAAGGACAACTTGTCCAGATTTCATCTGACCAACCTACAAGATGAAAAACAGAGATCGAAAATGATTCAGACACACACACAAAAAGACTGAATGGACAGCTACAAAAAACAAAGGAGAATATGGCCACAAAAAAGCTGGTTAGTGAAAAAGTGTTGAGAGCTATGTTTTTCACACCCATGTTTTTATATTCAATGGATATAGATATCACATGAAATTAGTTAAAATTTTGAAGGGTCGGGCCACATAGAATAGGAGAATGAAGAAGTATACATATCTAAATAAGAAAAATGGCAATGAAAAGGTACCTTTTCCAAAGCGATTGATGCTGTTAATCCTGAAGTAAGCAAAGCAACAACTTCTGGATCAGGCCTTGGAATGGGAAGTATGTGCTTTGAAGATACCTAGGTTTAGTTTCAAATATCCAGTAATTATTTAACAATATAAATATTAGAACAAAAGATTGAAATAGATGATGAAACAAGAACTTTACAAATGTTATAAATAAACTTGATGTTATACCTTCATGAATTCAGAATAACATCCAAAACTCATGACTGCAGCAGGAGTTCCAACTTTAAAATTTCTTACAGAATCTCCAATAGCAGCAATTATTCCAACTGCCTGTAACAGCAAAATTTAACCACAGCCATTATATTACCACATTTTCACTAGGGATGACAATAAATAATGTGAATTCGGTACTTGCTGATACAAATCCATTTTCTTCGAATTCGAATATTATAATTATAGTTCGTAGTGAATTCGAAATGGATGTAGATACACAAGCAAATGTCCAAATCGTTGTCATCCCTGATGGTATTTAGTTGTAATATTTTATTTCTGCACCTCAAATCCAGCATCAGCTGGAAGAAGGGAACTGAGGTCTTTCTTGTTTCCTTGAAAATACCGACCTGCGCTATAGTTCACCTGTGTGAAACATGTTATTCAAGAATACACACATAAGTACATTGTATATAAAATTATATCAAAGAGACATAAATTTTGTATAATTATACAAAGTTTCTTATGGTCGCAATCAAAGATATCAAAAATTGAGTGCAGAGAAAAATTTAATTAAAGAAAATGGAAAATCAAATGCATCATAAATAATAAAGAACTTACATCACCAGCGTTTACACCAGCATAAATGACTTTCAGAAGAACTTGGTCTGATTCAAGAGGTAGTCTCAATGGTGCACTAATTACATGGGTTGCATCACGAAAATGGTGACTATAGCTATGCACAACACTGAGCAAGAGCAAAAAGGCACCGGTCAGTACTCAGTATCTTTATTAAACCAATCACATCCCATCTTTTATGATGGTTATTAACTATCTTAATCAGCTTCATTATTCAGATTCAGGGTGAGTATTGATTGGGGTACATGTCCGGTATGAGTATACTTAATATTTTTTTAAAAAACTATACATTTGAAGTATCTTACTAGTGTAATGGATACATAAAACTAATCGAGTTATAAAATACGGCAACTAAACAAAGTAAAAAATATATATTGTAGCTTTCTGCAACCATACAAGAACTCAGTCTATGTTTATGATGGCGAACTGTATACTTTTAACCCACCAACACTCAAATGATTGTCCTTAAAATACTAAAAGATGAAACAATTATGACATTTTACTTACAGTTTCTTGAAATTCTGAGGAAGCTGGGAACTTAAAGGAGCTTGAAACGAGATTTTATTGTTCCTGGAACTTGAGGAGTAATGCACAGAGTATTTTGCTTCTTCAGTTGGACTGGGCCAATACTCCAAGCCTCTGTGGTTTGAAACCCATAGGCAAGAACCAGCTCTGCTTTCATCAGTGATAAGCTCGAAAGCACCTAGATAAACAAGTGCATAGAAAGTTACCAGAAGTGTTTTGACGTTCAAAATCTCTATTTTTGATTTAGGAATGTCTTAAATCTATATAAAATCAAATTACATATAAATATATTATACATCTCAAATTAAAGACATCCTCTGAAGAAGAGGTTTTCTCAGAACAAAAAAAGAAGAAGAGGAGGTTTTCAAGGGTCGAGCCAAGTAAGACAAATCTAATAGATCAGAATTGCAAAATACTTTTGTCTAAAGCCTGGTTCTTAAACAAATTTATGTTTTGAGATGATAATTAGCAAAATCCAAAACATATATACCTTTCACCACCATTTCCATTGGCACAAAGCCTCCCATTAGAGAAACAGATTTGGGATCCAATTTTTCTCCCATCTCTGTTCGAACAACCTACATCCATGTTCAAAGTCAAATTATATAAGATAAACAGGTGCTAATTAAGAACATCCAAAATTCTTCAAATTGACTTACATCAGGACAAAGAACATTGACACGTATTCCTTGACGTTTGTAACCAGCTAGTGATCTAGTAAACATGACAACACCTCCTGGAAAACAAATATTTCAAGCAAATCGTCAATATAAATGCCTCACCTGCAATAATTATACTAATCTCTGCAAATAATCTGAGAAAACATGGCATTTTCCGTTTAAACAAAAAGATTACAACTAAGGGTGTAAGTTACAAGACATTGTGTACACAGGCTATTTGTTTTCAGCTTCGAAAAAGTTTGAATTCACTTTGATCATTATCAAATTAAACTCAAGCCGTTGAGCAAGTCAAATTAGAGTAGCTTTTGAGTCTGATGGAGCATTTTCTTTTTCATTTTCAAATTTAAATAGTATTCAGAAATTTCAACTCAAAAACACAATAACCGAATCCACTTTTTACTAGGAAAATGATAAATCCTAACCCAACTATCTTTAACAGTTCGATTTAATATCAAACAGAACTTAAAACTTTAAAAATAAAACTGAACGAAATTATGAATTTTGAGTGAAAATCAATGAATACAGAGTGTCACAGAGGCAAAAATAAATGCAAACCTTTTGAGCTAGAGTAGATGGGGATCAAGTATGATGGGATAATACCAGCAAAGGAACCTAAATTGATTATCACCCCTGGCTTTTTCAGAGCTTGCATAATTCTAATCTGTTGAAGAAAAAAAACACTCTTAAACAATCAATCCTTTGTTGCTAATCAGGACTGTCATCAAAGCAAAGTCGCAGAAAACAATATTCAAAGTGGAAGCATTACGGCGTGGCGAGTACAATCAATAACTGCAACGAGGTTGACATTAATGGTGTGCCTCCATGTCTTAGTTCCATCAGTTTTGTCCTTCTGAATTGGTACTGGATTACTAATGCCGGCGCTGTTAATACAAATATCCAATCCTCCATATGTTGCCACATGCTTTTCGAACGCTAAAGTTACATCTCCTATTTACAAAAGTCGAAAATCAAATTAGTGTATATTCAAATATATGGCAGATATAGATGCTTTAGAAAATAAACTAATTAGCTGGTGATAAACAAGGATCAAATAGAACTTACTTGCATAATTCTCAAATGCAAAAGTTATATCCGCGAAAATCAAAACCGAGTGTATATTCAAATATGTATAGATTATAGAATATGAATACTTTGGAGAAAACGATCGAATTTACTTGGATTAGTGACGTCGCATTTGACAAAAATAGCAGAAGGAAACTCCAAATTTTCATGGAATCTGGAATTCTCTTTCTGAACTAAAGAAGCAACTTCCTTTCCTTTCTCTTCAGAGAAATCTACGATCGTCACAAATACTCCTTTCTCCGCCAAAGCTAAGCTCAAAGCTTTACCTGCAACAAAAATTCTCAAAAAGAATCGATCGAATTACTTCATACGATCTGCTTTTACAATCAATAACATAAAATCAAGTTTAACGATTCTCTAATAAGTAATAACAAATGTGATACTGAGGGGAAATAATAAAGATTCCGAAAAAAATTACCGATCCCGGCAGCTCCGCCGGTGACCAAAGCTGATAAACCAGGTTTGAGCTCCATCTTTTCTGCTTGGATATCACTGCTGTTAGAGATATATTTTGTGGAAAAGCTAAAACAGAAGACCAAGACCCACACCTCAGCTCTCGGACTCTCACGAGAATTGTAAATTATTTATAATAAATATAAAATTATTTTGGAATTTTATTTTGTTTCCGCTCATGAACATGATTTTGAAAGTATATCTTTCTCTGACTTTAATTGAATCAAAAGTCGTTGGAGTGGCAGTTAAGTAAAACCCGCCGGTGAAGTCTTTGGGAAAGGTAAGAATTCGGAATAAAAATCCTCTGCCCATTCTCGTTTCCTCTTTCTATGTCCAACACAAAAAAATATTAAAAAATTAAATTTTAAGCCATAATTCTAAATTTTAAGTCTTAAACTTTACACCCATACCATACCCTAAATTCTTTAAACCCTAATCACAAATCCTAACTCTAAACCCTAAACCTATTTTTTTAGTGTAGCGCCATAAATAGGGCACTGAAAAGAGGCAGAGAATTTTTATTCAAGAATTCGGGTGGGGACCCATTGGGTTCTAGGCCGTCCCGCACCCGATCTAAAAAATTTAAAACATCCACTCGAATCTAACCCGATACAACGTATGATATTGTTCCATTCGATCTGAACCTAACCTGAATTTTGGAATAAAAATTTGAAGCTGACCCGACATAAATAAAAAAATATTTTTTATTTTTATTCGATAATAAGGAGTTAATTGATATATATATATGGAGCTATAAAATAATTATTGTATTTTTACTAGATAAAATACGAAGATATTAAAAAATATAAAGAAACATTATAGTAATTATATCTAAATATTTAAAATAAATTTACATTATTAGGGTTAAGTTAAGTATTTTTCATCCAATCCTATAGGGTTGTGCCGTAATGCATGTGTACCAGATCAAATTATCATCCTAAGAATTCCTATTAAACAACTAATCAGTTGACGGGTAGTTCTACGGTATGACAGGCTACGGTGCGGCACCAACTGAAATGTTGTAAGATTTGAAACATGAAACTGAAAATGTTACACTGTTTGATAACATTTTCGGTATTTACAAAAACTTAAAATGTTATCAGAAGCTATGAAAGTTTCGATACTCGAAGTTAAAGTTTCGATACTTACCACCATCCGAAAATGTTATCAAACAGTAACATTTTCAGTTCTGTGTTCTAAATTTTATAACATTTTCAGTTGAAACCGTACCGTAGCCTGCCGTATGTTAGATACGCCCTCAATTGACTGATTACTTGATGTTTTAACATTGGGATGGTTAAATTAATCTGATTTTATAGGACTTTTATTAGTCTGAAAACGATTATGAGGAAACATACTCCTCGGTGGTGGATGCAAAAGATTTTTATTAATCTAGAAATAAACGAATTAGTTTTCGCCTAATAAATGTTGTTACATCTTATTTGTATGAGCCTCTTGCTAATAACATTTACATGAAACTTCCGGAAGGGTTTAGGCTGCAAAAGCAGTTAACTCAAGTTCTCGAGAATATTATTCAATCAAATTGAACATATCTATTTATGAATTAAACAATTTGGACCATGTTGTATAATCGCCTTAGTGAATACTTATTAGCGACATGCTATAAGAATTATTCAATTTTCCCGATCATTTTTATTAAGAGGTTTAGCTCCGAATTTATTATTATTGTGTATGTTGATGATTTGATTATTATTGGGGCCCATAAAAAGATCTCTCTAACAATAAAATCCTTGTGCATCAATCTACATACATAGAAAAGTGCTTAAAGAGCTTTACATGCATAACGCACATCCTTTGAGCACGAGGTAAAGTCGAAAAATAATAGCTACGAGATCATTACCTTAAGATCTTTCAGAACTCAGTGCCTCTCCAAATCATGTAAATAGTTGTTATGCACGAGACAATGCCGAAATGTGTGTTTGACTAAACATATCTGGAAGATATATGAATTGTTTTCACAAGATAAGATGTAAGCTATCTTGTGTAGAGATAATGCAAAATTTACATCTCAAGGTAGATACATCAAATGTGACAAAAACGAAACATATTTCTTCAAAGTTTTGTCCCTCATAATCTTCAAAAGAATAATATTCGATGAATCCTTTCAAGCAGTAATTTGAAAGATCTATTCATTAGTGCATAGTCTACTTCAACATTTGAAGATTATATTGGGGATTGAATTATAAAGATTCAAAGATCTTATGTAATTTTTTCACGAGGGGAGTATGTTGGGTTATCCAATAATAATGGGCACATATGTATAATGTATGTTGCTATTATAAAGTTTAACACGAAAATTAAATGACCAATTATGTTACACATGTTATAGGTATTAAATTGTCATAGAATTAAAAGTGTAGATATCGTAAGTTATATTAATAACTCAATGAGGGACAGAGTTGTAAATATTAATAAACTAATTTTAATTCAGTTTATATAAAGGGTAGTGGTCCCCGAGATCTAGGTTAACTTGCATATCTCTCCTTCCCCGTCAGAGAGTTGTGTGGCAAGAGGTAACCTATCATCTTGGAAGATCAAACCCTCTATGGAAAAATCTCCGTCAATGAATTCAGGTACGCTTCCGCAAATCTAGTCTTTGTTCTTAATGATTTGGCATGTATGGATCTTGGGTTTATATTTGTATGAATATATTTTGGTTCTAACAAGTGGCATCGAGCCAGGTTTTGTCAAATCATTAAGATTATAATTTTTGAGTTATTAATCTTCCATTATTTTTTTTTGTCGATTCGAAATCCACTGCGCGTGTATTTATGGTGATATATGTGTTTGGGTGTTAGCATGATATTTGGTGATTGGATTCAGTAATCTGCAATTGCAATTTGGATTCCGTTGTTGATAACTGAAAATTGATTTTGAATTAGGGTTATGTGCGTTGGTTTTTCAATCGGCATATGTGATTGTTTTTTCTTTTCAATTGATTAGATTCTGGGTTTTTTTTTGGAATCAATTGAATTTGCTATCGAATTTCGTATTGATTTTAAGTTTTTATTTTTTTTGATGAATATCAGTGTCATATATTATGCTTAGGTTTTGAAATTCATTAACAGTAAATTATTTCAGAATATGAATTTGCTCTTAAAATTTGTATGGCTTTTACTTCAGTAATCACATATTCAGTTTACTGTTATAAAATATATATATTTGATTTGAAAATATATATTTAATTCGGTTGGATCAAAATTTTAGTTTTGATCATCAGGTATAAAGATAAATATTTAGAAACGAATAAAATTCATGTTTTGGCTATGTCTAATATTTTAGTGGGTTAATTGAAACACAACGTCACCAAAATGACCGCTTCTGCGTAGATTAACTGATTTTAAATATCAAGATGTTTGTGTTTTTGTAATTCATGCATTTATTAATTGGCCCAACAGAAAATTAATATTTGGCCGAATTTCAACGACACCTGTGGTAATAAACGTGTGACAATTATAAGGTATTTTATGTGTGCAATACATTAGTCCAAAGATTAATCTGTTGTTCGACATAATTTATTGTCAATGTTTGATTACTACAACAAGAGTATCGCTTACTGTTAATATTATTGTCCAAAGACTTGATATTAATGTTGTGTTTGGTATCTTGAGAGGAATTAGTCATTTCTTTGAATTTATTTGTTTACTTATGGAATATTGATGTGAGCCTGTTTATTTTTTATTTTGTTCTATATTCAGTTAGTTCATCTACTGCCACAATATCTACTAATATCAGTTCTATACTCATGCTTAATGGGACAAATTTCAAGGAATGGAAAAGACATGTACTTATAGTACTTGGCTACATAGACCTTGCATTAAGGCAAGAACAACCTGCACCTCTCACTGCGGATAGCACCCTTGATGCTAAAAGGGATTTTGAGAGGTGGGATCGTTCTAATCGCATGAGTGATGATCATGAAACACAACATTCCGAAAGTCTTTAGGGGCTCTGAATCTGAAGAGATTACTCAGGCTAAGTCTTTCCTTGACTATCTTGAGCAACGTTTTGCCAAAAACGATAAAGTTGAAATGACATCACTTCTGAATTCTTTGATGTCTATGAAGTATAAGGGTCAAGGAAATATAAGGGAGTACATTATGGAGATGTTCCATATCGCTTCAAAACTTAAGGCACTTAAAATCGAGCTTTCTAAAGACTTGCTCGTTCTTATGGTTTTGGTATCGCTTCCTGCACAGTTTAACTAATTTAAAATTAGTTATAACTGTCAAAAGGAGAAATGGACTCTAAATGAGCTCATTTCTTATTGTGTTCAAGAGGAAGATAGGTTGAAGCGTGATAAAACTGAAAGTGCTCATTTGGCCAGTGCCTCTAAGGATAAGGGCAAGAAAAGAAAATATCAGAATGAAGCTGCTAAGGGTCCAGCTCAAAAGAAACAAGAGCAAGTTCCAATTAATTGTTACTTTTGTGAGAAGCCTGGACACTTGAAGAAAGATTGTACCAAGTATCACGCATGGCGTGCTAAGAAAGGTATGAATCTTACTTTGGTCTGTTCTGAGGTTAATTTAGCTTCAGTACCTAGAAACACTTGGTGGTTAGATTCTGGTGCTACTACTCACATAAGTGTTCCTATGCAGGGTTGCCTGAGCTACCGAAAGCCAAGTGATGGTGAAAAGAACATCTTTGTGAGCGATGGAAAATCGGTAGAAGTTGAAACAATTGGGCATTTTAGGTTGTTATTAGGAACTGGTTTTTATTTGGATTTGAAAGACACTTTTGTTGTTCCGTCTTTTAGGCGGAATTTAGTTTCAGTTTATTTATTGGACAAATTTGGATATTCTTGTTCATTTGGAAAAAATCAGTTTACTTTGTCTTTAAATTCAAGTATTGTCGGTACTGGTTATTTAAATGCTTATGACAACCTTTATTTGCTAGATACAATTGCATCATATAATGAAACCTTGCACGTGGAATCATGTGGTACTAAACGCAAATTAAACAAGGAAAATTCGACATCATTATGGCATAAACGCTTAGGTCATATCTCAAAAGGTAGAATTGAGCGACTTATATCTAATGGTATTTTGGAGTCCCTTGACTTTTCAGACTTTAATGTTTGTGTTGACTGTATCAAGAAAAAACAGACCAAAACTAAGAGATTAGGTGCCAACAAATCTACAGACGTCTTAGAATTAATTCACACTGATATTTGTGGGCCATTCCCTACGGCATCTTGGAATGGTCAACAATATTTCATAACATTCATAGACGATTACTCACGTTATGGGTACCTATACCTCATTCATGAGAAATCTCAGTCTTTAGACGTGTTCAAATCATATAAGGCTGAAGTTGAGAATCAACTCAACAAAAGAATTAAGAAAGTTAGATCTGATCGTGGTGGTGAGTACTACGGTAGATATGATGGATCAGGTGAACAACGTCCAGGACCATTTGCGAAATTTATAGAGGAATGTGGTATTGTCCCACAGTACACCATGCCAGGATCACCTAGTATGAATGGTGTAGCTGAGAGACGTAATATGACTCTTAAGGATATGGTAAGGAGTATGATTGCTCATTCTACCTTACCCGAGTCCCTCTGGGGAGAAGCATTAAAGACAGCAGCGTACATTCTGAATAGAGTACGAACTAAAGAAGCTGAAAAGACATCTTATGAGCTTTGGATGGGTCAAAAATCTAGTCTAAAACACTTTCACATTTGGGGATGTCCAACTGAGGCAAGGCCTTATAGGCCACATGAAAAGAAATTGGACTCCAAAACTGTGAGCAACTACTTTATTGGATATTCTGAGCGATCTAGGGGCTATAAATTTTATGATCCCACGATTAAGAATATTTTTGAGACGGAAACTGCAACATTTTTTGAGGATGTTGAATTTGGAGGGAAAAATAAGGTTAGAGACATTACTTTTGAGGAGGAATTGAGTTCCAACTCAATTCCTCCTATCACTTTTGATAATGTTCAGGTTCTCATACCTGTCATTAATCAAGAAGTGAATCCGGAACCTCAACTAGGTAATGTTGAACAACTTTCTCCTATTCAGGATGAGGTAATTGTTCCAGAAGAACAAATTCAACAACCTCAACAACAAGTGACATTAAGGAGATCCACGAGAGAAAGGAGAAATGCTATTCCAAATGATTATATTGTATTTCTCCAAGAAAATGAGGATGATAATAGAATGATGGAAGATGACCGAATCATCTTTCATCAGGCCATGCAAAGTGTTAACTCTCAAAAGTGGATTGATGTCATGCAGAAAGAGTATAAATCCATGCAAGACAATAAAGTTTGGGAAATTGTCACATTACCTGAAGGTGCAAAATCAATTGGTTGTAAATGGATATTTAAAACTAAGAGGGATGCAAATGGTAATGTGGAGAGGTATAAGACACGTCTTGTAGCTAAAGGATATACTCAAAAAGAAGGCATTGAATTTACAGAGACTTTCTCTTTGGTTTCATCGAAAGACTCTTTTAAGATAATCATGGCACTTGTAGCTCATTTTGATCTTGAATTACATCAGATGGATGTTAAGACTTTGTTTCTCAATGAAGACATTGAAGAAACAATTTATATGGTGCAACCAGAAAACTTTGAGTCGGGAGACCCAAAGCGTATAGTTTGCAAATTAACAAAATCCATCTATGGACTCAAGCAAGCTTCTCGTCAATGGTACCACAAGTTTCATCAAGTAATTGTCTCATTCGGTTTTGAGATGAATATCGTTGATGATTGTGTGTATCATAAGTTCAGTGGGAGTAAGCATATATTTTTGGTTTTATATGTCGATGACATTTTGCTTGCCACGAATGATATAGGCTTGTTGCACGAAACCAAGAGATTTCTATCTAAGCATTTTGAAATGAAAGATCTTGGGGACGCTTCTTTTGTTTTAGGAATTCAGATACATCGAGATCGATCCCGTGGTATTCTTAGATTGTCACAAAAAAACTATATCGATAAAGTACTTAAAAGGTTTGGAATGCAAAATAGTAAATCAATGGATACCCCTGTCGCTAAAGGAGACAAGTTTTGTCTTACCCAATGCCCTAAAAGTAACATTGAAATTCATGAAATGCAGAAGATTCCTTATAGATCAGCTATTGGGAGTTTAATGTATTCTCAGGTTTGTACGCGTCCGGATATTGCGTACATTGTTGGGATGTTAGGCATATATTCAAGCAACCCTGGTATGGACCATTGGATAGCAGCCAAGAGGGTTATGAGGTATCTTCAGAGAACAAAAGATTACATGCTCACTTATAGGAAATCAGATCATTTGGAGGTCGTAGGGTATTCGGATTCTAATTTCGCTGGGTGCCAAGATAGCATAAAATCTACATCAGGCTATATTTATCTATTAGCTGGAGGAGCTATATCCTGGAAAAGTGCTAAACAAACACTTGTAGCTTCTTCCACTATGGCATCAGAGTTTGTAGCATGCTATGAGGCATCTAATCATGGAATATGGTTGCGAAATTTTGTCACTGGACTGCGTATTTTGGAGAACATAGAAAGACCGCTTAAATTGTTTTGTGACAATTAATCAGCATTACTATATTCCAACAACAATAGGAGCTCGTCTAAGTCAAAGCACATAGACATAAAGTTCTTAGTTGTAAAAGAAAGTGCAAAGTGGACAAATATCCATAGAACACATCGGGACAAACTCTATGATAGCGGATCTGCTCACAAAAAGTTTACCACCCAAGGTCTTTCATGAGCACACTGCTCATATGGGTGTTGTATCATTTGAGGATATTATTGTTTGAGTGGGAGTTTGTTATTTGTTTGCTTTATGTTTGATTTTGGACATTTATATATTCGGTTATTTTTTCTGATCAGAAATGAAGTATTCAGTTTATTCACTCTTTTCTTATTTTGATAAGGACCTCACTTAAGTTTAACGAGGACCAGTTGGAAATAGGCATGTTCGATTTACATGTAATTTTCATGCTGCGCATCCATGATTGATCTATGTCATTTGATTGTGTTTGTATATATGACCATTGATGGGTCCAGTCATGATTGATATGGCGAAGACCGCTTTGATCCTATATAGATATAGTTGATGGACGAGATTGTTAAAGAATACCTATTGTATGATAGCAAATTTTTGAGCTCATAAGGTTATACATTTGTCAGGAAACATATATTGCCCAAGTGGGAGATTGTTGTGTTATCCAACAATAATGGGCACATATGTATAATATATGTTGCTATTATAAAGTTTAACACGAAAATTAAGTGACCAATTATGTTATACGTGTTATAGGTATTAAATTGTCATGGAATTAAAAGTGTAGATACCGTAAGTTATATTTATAACTCAATGAGGGGCAGAGTTGTAAATATTAATAAACTGATTTTAATTCAGTTTATATAAAGGGTAGTGGTCCCTGAGATCTAGGTTAACTTGCATATCTCTCCTTCCCCGTCAGAGAGTTGTGTGGCAAGAGGTAACCTATCATCTTGGAAGATCAAACCCTCTCTGGAAAAATCTCCGTCAATGGATTCAGGTACGCTTCCGTAAATCTAGTCTTTGTTCTTAATGATTTGGCATGTATGGATCTTAGGTTTATATTCGTATGAATATATTTTGGTTATAACAGAGTAAATACGCGTTGCACTCTTTTTCCCTTAACTGAGGTTTTGTCCCAATGAGTTTTCCTAGCAAGGTTTTTAATGAGGTTTTGTCCCAATGCGTATTAAAGATGCGTGTACTCTTTTTCCTTCACTAAAGATTTTTTCCCCCACTGAGTTTTTATCTTAGTAAGGTTTTAACGAGTCGCATTATCTTCAGACATCCAAGGGAGAGTGTTATGAATATTTATCTATGTGGATGTTTATCATGATTAGAACTTTATCAAGGAGATTTGGTTTATTTATTATTAAGAATATTATCTCTATTAATTAGAGTTTAATGTATTATGTACTTCTTATGCTTATAAATAGATAAATGCATTATACACAATTCTAGTTTTTGAGAATAATATGAATCTCTCTCTTTCTTTCACTTCTTTGTTCTTTTATTGTTTTTCATTCTTATTCTTGCACTTCTTTATTTTATTCACAACATGATTGAATTTTTAAATTTAGATTCATATTCAAGTATGATCGATTTTTATAGAAGATTAAGTCGGACCAAGGTCAAGTTTGGAGTAAAAATCACTAACATAATCCGAAATAATAGTACAATTCTCTCCATATATTTAAGGATAATTACTTTAATATCTTTATTTTTATAATTTTTTAGTTTTCTTTTTATTTTATTGAATAAAAAATAGATAAGTACCGTAATGCTTCTCCCTCTATGTTTTTATAAATTACGTCTCTATATTACTGAATAAAAATGAAAAAGATTATTTGTTAATATTAAATTAGATGCAAATTTTAATTTTAAGATTTAAATCAATCAAATTATCAATAAATTTTAGATCAAATCGAAATCATAACACTTTTAACTTTTTAATCGGAGTCAAGAAAATTAAAAATTCTACTCGTGTTTATCTCTAAATAAATGAGTTATTTCATTTAACTGCTCCAAATAATCTCTTTTTTCATTTTTAAATCTAACGGCTCCAAATTTTTTTTTTTAAAATATATCATGATTTATTTAAAATATTACACTGTTTGGATCATGATTGATGTTTTAAAATTTTAAAAATATATAACACAATAATATTTTTTAGAATTGTAATAATATTTTTAAAATATAACACGATAATTAAATCAATTTATATGAAATAATCCCAAACTTTTACCTATTAAAAAACTTTGAAACTAATTAATGCTCTTTGAATTTGACTTGTCTATTTTCACGAAGTTTCCAATTTTTTTAATATTTGTGATTAATATCATCTTCGCAATCAAGTCCAAATAAAAGAGATAAATGAGAGAGAATATTTTTTTGTATTTTTGGTGTTTTTATTTATGCTCGTACACTAAAAATTTAGATTTAAAGTTAAAATTTAAGATTTAAGAAATAAGATATATCTATTTTTAAGGCTTAAATTTTGATATTTAAAATTAAAATTTATAATATTAGGACATAAAAAAACACCAATCTTTGTTCCATGAAAGGATAGGTCGAAGACTAAAGTACCTTACCCCATCTAAGTCAACGCAATAAACTTTATTCTAGAAAAAGTTTGACAATCCTTCTATATTTTCCAATAAAATAATTTTCTTGTTGAGCATTAAGTATTAACACCGGTTTGAACAATTGCTTTGAAATTTCCAGCAATTGACCATTGACCTTTTGTTTTATTTGCTTTTTTTTCTTATCATTTAATCATTCCGATCCAAAATTATTGAATATAATTGTGAGATGTTGAAAATTCGAATCTAATTCATAATTTGATCGAGAATTTATCATATAATTTGAATACATAAAATAACTGAAACTTTTATTTTTGTAAGTGACGTGATTTGAATTTTTTTCGTTAAAATTTACATTATTCACAAACGATTTTCGATAGATATCTTAAACATAAAGTATAATCGGTTGATCATACATTTCGAAGGAAATAAATTAAATTGTGTTGAAATGAAATATCACACGAATTAAATATTTTTCGTTGGTTTAGTAGGATGAGGCGCTAGGTTTTTCAGGTAAGGTTAGAAACTCGAATTCTGACATTATAAATAAAGAAAACTGGACTGAAAGAGTCCTCTCATATTCAATTTCTACAAAATCCAGTTTAAATTAATCAACTAATAAATCAGATACGAATGGTTAAACAAAAAAATATTACTCGTGTTAGCCACCACACTTTCAATGAAAGTTAAGATACACCTTCCTCGTATCTTCAGCCCTTATCTCTACAAATATTGAAGACCTTTGACAACTCTAGTACCGTTGGTAAGTTTTCCCATCTAACGACTCTAATATCTCGTTGCTTAATAACTGTATATTTAACTTGCCGTTTAAACTTTCTCTCAAAATGAATAACAATTAACAAGATGGCAAGGAATCATAGCTTCTTTTCTCTTGCAACGACCAGAATAAATATATTTATATAATTTTTTTAATTCTATAATAAATAATAACTATAAAGTTAACATTCTTATAAAATTATATAATAAAATAAATGTAATTAACATTAATCATAGTTTAAAATACAATAATTGAATTAAAAAGCATAACAAAATCTTAAGTTTGGTTGTTGGTTTGACAATAATCTTTGTTTCCAAAGTTCATAGGTTGAAGCAATTGAAAGTTTAATAATATAAACGATATAACGTCTAACATTTATTGTGATTTATTCTAAAATATATCAAAAGTTGAGTGCATGGAAATTTAATTAGGATTAATATTTGATACACTGTCAGTGTAAAAAAATTACACAAGCATGCATATTTTCAAGCCTAAATCTAAAATCTAAAATTTTAACCTTAAAACCCTAAAAATCTAACCACAAACCCTAAGCCCTAAAACCTAAATTCTAACCATGAATCCTAAATTCTAAACACTACAACCTAAACCCCTAACATCTAAACCTTAAATTAAAACCCTAAACCCCTAAATAACCCCGCTTGTAGAAACTTTATTTTCCACCGCCAGTGTATAGGATATTAATCCATTTAATTAAAGAAAATAAAAAACAAATGCATCAATGTTTCATGAAAATTATATGTATGAACAAATATTGATGTAGTACAAGAAGTTATAATAAACTTTAATCTTAATTTTTATTTCATATAAATTCTAGAGTTAATTGCATCGCATGTCTATCACATTCCCTAAAACTATGACCTTCATTTTATATTGGTCCCCAAACTTTTAAATATTTCAATTACATCCTCAAACTATTACCCTCATTCTATATTAATTCTCATACTTTTGAATGTTTTTATTTTATCCTCAATCTATAACTCTCATTCTAAATTAATCCCCAAATTATCGTTTACGACACATCGTATTATTATATAATAAATATTGATGTTCACATGACAATTAATATTTTTATAACAATTTTATGAACATGGGATATGATTAGCATATATACTAATAATGTGAGGGTTTGGGGGAATGGAACTGAAATGTTCAAAAGTTTAAGACCAATTAAAATTATAGACATAGTTTAAGGATAAAATTAGAAAATTTAAAAGTATAAGAATTAATTTAGAATAGAATCATAGTTGGGGAACATATAGTACAATTAACTCTTTATTCTATACTGAAATAATATATTACAAATTAAAAAAAAATTCACGGTCGAGTGAATATTTTTTTAATCACGGATGTTTCCACACATTCGTTTCATAGTCTAAAGAAAGATTGATCATTTAATCCTGTCGAATTAAGTATGATAAACAAACAATAAAAACACGGTCGAATGAACGTTTTAAAAAAAAAACTACTCCTCCCATTTTCTCAACAGCGGTTATGTAACCTCTCGTGGTCTAGCCAACAAACCGAACCGAACGAGTTACACGAAGAAAATCAAAGCAAAACTCGTTAAGGCCTCACCCCGATTAGCAACCCTATCTTTTAATTTTATTTATCTTGTCTAAAAATCACTTTTAATCCTATGCGTGAAGGCAACAACGGAAAAGCGAAAAGCGAAATACGAACCAAACATAGGCCATACGATAATTTAAACTTACCAAGTAGCTTATTTGTCAAATTTCATGCTCACGAGGCAAAATCATCACAAAGTGGCACACATAACTCAACTAAGAAGCATACGAGCATTAGGGACTAAAACGAAACATTTGGAAACCCTCGGAGATGCCTTTATACAGTTTTAACTACATGTGTTTCGAAACAGGCCTGCCCGTTCCGAAACGTGGGCTTCATTAAAAAAGGTAACTGTTGGGTTTTTTGCACGCTCGAATCGATCACCGAAACCGTCAAGTGGGTTGTGTTTGGTTCTTGGATGAATTGGCTAAAAACCGAAAGAAATGTAGATAATTTGCACGAGGATTTTAGAGTGGTTCGACTACTCAACCGAGTCTACATCCACTACCTTAGCACACCACTAAGGATTTCCCAATTCACTCAACAATGAATTTGTCCCCTTTTCCAGGCTCAGGAGGAAACCGTTACAACCCTATCTTTTCAATGGCTAAGATAGAACCAACTCTAGTTTTTCTCTCAAGGCTAAACTAGAACCTCTCCTTTTACAAGGGTAAAAAAATGTAAACAAATAAACCTCACAAGGTGGGTGTTTACACAATTGAGCTCACAAGAAAGAGTGAAGGATAAAAACAATAAAAATCACTCTCTACAGACTATGTACAAGAGAATAGTAAAATAAAGATTTAGACTCTAATTCTCTTGACCATATTGCTTGGATGTTGTCTCTTGCTTTCTTCAAGTGTTCCAGCCTTCAATTTATAGTCCCAAATGAGTTTGTAGCCGTTTATAGCCGTTGGGAATATTGCCGTTTATAGCCGTTGGGAATAGAGCCGTTTATAGCCGTTGGAATAGTGCCATTTATGGCCGTTGGAAATAGTACCATTTATGGCCGTTGGGAATAGTACCATTTATGGCCGTTGGGCTATTTCAAAACACACCGTATCGATACGACTAGGCGTATCGGTACGGGTTTTGGCTACTGGAATTTTGGTAGCTTGAAAATCCTAAGGCGTATCGGTACGGTCCAATATCGTATCGGTACGGTTACTTGAAAATCATGGTTTTGACTATTTTAAATACACTTTAAAACCATTCCAAATCCTTTAAAACCCTTAAACATATTTTCAAGTTGTTTTTGACTAAAAACATATTTTAAATTCTTTTCAATTTAGTCCAAAACATTTTTCAAATATTATATCAAAACCTTGGTTCTACAATCTCCCCCTTTTTGATATAATAAAACCAACTTGAAAAATTGTTTGAGATTTTCTCCCTTTAGCTTTAAAATTGTGAATAAGAGATTAAGATATGAAATCAAATAAAGCTCCCCCTTATTCATTTGAAAATTCAATTTTTCAAACCATTTCTCCCCCTTTTTGTTATATCAAAAAGAATTTAAAATGACATTTAAGTTCAAGATAACATAGGAGGCAAAAAAAAAATTGACACACTTAAAATTTTGGTTTTAAAAATTGGCTCCCCCTTACTCATTGCATCATATTAGGCTTAACAGATAATCCAAGACTTTAAACAAAAAATTAGATAACCAAATGTATAAAATGAAGTAATTAAGCTTAGAGGTTACCCAATCTTCTTCTCAAGTGTGATTTGAGCATTCTTTGATTTTGCTTTGCTTGCCATTGCTCCAACACACCTACAAAAGACATTCACTTGATTTTTGGTATCCAAAAATCTTTGGATCCATTTACGTTAGTCACAATGTTTTTAGTTCCCTTAGGAACCCATACTTGTCTAATCCTATAAAATTGTCTCTTCTTTATAGGACAAGTATGTATAGAATGACCATGATAATGGCAATGTGAGCATTTTGCCATTATGTGACAAGATGAATTATTGAAAATAATTTCTTTTTCTTTTGTTAAGCTTTCAAGCTTAACTTTTAAATCAAGATTTTCTTTTTCTAAAACATCTTTCCTTGTTTTTGAAAACTCTAAATCGTTTTTCAAAATTTCATTTTGGTTTTCAAAATCCACTTTTGTTTTTAAAAGAAAATCATTTTCAATTTCAAGTTTTGAAATCATTTTCTTAAATTTGGAATTCATGGTCTCAAATTCCAAAAATAATTCATCAAATGCATCTTGTAACTCATCAAAAGAATATGAATTTAATTCATTTGAGTTAGAAGATACCTTAGGCTCCTCGAGAGCCAAAACACCATCCACCTTTGGATTGGAGAGAAGGTTTGCACATGAATGATCATCATCTTTCTTTTCTCCATTCTTGTTGCCATAAAGCTTCTCAAGTTTCTCCCACAATTCTTTGGCACTTTTGCATGTGGAGATCTTTTTGGAAACTTCTTCGTTGAGGCCACAATAGAGAATGTGCATCGCCTTGGTGTTTAGCTTTGCCTTCGTGTCGTTTGCACTCCTTTGCTTTTTCTTCTTCTTTGGAGCTTCCAAATACCCATCTTCAATGATGTCCCAAACCTCATAGTCTTGAGACTTGATGAAGAGTTTCATGATATTTGCCCATTGGAAGTATGATTCTCCTTCAAAGAGTGGAGGACACGAGATAGAGCGGCCTTCTTCAAATCTTGCCATTTTCTTGAACGGTTGGACTTCGAGCAATAGATCTTTACTCCCGGATGTTAGTCCTTCGATGGAGACGAGGCTCTGATACCAATTGTTGGGTTTTTCGGTGCTCGATTCAATCAACCGTTCTTGCTTGCCAAGTGGTGGAGAGGTGAATTTTTGGGTGGAAGGGTTTAGGAAGCTAGAAAAATAAAGACACAATGATTTATAGTGGTTCGACTACTCAACAGAGTCTACATCCACTACCTTAGCTCCCCACTAAGGATTTCACAACCAATTCCACTAATTGATTTGTCCCCTTTTCTAGGTTTAGGAGGAAACCCTTTACACCGATCAAGCTTCTACCCAAAGCCTTGATCAAAACCCTCTTTTACAAAGAGATAAACAAAGCAAACTCAAACCCTCTAATAGGTATTTGTTTGCACAATTAAGCACTCACCCAAAACCTAAACACTTGAGCAAATTTAACAATGTAAGCTCACAAGTGTTGTCTAAGCAAGAAATGAACGATTTAAGCTCTAGACAAGTTTTTCACTCATAATGTTGTAACAATTGAAGCTCTTATCAATCTTGATGCTTGGAGGTCCCTTTTATACTCCAAATTGAGTTTGTAGCCGTTTATAGCCGTTGGGAATATTGCCGTTTATAGCCGTTGGGAATAGAGCCGTTTATAGCCGTTGGAATAGTGCCATTTATGGCCGTTGGAAATAATACCATTTATGGCCGTTGGGAATAGTACCATTTATGGTCGTTGGGCTATTTCAAAACACACCGTATCGATACGACTAGGCGTATCGGTACGGGTTTTGGCTACTGGAATTTTGGTAGTTTGAAAACCCTAAGGCGTATCGGTACGGTCCAATACCGTATCGGTACGGTTACTTGAAAATCATGGTTTTGACTATTTTAAATACACTTTAAAACCATTCCAAAGCCTTTAAAACCCTTAAACATATTTTCAAGTTGTTTTTGACTAAAAACATATTTTAAATTCTTTTCAATTTAGTCCAAAACATTTTTCAAATATTATATCAAAACCTTGGTTCTACAGTAACATCAAGTCGTTCCGGAACGGTCCCACCTGGTTTCGGAACATGAGCCTCCAGTGGCCAAACGTACCAGAACAACCCTACATGGTTCCGAAACAGGAACCTCCAGTGGCAAATCGTACCAAAACGACACCACCCCCGTTCCAATACGGGTGCCCCTGGAGCTCTACCGTTCCGAAACCATATAAAACGTTCTGAAATGCCTAGACACAGTTTGGCCCGAAAACATATTTTGGCATCTCCAAACGTCCCCAAACTTGCCCCGAAACATCACAAACCATGTAGCAACTTATTATACAAACAATCTAGATGAAAAACACCATAATCACAACTTCAAACATGCATACACGCAACAAAATGGATCTCATACCCAACGCTCATAAGAACACTTAGCTTCAAAAAAACACCAACAAGTCAAAATGCAAGGTAATCTACCAAAAGCCATAACAAGCTTCAACATATCATGGTATCAACATTTAAAACATACTAACAACTTAAACAAGCCAAACATAGGAGTTTGAACACCAACTCCCTAACATAAAAGTCTAGTATTCACATTGTCTAAGCATTATTACAACTAATAAAATCATACTTTGAGCTAGCAAAAACTCCAAGAACTCCTCCCTTGCCCACTTGCCTCTCGAAATCTCTAACGATCTGCATTGTTGGAAAAAGAGAGCGTAAGCTTAAAAGCTTAGTGAGTGGAGCTCTAAATCACAACAACAATGTAGTTCAAAACATGAATCTTGGATTTAAAAACAAACCCATTTAAGAAGGGGTACAATGAAATGAGAGCATAAACGAAAACATGGCTTGCACATGCACAACCATAACCGGTGGGACTACACATCACCGTACACAACAACTAGCATTTTTCCGATGGGACTACACATCACAGTACTCATCTACTGGTCACTACCGGTGGGACTACACATTACCGTATACAACGACTAACCATCACGTGAGGCTCGACATCAATTACGACAACACAACAACATTAAAAAGGGATAAAAATAATCCAAAATCAACACCACAACACACATAATCGCGAACGCCAAAAATCTACTAAACAAGGCGAGAATAGATAAACATACACTTGAGTCTAGGTTAGCCTCTAAGGCTCCACCCAAACCCCAAGAAACCTTCATTGAACATATTTAAAGCCTCAAAATAGTTTCCACTCACCGATAGAGCCCAAACAAAAGCAGAAACACCGATCTCAAGCCTCCGTAACACCCGGTATCGCGCCCGAAGTACCCGAATCAATCTCCTCTACTTCAAGACAACCCAAAACAGAATATTAGGATGCTAATACACTTGGAAAATCAGCAACAACTCAGAAATCCACTCCTTGCAACCAAACACATTGATTCGAACCCAAATTTCACCCAAAACTCCACAAATTTCGTTCTAGACAAACCATAAACTAAATCCGTCAATTTCAATCATCAAAACACATCCAATATCATCTAGAAACATCCCTCAACATCAAAGGAACCACCAGCCACGATTTCAACCCAAAACCAAGCAAAAAACTCTACCTTTTCAACCCCAAAATCCCATTTTTAGACCCATTTCGGGTTTCCTACCATTAGCCACCATTTTAGCATTTTTAAGACACCCAAGCATGATTAAAAACACCCCTAAACATGGCATCAAAAGACCCAAACGAAAATTCCTTCATTTTACTAATTTTCAAACTCAAAGCATTTTTGAAATAACTCTAAATAATGGATTTTAAGGAAAATTTAACTAATGACAACTTAAGGAAAGAAAGAAATCAAAACAATGGAATGCTTACCTTGAAAACTTGTTTGTGGGGAAAAGGGTGAGAGCAATGGAATAACAACAATGGAGGTTTTTGAGAAAAGCAAAGGGGAAAGTGTTGGAAAGAAGAAGATGATGGTAATTTGAAATAAAAACCCTTTCTTTAAAAGTTCTCAAAACCCCTTTTTTCCATTCTTCCTAAACCCCCTTTTTTGTTCATTAAAAATGTTTCATTTCAATTAAATTAACCCGAACCGGTTTAACCAAACCCAATTATCTCTCGTGTCCTAAACCCCGGGCGTTACAGGTTACAAGAAGTTTGCATGTTCTTCATCTTCTTCGTTGATCTTTTTCTTCACCAGCAACGACCTTTGGCCGTTTTGCTGGTTTTGTATATAAATAACCTTCATCTTTGGTGATGATATTTTATTTTTATGTTTTTCTTGATTTTCCTTCCTTTGCCAGTTTTATATCAAATCTGCTTTCATGGAAGTTCTTTTGTCTGCTTTTATGGCAGTTTTAGTCTGTCTTTTGATAGTATATCATTGGAGTGACGAAATTTTAACAAGTGTTTTTCAGCGAAGGAGGCCGATCTATAAATGCTTATGATTCCCTGTTGTGGTTGTGCCGATATGCCAAGAACAAGTAGCGAAAGAATTTGCTGTCTTCATAGAGCACTCTGGTTAAAGCTATAGTTTCCTGAATTTCTTTCAGAAGTTGCTTCAAGTCCTTCTGAAAGTGATATGTTTGTTCTTTAATGTCTTTCATACCCTTAGGTTTTATTGTATTTATCTTTATACATTGAATTTTCAATGTTTGGGTGTGATCCTTTGTAATCCTATCACTTTTAATATAATCCAGTTTGTTTTAAAAAAATAAATCTCGATTAAATTTTCTAAACAAGTTTAATTTTTCTGCTTAACTTATTTTTCTACGTAATTTTATTAGGATTTGCACACATCATTGTTTTTTTTCTTTTTTTATGAAAATAGGTGTGATTTCATTAAGGATATCAATCAAACACCAAAAAATAGTACGAGTTTCATTAAAAATCCCCCTAACCTAAATGGAGGAAAATAGTACTCATACTACCTTAAGAAAACATAAAGATCAAACAATTAAAATATTAACATAATCATTATAAAGCAAGTTAACCACCGATGGTGGCGGTTCCTCTCACTGCATGAGATCCATACTATTTGTACTAGCCAGCTTTGCCAAAGCATCTGCTACCTTATTCCCTTGCCGCGGAACATGTTGAATATGGACCACCCACGGTCGACTACGAAGCTCTAAAAAATAATGCTCCAAGACACGCCCTGTCAGAAAAGAAGAGTCAATTCAGAGGATCTCAACCGCTTCCAAACTATCCATCTCAATGACTACCTTTCGGTACCCTACCCCCAAGCACAAATCAATCCGAGGTAAGCACCACATAGTTCAGCCTCTAAGCTCGAGCAAAACCCAATAAACTTGTTAAAACCCAACTATCTGTAGTATCCCATAGTAAACCACCACACGCCATGTAACCATTGTCATGCCACCTCAATCCATTAGTGTTCAGTTTAATACACTCTTCAAAAGGAGGATGCCATTGTATCACCCGGTGATCACCGCCGCTGCCCATAAAGTGATCAGAATCTCCGACTCCAAAGGCTGTTTTCGATGACGTGAGCCATTCCCGAGTCTTCAACAAAATCGACCACGTCTCAACACCAGGGTCGCAAACACTAATGCATTTCGGTAAAGCCACAAGAACCAACAAAGGCCCTCAAACATAAGATCTCAATTTCTACTATCACGGCTAAATGCAACACCCTTCCTCAAATTCGCTTTAACATAGCTGTTTACACCCATATTCATAAACTCATCGAACAAAGGCCTTCAAACATAAGATCCCAAATTCCTACTATCACGGCCAAAAAGCAGCACCTTTCCTCAAATTCGCTTTGACCTAGCTCTTTACATCCATATGCATAAACTCATCGAACAAAGCAGTGTGCACCAATTCTCTCCACATAACAAAAGCGTGAGGGCACTTTTGCAATACGTGATCAATGTCTTCAATTTCGTTACCACAAATCTCACAGCTCACATCCATAAAAAAAATGCTTGCGGACTCGTTTTTGATTCATCATAATTCGACCGTGACATACCATCCACAAGAAGATTCTCATCCGTTGTGTGCCACAAAACCGCTGAATAATCTTCTACATTGTTGAGATATTTATTTTGATATAACTCAATGAAAAATGTTTTGGACTTGAACAAATATTAAAAAATTAATTCAAAGTCCATTCATCTTGAAATTATATATTTGAAAAGTTTTTGAAAATTGTTCTTGACTCAAAAAAATATTTTCAAGTATTTTAAAAGTTCCCAACGGCTAGTTTTAACGGCTAGTTTTTTTCATTCTACACTATAAATACAAGCCAATGACACTTGAAGAATGGAGAGGATGGACATCCAAGCTTAAAGATCAAAAGAGTAGAGTTTTTATTGTTTTATTTTGTAATCTCTTATTTTTTTAGTCCAATCTTAGTGAGCCAAAATGTGTAAACACCCACCTAGAGAAGTTATTAAGTTTACATTGTCAAGACCTAATTGTTGAGGGATATGTTCTAGTTGATCCTTATAAAAACTAGTGAGAGGGTTTTATCTTAGCCCGTGAAAAAATAGGGTTGTAAAGGTTTCCTCTTGAGCCTATAAAAAGGGAAGAAATTCACAATGAATTTGAGAAATCCTTAGTGTGGATGCTAAGGTGGTGGATATAGACCTTGGTTAGAAGGTCGAACCATTCTAAAATCGATCGTGTCAAATTGTCATTTCTTTTTTTATTTTTGTTTTTTCAAATTCAAAAAAAAATCTCTGCACCCTTCATCATTGCTAATTTCGGTTGAAGACATCGAGCCTATTACAAATATCCTAATTCGGGCCTTTCTCAACACCCCCGGATAATATAGGCTGATTTTACTAAGAATTTGCCGGATGTGATCCCTGCCCATAGTACCGAATCTGCTGGAAAAGTCGGTAATGGGCACTTAATTGCTGCCAGACGCAACAACACATGCGCAGGGAGCAAATGCTCGAGCACATGCCACTGCTAGTTGCCATCGGTATTCACCATATTTGCGACAGAAATTAAAAGAAGAGAGAGCAACGATCCAGGCAGCATGTGCTCTGTGGAGCTCAATATTCACAACCGAAATGCTTGTCAAGTAATGGAGAAGTTGTATTTTTGGGTGTTTGTGGTGTAGGAAAAAATTGAAAGAATTTGGACAAGGATTTAGAGTGATTCGACTTTCTAACCAAAGTCTACATCTACTACCTTAGCTTCCCACTAAGGATTTCCCAAATTCACTTTTGAATTTCTTCCCCTTTTCTAGGCTTAGGAGGCAACCTTTACACACTCAAAGCTTTCTAACCCCAAAGCTTGAGTAAACCCTCTTTTAAAAAGAGAAATAAGAGCAAACAAAAAATCTCTCACAAGGTAGATAGTTTGCACTATTAAGCAATCACTCAATCCTAAACACTTGAGCAAATATAATAATGTAAGCTCACAAGTGTTGTCTATTCAAAAAATGAGAATTTAAGCCCTAAGACAAATTTTCTTCATAATGTTGTTGACTTGTGGATCATTAGTCTTCCATAGAAGCTTGTAGGTCCCTTTTATCTTCCCAAATGAGTTTCTAGCCGTTGGTGACCATTGGGAATGAATTGAAGCCGTTGGGGATTGATTTCCATGCAAAAATTTTACTTATGGTGCATTCGGTATCGATACTCGTGTGGGCGTATCGATACGTCCCTGTTATGGACTTAGCCGTTGGAGGCTGAAAAAATCAGACTGGTTTTGATATCAGCAAGGTGATTTCGGAACCAATGGTTTCGATACCACCAACCTTGTATCGATACTGCAGAAGCTGTATCGATACAAGTTTTGCTTACTAGAAATTGTTTTTAAAAATGGTTTCGATACGGATCAAGGTGTATCGATACGGGCCTTGTAAAAATGATATTTTGGCCATTTAAAAAGCATTTTAGACAAATCCAAAACCTATGAAACCATTTCAAACATATTTTCAAGTTGTTTGGACTTTAAATAAGTTTTCAAAATATCCAAACAAGTCCAAAAACATTATTCAAATTATTATATCAAAATAAATATCCTAACATGCCCAACCAATGGCCCTAGCGCACGGATCAAACAATCGTACCAAAACTCCACACGCTCACCATTGCCCACATTCCAGACAATATTATTTTGGATATCCTCCCAAACCATGCTTAAATCTTTCCACAATCGGGAGATATTTGTACTCTTAAGCTTAACTGAAACATCATTCGTCACTTTATACTTCGCACGAAAGAAACAGACCCATAGTGCCTCTTTTTTAGTGAGCAAATTGAATGCTAGTTTCATAAAAAAGGCCTCATTTTGGTGATGTAAATATCGAAAATCAAGGCCACCACGGTTCATTGATTTACACACATCCTCCCACTTAACAATATGAACATCTGAATTGCCATCCTTTATAACCCAAATAAATCTTTGAATTAAGCACTCCAAGTCATTACAAATACGCATTGGAAGCACCGCCATTTGCATCGTATAGTTCAGAATAGCTGCTAGCACTGATTTGGCTAAGGTTATGCGGCCGACAAGAGACAAAGTCTATATGCTCCAGCCATTTAATTTCTGTTTCATAATCGCCACAAGATAACTATAAAAGGCAGATGTTACCCGACGATGTAGAAGAGGTACTCACAAGTATTTGCCCAAGCCGATCACCTTTGTAAAGCAAAAAAAATTGACTAATAGAATTACGCTGCGACACATACATATTATTGGGAAAAAATATATTAGTCTTAGTCGCATTCACCTTATGCCTAGAAGCACTGCAGAACTCATCGAGGATGCTGCGAGTAAGATTCATCTAATCATCAGAAGCCCGAGCAAACAATATTATATCGTTTGTAAAAAAAAGGTGCGAGATCCTTGGTCCCTGATTAGATGTTCGAAATGCTTCCCAAGTCCCATCGGAAACTGCTTTCTCAATAGCTTATGCTAACCACTCAAGATATAGGACAAAAATGCATGGCAAAAGATGATCCCCTGATGAATCCCCCTACGACGGAAAGAAAGCTTCAGTGACCGAACCATTCCATAGGATTTGGGATGAAACAATAGAAATACATGGCATGATTAGTAACAATAAATTTTTTGGAATACCCAATTTATACAAAGTATCATGCACAAAACCTCACTCCAAACATTCATAAGTCTTCTCAAGGTCAATTTTAATCGTAATTTGTATTTATTTTATAAGAAAATATAGGTAATTCATTTCATTAGAAATCCAAATATTATTTTATAAAACTTACATTCCTTTATTCTTATTCCACGGGTTTTCAATTTGTTTAATATATATTTCAAAATTTCATTTTGTTTTTCTTATGGGATTAATTACAACAAAGATCCTCAAATCAGAACTCATATTTTAAATTGACCAAAACTTAAGGTATTTTTATTGGATCTCGAAAAAATCAAATCATATCAACCATCTCTTTTATACCCGACCATCAGGGCCGGGGCAGAATGGGCACCCGCCCAGGGCCCATAAATTTTTTTAAAAAATCTTAATATAATATATCTTATATTTTTTGATAATAAATTAAAAAAAACTAAATAAAATGTTGGAGCCCATAAATTTATTAACCTGTTAATTGATATTTTATATTTTTATATTAACGGTAATAATGATTCTAATTTCCACGAAACACTCATTAAATATATCTTTCCGAAAATTTTAAAAAAAAATCCAACTAAATCTTTCCAAATTCCCACCACCATCAATTTACCATATTTCCAGATTTTTCATATCAATGGAGAATTTTTTAACGTCATTTTTTCTCTTTAATACTCATTAGGTGGAGAAAATTCAAGTATAATTAACCTACTTCTCTTCTCTTCTATATTTTGTAACTAATCTGAAAATTATTATTCACTTTTCAATTTCTCATATTTCTCATAAATACAAAATTACAATTGCTTATCATCAATCGTAGTGCTTGAATCCTATTGAAACTTGTTTTTAAAATTTTTGGTAAGATCATGTTTCTATTTTTTCTTATTTTTATATATTTCTAAATTATAGTTAAGATTGTTTTTTATTTTTGTTTAATAAGCTTGAATTTTTTAATATTTGGTAGTTTTTTAAGATGTGATTTAAATGCTTATTGGCCCTGTTTGACAATTAGCGGATAGCTGATAGCGGATTACATTAGCTGATAGCTGATAGCTGATTGCATTAGCTGATTTGACTAGCGGATTTGTAAAACTAAAATTGATTTTGATATAACATAAAAAGTTAAGGACCAAATTGCAAAACAAATAAATTTTTAAGAACTCTTTCAAGTTTCAAAAATTAACAAAATGTTTTTACAAAATAATGTTTGAAGATTGGATCTCAAAACATTAAGTTTCTCAAACCTCTTTCATGTTTTTCAAAGCCAAATTATGCAAAAATGGCCCTGCGTATCGATACACACAGCGTATCGATACACTTGAAACTCACTGTAATTCTGAATGAACATAGCGTATCGATACGCCTTCCATACGTATCGATACAGTGTTCATCTGGGCAACCGTACCGATACGCTTAATAAACGTATCGATACGCCTAGCATAATTATTTGAAAATTTGTTTTGACCGTTATGACGTATCGATACTCTTGGTCACAGTATCGATACTCTTTGATGCAACAAATTAATGTTTTTAACAGAGAGTTTGGACCGTATCGATACGACCCCTGTATCGATACGCTTTGATGCAACAAATCTTGGCAGAGAGTTTGGACCGTATCGATACGCCTTGTGTATCGATACACTCTGTTTTTATGCACAACGGCTAGTTGAATTTAAACTAGCGTATCGATACACCCTTGTCGTGTATCGATACGCGGTGCTGGGGAGCTGCCTTAATAGATGGAAAAATGTTCCCAACGGCTCCTTCAACAAGTCAAATGATCCAAACGGCTAGAAACTGATTCAAGGGTATAAATACAAGCTTCATTTCACCAGGAAGATCAACAACACACATTCAAGCATCATCAAAGCAAAAATCCAAATCCTAGAGCTATTCAAAGCTATATTCTTGTGCCCAACTCTTTGTATTTCATTTTGTCATATTATTGAGAGTTTTTGGGTTGCTGTAATTGTAAGTGGGTAGACAATCATCCTTTGAGAGGAAATACTTGAGTTTACCAAAAATCTTCTTTGTATTTGAGTGGATTAAGCTTGGGGTTGAAAAGCTTAATCTAGATTGTAAGGTTTCCTCCTCATCCAAGAAAAGGGGACGAATTCAAGTAGTGAATTGTTTTGGAAAATCCTTAGTGGGAGCTAAGGTAGTGGATGTAGAGTTCGGTTGTTGAACTTGAACCACTATAACCCCTTGTGTCGCTTTATTTTCCAATATTCTCTTCACAAAAATTTTAATTGCCAATTCACCCCCCTCTTGGCCATTTGCAATTGTTCGATCAACTCAACAATTGGCATCAGAGCTACACTCATTGGAAGGATTACAACCCTCTTGAGTCGATCCTTGGAAAGTTGAAAGTTTGATCAACAACAAGTCAAGCAATGGCATCCACCTCCAACTATGAATCTCAATCCACCACCAAGCCACCATTCTTCAATGGGGATAACTATCTTTATTGGAAGAATAGGATGAGGCTCTTCATTAAATCTACCGACTTTATGGTGTGGGATGTAGTTGAAGAAGGTCCATACATTCCCATGAGGAGAGATGGAGAAAGGCTTGTTCCAAAAATCAAAGCCGAAATGACCGATGATGAAAGAAGAAGGATGCAAGTGAACGACAAAGCTCTTCATGTAATATTTTGTGCACTTGGTCCGGATATCTACTCTAAGGTGTCTTCAATCGAAAATGCCAAGGAGGTTTGGGACACTCTCGAGACAACATATGAAGGGACTAGCGATGTAAAGGAGACAAAGATTGGACTACTCAATCTAAACTATGAGAACTTCAAGATGGATCCCGATGAAAGTGTTTCCCAAATGTTTGATCGATTCTCGGTCATTGTCAACGGTTTAAAGGGTTTCGGAGAAATCATTCCCGAAGACAAGCTAGTAAGAAAGTTGTTATACTCTCTTCCGGAATCATGGGATAGCAAGAGAACGGCCATAATTGAAGCCAAAGATTTGAAGACTCTTAAATTAGATGCTCTTGTTGGATCTCTACTCACACATGAGATTATGAGAAAGGGAAGAGAACAAGAGAAGAAGATAGCAGAAAAGAAGGAAGCTGAGAAAAAGAAAGTTGGAATCGCATTAAAGGCTTCACAATTAGAAAACGATTCTAGTGAGGATGAAGAAGAGGAAATGGCTATGTTGGCCAAACGATTTACTCAGTTTATGAAGTCAAATCGTGGAAGAAAATTCATGAGAAGAAGGGACTTCAAGAGTAAAAACAAAGATGAGGAAATAGACCCAATTACTTGCTATGAATGCAACAAACCGGGTCACATTCGTTCCGAATGTCCTCAATTGAAAAAGAAAAGCTTTGGGAGGAAGAACAAGCTCAAAGCACAAATTGCAACTTGGAGTGATGATGAGTCTTCCGAGGAAGAGGAAGAAGTGGCCAACCTATGTCTCATGGCCTTCGATGATGAATCAAAGGTAACCTCTAATTCATACAATTTAGATTTTTCTATTGAAGAACTTCAAGATGCTTATGATGAACTTCAAGAAGTGTATGATGAGTTAGTAGAAAAATACAAGGAGTCCATTTTGAAAAACAAGAAAATAATTTCTGATTTAAAAATTCAAAATGAGACAATTTTAAAAAATAACTCTGAATTGGAAAAGAAAGTTTTATCTTTAGTCAATTTTTCAAATGATCTTAAAACTAAAAATCTAGAACTTGAAAAACGTCTTTCCGATTTTCAAGATTATCACACAAAGGAAGTAGATAATCTTAAAACATCTTTTGATATTGGGAAAAAGAATTTTGAGAAGGAAAATCATTTTAAACCCCAATATACAAAAAGAAAATATTTTATACCTAAACAAAGAAATTTTTATAAGCAAACTAAAAGTCATAAAATTAGAAATGTTTGGGTTCCTAAAGAACTTATCATTTCTAATAACTTAAATGCTATTGCTTCTTGGATTCCCAAGGGAACCAAATTGTTAAAGGCTAACACTCATGGACCCAAGATGATTTGGGTACCAAAAACCAAGGCCTAAATTCTTTGTTTGTAGGGGGAGCATTGCTTCAAGGCTAAAGCTTCAAGCAAAAATTCTTGGTACCTTGATAGTGGATGCTCAAGACATATGACCGGTGACAAAAATAGATTTGTGGAAATAAAGCCTAAGAGTGGTGGAGTAGTAACCTTCGGCGATAACTCAAAAGGACTCATTGAAGGAATAGGCTCTATTGGTAATCACTCTTCTATCTACATTAAAGATGTTTTGTATGTCAACGGTCTTAAACATAATTTGTTGAGCATTAGTCAGTTATGTGATAAAGGTTTTAATGTTTTATTTGATAAAAGTGGTTGTAAAATTGTAAACATTAAAACAAATCAAACAATGCTCATAGGACATAGAATAGGCAATATTTACATGGTGCATTTAGATGACATCCATTCATCCCATGCATGTTTAGTTGCACATGATGAACATGACTCATGGCTATGGCATAGAAAGTTAGGACATGCAAGCATGAGTGTTCTAGAAAAATTAAATTCCCTTAATCTAGTTAGAGGTTTACCCAAACTTAATTTTTCAAATGATAAAATTTGTGATGCATGTTCAAAAGGTAAACAACATAGGAGTTCTTTTAAATCCATAAATGATGTCTCTACTAGTAGATGTTTACAATTGATTCATATGGATCTTTTTGGGCCAATTAGAACAATGAGCTTGGGTGGAAAATCATATGCATTTGTGCTTGTAGATGACTATTCTAGATATACTTGGGTTCTATTCTTAAGTACAAAAGATGAGGCTTTAGAAAAATTCATCACATTTTCTAAAATAACTCAAAATGATCTTGAACTTAAAATTTCTCATATTAGAAGTGATCATGGAAGTGAATTTCAAAATTTGGGTTTTGATGAATTTTTAAATGAAAATGGGATTAGCCATAATTTTTCTGCACCTCGCACTCCTCAACAAAATGGGGTAGTTGAGAGGAAAAATCGAACTTTAGAAGAAATGGCTAGAACCATGCTTTGCGAAAATAATTTACCTAAATATTTTTGGGCAGAAGCTACAAATACCGCTTGCTATATAATAAATCGAGTAATGATTAGGCCAATCTTAAAGAAGACATCTTATGAGATTTTAAAGTCCAAAAAGCCTAACATTAGCTATTTTCATCCTTTTGGATGTAAGTGTTTTGTTTTAAATAATGGTAAAGAAAACTTAGGTAAATTTGATGCTAAAAGTGATGAAGCCATTTTCTTAGGATATTCTTCAAACTCTAAAGCCTACCGTGTATTTAATAAAAGAACTCTAGTTGTTGAAGAGTCAATACATGTTGTTTTCGATGATAACCTCCTTTCGAGAAAGGAATCGTGTGATGATGATGATGTAGGAATCATTGATACTATTGATGGAGGACAAACATCAAAAGAGGATAAGATTCCAACTAAAGAAGAAGACTCACAAGAACCTCCTCTTGAAGGCTTAAAAGACTTAGCTCATGAAGAAAAAGAGGTATCTTACCCAAGGGAGTTAAACTATGTCAAAGATGGTGAAATCTTGGGTGATCCATCCAAAGGGGTAACCACTAGATCCTCTCTCAAATTAATGAATCATGTTGCGTTTCTTTCATGCATTGAGCCTAAAAACATTAAAGAAGCTTTAAAAGATGATTTTTGGATTTTGGCCATGCAAGAGGAATTAAACCAATTTGAGAGAAGTAAAGTTTGGACATTAGTAGAAAGGCCTAATAATCAATCTACTATAGGTACAAAATGGGTTTTTAGGAATAAATTAGATGAAAACGGTAATATAGTGAGAAACAAGGCTAGGCTTGTTGCTCAAGGCTATACTCAAGAAGAGGGAATTGATTTTGATGAGACTTATGCACCCGTAGCAAGAATGGAAGCTATTAGAATGTTACTTGCATTTGCATGTTATCATGATTTCAAGCTTTTTCAAATGGATGTAAAAAGTGCCTTTTTAAATGGTTTTATAAATGAAGAGGTATATGTTGAACAACCACCAGGTTTTGAGGATTCAAAATTTCCAAACCATGTGTTTAAACTTACAAAAGCTCTCTATGGTTTAAAACAAGCTCCAAGAGCTTGGTATGAGAGACTTTCAACTTTCTTAATTGAAAAGGGTTTTGAAAAAGGAAAGGTGGATACAACACTCTTCATAAAAAGATATAACAATGACATCTTAGTAGTTCAAATTTATGTTGATGATATTATTTTTGGTTCTACTAATGAGTGTTATTGTAAAGATTTTTCTAAGCTAATGCAAGGTGAGTTCGAGATGAGCATGATGGGGGAGCTCTCATTCTTTTTGGGACTCCAAATCAAACAAATGAGTGATGGCACCTTCATAAATCAAGCTAAATACGTAAGTGATATGCTCAAGAAGTTTGGCTTAGAGAATGCAAAACCTCAAGCCACACCTATGAGTTCTTCCATAAAGCTTGACAAAGATGAAGGCGGTAAATGTGTTGATTCTAAGCTTTATAGATCCATGATAGGTTCTTTGCTTTATCTTACCGCAAGTAGACCGGATATTATGTTTAGTGTTTGCTTGTGTGCTAGGTTTCAAGCTAGTCCTAAAGAATCACACCTAGTTGCCATTAAAAGAATTTTTAGATACCTAATAGACACACCGACCTTAGGTCTTTGGTATCCTAAGGATTCAACTTTTAGTCTTCATGCTTTTTCGGATGCGGATTATGGGGGATGTAAGATAGATAGGAAAAGTACTTCCGGTACATGTCAATTCTTAGGTAGTATGCTCGTATCTTGGTTCTCTAAGAAACAAAATAGCGTAGCCCTATCTACCACCGAAGCGGAGTATATATCCTTAGGGAGTTGTTGTGCTCAAGTCCTTTGGATGAAGCAACAACTCTTAGACTATGGTGTTAAAATGGAAACCATACCCCTTAGGTGTGACAACACTAGTGCCATTTGTCTCACTAAGAATCCCATTCAACACTCTCGAACTAAACACATAGAAATTAGACATCATTTTATTAGAGATCATGTTTCGAAAAATGATGTTGTTATAGAATTTGTTGACACCTTGAACCAATTAGCAGACATATTTACTAAACCTTTAGATAAAGAGCGCTTTTGGACACTTAGAAGAGAGTTAGGTCTAACTTGTCTCTCTTAATTTTTTTTTTTTTTTGGTCCCAAAATGACAAAAATTTGCTTGAGATTGTTTGTGATTCATGTTTATGTTAATTTTGTTCTTTTCGCTTCTACACATATTGCTAAGGGAAGTATGTATCATATTAAGTCATTAAAACTTGTTCATATAACACATACATGCATTTAGGGGCGTCTCAAATTGGATTTTTGCACATAAAAATACCAAAATTGCAGAAACAGGTAAGCGTGTATCGATACTGCATATCAGCGTATCGATACGGTGTTCAATTCTGGGATTTTTGCAGATGAATGCGTATCGATACAGAAGAGTGTATCGATACGGTAAGAGTCAAGAAAAAAAGTCAACACCTGTGCGTATCGATACGTCAACGGTATCGATACACATAAAACGACAAAGATAATATTAGGTTATAGCGTATCGATACGCATGCATAGCGTATCGATACTCGGCGGACGGAGAGCCTATTTAGGCTGTTTTAATCAAAATTCCACACCTTTTAAAATCCTCTTCTCCTCTTCAAAAACCCTAAACCGAAAACCTCTATAAAAACCCTCTAAATTCTTCAAAATTTTACACAAATCTTCAAAACTTCTTGAGGGATTTTACTTCATACATCAAGGCTATCCTTGGGCATCAATCTTGTGCACAAACACACCCTCCTTCATCCACTCTAAGAAATCAAGGTAAATTTTTTTTATTTTTCAAATTTCTTTAAATTTCGTTAATTTTCAATTATTATTTCAACTGATTTTTATATACATTATGATTAACTTACTATGGGTTTCATATTGTTCATAAAATTTTTCAAAAATAAATTTTTGGTTCGAATATATTTTATATTCGATAATTTTTTTTTAAAACTAAAATTTTTTTGTAAATATTCTTTAAAACAATTTTGTTCAAACAAATTACCTTGAATTATTAGAATCTATTGGATTAAATTGGATGTTAATTGCATACATATTCGAATCCTTTTTGATGTATTTTCAGGATTATGGCACCGAAAAAGGGGAATAAGAGACATCGCACCGCTTCCGTTTCTAATGAGGATGAGGGTAATCCTACTCCTAACCTTCCTCATATTATCCAAACTAGTTTTCCCACACCCCTAGCTAGAGAAACCTATAAGCTTTGTATGGGAATCAATCTTAGGGAAGAACGAATCGTGTCTATTCCGTTTTTAAACTCTGCAAAATTCAAATTTAAATATCTTCCTTTAATTAGGCAATGGAAATTTTTAACCTTTTTGAATATTCCTCCTATTTTATATAGGAATCTTGTCATTGTCTTCTTTTCAAATGCTTGTTGTGTCAATGATGAAGCCAATGAGCATGTTATTGCCATTGAATCCTCGGTTATGGGAACTCCTATTCTAATTGATCAAAAAGTCTTGTGCAATGTTTTTGGTTTTGAGGATGTTGGGATAGATGATGAACACTCTTTAGGTTCGGGTTACATAGGTCCAGCAAAAGTTTTAGATGCTCATGATCGTATACTTCATCTTATTATCTCTTGGTTTATTCGTCCCTCGGGTGGTAGATATTCTACCATTCGTCAAATTGATGATTTTTGGCTTTCATGCTTTAGGGAGGGTAAACGACCAAATCTTTGTCAAATTATGTTTGCCGATCTTGTGTTTTTGGTTCAAAATCGTCACACCAAACTTGTTCAATCTTTTTACTACACTACGGCATTGAGTTGTCTATTTCATTCCCTTGGTGTTGATTGCACACATGACCTTCCCGAAAACCTTGGTCAACCCATAGATGAGCATTCCCTTTCTCGCTCCGGTTTCTCTTTTGTCGGTAATGAATGGGTTCGCAACCCTCAAGCTGATCCTCCCGCTGCCCCGGTCAATGCCTCTCGCGCATCCTCTAGCCGTGCTTCTCATGACTCCTCCTCTTCCTCCATGGCAAATCTCATGACTTTCCTCAATGAAAAGTTCAATGCTATGGACGGTCGCTTCAACGCTATAGATAATCGGTTTACATCGATGGAAGAAAGACTTCAAGGCATGGACAAGAAGATAGATACCTTGAGTGCTCGCCAAGACTCAATGGATCTTTCTCTTACCGCTTTCCATGGTGCTTGGATCAACCAAAATCGAAGGAACCAACCACCTCAAGAAGATGAAGACGAGGAAGAAGATGATGAGGATGATCATGATGATGATGGTGGAGACGCATAGATTATGCATCTCATATTAGGATATTTTAGGATTTCATTGCATTTTTATTAGAACATGAATTATGCCTATTTTCTATGTTTTAGGATTTTTAAGGTTTGGATTATTATGCTTGCTATGCTTGCTTGGTTTATGAATTTGGAGCTTTATGTTTTATGATTGATATTCCTATGCTTGATTATTCTAATCCTTGTGTTTCTTTTTGATCTAACAAAAAGGGGGAGAAGGACTCATTGTGTAAAGGTCAAAAAATTTTTCAAAGAGGTCAAAATTTTTCAAAAATTCTCTATCTTTAAGTAAGGGGGAGAAACAAATTTGTTTTGAAACATTTATCTTAAAGCAAGGGGGAGAAAAGCCTTTTTCAAAGTTTTCAAAAACTTAAAAATTTATTATGGTTTTGTTATATCAAAAAGGGGGAGATTGTAAAACTAAAATTGATTTTGATATAACATAAAAAGTTAAGGACCAAATTGCAAAACAAATAAATTTTTAAGAACTCTTTCAAGTTTCAAAAATTAACAAAATGTTTTTACAAAATAATGTTTGAAGATTGGATCTCAAAACATTAAGTTTCTCAAACCTCTTTCATGTTTTTCAAAGCCAAATTATGCAAAAATGGCCCTGCGTATCGATACACACAGCGTATCGATACACTTGAAACTCACTGTAATTCTGAATGAACATAGCGTATCGATACGCCTTCCATACGTATCGATACAGTGTTCATCTGGGCAACCGTACCGATACGCTTAATAAACGTATCGATACGCCTAGCATAATTATTTGAAAATTTGTTTTGACCGTTATGACGTATCGATACTCTTGGTCACAGTATCGATACTCTTTGATGCAACAAATTAATGTTTTTAACAGAGAGTTTGGACCGTATCGATACGACCCCTGTATCGATACGCTTTGATGCAACAAATCTTGGCAGAGAGTTTGGACCGTATCGATACGCCTTGTGTATCGATACACTCTGTTTTTATGCACAACGGCTAGTTGAATTTAAACTAGCGTATCGATACACCCTTGTCGTGTATCGATACGCGGTGCTGGGGAGCTGCCTTAATAGATGGAAAAATGTTCCCAACGGCTCCTTCAACAAGTCAAATGATCCAAACGGCTAGAAACTGATTCAAGGGTATAAATACAAGCTTCATTTCACCAGGAAGATCAACAACACACATTCAAGCATCATCAAAGCAAAAATCCAAATCCTAGAGCTATTCAAAGCTATATTCTTGTGCCCAACTCTTTGTATTTCATTTTGTCATATTATTGAGAGTTTTTGGGTTGCTGTAATTGTAAGTGGGTAGACAATCATCCTTTGAGAGGAAATACTTGAGTTTACCAAAAATCTTCTTTGTATTTGAGTGGATTAAGCTTGGGGTTGAAAAGCTTAATCTAGATTGTAAGGTTTCCTCCTCATCCAAGAAAAGGGGACGAATTCAAGTAGTGAATTGTTTTGGAAAATCCTTAGTGGGAGCTAAGGTAGTGGATGTAGAGTTCGGTTGTTGAACTTGAACCACTATAACCCCTTGTGTCGCTTTATTTTCCAATATTCTCTTCACAAAAATTTTAATTGCCAATTCACCCCCCTCTTGGCCATTTGCAATTGTTCGATCAACTCAACAGGATTGTATTAGCTGATTGTATAAAAGTGTTTGGTAAAATTAACTGATAGCGAATAGCTGTTTGATTATTTAACAAGCAAAATGACATATAAGGATATGATTATATTTAATACTTGTTTGAATAATTTATCAGTTATTAATATTTTGTATCTAATAAATATTAATTAGATTTGTAAAAATTGTTTGAAAGATTTATATATTAATTTATTATTTATATAATTATTAAATTTTTTATATGCACATATAAATATGTGATAATAAAAAATAGAATTAACTTACAAATGTCACCATATAAATTACTAGCAACAACAAATAAGTCCAATATTTAATATGTTTTTATTTATATTAAAAATATTATTATTTAATTTAGGTTATTTGGAGATTTTTTGTAATTATTAAGGTAAAAGAGTCATTACAACTCTAATATCAAACCTCTAATCTCAAAAAGCTCATATTAGGAGTTTTTTCAAAATTAGCTTTTTCATCTCAATTCACTCTTTCAATCCGCTATTTACCAAACATCAATATTAGCGGATTTGACTAGTCAAACCTCTAATTGTACCTCAAACCTCTAATTTTTGCCCAAACCGTTATTTACCAAACATAGCCATTATCTTTTTCATATGTTTACATGTGCTATTGTTTTAAAGTTTAATCATTGCGGTGTTGCAGATTTAGTATATAAATATTTCGATCGAGAATCTTCCCATTTTACAGGTGCTATTGTTATAAGTATTTGTATGCTTAAATATATTTTTGATATTTTTAAGATCGTAATGAATTATTATTTGTTTAATTTAATAAATAGAAATTTTATATTACATATTTAAAAAAATTAAATTAGGAGCTCATTTTTTAAATTTCGCCCGAATCAAAAAATAGTAAGGACCGGCCCTGCCGACCATTAGTGTAAGTTTATAACGTAAAGTATATTGAAAACACAAATCAAATCGTAAACACTTTTATACCCGGTATATGTACAAATTACATATGATATATTAAGAAAAGAAATAATCATCTTAAAATTTGTTGGCATTGTCTTTTTCTTTAAGGCACTATATCAAAGTTTTGTAGGTTATAAATACATATATTTGCAATTTAATTCTCATGTTTTAATTATACTCTACGTTAGATCTGAATTGACAATAGTTTGAGGAGTCAAGCATAGCATCTTTGAAGTTTAGTACTAATTTAAAATTCGGTAATAGTTTGGGGATGTTTGGGAAAATTAACTCTCTTTTTAGTTTTGAAATTTTCCATATTAAACGCAGCGTATTGGTTCTATAAGGTACGCTTGATGAAGCTAAAACCCTAGCTTCCACATTCAAGCTTTTTGATTGATAGTTTTGACGGAGCAGGCAGAGATGAAGGTCTTTCAAATCAATGGCAACACTCTCTCGCTTTCTCTCTTCACCGACGTCACCAATTCCAAGTAATTTCTCACTTTCCATTCATTATCTCAAAGCTAAAACTCTTTATTTAATGGTTTAATGAAAGATTTATGCCTTAGTTCCGAGTTCTTGTTATTTTTGTATTGTTTTTAAATGTTGGAAAATACTCAGGTTTCGTTCATAATCGAATGCAGTCATGAGTTCTTAGGGCTATTTCAGCCAATTTGGGATTTTGGGTTTTAATTCCATATTTCCATTAGTCTGCGTAGAGCATTTGTGAACCTTTTTCACACTCCATGAAGTTCTTTATTTCTTTGAACATGCCGAATTTTATTACTATGCTAACATTGGGTGATTGATAAGGTTGTGGTTCAGTCGAACCGAGCTAAAACTGTAAGAAATTTTGAAATTCGAGGCAGGCTTGAGCTTGGTCAAGTTTCATTTTGAAATCTTAAGTTTGATTCTCGTGCTCGATTATATCTGCTCGAGTTGAGCTCAATTCTGGTGCTCAAATACATATGCCAAAGTTTGAGTTTGAATGGAAAGTTTTAATACTAATTAAAAATAATAAAAGCTCCATTAAGCTCACAAATTACTCTAGTCAAGTATTAGAATGCTCAAATTCGATTAGCTCGACAATGATTGAGCCAAGTTCAAGTTTTTTTCTTGTCAAACACGAATGAATTGCGAGTACACTGTCTTGTTTACACCCCTAATAATTAACTTTGCCCACTTCGATACAAAATGCCTCCAAGAGACAGATTCCTGATGTTTTCCCTAAATTTTCTTTGAAAGACTGTTCAAAGTCTGAGTTCCTAAATCTGGTTTGTGATCTTGCAGGGAACTCCTAGACTCTATGCAAGCTGGGACACTTGATCCTGAAGTTGCATTTCTTAATGCATCACTTGTACGATTCCTGAGTTTACATTTTTTGTTAAGTTCAAAATATTTTTCTCATATTGTTTCTCTGATCTCATGTGGAACGATGATCGAGACAGATTCCAGATGTTTTTCCTGTTCTAGCTGCGGCACATAAGACACTTATTTCCAAGTCACGCGAGTCATTGACTACACGAACACTCCATTCTGAACTTGTTTACAATTACTCAGGATCTAAGCATGTAATATTCTTGAACAATTTATGACCCTGTAGTTCATTACCTGTTTTTCAATTATTTTGAGATTTAAGTTGACAACTGAGAAAATGATGGTTATTTCCAGATCACCGAGTCCTTGAAAAGATGTGGTATTTCTGAAAATTCAAGTTATGTCCTTGCAGCTCGATTTAACGTGTCTCCTGATGAGGTGATACTCTCGCCATATGGATGTTTTGCATTGAGTTATTCTCTGTTTTTCTTTTTATCGTATCCCACCAATTCCATGTTAATGATTTATCTAGAATTCTCATAGATGAAAGCCGTGGAGAAGCTTATCAGTGGAAAAGAGATCAATCTAGACGAGTTGGAAGGAAGAGCAGACCAAGCTCAGATACAAAAGGTTTGTGACATCGATCTCTACATTTTATTGCTCTCGTCACCTGTATCCTCTGATGATCGGTTTATCGTTTTTGGGTATTCTTCAGCACTACAAAATTTCCGCTCCCGAGCTAGGCATATCCACTCTTGCAGAAGCCATAACATGCCGAATCGCTGCTCGAGATGCTTTATGAGAGTGGTCAGTTGCTGTCTCTACCTTGTTTTTCTCGAGGCAAAATGGAGCAAAAGGCAGTGTAGATGCCAATGTATTTGTTGTTAAGCTGTTCTTATTAGTTAGAATATGGAAAAGGCATGGAGAATAATACTTGGAAATTGTGGTTAATTCGATGTATTCTAAAATTCGAACTTAAGACTTATGTTATTACCACTTCATTTTTCTTCAAGTATCTACATCTAATGTTCATGTTCGATACATATTTGGATACACGTATGGTCCAACAAATACGTCTTCGTATACTTTTTTATAGGGTTAATTACCCATTCATATATGAACTATACTAAATTCTCACTTTCATACATAAAGTTTTAAAAATCTCGGTTTCATACATATGGTATTTTACTGTTAACGAGTTTGCCTACTTCTGTTGGCATGTACACAGTATGCATGTAGGAAAGTTGACGTGGTCATTTTTTAAAAAAATCACCATTTATTTAAAGGCATAATAGCCGAATTGGTCCTTTAAGGTTTATTATTTTTCAATTTTAACCTTAAAAGTTTATTATTTTTCAATTTTGACCTTAAAAGTTTAAAAATTTTAAACCTTAAACATAAATCTTAAACCCTAAATTTTAACCCTAAAGTTTAAAAAATTTAAACATTTAGCCCTAAACCTTAAATCTTAAAAATTTAAAACACTAAACCCTAGAAACCCCAACCCCTTTTCCAATTATTAACTCCGGTCACCCACCAATCGGTCGTTACAACCTCCGGCGACCATCTTTACAGCTTCCCCACTTCCATCCGACTTTGCCCAAGCCCATAACGTTTTCAGCCGCGGTCTTCATCGACCGTTTGAAACTTCTTTGGTCGTTCAAGTTCCCGTCACCACCCAGATTCGCCTCAAGCCCTATCGTTTTAACCCAGCCCCGTTCAACTGCCCTTATCGCTCGGTCCTTTTACTCAGATTTGCCTTTTCTTGCGTCGATGGAGATCGTCGAACGGTGCGTTTAAGAGCAGTTACAGAAAATGAAAGGCCATGAAGTTTCGAGTGGTCGATGGAGGCCACGGCTAAAGACATTACAGGATTGGGCGAAGTCAGACGGAAGTCGGGAGGTTATAGGGACGATCGCCGAAAGTTGTAACGGTCGGCTGGTGGGTGACTGGAGTTGGCGATTGGAAAAGAGATTAGGGTTTTCTAGTGTTTAGTGTTTTAGGCTTTAAGATTTAAGGTTTAGGGTTTAAATTTTTTAAACGTTAGGGTTTTGGTTTAGGGTTTAGGATTTTTAAACTTTTAAGGTCAAAATTGAAAATAATAAACTTTTACGGTTGAAATTGAAAAATAATAAACCTTGAAGGGCTAATTCGGCTATTATGCCTTTAAACAAATGGTGATTTTTTTTGAAAAAATGTCACGTCACCTTCCGTATATGCTACGTCAGCTTCAGTGACGAAAATAAGAAAACTCGTTATCGGCGAAATATCATATGTATGAAATTAAAAATTTTAAAACGTTATGCATGAAAGTGAGAATTTGGTATAGTTAATGTATGAATGAGATAATTAACCTTTTTTATAACATAAAAGCTGTTGTTTCTTCTTTTTGGGTAAGAGACTCTTGTTGTCCAGTAGTCATACGTGCTCCGATAATAACTAGAGTGGAGCCGGATTGGAGATATGTTACAAAGGAGGCAAAGCTGTTGTATTCTTCTTTGCGCCGGAGACTCTCGATGTCCGGTATTCATATGGGCTCCGATAACTAGACTCGAGCAGAATTGGAGATATGTTACAAGGTAGGCAAAGCTGTTAGACTGGAGCCGGATTGGAGATATGTTACAAGGGAGGCAAAGCTGTTGTATTTTGCTACTGCATACGATTTTATGTTTCTTTTCTGTGTATAGAAAAACAGTTGCAAGCTGTTAGAGGGAAATCCAAAGCTTCATATTTTGGCCGGTTCCTCTAAACGCGATCCAAACGCGTACTATTTATTAACTGCTAGTTTTTTATGTTTTGCGTTTTAAAAACGCGACGCGATGACAAAGACGTGCCTACGTAGCGTACTATCCCAAGTTTCCAACGTGTGGCGCTTTGCTTCGCTTCTAAGGTTCCGCGCCACGTTATATCAACGCTAACCGATAATATCCGGTTACCTTCTCTAAAGTCTAAAGCAAGGCATCATTAATCTTATCAAGTATATTATTTTTAATTGTTTTGTTAATTTTTAACTCAGATGAGGTCATTTATTTCGTATTGTTAATTCAGTTATAGAATCTAAAGGTAATTTAGATATTATACTAAAAATGGTATAATTATGTTAAAATTTGATAATTAATTTTTTACTTTAATTTGATACAATTTGTTTTTTTATTTTTAATGCTATTAATATGTAATATTTTTAAAATGATGAAATAAATTTTTAAGATAGGAAAATTATCAACAATAAAAAAATTGGCGCCATCTTTTCAATAGAAGTTCATTAAAAATGTTAGTATCAATTTAGTTTTACTGATAATATTATTAAAATAGAAACAAATTATATGAAACGAGATTAATTATCAAATTTCATATGGTAGAAAAATTAAAATCAGAAGTAAACCTACTAAAATTATTAGTTAAATCAATATTTCTTTTATCTTCAATTGAATTTAAATTCAAATTCTACTAAATGATTTTGCTTTTTGACCTTATTAATAAATAAAAATCAAAATACCACACAAAAAAGAAAGGAATTGTTCTTCAAAAATCAAATTCCTTGCTTTTTTGCTAAGTCCCCATTATTTTAATAGAAAAGGATTCCAATAATTCATCCACAATATAAAATAATAAAAAGCAAAAGAAAAAGTAAAAAAACAATATTAAATTAAATCATTTAAAAAAGAAAACAAGAAAAGTATGTTGTAACCGGTAATAACCGGTGACTAAAGTGGCAAACTCGGGTCTATAAATAGGGTAATCGCCTCCAACGTTTGTTTTAAATCGAAAATCGGCAAATCATAAGCTCTGAACTCCAAAAAAAAACATTAAATTTTGCAGCTTACTCCCTCAAATTATTTGCGAAATTGAATCGGATCCAAGAAATGGGCACTTCACAAAGCAGGGAAGATCGAATCACTGACTCAGAATCCGAAGAAGAGTATGAAGAAGAAGAACAGGAAGAAGAGCAATACGACGACGCTTTAAGCGATCACCAAAACTCCCAATCTTCATCTTCAACCTCTTCAGGTACTGGCAAAAGCATCGACGATATCGATGTTAAGCTCAAATCCCTAAAACTGAAATACAATTCTCCTCAACAATCGAGCCCCAATCTCAAAAACCCAGTGAAGCTTTACCTTCATATAGGCGGAAACACTCCCAAAGCCAAATGGGTAATCTCTGAAAAACTCACTTCTTATCGTTTCACTAAGAAAAACGATGATGATGATGATGATGACTCCTGTTGGTTTTTGGAAGTGGGTTCGAAAGTTAAGGCTAGGGTTTCTACCGAAATGCAATTGAAAATGTTTGGGGATAAAAAACGAATCGATTTTGTTGATAAAGCTGTTTGGGCTTTGAAGTTTTTAACCGATGAAGAGTATAGGAATTTCGTTACCCAATTTCAGAATTGTTTGTTTGAGAATGTTTATGGTATGGAATCTAGTGAAGAGAATAAGGTTAAGGTGTATGGGAAGGAGTTTATTGGGTGGATGAAGCCCGAGGCAGCTGATGATTCTATGTGGGAAGATGCAGAGGATCGTAACTTGGATTCGACTCCGGTTAAAAGGAGTCAAGAATTGATGGAGGAGTTTGAGGAAGCTGCTAATGGAGGTGTGCAGAGTTTGGCTTTGGGCGCGTTGGATAATAGTTTCTTGGTGAATGATTTAGGTGTTCAGGTTTATAGGAACTTTAACCGTGGGATTAATGCTAAAGGTGTTTGTGTTAAGTTTGATTCTGGAGGTTCGAGGATTGGGGGAAATTCATCTAATTCGACTCCGAAAAAGGCTCTGTTAATGAGGGCGGAGACGAATATGATGCTTATGAGTCCGGCGAATGAAGGGAAGCCTAATGCTACCGGGCTTAAGCAGGTTGATATTGAGACAGGGAAGATTGTTACAGAGTGGAAGTTTGAGAAAGACGGGGTTGATGTTACGATGAGAGATATCACCAATGATACAAAAGGGTCGCAATTGGATCCATCAGAGTCGACCTTTTTAGGCTTGGACGATAATAGATTGTGCCAATGGGATATGAGAGATCGAAAAGGGATGGTACAGAACATTGCCACAAGTGATTCACCTGTTTTGCATTGGACACAAGGGCATCAGTTCTCGAGAGGGACGAATTTTCAGTGCTTTGCTAGTACTGGCGATGGATCGATTGTGGTTGGATCACTTGACGGGAAGATCAGGTTGTATTCGAAGACATCAATGAGGCAGGCCAAAACCGCATTTCCTGGGCTCGGTTCGCCAATCACTCACGTAGATGTCACCTATGATGGGAAGTGGGTTCTGGGTACAACTGATACATATCTGATCCTCATTTGCACTTTGTTCACGGATAAAGATGGGAAGACGAAAACTGGGTTTGGTGGTAGAATGGGGAACAAAATTCCAGCACCCAGACTGTTGAAGTTGACTCCCCTTGATTCACATCTAGCTGGGAACAATAATAAGTTTCATGGTGGCCATTTCTCGTGGGTAAGATCGAGGCATTCCTTCATTAATTGTTTTCTATGTTACTGTTTATCACTGTTATTTGAATTTCGATGAACTTGGTTTACTGTTTCTCTATGTTTAGATTCTTGTTTGTTGTGCATAATTGCATATCATTTGATGTTTCATGAACTCGAAGTTGCCTTTGTCAACACTCGGAACGCATTGCCATATTTACATGCTTTAGAATTGCTTAGGCTAGGCCATTGTGCATGTTTCAAGTTGTGTAAAACAAATTCTCCTCCATTCTCCTGTGATTCATCAACATTGGATAGGTTAAATGACCACTTTGTGTTGCTACTTCTTGTTACTTTGATACAGCATGACATTCATTTACATTCGGATCTGAACTCGTATCTAATTCTCTGTAGGTTACCGAAAATGGTAAACAAGAGCGGCACCTAGTTGCAACTGTGGGGAAATTCAGTGTGATATGGGATTTCCAGCAAGTGAAGAACAGTGCTCACGAATGCTATCGGAATCAACAGGGTCTCAAAAGCTGTTACTGCTACAAGATCGTATTGAAGGACGAATCTATCATTGAGAGTCGATTCATGCACGACAACTTTGCTGTCAGTAACTCACCTGAAGCTCCACTGGTTGTGGCTACTCCGATGAAAGTCAGCTCGATCAGTCTCTCCGGTAGACGATGACATCTGCCCGACACAGTTCTTTCCAAATATATGAAAAAACTCAATGTCGTATACATATTTGTATCGAACGCTCTCACTCGAGTACCGAGTAACATAGGTCTTTAGGGTTTGATTTGACTGCACTCACATTACATGCTTGGCTTTTGTATTTGAATTTGTTTCTTCTTTTTTTTAAGAAAAAAATCTCAGAAACCTGTTATATGGTTCTTGTAATTGGTCAAAAAGCTTGGATTGTTGAACATGCGAGAGTTGATTGTTGGTTATTGCACTTGTAAATGATATCTCAAATGAGTTTCTTGATTGAGATTTGCTTTTGCATCTTCACTTATGTCGCATAATTATATTACTTCAGACATGAATATATGATGCAATAAACTCGAATCGGTCGGATGCATTTAGGCCTTGGCCAAAACAAATCGAGCCATCCGAAAATTTAGTTAATTGTTCATCAAACTATAACTTACCAGTTCCATCAACGGTAAACAGAAAATGGAATCATTTAACGAAATTCATAGCCTGCATGAGGTTTGCCTTGATCTGTCGGGAAATGTATCTCATCAAAGTAGTGCAGATACCGGGACTCCGATGCTCGGAGACGACACAAGGGAACTATTGTTCTAGACGAATATGACTTCGAACTTAGCACAAGGGTTGCTTTCGATGTGGTTCCTAAGATCAGCATCATCTTCGAACTTGAAAGTATATAAAGCCTGTCTCTGTGTCAACCCAAGAGGATATATTCTGTATACTTTTAGTTCATCTCCTCTAATGCTTTCGGGTCTTTCCCATTTCCAAATGGGCTCGTGTTTCCGAGACTTGAAATGCATAAGAACTGCAGCCTCCAAGGCCTCTAGAGTCAAGCTTCCGGACCTGCTCGTCAATGCTGAAAATAAGAATTTCCTCCGGTTGCATCGTTTATAGTTACGTTTAACGAAAGTCTAATTGATCCGGTATAAAAAAGGATTGATAGAAAAAACGGTTTATGACAATGTACTAATAGCTAATAGAGTACAAGAACTACCTCAAGAAAATGGAGTCCATCTCGAACCTCCCTCGCTCTCTTACATATAAATGGTACACAGTTTCCAATCCCGTCTCACACTTGCAGGGGCGTTTCTGGACGTCGGGCTTATTTTCTTCTTCCTCCCGGAAGATGGTTGCCAAGTGAATGCACAAACGGCATGATGAATGAACTGCAGCCATATCCAAAAGGGCCTTGAAAGAATCAGACGGGCCTTCGTACTTCCACCTGAATCCGCAGATACTTTGTTGTCAACAAGATTCGGCATGCAGAAACCAAAGTATAGTACTCCGATAACCAAAGAAACCTTGAAAGCAGGGGAGATGAACATAATCACCTTAATGATTGATTATAAGCATCCGGATTTTTTACAAGGTACTTCATTCTTTCTGCAACTGAGTGAATATCCTCCAATTCCTTGATATGTAAATATGAACCAGGAGAAGGAGCAAAATCTTCGATATTTGGAGCACCAACTACCACAGGTACACTTCCTACAAAATTTTAACATATCCATTAATCTGATGATAAAACTGAAACAAAATCATATTGGACATTTTGGGATCGAAACAAAACACACGAGTATGGGAATCTTCAAGGCAGCATCAATGTAATGTTCATACCTGCAACAAGGGACTGGAAAAACTTTTCTGTGACATAATCCTCCTCATTGGTGTTCTCGAAAGCCAAGCTGAACTTATAGCGTTTCAGAGTTTCGACTTTGTTCACTGCAAATTTACATGAAATTTATAACGAACCTCGGGTAAACATAAACATGGATCACCTATAGGCGAATAATAGTTTAACATAAACATGGATCACTTATATTTCACCTTTTCCATCGTGATTTCCATGGCATTTACCATAAGAGTCTATCTTGATATTCTCCTTTTCAAGCCCAACAAGAGTTCGAATACGGAAGTTGCGGGCAGCACAGTTGGAAATGAAAGCAGCTGCAAGGGCTTTTTCAGTCTTTGGAATCACTGGTGCCATGATATCATACTCGGCCCATGAAAAATATCCGACCGGGACATCCGAGGAGAGGCTAGTTGTCATTACATATTTATAACCACTCCTAAATCCAAAGGAAAAGAAAATGGAACCGTTAGTCTTACAGAGACTTCCCCCCATCAAATCCACTTTCAACTCTATCTTTATAGGACATTTATCCAATGAAACAATTGGAACATTTCGAACAGTTTAGTGTATAGCCATGTGAACAAGCCTAGATTCTCGGAAACATGTTTTTGTTGAAGCATCAGACTTGGGCTATAGTCCAACAGTTTGTACAGAGTAATTCGCAGAATCTATCATCTTCAATAGTATTAAGTTCACTTTCATAGACTAGGCAAAAAGTTGTTAAAAGGAATATCACAGGAAGAAAACAAGTACTTAACCGAGGATCGCCAGAAGTCCCAAAATCGTTTCAAATACGACCGAGTCATTATAGATTGTGCTTACCCACCGTCGTGCCTGAGCAATATCATTCTCCGGATAGTAGGTAGCCGATTCCATAGAGCGCCGCACACTAGTTGCTTTGGATATTGGACGCTTAGTAATGATAGCATCAGGTTTCTTGCTCGCATCGGATCCCATCTTACAACCCACTGCACAAGTTTTCAACTCCTACAATACCAAGAAGCGGAAGTCGGTAATACAAAAGGAGATATAACCACTTGATGCGATTAAGTCCGGAAAGCCAACTAAGAAGTTCAGCTTGTAAACAACATCAAAGCTTGGAACAATAATATGCAAAATGACAAGAATATTTAGAGCAAACTAGCAAAAAAATGTATAGGACAAACTTACACATGCATATCCATGTATATGCATATATACACATACATAAAATGTCGAGAACATTTAGAACAAACTAGCAAAAAAATATACAACTTCTAATAAACTAGGCTAGAAAAAAGTTATAGGAAATGTCTAGGATAAGCTTACACATGGATGCATACATATATACATACATACCCATGTATATGCATATATACACATACATTCATAAAATGTCGAGAACATTTGGAGCAAACTAGCAAAAAAACATACAACTTCTAATGTACTAGGCTAGAAAAAGTCATGATCTTCACTCAAAAACAATAACACAAAAACATTATATTATCTGCATTTCATGTATGATTTCTTTCAGATTATGATGAAATGAGCAAATGAAAGACAAATCACACTGAAAGAAGTTCAAACTCTTAAAAGCCAAAGGTTGAAAAAATCGAAACAAAAACCTGATGATCACCAGAAACCAAGATGGGATCCTCGCTGAAATCCCTTGAATAAACCACGGCATCTTCTCTCTCAAGCAACTCCTCACAGGTCGAGTTACGACGACCACCAAAAGCCCGAATCCCAGAATTTTGAATGGCAGCAAGCTTTAACCGACCAGAAAACTGCGATTTACGGAAAATCGCGGGCCACGAACCGAAACGACCCAGAAAACCGATCTCAGCAATGACGAGAAGGGCGACGAGCAAAGGCATCATAGTTAGCCATTTCTTCTTGTTGGAAGCTGATGTAGAATGTGATAAGCCGTCGGATATGGGCAACCCTTCATGGGTTCTTGCCCCTCTTAGATTTGGCACGATACCCATCAATAAAAAACCAGTCTTTACTCTTATATGGATTCTCTAAAGCTTAAGTTTTAAGGACTGGGATTTAATGAGAATTAAATTAGAAGATAAATATGAACACTAATGTGGTCTAAGGGAGCGTTGGGCTTCCGGTTTACGGCTTCGGCCGCCGGCTAGCCGTTGTGGCGGAGGGAGTTAGTTAGGGGTGGCGGAGGGGAGCAAATAAAAACCGAAAGACTCTCTCCGTGTCATCTCATCATCCGCGCCAATTTTACTCAATGGCAGTTGTGATATTATCAGCAACATCCTGCTTAATTAATATTTCGATAAATCATATTTTGCAAATTTTAATTAATATTATTTTAATTTATGAATTTGGTTTCAATATTTAATTAATTTAATATTTGAATATTTTTAATTAAATATTTAGATTTAATTTTAAAAATTAATTTGATATCTATTTCTCGAATTAAGTATATAAATTTAACTTTTTAATTCAAATTACTCTCTAAAGTTAAACTTTTGATTTAAACAGATGTCTAATCTTGATTTACTAATTTAAATCGATTAAAAATTATAAATAACCATTTGAATCAAAAAGTGATATTTAAATATCAATTTGAATCAAAAAGTGAAACTCAAATATGTAATTGAATGAACCTAACGAGTTGTTTTATTATAAAAACAGATGATATTTATCTTAAAGTGATACTAGTTCAATCGCTTTGTCTATGTTTATTATACCCTAATTTTTTTTTCTCTAACAACCTTACGCCGCTGCAACTTTTTTTAATTTTTTTTGTGTTAGCTGGCGATCGGCAATCACTTAGCTTTTGGTTGTCGATCGGCGGTGTTTATTATGTTCTTGTTTTTTTCTCTTTTGTTTTATTTCTAATAACAATCTCTGCCTTTATGGCACACATTTTCTTTATTTTTGTGACACGTATTTGTTCTGTTCTTGTGACTTGTTTTTTTTATTTTTTTGGTTTTATTTCATCTGTCCTTGTGGCATGATTCAGCATGCCCTAGCGGTCGATCGTTGCTCGCATAGAGTTTTTAATCAGTGCTAGTTTCTGATTATAATTTTGTCGATGGTCACGTAAAGTTAGATCCCCACTCGGTTGATAGTTGTTTGATGATGTAATCAATCTTGGATAGCGAAACATTCTGCATGATAGTTTAGATCGCTCATCCCTATTTTTCATCTGTTATGCGTTTTGATTGGTTAGAGACAAGGAGATTTAAGAAGCTTCTGAATTTTATGGTATGCTTATCTTTCATAGAAGTTTTTCATTTTTTTATTTTTATTTATAAGAAATTTGGGTAGATTAATCTCATTATTTATCTTCTTGGATGCATTGTAATTGTAATATTTTTTTATGATTACAATAAAAATTCAGTGGCCATATTTAAAAAAATATAAGTAATTGGATAAAAAAAACTTAGGTACCGAATCGCATTCTAAAATCAAGATAAAATACCTAATTATATTAAAATACTTAAATATCAAATTAAGCTTTAAAGTTAAATTTAAATAACAAAATGTATATTTTCCTTTTTGAAACATATTATTATTATTAGGCTTAAACGTCAGATAGGTGCCCAAACTATACATTTTTTTCCAGTTAGGTGCCTAACGTTTGTTTCGGGCCACTTAGGTGCTTAACGTTTCATTCCGTAACTCATTTTAAGTTTTAGCCGTGACGGACGTTAAAATTTTTCGTTAAAGACACATGGCATGTTTTTAGATTTTCTGATATTAAAAATAAAAATAAATAAATTAAATTAATTAAATCCAAACTCATCTTCTTCCCCATCAAACCATCCCTCCCCTTCTCCTGGACTCTGCAAATTCTTGACCGAGCCACTGTGTTTCCCTCAATGCAATTGCAATCGCAAGCCATTGCTTGTACTCTTCATTTCTACTTCTGTTTTATAAATTTTCTCATCTCGTTTCTTTTTTAATCATCCCCTTTGCATTTCTTATTTTAATGATTTCTGATTCTAACATTTACTTGGCGCATGATACTGTGAGTTGATGAATTTCCACTTTGCAGGTTCAGCCCAAGCCATGAAGGCGACGACAACCAGATTGTCTAGGAATGCTAATTTTTCCCCATTTCTAAGCTTCCCGATTCAATTGACGCGGCTTTGAACCTTAGGCCACGCTTTCTGAAAAAAGTTTCCTCCTTTGGTTGGAAACTCCATTCTCAGCACTCTTTCATTCACGTCAATAGTTTCGGGTAAGCAACTTTACCAATAGCTCTAGAAATATGCCGTTAAATTTGGGTGGCATTATCTTTTTTCGTAGTTGTTCAGTTCAACATATATTCAAGATTGTACCTATAGTGTAATTGAACTTCTGGGTTTTATTTTTTCTGCAGTAGAATTGAATGGTCTATTAGAAGCAGTGTGGATGACATGGGTTTGATTCTTCTTCCGGTAATGGCGGTAGACCCAGATTAATTTCCATCAGCTTTTGAGTTTGGTGGCAGTTGCCGTCTCTCATCAAAATCTGTAGAGGGAGGGAGAGGGAAGAAGAACAGGGGAAGGGGGAGGGATGGTTTGATGGGGAAGAAGATAGGTTTAAGAGATTTAATTAATTTAATTTATTTTTTTATTATTTTTAATATCAGAAAATCTAAAAACATGTCATGTGTCCTTTAACAGAAATTTTTAACGTTCGTCAAGGCTAAAACCTAAAATGAGTTACGGAATGAAACGTTAGGCACCTAAGTGGCCCGAAACAAACATTAGGCACCTAACTGGAAAAAAGGTATAATTTGGGCACCTATCTGACGTTTAAGCCTTATTATTATTATTATTATTATTATTATTATTATTATTATTCCTTCGTACTTTTATATAACCTTTAAAATAAAATCCACTTTTAAAAATTTAAATACAAAACTAATAAATTTATATGCAAAATCTTTATCACTCCGACATCATTCATGTAATTTTCTACATAAAAATAAAATATTTTCTACCAAAATGAAAGATAATATATGCATCGGAAGAGAGCATCGAATCATATGGACGTTACAAAAAAAAAAAGGAATGAACCGGAATAACCTAATCTTTTACATGTATCATCGGGCAGAAGTTAGCTTAGCATGCAAGTTAGGTATAGAGGAACTCGAAGCACAAGATCAAAAGAGGGCGAAAAGAACAGATGAATTCTTCTACCTTGAATCAAAATCACCCTGTTTTCTCCACCCACGTGTACTGCATTCTCTCCCAGCATCTTCCCGCTAACGAGCACCGGGGGAGAACTTGTCGAATTTGTCTGACCGCCAAAAATGTGTTTCATTGATATTTTCCGGTTCGTTAGTTGAAACTTAACTCTTCTTTAGAGAGTACTGCACGTCGGACTTTTTCGAGTTTGTTGTCATCTTCAAGCGTTTTGCCCCAAACACACGGATGGTCTTTTCTCTTTGGTCTTCATCAACAAAATTCTGATCTGAAACCTCTATTAAAGGCCAAATACTTTCGTTAAACAAAATATACAGCCACCATTCCTGTTTAACTCGAAAAAATATAATTTTTTCTCTCTAAAAAGGCTCATTCAAATAAACATTTACATAATAATCATAGAAGAAGAAGAAGTGCAATGAATAAGTATATAAGCATGGAATGGGGAAACTCATTACAGAAATGAATGAAGGCAATAGGAAGAAGAAAATTTGCTAGCAGATTGAGGCTAGATTTACCAGTGGTGCAGCCCCCTAAGGTCGTGTTGCTTCTCAAGTAGGTTCCACCATCGGGAACCACAGTTTCTGAGCTGCTTTCGTCTGCAGACATGAAATGATGCGACGGACTTTCCCGGATATCACTAGAATCAGCAGTGCTGTCCAACAACGGGTCATTACTCTTCTTGTAGCAGCCATTTTGTAGAGCTGAAAACTGAAAAGAGAATCCAGATGACTTATTGAAGCAAGGCAATTAATTGAGAGGTAAAACCATGATGTGAAGACGAAAAGCAGAGTAAGTCTCTAACCTGATGAGAAGAATTATGCACTTGTGCAGGCAGTTGTGGTGTTGGACATGGCTCACACATTTCCTGTCGTGGGTGACAGCCTCGCAAACTCATAGAATAATGCAACTGCTTAACAAATGATGCCTCTAAGAACTCAAGATACGAATTGTGCTTCTCGTTTGTCCAAACCATAGTTTCACCCTGCTAAAAATATATAAAATCATAGAAAAGATTAAAGCTGGTATACACAATCAAAAGAGAGCTCTATACCACCATATGTTACGGGGTTTGGGGCGGGGATTCAACCATTTGCCCAAGACTAACCAATAAAGAAAGAACTAGATCCATGGGCGGATGTATATGCAAAGTATAGGGTACAATTGACCCCATTAAAAAGTACCACTGTATGAAAATATTAGAATTTTTATAAGAAATATTAAAATTTACTCCACTTGATTTTTTAAGGTATAAGGTCAACAATACTTATTGTATTGGTATAAAAATTTCTCATATAACATATCCCACTCTGACCCCATTATATAAAAATTCTGGCTCCGCCAGTGACTAGATCACAATGGCCATAAAAAGAAAAATACATATGCACATTCTACTTCTCAAAAGGCCAAACATAGATCTCTATAATAGCATAATGATCCATAGAAATAACAGGGGGGAAAGTAACATGAAATAACTCAAGAAAAACAAATTTTACATGGGGGAGGAGTTGGGAAATTTTGCTCGTTTTGAGTCTTGAACCCGCAATCTAAGAGAAATTAAGGATGTCAACTAAGACCTTTAAACAACTGCTATAAATATTGTTGGCTCTTAATATGTATTATTAACAACAGAAAAGTTGCAAAACAAAAATTATTTGTTATAGTCTTCGTTTTTTTAGCAACAAACGTCATTTATTGCAAAAATGAAAAGGGAAAATAAATAAAATAATGATATTATTATTATTATAACGCAATCCTAAAGCCAGCCTCATTGCCTAATATGAAATAATCCCCTTTTCTCTCTATTGTTCCCTAATAACTGCAAATCAAGCCGACAGTTTTCAAAAATAAAAGAACTTAGAACAAAATTTTCAGCAGTCAAATTATCACATCAACAAAAACTACACACTAAAAATCATAGGCGAAAAACAACACAATCAAAGCTATAATTCAAAGAGGAAAAGAAGATACACTTAAAAAGGGAAAATCAATAAATTACCGGTGTTGCATTAGCAGTAGGGTCTCGTAAGCTCTCAATGGTTACACCAGAGGCAGATGAGTCCGAGTTCGTCTGAGTCAACTCATTGAAACAAGCCAAAGGATCCGAAGCCGGAGCCGGAAAATTCCGCCGGAGATTATGTCCCATTGAACTTTTTTCCCCCTATTTTGTTGTGCTTTCAAATCGGAGAATAAGAAAAACGTGAAGATTGTTTAGAATTTAAAGGGAATTTATTCCTTCGAATTAGCAGAGAAAATAGAAAGAAAATGGAGAGAAAGAGGCGGTGTTGAATTGTTGTTAGAAGCGCCAATAAAGGTCCACAAGGCGACGCTTTTACACGTGTCAATAAATCATATAAGTGCCACGTCATCATGAGCGATAATATCTTGGGCCAATGTCTATGTCAACCAGATATTTATTTTCTACATTCCTGCTTCTAGGAGAAATTATTGGAGGAAGTCGACTCACTCCATTAATAAGATTTATTTATCTTACAATAATTTTTAAATAACCGTTCAATTTTTATTTATATGTAGAAAAGAGGTGAATATTTACCTTTAAAAAATGAGATGAATGGATTTTAAGGTAAACTATAACGGAGATCACTCAATTATAGGTAAGATTACATTTGAGTCACATAATTATTAAAAGTTATATTTAGGTCACTCAATTATAGGTAGGTTACATTTGGGTCACCCAATTATTAAAGATTACATTTAAGTCACTCAATTATGGGTAGAGTTACGTTTGGGTCACCCTTCATATTTAAAAAAAGTATATAAATTTGTATATTAGATTAATTAATGATTTCAAATGAAGCATTCTAATGTTAACGAGGGTTTACAAGTGATTTGGAAGAAGAAAATGACTAAATTGATGTACTTTTTTAAATATGAAGGGTGACCTAAACGTAATCTTACCCATAATTGAGTGACCCAAATGTAACATTTAATAATTGGGTGATCCAAATGTAACATTATCTATAATTGAATGACTTAAATGTAACTTTTAATAATTAGGTGACCCAAATGTAACCTTACTTATAGTTTAGTGACATTCGTTGTAGTTTACCATAGATTTTATTGACTGGATCACGAATGACGTGATAAGTCGAGTCCAAATAACTACCCACTCTTTATTTACGCATAAGATTAGGTGTTTGCGCGCTTTCAACGACGGTATATGTGCCTATGTGGCAAGGTTTGGAACGGAGGGTCATATTAGGTCATTAGTCCTTGTACTTCGCACAATTTTTAGATCTATTCTTTACTTAGAGGTCAAAGCGAATAAGGAAATCAAACACAATTTTATAGTATAATTATCGATATTCGATTTATTAGTCGAGTATTATGAATTGTATATTATAGAGATCTATTATAGGAGAGACCATGTCATTCTAATTTATTTCATTCATAACGTCATGACTTACATAATTAGCATTACTTAAAGAATCTAACAGTTCCATCTCATTAGACCAACTAATAGTAGGTAAACCAAACTCATCATTTATTGTATAAACAAACCTAATCAAACAAGCTAAAAATTAATATTTATTTCAAATCAAATTTAGACCAGCTAAAAAATTATATTAATTTCAAATCAACTTAAACTGGTGAAAAAAAGAGAGGATCTTATAGCATAAGTTGATTTGGCATCGCTTTCATATGCCGAAACATTTTATGATTTCTTGGATAACCAATTAAATAGATTGTCAACTAGAGATCAACTAATTGATGGAGTAGTCAAGAATATACATGTTATTCTATCGTGTACGAGTTCGAGTCTCGACATTTACCTTGTGTCTTGTGAGTATAATTAGTTTTACTTAATTAAAAATAAACTGACAACTAAAAATCATTTGATCACTACACCAAAATAATTCTGTATTGGCGTTTTTTGCGGCGTTTAAACGACAAACGCTGCTAATATTTCGCATATGCCGGCGTTTTGAGAAACGAGAAACGCCGCTAATATTATGGACTTTATGGGAGCGTGAGTGTGTCCTTTGTAGTGGGGGGGGGGGGGGGGGGCAAGAAATCAAGGACCGTTTATTCTTTGAATACAATTATTCAAGGAATATATGGATGGAAGTTTTGCAGCTTGCAATATGTGAAGAGATGCTAGGAGTTGGTAGTAAGAGCTTGATTAGGTTGTTAAGTTATCGAAAGAAAAGTCTTTACTTAAAACATATATAAATTCATGAACAAAGTTAATAATAAGGATTAAATGACAAAACAAGCTTATCAATATGATTAACATAATAAATAGATAGCTTTATACATAACGGAATATTGTACAGCTTCTTTTTCTTGTTTGGATTGATTGTAGCATGTTATTGCTACACATTTATCCAAAAACAAATCTTGGAATAAAAAGGTACACTTTGGGACTTAAAATAATATTAATATAATAAACTATAGACTTTAAAAATTAACAGCGCTCGTGGCCTAATGGATAAGGCGCCTGACTTCTAATCAGGCGATTGTGGGTTCGAGTCCCACCGGGCGTGATTAAATTTTTTTATCCTTTTTCTTTATTGTGCCTTTTATATTATGGACTAATATGTAGTTCACCAGCGCTCGTGGCCTAATGGATAAGGCGCCTGACTTCTAATCAGGCGATTGTGGGTTCGAATCCCACCGGGCGTGTATAACTTTTATCTGATCCTTTTTGGAATCCCCATGTTCGTGGCTCATTGTATGACCAAAGTGAGCCAGATGCTCTGCTTAAATTGCTTAGGGATTCATCGCCTGAAGCTTCGAATGGAATTCAAATGATTTCGCAACAGAGAAATTAAGTGAGAAATTGCTTAGGGATTCATTTATGGTCTCAATCAATAAAAAGTTTTTTATTTTATTAATTATTTTTAAATTTTTTACCGAGTGAATTTAATAAAATAAATACATTTTATTGGTTGAGACTATAAATGACGTGACAAGTCGGACTTATAGTATAATTTCTCACTTTCAAGGGAAAGACATTTGCACACAACGGATAATGTTTATTTTGTTTAATTCGAATCAAATTTTGTAGAAGTCTAACATATAATGGCCCTTTCAATCCAATTTTTTTCACTTACACCGTCAGACTTCAAATCCCTAATCGAATTATTAAAACACAAAATTAACCAAGTGGCGTGAAGGTATGTGGGGAAGATAATCAGAAACATATTGAATGGTTTGATTCAGTTCTTTTCTCGAGCCAATATCCAATTTAAAAGATATTATCACATTTCTTATTATTAATTAATGATCTTAAATAGATTTTTGTGTTTTTCATACCCGTTTACAACTTATGTTCAATGTTAAATTTGAATTATATAATGAGTTAGACTAAAATTAAATTTTGTTCTGCATTCAATAAAAGTTTGTTTTCTTTTTGAAGATCAAATAAGGATCAACGCATATTTGAGTCCAGCACTCAAAACTCGAATCCAAAATCCAGAGACTAAAAAGCAGAATGGAATGTATATCAAACGAAAAAGCAGTAATCCTGGGATAATTACTATAGATTCAAGCAATAAGACTAAATTAAACATCAAATCAAAAGAGATAAATTCAAGTTCTGGAACTCATGAATGGCTTAAATCACAGAACTTATTGGAAAACCACGAAAACTCCAAAAAATTGTCAAACCCACCGTAGAATTCCTTCAACGATAACTCTTTTGGAACCTCGCCCTGGCACCTCTCCCACCGAATTTCTTCGGCTCGCACCTCCTCGGATCAGCCACCAGCAAAGTCCGATCGTACGCCACCAAAACATCCTTAATCTCCTTCTTGCTTTGCTCATCAACGTATTTCTGGTAAAATGCCACGAGCGCTTTAGCAATGCTTTGACGGATAGCGTAAATCTGAGAAGTGTGGCCTCCGCCTTTGACTCGGATCCTCATGTCGACACCGGCGAAACGGTGGCGGCCGAGGAGAAGGATTGGCTCGACGGCCTTGAACCGGAGGATTTCCGGCTCGACGAGCTCGATGGGACATCCATTGATCTTGATCAAACCACGGCCTTTCTTGCAGTAGGCTACCGCTACGGCTGTCTTCTTGCGGCCAAAACACTGTACGGACTCGAGCGGCTTCTCCGCCATTTTTTGTTTTTTGGTTTAGGGTTTTGAAGAAACGAGGCGTGCGAGATTTATATAGAAGGGTGGCTCAGGTTTTCGATAGGGTCAAGCCATGGCGATTTCAGTTAGGGGTGTTCATATCGGGAATTCGGGTACCCGAAATTTTTGGGTACCAAAACGTCGGCCCGTTATTTAGTCTATACGAATTTGGTATTCGCAATTCGAGTATTCGTAAAATTTGGGTACCCGTTAATTTGAGTACCGGATACCCTATTAATTTTTATAATATTTTTTAAAATTATAAAAAATCACATAATAAACACATAAAATTTAAAATTTCATAATACAAAAATTAATGATTCGAAGTTTCATGGTTAAAAAAACAAGAACTTAATTTATATAGTTAAAAAATTAATCATAATACAAAAATTTAAAAAAACTAAAAATTCAATGATTCGAAGTTGCATGGTTAAAAAATTAAAAAAAATAAAAATTTTATAATACAAAAATTAATGGTTTGGGTACTGTGTAGTTAAAAAATAATACCATGTAGTATGTAGTATGTACTGTGTAGTTAACTAGTTACAGTAGCTTATCCTATGAATTATGTTTGATGACAATCATATTGTATAATTTGGAGTGTGCATGTTGTTTGCAATTTATGTTCTATTTTCTCACATTAATTTAAAATACAATTATATTGCTTCAATTTTACCATTCATGTTTAATGGCAATCATATTGTGTAGTTCATCCTATGGATCGTGATTTTTTCCTTCGAATCTCATATTGGTAAATTGATATAAATATTTTTAAAACTTTTAAAATTTAAAAGTACATAATACAAGTAAAAACAATAAGAACTTAAAATAAAAATACAATTTAAAAGTAAAAAATATATATATAATAAAAGTACCGGGTCAGGTCGAGTACTCGAATATAAAAAACTTTAGGCCCGAACCCGACTCGAAAAAATCGGGTATTTTTATTTTAATACCCGGTAATTTTAAATCGGATAGACGGGTCGACGGGTTGGGTAGTTCGAGTCAAGTATTTTTTAACACCCCTAGTGATTTGTGTATTACTTATTTTTCTCATTTTTAACCATTATCTTTTTATTCACTAATTCAAATAGGGTTTTATAAAAGTTCATTATAAAAAGGGAAAACTACACCAGTGACCACCGAAGATATTGGGGATACCTATTTGAACCACCGAACTAAAAAAAAGTCAATCACACCACCAAACTTATTAAATCAACCTATTTTGACCACCGCCGTTAAAAAATTAACGGTGGCGTGACGGAACTGCCACGTGGCAGTCGATGGATATATTTAAAAATTACACATTTGGTCCCTGTTATTTACACATTTTTTCAATTTAGTCCTAATTTTCAATTAATAAAATAATAAATTATTTAATTAGATAGTGACACGTGTCAACACCTTATTGGAGGACTTTTAATTATTTAGATTTAATTTTATTAATTTATTTTCCTCCTCCAATCTGTCACCACCTATTAAGAGGAGGAAAACGAAATTGAGCATAATTGCCACCTAGGGGATTCAAACCTGGGTGGTGTAGGTGGAAATGCAATGGTTAAACCACTGCACCAAGCCCAACATTATACTTCAAAACACCCAAATTAATATTTAACTCTTATTGGTTTCTACATTTATAACCCAAAAGCTAAAACCCTAAACATTAATTTCACATATATAAATCCTAAACCCTAACCCTAAATATTTCAAATTAAACCTCAAACCCTAAAATTTCAAATTAATTTCACAATAAATATTTTAAATTAAACCCTAAACTCAAACCCTAAAAATTTCAAATTAATTCCATGTTAAATATTTCAAATTAAGCCTTAAACCCTAAACCCTAAATATTTAGGGTTTAATTTGAAATATTTAGGGTTTAAGGTTTAAGGCTTAATTTTGAAATATTTAGGGTTTAGGGTTTGTAACCCCCTCGTCCCGGTCTGGTCGGATAACCGGTTCGAGTGGGCCACACGGGAAAAACCGAAGCGAAACCCGTTAAGGTTCCCCCTCGGTTAGCAACCCTATTTTTTTTCATTAATTAATCTTGTCTAAATGCCTTATTAAGCCCTAGGTGAAACACGACAGCGGAAACACAAACACCGTAGCAACGACCAACCAAAACAGCACATTAAAACAACACATTTTCCTCTTTTAACCAGGACGTATCGATACGCCTTCAGAGGGTATCGATACGCCTTGACCAAGGTCAACACCCTATGGTCAACATAAGAATACCGTATCGATACAGCCCTTGAGCGTATCGATACGCCCTTTTCGGTCAACACCACTTGGTCAACTAGGTTGAATCGTATCGATACGCTTGGACACCGTATCGATACGCCATACACTCCACAACTCCACAGGATTACAGAGAGTTTGGACCGTATCGATACACCCCACGTATCGATACGCCCAGCCAAACTTGTGTTTTCTGAGCAAGGCCGTATCGATACGGCCCTTAGGCGTATCGATACGCCCTGCACTGTAAAACCACAAGTGTTAGCTAAACGACTTCAAACACGACTCTAGATGCAATTTTCGACTCACCTAAGCATATACAAACATGTAAGCACACATAATTAAGTCAAGGGAGTCAATCAAACATAGACTAAAACACTCATACATAGCATTCTAGTTAAGGAGCAATTCATGCAATATTGGCATGCATAAGAACACAAAGGACCTTAAAAGGGACAAGACATCATGAAAGGCTTGCACACATATACAAGGCAACCTAAACATTCTAAAACATACCATCACACATTAAGCATTCAACATAGCAACGCATCCATACAAAAGCAAGATTTTAAGGAGTCTACACATGCTCCTAGCAACCAACATCAACCACAAAGCATTACACATCCCATTGCTTAAACTATTACACGTTTAACATTGAAATCCATACTTGATGAAATCAAGCCAAAACCACACTTGGAGGCCCTCCGCTTGCCCGAGCAACCCACGAACTAAGGATCTGCAATGTTGAACAAAGAGAGCGTAAGCAATGATGCTTAGTGAGGGTAAGCTCTAAAAACAAACCTCAACATTGCAGGGTCCGAGCACGAACTAGCCAAGGTAACCACAATCATACCAAGGGTCCACAAGATAAAAATGCATGAACAACATATCACATATATGCCATAACCATGAGCTCAACACTACCATACATGTAATCACATTTAAACATTCAATCAGCTCATATATCTCAACACATTGATACACATATCAATCAACATTGGCACCTAGATATGACTCAAATACGCGGATAACCGTTGGACTCACATCCAACAACACAACCATTACCTGACGGTGAGATTACACTCATCACCGGTCTCGCGGAGGGGATTCCACTCATCCTCACGCCCCGTCGATGGGATTCCACTCATCACCGACAATATTTAAATACCATTTCCGGGCGTACCCGTACTCCTCCTTGGTGACTCAACGCCACCAAGGCCACGCGCGACTTTTGACTCATGTGTGCACACTAACATCCTAATGATCGATCATTTGTATTTAAGATTACTAGTGCCAATATTTTACTCGTTCCACATTACTCATTTCAATCATTTCCGTGCTTAGCACGCACTCACCATGAATACAATCATGAACCAACACCAAGCATGCATTAAGCAATACCAATCATGCCTCATCTCACATGCATAATACAATGTATATAAGCATTCACATCACAACACATACGAGGCACATACATTCATACATTTAAGTTCATCCAAGGGCTCTAGATCAAGCTTAGGATTAGGCTACCACCCTAATCCTAACTCTAGGTGGGTCTACCAAGCCCAACCTAGTCCATATACTCGAACCAACCAATTTAAAACCATTTAAACGATTAACCACTCACCTAAACTTCCAAGCACAAGACCAAGCAAGCGACCGTTCTTCAAATTCCCGGATTCTCTTTCAAAGCTTCACCGACGCCCAAACTCGGTTCTAATCAACCTCAAGCACAAACAAAACATTCATAATCAATATCTCATCAACGGAAACAACCCGGATCAACACTTCAAGCACTCAATACCCAAAACAAGTCCCAAAAACAGAATTTCCGAGCTGCCCTTAAAGCTCACCAATACCTTCAAATTCAAGCATCCAAATAACCATCAAACACACCCAAAACAGCCCTCATATATAACACTAACATCAGCCCTCTAAAACCAACATTGAAACACCCGAGAAACCATTTTAAAACCCTCCCAAAACCCCCTTGGTACCCAACTCCGAAAATTGATTAAAATTACTTGGAATTCACATATATCATACCATTTGACCTCTACATAACTTATCTAAACATATTAAATCAACACATTTACTTTAACAACATAAAGATTTCATTTTTAATCCCAACTCCCAAAAATTCCATTTTCTAAAACTCCCACGAAAATGAAAATAGAGAGTACTTTTAAAGAGGGGAGGATGAGGGGAAGTCAAAAACATTCTTACCTTTCGATTTGGAGCTGAAATGAAGAAGAGAGGTGATGGAATAGTAGATTGGGGAGGGGGAGCTTTACTCACGTTGGGAAGTCTGGAAGAGGAAGACAATGAATAGCAAATGGGTGGGGGTTTTTTTGTTTTGTTTTAAATTTAAAAGTCCAATGACCCATTTGCCCTTAATGAAATGGAGCATTTACAAGGGAGGTAAATTCATGGTTGAATGTGGTTTAAATCTTAAAACGTGTTTAACCCGAATTGATTTAATTTTGAAAACAACTCGAAATATTATTTAGAGTATAAAACCGAGCCCAAAATAATATTAAAATATTACTTTCACCTAACCCCTAAACCCGGGTGTTACAACTCTCCCCCACTTAAGGAATTTCGTCCCCGAAATTACCTGGTGGAAACAGATACGGAAACTGCTCAACCATATCCGCTTTCCTCTCCCACGTGGCCTCTTCCACACCTCTATGTCTCCACAACACTTTGACCAACTCTATGGTCTTGCCACGCAACACCTTGCTGTCAGAAGCAAGTATCTCAACGGGCTCTTCATTATAGGACAAATCCGGATTTAACTCTATCTCCTCAACGGGCATCACATGAGAAGGATCCGATCTATATCTCCTAAGCATAGACACATGAAAGACATCATGAATCTTCTCTAACTCAGAAGGTAACCTCAACCGATAAGCTACAGGCCCAATCCGTTCAACTATCTCATACGGACCAATGAACCTCGGACTCAACTTGCCCTTACGGCCAAATCTCATCACCTTCTTCCACGGAGATACCTTCAGAAACACTTTCTCACCCACTGAGTACTCAACCTATTTCCTCTTCAAGTCTGCATAAGACTTCTGACGATCGGAAGCTGCTTTCAAGCGGTCACATATCAACTTCACCTTTTCTGTGGTTCCCTTAAGCAAGTCTGGCATAGGTAACAATCTCTGACCTGTCTCAGCCCAACAAATCGGAGTCCTACACCGTCTACCATACAAAGCCTCATAAGGTGACATCTGAATACTAGACTGATAACTGTTGTTGTAGGCAAACTCAACCAACGGTAAGTGTTTCTCCCAAGAACCCTGAAAATCAATCACACAACAACGAAGCATGTCTTCTAGAATCTGTATCACTCGCTCTGACTGCCCATCGGACTGCGGATGATAAGACGTGCTGAAATGCAGACGACTACCCAAAGCACTATGCAAGCAATTCCAGAACCTCGAGGTGAATCTAGGATCCCTATCCGAAACTATAGACTTCGGAACTCCATGAAGTCTCACAATCTCACGAATGTACAAGTTTGCCAACTTGTCTAAGGAATCCGTAGTGTTCACTGCTAAGAAGTGAGCACACTTGGTGAACCTATCAACAATCACCCAAATGGAATTCATCTTCGAAGGAGACAAAGGCAACCCTGATACAAAATCCATGGTGATTCTCTCCCATTTCCATTCCGGAATCTTCAAAGGCTGTAGCAAACCTGAAGGAACCTGATGTTCTGCCTTCACTTTCTGACAAACCATACAACGGCTCACATATTCGGCTACATCTCTCTTCAAACCAACCCAGAAGTAATCATTCTTCAAATCTCGGTACATCTTGGTACTACCCGGATGCATAGAAAAGGGGCTCGAATGTGCTTCACTCAAAATCTGACGTCTCAGCTCAACATCTTCCGGTACAACAATTCTATCTCTAAAGCACAACAAACTCTCACCACTGAAACTATACTCAGTCGGTCTTCCTTCGGCTATGTCTTGAACATGGGGAGCTAGGCTTACATCTCGCAACTGTTTCTCTCTAATCAACTGAATCAAAGAAGGCTTCACTTGCAACTCGGTGATCAGACCACCATCATCGGACACACTCAACCTAGCAAACATAGCTCTCAACTCAACGGCCAATTTTTTACTCAAGGCATCGGCTACTACATTTGCTTTACCCGGATGGTATTCAATGGTCAAATCATAATCTTTCAACAGCTCTAGCCATCTTCTCTGTCTCAAATTCAACTCTTTCTGTGTCATCAAGTACTTCAAGCTCTTGTGATCGGTGTAAACTATACACTTCTCACCATACAAATAGTGACGCCAAATCTTCAATGCAAATACAACTACGGCTAACTCTATGTCATGAGTAGGGTAGTTATTCTCATGAATCTTCAACTGTCTAGAAGCATAAGCAACAACTCTCCTATCTTGCATCAGAACACATCCTAAGCCTACGTAGGAAGCATCACTGTAGATCACAAACTCCTTACCTGAAACGGGTTGCACTAACACTGGAGCATTCGTCAAAGCTTCTTTCAATTTCTCAAAAGCCTTCTGTCTTGCATCTGACCATTCAAACTTAACTCCCTTTTGCAACAATTTAGTCAAAGGAGCAGCTACTCTAGAGAAGCCATCAACAAACCTCCTATAGTAACCGGCTAATCCTAGGAAACTCATAATCTCAGTCACGGACTTAGGTTGTTTCCACTCAACAATAGCCTCAATCTTCGATGGATCAACTCGGATACCTTCGGCCGAAACAACATGGCCAAGAAACACAACCTCTCGAATCCAGAACTCACACTTACTAAGCTTCGCATACAACTGATTGCTCAACAATCTCTGTAAAACAAATCTCAAGTGCTCATCATGCTCTTCTTCTGTCTTCGAGTACACAAGTATATCATCAATGAAGACAACCACAAACCGGTCTAGATAGTCTCTAAAAATTCTGTTCATCATGTCCATGAATGCTGCCGATGCATTCGTGAGCCCAAATGGCATCACGAGAAACTCATAGTCCTAAAAGCTGTCTTTGGAACATCACACTCTTTCACCTTCAACTGATAGTACCCGGATCTCAAATCTATCTTCGAGAATACTGAAGCACCTCTCAACTGATCAAACAAATCATCTATACGAGGCAACGGATACTTGTTCTTCACAGTCATCTGATTCAACTGTCTATAGTCAATGCACATGCGCATGCTACCATCTTTCTTTTTCACAAACAATACTGGAGCACCCCACGGAGAACTACTAGGCCTAATGAAACCACGGTCTAATAATTCTTGCAACTGACTCTTCAATTCTTTCAACTCTTTCGGAGCCATGCGATACGGAGCTATCGAAACTGGGTTAGATCCTGAAACTGTCTCAATCACAAACTCAACATCTCTGTCAGGAGCCAAACCCGGCAACTCTTCAGGAAACACATCTGGAAAGTCACACACTGTCATGATATCTTTCGGTCTAGCTTCACTCATATCCGGATTCATAACATAAGCTAAATAGGCCCCACATCCGGAGTCCATCAACCTATGAGCCTCTAAAGCTGACACTACATTGGACAAGAACTTAATGTTCTCACCTACTACTACTACCTCGTAGTCGTCAGAAAGCTTCAAAGAAATCCTCTTTGTCTCAAAATCCACACTAGCCCGATGCTCGACCAACCAATCCATACCCAATATAATATCAAAACCGTAGAAAAGAAGTTCCATCATATCAACTGAAAACACATGACCCTGAATCTTCAGTGGACACCTCCTATACATACGTCTAACCACAACTGTCTCACCAAAAGAGCTAGTAACATGCATACCTACATCTAAGATCTCTATAGGAATATCTAACTTCTGTGCATGCTCACTCAGAATGTAGGAATGCGTAGAACCCGAATCAACCAAAGAAAGCAAAGACATGGACTGTAACTCGAAATTACCTGCTATCACATCGGTGTCGTTCCCGGCCTCTCTCTGTGCATAAACTCTCGCTGGCCCTCCCGCCTCTGGCTGCACAGCCACAACATGAGCAAGGTTCCTCTGAGCATCTCCCCTAGGTGCATCAGCCCTAGGCTGGAAGTAGCCACGACCGCGCCCACGGCCTCTCTGAGAATCGTTACCTCTCGCAGGAGCCTGAGCAATGTTCGGTGCCTGAGCTGCCTGACGTGGACAGTCCCTCCTAAAGTGGTCCCTCGAACCACAGTTCCAACAAGCATGGAAGTTACCCCAGCACTCTCCAGTGTGCTGCCTCCCACACTGTGTACACTCGGGCAAACGCCCTCCTCCTCTATGGCCCTGATGGCCTCTACCATGGTGGCCACTGCCACGTCTCTGATCAAACTGATGTCCGCCACCTCTGTGCCTCTTAGCATCTCTACCATCAAAGTTGTTGTGCCTCTTACCAGAACTAGATCCCCCAGAACGCTTGGTCAGCCCCAAGCTATGCTCAATGTCCTTGGCTCTAGCAACCAAGACATCAAAGTCAGAATAATCTGAAGCTAGGGTATACCTCTTAACTTCCTCATGAAGCCCATATCTGAAGCGATCACATCGAGCCCTCTCAGTAGGCACTAACTCTGGAGCATACTGACTCAGACGAACAAAACGAATCTCATAATCAGTCACCGAAGCATCTCCCTGAGTGAGGGCCATGAACTCTCGCTTCTTCTCATCCAAATACCTCGGTCCCAAGTACCTCTTCCGGAAAGCAAACTCAAAGAAATCCCAGTCTATCTCGGCCTCTGGAACCCCGGCAGTAATGGTGACCCACCAGGTGTAGGCATCACCCTGAAGCAATGAGATCACACAACCCAATCTACGTGCGCCCGCACAACCCATCTGAGCCAAGATACGAACTGTCTTCTCCAACCATAACTCCGACCTCTCCGGAGTAGATCCTCTAAACTCCTCGGCTCCCAAGCTACGGAGCCTCTCCAACGGTAGACTAGCATCATCACACCTAGGCTGAGCTGCAGCCTGAGCTCCCGCAACTGCGGCCTGAAATGCTCCCGCTATTGCTTGCACTAGCGGAGTCATATCAATTCTAGCTGGACCTTGGCCACCTTGAGGTCCATCTCCTCCGACTCCATCTTCACCTCCAGCTCCAGGTGGTGGAGGTGGTGGTGGTGGAGGTGGTGGTGGAGCGCCAACTCCCGCAGCCACCGGCCCTTCTAGATGAGCCTCCACTCCGATAGCCGGCTCAACAGGAGCCGCCACCCGTGGTTCCTGACGAACCACTCTCGGTCTACCTCTCGGTCTAGACATTGCTCTCACAAATATTAACTACAACCACAACAACAAAACATACAAGTTGGGTTAGCAAGGCAAGGCTTCCAAGTGTTCAAGTACGTTCCCTCACTAAAACAAAACCATTTTTCAATGTAATAGTAGCAATGGGACTCACACACACATGCTTTGAATAAAACAAGCAACATACTCGTGAAACAGGCAACCATTCTTACAAGCAAGCAAACACCGCGCATATCAAGCAAAAGCTTAAACTTACCTCACTTACCTGCCCAAGGTCTCGGTAACCTTAGGCTCTGATACCAACAAGTGTAACCCACTCGTCCCGGTCTGGTCGGATAACCGGTTCGAGTGGGCCACACGGGGAAAACCGAAGTGAAACCCGTTAAGGTTCCCCCTCGGTTAGCAACCCTATTTTTTTTCATTAATTAATCTTGTCTAAATGCCTTATTAAGCCCTAGGTGAAACACGACAACGGAAACACAAACACCGTAGCAACGGCCAACCAAAACAGCACATTAAAACAACACATTTTCCTCTTTTAACCAGGACGTATCGATACGCCTTCAGAGGGTATCGATACGCCTTGACCAAGGTCAACACCCTATGGTCAACATAAGAATACCGTATCGATACAGCCCTTGAGCGTATCGATACGCCCTTTTCGGTCAACACCACTTGGTCAACTAGGTTGAACCGTATCGATACGCTTGGACACCGTATCGATACGCCATACACTCCACAACTCCACAAGATTACAGAGAGTTTGAACCGTATCGATACACCCCACGTATCGATACGCCCAGCCAAACTTGTGTTTTCTGAGCAAGGCCGTATCGATACGGCCCTTAGGCGTATCGATACACCCTGCACTGTAAAACCAAAAGTGTTAGCTAAATGACTTCAAACACGACTCTAGATGCAATTTTCGACTCACCTAAGCATATACAAACATGTAAGCACACATAATTAAGTCAAGGGAGTCAATCAAACATAGACTAAAACACTCATACATAACATTCTAGTTAAGGAGCAATTCATGCAATATTGGCATGCATAAGAACACAAAGGACCTTAAAAGGGACAAGACATCATGAAAGGCTTGCACACATACACAAGGCAACCTAAACATTCTAAAACATACCATCACACATTAAGCATTCAACATAGCAACGCATCCATACAAAAGCAAGATTTTAAGGAGTCTACACATGCTCCTAGCAACCAACATCAACCACAAAGCATTACACATCCCATTGCTTAAACTATTACACGTTTAACATTGAAATCCATACTTGATGAAATCAAGCCAAAACCACACTTGGAGGCCCTCCGCTTGCCCGAGCAACCCACGAACTAAGGATCTGCAATGTTGAACAAAGAGAGCGTAAGCAATGATGCTTAGTGAGGGTAAGCTCTAAAAACAAACCTCAACATTGCAGGGTCCGAGCACGAACTAGCCAAGGTAACCACAATCATACCAAGGGTCCACAAGATAAAAATGCATGAACAACATATCACATATATGCCATAACCATGAGCTCAACACTACCATACATGTAATCACATTTAAACATTCAATCAGCTCATATATCTCAACACATTGATACACATATCAATCAACATTGGCACCTAGATATGACTCAAATACGCGGATAACCGTTGGACTCACATCCAACAACACAACCATTACCTGACGGTGGGATTACACTCATCACCGGTCTCGCGGAGGGGATTCCACTCATCCTCACGCCCCGTCGATGGGATTCCACTCATCACCGACAATATTTAAATACCATTTCCGGGCGTACCCGTACTCCTCCTTGGTGACTCAACGCCACCAAGGCCACGCGCGACTTTTGACTCATGTGTACACACTAACATCCTAATGATCGATCATTTGTATTTAAGTTTACTAGTGCCAATATTTTACTCGTTCCACATTACTCATTTCAATCATTTCCGTGCTTAGCACGCACTCACCATGAATACAATCATGAACCAACACCAAGCATGCATTAAGCAATACCAATCATGCCTCATCTCACATGCATAATACAATGTATATAAGCATTCACATCACAACACATACGAGGCACATACATTCATACATTTAAGTTCATCCAAGGGCTCTAGATCAAGCTTAGGATTAGGCTACCGCCCTAATCCTAACTCTAGGTGGGTCTACCAAGCCCAACCTAGTCCATATACTCGAACCAACCAATTTAAAACCATTTAAACGATTAACCACTCACCTAAACTTCCAAGCACAAGACCAAGCAAGCGACCGTTCTTCAAATTCCCGGATTCTCTTTCAAAGCTTCACCGACGCCCAAACTCGGTTCTAATCAACCTCAAGCACAAACAAAACATTCATAATCAATATCTCATCAACGGAAACAACCCGGATCAACACTTCAAGCACTCAATACCCAAAACAAGTCCCAAAAACAGAATTTCCGAGCTGCCCTTAAAGCTCACCAATACCTTCCAATTCAAGCATCCAAATAACCATCAAACACACCCAAAACAGCCCTCATATATAACACTAACATCAGCCCTCTAAAACCAACATTGAAACACCTGAGAAACCATTTTAAAACCCTCCCAAAACCCCCTTGGTACCCAACTCCGAAAATTGATTAAAATTACTTGGAATTCACATATATCATACCATTTGACCTCTACATAACTTATCTAAACATATTAAATCAACACATTTACTTTAACAACATAAAGCTTTCATTTTTAATCCCAACTCCCAAAAATTCCATTTTCTAAAACTCCCACGAAAATGAAAATAGAGAGTACTTTTAAAGAGGGGGGGATGAGGGGAAGTCAAAAACATTCTTACCTTTCGATTTGGAGCTGAAATGAAGAAGAGAGGTGATGGAATAGTAGATTGGGGAGGGGGAGCTTTACTCACGTTGGGAAGTCTGGAAGAGGAAGACAATGAATAGCAAATGGGTTGGGGTTTTTTTGTTTTGTTTTAAATTTAAAAGTCCAATGACCCATTTGCCCTTAATGAAATGGAGCATTTACAAGGGAGGTAAATTCGTGGTTGAATGTGGTTTAAATCTTAAAACGTGTTTAACCCGAATTGATTTAATTTTGAAAACAACTTGAAATATTATTTAGAGTATAAAACCGAGCCCAAAATAATATTAAAATATTACTTTCACCTAACCCCTAAACCCGGGTGTTACAGGGTTTAAGGCTTAATTTGAAATATTTAACATGGAATTAATTTGAAATTTTTAGGGTTTGAGTTTAGGGTTTAATTTAAAATATTTATTGTGAAATTAATTTAAAATTTTAGGGTTTGAGGTTTAATTTGAAATATTTAGGGTTAGGGTTTAGGATTTATATATGTGAAATTAATGTTTAGGGTTTTAGCTTTTGGGTTATAAATGTAGAAACCAATAAGAGTTAAATATTAAGTTGGGTGTTTTGAAGTATAATGTTGGGCTTGGTGCAGTGGTTTAACCATCGCATTTCCACCTACACCACCCAGGTTCGAATCCCTTGGGTGGCAATTATGCTCAATTTCGTTTTCCTCCTCTAAATAGGCGGTGACACGTGTCACCACCTGATTGGAGGAGGAAAATAAATTAATAAAATTAAATCTAAATAATTAAAAGTCCTCCAATAAGGTGTTGACACGTGTCACTATCTAATTAAATAATTTATTATTTTATTAATTGAAAATTAGGACTAAATTGAAAAAATGTGTAAATAACAGGGACCAAATGTGTAATTTTTAAATATATCCATCAACTGCCACGTGGCAGTTCCGTCATCCCACCGTTAATTTTTTAACGGCGGTGGTCAAAATAGGTTGATTTAATAAGTTTGGTGGTGTGATTGACGTTTTTTTTAGTTCGGTGGTTCAAATAGGTATCCACAATATCTTCGGTGGTCACTGGTGTAGTTTTCCCTTATAAAAAGGCTTTCTCAACTTAGTATTTTTATTTACAACGTCAAGATTCAAATTTTTAATCTTATTTAAAAGATTCAGTATCTTATCGTACTAGACCAAATGATTGTTGGTTATTTTCTATATTTTCTAATAACAAATGAATAACAATACCAAAACAATACGAGTAAAAAATGACAAATAATCTAAATATAAAATAATTTAATTATTAAGTTTTAATGATGTAAATACAAAACCCCAAATTTGAATCGTTTTAAATTTGAAATGAATTAAATTTAATATTTATCTAAGTTGCAAATACAGACTTAATCAAATAGAAAATAATTCTTTTAAGGAATAAATGAGTAAAAACTCTTATCTTTTATATATAAATAATGATTTTTTAGCTAAAGTATGAAAATTATTAACGTCAAGTATGAAAATTAAATATTCGGCCACAAATTAAGATGAAGACGTTTTTATCCTTTTATCTAAGTTTCATGATTAAATATTTTTATTTCTTTCAATTTTTATTTTTGAAGTTGTAAAGCGTTTCGTTGTTAATTTTTGTTAGTAATTTTGAAGTTATCTAATCTCTTTCAGCTTGATGAACCGGAAAATTTTTCAACCAAAAAGTAAAATAATCAATTCAATAGAAAACATGAAGGCAATGGAACTGCATAATCAGTAACAAAAGCAATAAATTATCAACGTCAAAACAATGATATTGAAGTTCTAAAAAAACTCGAAAAAAATATTGAACCAAAACTGCATATCTGACTAAAGATGCAACTCGATAAAAAAGCAACGCTACGATAGTGTTTACTCGAAGACTATAGTATCGAACTCGAGGGACAAGGTTATCAATTTATGACAACGAAGCCAGCTGATCAGCCGCACCACCACTCTGCTGCTGCTGAGCAACAGTCCGGAGAACCTCCATCGCTTCTGCAACCTTGGCTTTCAGAGCTTCTGGTGACTCGAGCAAGTGCAAAACCTCGGTCTGGTCCATCTCGAGAAGCATCCCGGTTACTTTAGCTGCTGCTTCGGACTCCAGTTGTTCAACAAGTGGGTAGAGATTCTCCCCCAGCATCTACACATTCACCCAATGTAAAACTTTCGGTTAACTAGAATAATTCGAGCTAAGCATTTTCGGAAGCTTACACGGAAACATTTTAAAGAATTACATAAATAAACAACACAGCATAGATTTTTTAACCTGTCTTGCCGAACATTTGTATAAGATTGCAATTAACTGTTAATAAGAAAGTTTGTGCCTCAATAAGGAAAATCTATCTCCTCAACATAAATTTGTGTAATTAACCCTTCTAACATTGATCAAAAGGCCTCGTATTATGATACAAGTATAACTAAACTCGGACAGCAGAAGTATACAAAACATAGAAGTAATAAATAAATAAAACAAAGCAGTGCATACTGTTCTTTGATGTTCTGGAGTAGCATTTGCAAGAGCTGAGGCCAGGGCTCCTATAGGAATCGGCTGAGAATGTGACGTATCCCGCATTGGCATGCCACCCATATCATACGGAACAGAAAGCATGCCTCCAGCAACATTAGGCATGGAACCATCGGGTAGACCACGCCCCTGCGGATAGCGATAAACCCGTCCTCGGGGTAACATCTGTCATTTAAGTGAACTATCGGATTAAGTATCAACAAATATGAACATATGCATCAAAGATATTACAAAATCCAAGGAGCTATGAGATAAACCTGCTGCTGCATTAATGGAACTGGTTGATGATTTTGCTGAACGGCCCCACCCCTTCTGCCATTAGGACGCTGACCTTGCTGAGCCATCGGTACAAAGTAATTAGGCATCGGAGCCCCACCAGGCCTCATACCTGGAACAAGCTGCTGCTGATATCCAAATCCGGGCTGGCAGAAGAAAATCCACAAACATCATAAATTTCTAAACCAGATGTACAAAATAATATTACGTGCACAAATTCAACAAGTTAACATATACCTCATATGACTAACAATGCAAAGAATTAAAACGCAGAATAAATAGTTACCTGTGGAGGAAAAATAGTTGGAGGTCCTTGACCGTAGAATATTTGCTGTCCTAGACCTGGACCACTAGGCGAGTACATTGGCATACGTGGTGCAACTGAAGGTCCCATTGCAAGCGATCGCATTTGAGAAAATTGAGCCTGTAAAAGGGGTAGCACATGCTTTATAAAGAATCAAAACCATCCTTTTGCCTCAATACAGCATGGCCAAGGCTCAAAAAAATAATGAGAGAACACACCTGCAACCTGGCTCGCCTTTCCTCCTTCCTTTGAGCTATTGCAACATAGAGAGGTTTGCTTATAACCATTTTGCCATTCATATCTGCGAGCTGTCATACAAATGGAAACCATTAGCATATGTTACTCAAACCCGAGTATCAATGTCGGATATGGGACAACATGACTTACAGCTTGAGATGCTTCTTCTGGTGTTGAAAATGCAACAAACCCGGATCCTTTACTTATTCCACTAGGGTCTCGCATTACCTGTTACAATTAATATTAGGCTTCAGTCAACTGATTACCATCACCAATCAAAACTTAACTATACTAAGAAACATGCTAACCAACCTTGCAAGATGTTATGCTACCATATGGGGTGAATAACTCTTTAAGTTTTTCGTCAGTTATGCTATCGTCCAAATTCTTAATATACAAGTTTGATCCTTGAAATTTATCTGCTGCCTCTCTCATCGTTCGCTCAAATTGAAGCTTCAGCTCAGCCTCCCTTTCAGATTTTTTTTGAGCTTTCCCGACATACCACTCCTTATCATCGAATTTCTTTCCATTGAGGGACTCAACCGCTCTAGCAGCGTCATCGGAGTTCTCAAAGTTAATAAATCCAAAGCCCTTGGATTTTCCATCAGATCCCCTCATCACCACAGCACTAGTGATTGTACCAAATTCAGCAAAAAATTTCTTCAAATCCTCATCATTTAATGATTCCGAGAGATTCTTTACATAGACATTGTTAAATTTTGTCTTCGTAGTAGAAGTGTCTCTTTCTTGCTTGCGAACAAAGGGGCCAACATAGACTTGTTTATCATTCAATAGCATACCATTCAAATTCTCAATTGCTTTTCGGGCAGACTCCTCATTGTCAAATTGCACAAAGCCATATCCTTTTGACTGGCCAGAAGAATCGGTGGCTATCTTGCAAGAAAGAATGTTTCCAAATGTATAAAATGTATCATGCAAAGCTTTTTGATCAATTCCCTTATCTAAATTCTGCAGATTCAACAAGCACGGATAAGTAACATTAGAAAAAACTATGAGATTTGTGAAGCAAAGATTTTTAAAACAAAGCTGAATATGTAAACCACATGATACTCAAACTATGTTACCTTAATAAATATATTCCCGGCTCCACTTTTACGGAGACTAGGGTCACGGTTCGAAAACATAATCCGGATAGGCTTTCCATTCAGAGGAGTAAAGTTCAGATGCTCCAATGCCCTTGCAGCTGTATGTAATCAAAACAGGTCATGCAGGATAAATAGCAAACATATTAAATCTTCACTATTTACACATAATGTAGGTATTCCATTATCACAATTCATATAACAAACAAAATCCAAATCCAAAATTTCAATTTCATGTTTCCAAACATATCATCATACTTTTCTCCTAAACAACAGAGAATACATGGGAAGAACAAACTTTTAACAACATATTAAAAAATTACATCTTCACAGGTAACAAAATACTTTAAATGGTAAAATATACGTATAAAAAAATTATTTCAAATTCATAAAGTGAAAGGGACCTTAAAACTATGTCTATATACTACTCCTGATTCATCATCTATTTAAAATTGAACCAAAATTAATAACATTGTTTTCTTATTTTCCTTACTAATTTAATCCAAAAAATGCAAAATAAGGCTAAAACTTTAATCCATTAAGCGATTATATTGATAAAATATTCAAATTTTGATCAAGGCAAATAAACACAAAAACATTGCAAGAAAAAGTATTTAGGACTGGGAAAACTGAAAAATCACCATCTTGAGGATTGCCAAAGTTGACATAACCATAGCCAAGGGACCTTCGGGTCGACATATCTTTACAAACCCGAACCGTAAGGATTGGACCCATCTGAGAAAAATACTCAAAGAGCTGAGTTTCGGTCACACTCAAATCCAAATCCCCAACATAAAGCGACGTCGTCTCCATGTATTGATGGTTATTCCGTGCTCCAGTTCCATTGTTAAGACTCCCATTCTGCGTTTGAACTTGAACATGCGCCATCTCTCTAAAACAAACCGCTAAAACCCCGAGTGCTTTGATAAACCTTCCTAAAGAAGATTTTGTGTGTGTGTGTGTGCGTTATGCAGGAAAAATAAAACAGATGTTTGCCTCCGCCTAAAGAGGACGATACGGCGGCGCGGGGAGAAAATCAAGATGAGAAGAGGTTTTGGGGGAGGAACGGCAGAAACCGCGAACAAACTGAAGAGTTAAATAAGTACGAGTAAATCAATTCTTATAAGGTTTGTTTTTCAGTACGATAGATACTAGGATTAGATCTCCGCCGTTGGATTTGGTTTCGGAGAGCGTCCTTGTGAGGCCCGCAACTGACGTGGTAAACATAATATCTTTATTCAAAAATTAGCCCCTAAATTATTATTTTTTACATTTTAACCCAAAAGCGGAAGAGAAAACATGCATAGCCAAGCGGAAGTTAGGATAAAGTTTAACTAATTTTAATTCAATTAGGATAACTATAAATTAAAGTATTCAAATTTAATAATTATTTAAAATTTTACATTTTAACCTAATTAGGAAAATTATAAACTAAAATATTAAATTAAAAAACTATTCGAATGGAATTATCTAATTATAAACCAATTAAAACTTATAATTATCATATTGAACGAATAAGGATGATGTTTTAAGATTACAAACTTAAAATTAGTATCATTTAAAGTTTTATTTTATCATAAATTTGACTAATTTAATTCAATTAGGATAACTAAAAATTGAAGTATTCAGATATAATAATTATTTAAAATTAGGATAATTATAAACTAAAATATTGAAATTTAAAAACTATTAAACTAACTATTCGAATTGAATTATCTAATTATAAAACAATTCAAAATTATAATTATCATATTGTACGAATAAGAATGAAGTTTTAAGATTATAAATTTAAAATTATCATTTAGTAGTTTAAATTTATAATATACTTTATTTTTTTCAATTAAATATACTTTATTTTTTTGAATAGCCATATAATTTAATTTAATGATTACTATTTTTAATTGTATTTATTTCGTGATTTTTTAATAGTTTAAGGTAATTATAAGTTATATTAACTTTTAGTATTTTGATCTAATTTTTTATCCAAAAAATTCAAAAATACAAAATAGTATATATTCACACGTTACAAACAAATTTGTTCCACAAAACTATTCTAACTTTAGTCTATTATATGAACATCATCAAGAACGAAGTGACTATAAGGTGGTGGGAGGGGCACTTTCCCCCAAACTTAATAGGTTAATTGTATTTTAGGTCTTAATGATTTTAAAACTATTGCAATTAAGTCATTATGTCTTTCAAAATTGTATGATTTATTATTTTTTAAGACTCTATCATTTAAAAATCATAAAATTAAATCTTGACCCCTTATTTTTCTAGTTCAATTGCTTTTCAAGACTTTACAAATTTAAAATTTGTAAAATTAAACTTAAACTTCTTTAATTTTTATCGTTTAATTACTTTTTAAGATCTATCCATTTCAAAGTTAATTAGTTTATCTCTCGTAGTTCAATCATTACTTTATCTATCAACATCATCCTCTTTTACATTGAAACCATTCGTTGAATTTTTATATAATAAATTATTACTTAATAATATGATTGATATATTAATATCACACGTATAAATTATTGTTTTCACCCAACCTTGGAAACAATATTTTTAGTAGAAGTTGATTTATTCCAAACACATTACAATTTTCTGCTAGGAAAATATCAGATAAAAGATCAGCGCAAAAGAAAATATACACAATCAAATAGTAACATCTAAGAAGTAAGAACCATGCAAATCAATCACCAGTCGGTAATATTTTACAACCGATGAGGCTTAAGAGCATTGTAAGTTCTTGCAGATGGTGAAGAAGAAGCAGTCGATTCTTCATCAGATTCCTCAGTCGATTTCCAGTCAAGATCCCCATGTTTTCCCTTCATGCAAGGAACCAATTTGTATGATTCTTTTCTCTCGCAGTTCCATTTTCTCGAGAAAAACTCAGAGCAATCGCCTTTCGATCTTTGCTGCGGCAAGTCCAGAATGCAGTTATTTCTAACGTCGAGTTTCTTCTTCATTATCAAATCCCGGCAAACCGGCCCGACTTGGGTGAAATAATTGTTCGAAAGAGACAGATTCTCGAGCTTCGTAAGCTGGCAAACGATTTCCGGGACTTCGCCGTAGAATTCATTGTTGGCTAAGTTGAGTAGCTCGATCTTTTTCAAGCACCCGAACGAGTACGGGATAGGCCCGGTGAGCTTGTTCGTACCGACGTCGAACACGGTGGCTTGACTCAGGTTGCCGATCTCGTACGGCAAGCAGCCGGAGAACTGGTTGTTGAGAAACAGCACTTCCAAGAGTTTTGGAGCTCGGCCGATGCTCTTGGGGATCGGACCGGTGAAGAAGTTGTTCGCGAAGGTTAGGTATAACACCGGCGAGTCTCCGACGTTATCCGGAAGCGGTTGTTGGAATTTGTTGTTGTTGATGAAGAGGACGTCGAGGTCTAAGTTGAACACCGATGACGGAACCGGCCCTTTGAAGTTGTTGAACCTTATGTCGAGGAACGTTAAGTTCTTGGCGGCGAGTACTTCCATGGGGAAATCACTTTCTAGCTTGTTGTTGCTAAGGTCGAGTTCATATAAGTAGTTGATTTTAGAGATTCCGATGACCGGGAGTTTGCCGGTGAAGCTGTTGGAATTGGCGTGGTAGATGGCTAAATCTTCGAGCCTGTCGATGAAATTGTTGAGCGGGAGGGAGCCGTTGAGGCCGACAAATTTGCCGCCGTTGAAGTCGACGGCAGCCACCGCATTTTTCTTAACGTCGGGACGGATTTCACATTTGAAGCCGTAGTACTTGCAGACGTTGGGTCCGTTCCACGTTTCCGTGAATTTCTTGCTGTTAGAGTCGATGAAGATTAGCTTCTTGAAATCTTGGATTACTCGGTAAGCTTTTGCAATCCGTTCGTTCTCGAAGCACATGTTGTTATACCGATAACCACATCCACGCGGCGACGGTGGACGTGGACGTGGACGTGGACGTGGATGTGGATGTGGATGTCGATGCGGATGCGGATGCGGATTCAAATTTGGAGGTTTTGGAGGCGAAGGCGGTTTTGGAGGAGGTAATGGGGGTGTACACGGAGGAGGTGGAGGCGGAGGACAATCCTCATTGTCAGGAGGTGACGGTGCCGGCGCTATGCCTCCGCCGCCGCCTCCGATAATGATCTCTAACGTTTCCCTGTTCGTCCCAATCAAAGGATGATCATCAACATGATGACTAGCCACCTCATGGGACAAACATGGATTGAAAATGGCAACCAATAATAGAATTGAAATCGAGAAAGAAAGATTATTACACATCTTGTCTCTCATGTTTTTTCTCGGACAAGATTTCTTGAGAAAGTGAAAATGCCTGAAGGGCTACGGCAGATATATATATATAAATGTGGGGGAAACCCATAATAGAGGGAAGTGAAGCCTTCAGTACATTGTACGAGCCACGAGGGGTTGCTGTCCCATTTCTCGTCTGAAAATTACATTTTTGGTTTGTTACTCGATTCCTTGCATAATTACTTTTTATAGCATGCCTTGATCGGTCATATTACACTTTGTAAACTTGCACAACATTTGATGAACGATACTTTACAAACTTCTCTTTCTATAAGAAAAACTCTTAACACGATTCGACATTATCCGACCGAGCAAGTAGCCGTAAGGGCCACACCATTATCTCAGTATTGCTTTATAAAAAGGTATTAAAAGCACATGGCTTTGATAGAAAAATAATGTCCACCCAGTTAAGACAACTTAAGAACACCCTTTTTCTCAATTTGATACATCAAATTAGATAGTTCCAAAGTTGCATAAAACCAAAATGGGGACAAAACGAGGCAATGTCGTTATGCATGCAATGGTGGCCAGTTAGACAAAAGTTCACATGCAGAACAAGCCCCAGAAATCAAGTCAATAATGCAGCAAGCAAGCAACATACTTTTAGATTTTTTAGAGCCATTGCCACAGCGTGTTGAAACGTAAGCTTATCTCTTTTAATGGTGGGCAACTGCTGGGCCTAGGTTTCTTTTATTTCCCTTGTCGGTCTATGGCCATGTGCATATTTCGCACTTTTTTTTAATATAATCACAGTTATTCAATTTATTCAGGAATTAATATCGACTAAGTTCTGAAAATTTTATATGATCGTTTTAAACTAATTTATTTATTTACAACATCACAATACAAACGATAGATACAAAAAAAAATTATATTCAATATACTGGCGGCAATCGCCTTATTTTTAGAGTTTAAGGATTTAATTTAAGGGGTAAAGTTTAAAGGTTTTGATGCAGGGGTTTAGAATTTAGGGATGATGTTAAGGATTTATGGTTTAGAGTTAGAGTTTAAGACATAGAGGTTAGGGTTTAATTTGTAAGATAATATGGTGATGGTTTAGATTTTAGCCTATAAACCCTAAAATTTAACCCTAAATCCTAAAATTTAACAATCATCCCTAAATTCTAAACTCCTACACATAAACCCCTAAATCCTACATCTTAAGCTAAGTCCCTAAACCCTAAAACTAAGGTGATTGTGAAAAAATTTAATTCCCACAGTAGTTTATGGAATAATTATCCTAAAAATAGTTTAACTATAAAATTATTTTTTTGGTAAATAATAATGAAAATATTCGATTATAAGGTAGTATATGTTCAAATTTTTTAACTTATTAACAAATGACAATGCCGCGCATACTCTCCAAATAAAATTATTCAAATTCGAGTCTTTAAAGAAAACAACATTTCTTTTTACCACCGAAGTCCCTCAATAGGTTTCAATAAAATTATTCTTATCTATATTATGATATATAAATTCGGTTAACAAATGTTTGCAAAGTTCTAAAAGTGGAAATGGACTGCACCAAACTCCAAGCTTTTCCCTGTACCCGGCAGAGCAGGAAATTGACGTACTAATTATTGAGACTTTGACATGTCATAAGCTAAAATTTGTGATTTTTGAGCCATAAAAAATTACAACTTAACTTTCACTTTGTTTCGCAATCCACGCGCCCCCAAATCTCTCCTCTCATGTCGAAACCTAGAGCCTCAGACGGCAGCTTTGATTCATCGGTGTTAGCATTATTTTCGAGTGGCGTCTTGACCGTGAGGTTTATTCCCCGGCGGAGGTCACCGAGTGCTGGTTTCACGACGGACGACGGCGTCTGGAGGGTTGCTCCAAGGATTTTCGGACGGTTGAGTTTGCTGGTGGGTGTCGTCGGGGAGAACGCTTTTTCTCCTTCTATCGCTTCTTCGTCCTCTCTGGTTCGCTTGCCTTGAATCGTCTCTGTTGTTAGAACTGAAAGTAGTGTCTGTGGCGACCCGTCGAAAACCCAAGTTGCAGAAGTTGACCGTGAGCTGCCTGAGTGCTGAGTCTGGAATTCGTCGTTGAACAAGCCACTGCCGGCGAGATGCTCAAGTTCTAAACAGGTTTTGTTAATCTTTTAACTCGCCCGTAAACTGCTTTTCACCCCGTTTTCTGGTGGTAATCCCCCTTTCTTCCCCGTACTTGCCCCGATTCCTGGTGGACTTGCCCCGTTCTGTGGAACTGTTGACTTTTTTTAGTTTTAGTCGGTGTTCTGTGGATTGCATGATTTATTACTTTGTTTTGAAATGTGCCACAAGTTCCTTTGATTTGGTTGCTCTGATTTTATGCTCCCGTGATTGAATCCCACCCCTTTTTTATCCTATTCGATCGGCTGGCAAGAGAGTTTTCTCTAAAGAGTCAAGAACCATAGCGTTGCGGACCAACACCAACTAGCTCTCATGGTTGTCAGGGTCCTTGTTCTCTCATTACGATCAAAGTTGGTGCTTCTACCAGAGACTTTTCCACCTCTGCAAATCGGTCTTTTCCCTCGGTTACTGGCTTGCATAAAAAAGCTGAGAAGGGCTGAGCCGGATAAGGATGAAGATAATATGTCGATAATGGCATGGAACGTTCGAGGTCTGGGGAATAAAAAGACAGTCAGGGCTCTCCACAATTCGGTTTTCAAAGTTAAACCGTCTATTATTTTCCTCAGTGAAACGAAACAGAAAAAGAGGTATCTGGAAAAGATTAAAATGAAAATGAAAATGGAGCACTCTTTCTATGTGGAACCACAAGGGTTAGCGGGCGGCCTAGCTCTCTAGTGGACAGGGGAAGCAAATATTACCATCCTGAGATATGACAAAAATTACATTGATACGAAGATTGTTCTCCAAGAAGGTGATGCGTGGTTTAGCACTTTCATATATGGCCCTCCGAATAGAGAAGAACGACAAGCCTTCTGGGAGGGACTATCTGAGTTCAGAGATTCCATCCAGGACAAATGGTTGATAATGGGAGACTCCAACACAGTGTTCCGACAAGAGGAGAAGGAAGGAGGGAACCCAGTTAATCCAACGGAGGCAAAATGGTTCGAAGATTTTGTTGACGCCTCATGTCTTGTTGAAATACCTATCAAGGGAGGTAATTTTACCTGGTTTAATCAAAGAAGTGGGGAACACTCCATCCTTGAAAAACTTGACCGTATTCTATGCTCCGCGGAATGGAGCCTGGCCTTTCCAAAAGCTCTGGGGATGATGGAGGTTGCTATCGCTTCTGATCATACCCCTATAGTTCTTCTCACCAAGGGTCTCTCCAAAAAATATAGAAAAGATTTCAAATTTGAAACCAAATAGCTGCTGGACGAGGAGTGCTACCAGACGGTCTCAAAAGGCTGGGATATCTCCCCCGGGGAACGAGTAGTCTCCAGGTTCCGGAGAAAAATTCGAAGCACCAAAACAGCCCTGGTTAAGTGGAATAGAGAAAAGATGAAAGTGAAAAACGAAAAGAAACATATGGTGATGACGAGGATATCACACCTCCAAGGTAGAAAACTTTCTAATTCAGAGCTGGATGAATATAAAGGGCTTAAAAAACAGCTAGACGCAGAATGGGAGAGTGAGGAGAGATACTGGCATCAACGTTCCAGGGTTACCTGGCTGAAGTGGGGAGATAAAAATACAAAGTTCTTTCACGTCACCACCATACAGCACCGCAGAGCCAACTCCATTGTCAAAGTTAAAAAAGAGGATGAGACATGGCTTGAGGAATCAGAGGAGATTGCCTACTATCTATTACACCACTTCCAAAAAGTGTTCACGAGAGATCCAACGGTAAACTACCTTAGTCTTAGGGATTACATCCCTAGATTGGTTACTGGTGAGATGAATGCTGAGCTCAGCAAGGAAGTAGGTGAAGAGGAGATCAGAAAGGCAGTCTTTGAGATGGGTGCGACTAAAGCCCCAGGCCCCGACGGCTTTCCAGGTTGCTTCTATCAGACCTTTTGGGAAACCGTGAAAGACGATCTAATTGGAATGGTCTCCACTTTCTTCAAAGATGGAGTCTTGGACCCTGGTATCAACAAAACCAATATAGTGCTTATCCCAAAAAAGGCGAATCCCACGGAAGTCTCACACTTAAGGCCGATCAGCTTATGTAATTTTTCCCTGAAAGTGATCACCAAAATTCTTGCGTCAAGGCTTAAGGTTTTCCTCCCAGATATCATTCCGCAATATCAGTCAGCCTTTGTGAAAGGACGATCTATTCACGACAACATAATCTTAGCAAATGAGGCATTTCATGCAATTAAGCGGACAAGAAAAGGAAAACATGGATTCATGGCACTCAAAATTGACCTGGAGAAAGCCTATGACAAAGTGGATTGAGACCTCCTGCAGTTTGTTATGAGCGAATTGGGTTTCTGTGATTGGTGGATTAGCAAATTTATGGCTTGTGTTACATCGGTTTCCTTCTCTTTAGTCTTGAATGGTGAGCGCACGGGAGAATTCAGAGCGGGAAGGGGATTGAGACAGGGGGACCCGTTATCGCCCTTTCTGTTCACTTTCATCTCAAGCATTTTATCCTGGATCTTGGAAAAAGAAAGCGAGATGGATAGATTCCAGGGTCTAAGGATCAAAAGGAGATGCCCAATTCTAAGTCGTCTCCTGTTTGCGGATGATTGCCTGGTTTTTTCAGCTGCGGATGAAGGAAACTGTGCTGCTGTTCTTCATATTCTTCAGCTTTTTCAGTCTGCTACAGGACAGTCTGTAAATTTCTTGAAATCATTTGTCTTCTTCTCTCCAAATGTCAGCATCCGCCTCAAAGCTCATCTGTCTAATATTCTGGGTTTCCGAGCGATGGAAAAAGATGTAAGATATCTTGGGCTCCCTTCCTTCTGGGGTCGAAGCAAAAAAGAAACCTTGAGCTTCATCAAAGAACTGGTCAAGAACAAATTAAAGAGTTGGAAAGCTAGATTTTTTAGCATTGCAGGAAAGGAAGTCCTTATCAAGGCCGTTGCTCAGGCCATCCCCACTTATGTGATGCAGTGTTTTCTCCTTCCAGTTACATTTTGCAATGAGATCAGCTCACTAGTTGCAAAATTTTGGTGGAATAATTGTGCAGATAAGGAAAGAAGCATCCATTGGATCAATTGGAAGGATCTTTGCCGGCCAAAAGACAAAGGAGGAATGGGATTCCGAAATCTTAGAATTTTCAACAAAGCTCTCGTTGCAAAAATTACCTGGAAGGTGATTAGAAATCCAGAATCCCTCCTAGCTCGGACTCTTCGGGGAATCTATTTCCCAAATGGCAACATTTTTTATGCCCCTAAGTGCTTAAACCCTTCTTGGGCTTGGTCAGGGATTCGTGAAGGGATTAAGGTAATAAAAGACGGTGCTCTATGGAGAGTTGGAAATGGTAGGAGCATTTCAACTTGGTTTGATAACTGGGTTCCAAAGCTTCCAGGCTACAGACTATCGACTTAGCCAACGCCAGAGCTTCCTTCGCCCCCTGTTATTTCCCTCATGAACCCAGATCAAAGGTCGTGGGATGAACAAAAGATAAATGATCTTCTCTCACCAGACGAAGCTAAGGCAATTTTGACAATCCCGATCGGAGGACCCTCTATTCAAGACTCATTCATTTGGGCCGGAAATAAAAATGGTGAATATTCGTCTAAATCGGGGTACAGATTTATTGAGGAGAGATCTTTGGATTCATGCAATCCCTCATCAAGTGAAGATCCGAAAGCGAAAAAGGAACTTTGGAACTCTATTTGGAAGCTGAAAGTACCTTCAAAAATCCGGTCTTTTCTATGGAGACTGTGCCATAACATTGTTCCTACCAAGAGTGCCCTGAAGGCCCGTCTGCACGGCATGCTCAGAGAACCTGACATCTGCCCTCGGTGTGGGAGCACAGGGGAATCTGTCGAGCATCTCTTGTTTTTCTGCCCATTTGCTCAGGCAATTTGGAAAGCATCTGGATTTAATTACTCCCCTTCTGCTACGGGCTTCCCTGGTTTCCCAAAATGGTGGTGTAAGGTTAACGAGATGCGAAACACTGCAAATTTTGAAGACGGTTGTGCTCACATCGCTTACCTTTTATGGACAGTTTGGAAATCGAGGAACGCTCTGGTCTTTGAAGGAAAGAAAGACTCTCCTTGGGAAGTTTGGCTGAGAGCGGATAGAGACTTTATGGAATTCTACCATTCTATTCCGAATGGAAGTCCAGAGAAGTCGCATGTTACTAAGACTGCAGGTCAATGGACACCACCTCCTCCGGGGAAGATCAAAATAAATTGTGATGCTGCCTTCGATCAAGTGACAGGAAAAGCCTCAATTGCGGCTGTTGTAAGAGAGAGCTCGGGCTCCTTTCTTTTTGGTTTTTCGGCCCCTTGTGCCGCGCCGTCTGCTGCAGCAGCGGAAGCTATTGCCATTAGATTGGGTTTATCGATGGCCAGCCGAAATGGGCTTGATAACATTATCATTGAGGCGGATAGTCAAGCCGTAATTGCTAGACTCAGATCTGGGGCCTCTGCTGATTGGATAACATCCGCTGTTGAGGAGGACATTAAGGAGAAAGCGAATTCTTTCGCCTCTTGTTGTTTTTCTTTTATTCCTAGGATTTGTAATCAGGCAGCCGACTGGCTTGCCAAGTATGCTAAGAATCAGCAGGGCCAAATGACTTGGAGTCCTGCAATTTTCCCCCCCCCCTTATGTATTTGTAACCTTTTTCAGTGATATAAAGTTTCCTTTTGAACAAAAAAAAACTTTCACTTTGTTTCTATTTTAGCAATTCCTTTATACATACACACACACATATATCATTTAACTTTATAAATTTATTTTTTGTCATTCAGTTATTAGTCGTTTAACAATAGTATCAAAATATTGCGTTTAACGAGATCACTAATTGACTTAATGACTAAAGATGATCTTACCTTGTTTTGTATGGGTTCGAATTTTAATAGGGAAATGTTATACACTTTTATTTAATCAAAAAAATATTGTGTTTAACACTAGCGAGGTTGGTTCATGTGGTAAGCAGTTTGGTATCGCTTAAGCAAGTCTCGAGTTTGAAACATTGTCTATGCAAAAAATCCTCGTTGGAAGATTCACCCACCAAAATTAAGTGTGCGGCTCGAGTCGATCCATATTAGTCGAGACAGACCTTTGGGGAACCGAGAGGGCAACAAAAAATGTTGTATTTAATAATTTAACATTAACATGTTTCTTTATAATATAATACAATCATCCAATTACTACTTTGATAATTGATATGATGGAGTTGATTGCTTTGACAATATTGCAAAAAAAAAAGATTATATTGATGAAATTTTAAATATGAAGGGTTATATTATGAAATTGTTTCGAATTAAAAAAAACAATAGAATATATAAGTTTTGAGACTAAAAGAGTTATAATATCATGCCACATTAAATGTTCGTTTCAATTTTAATGACGAAAAATTATGTTTGTAACAATATATTTACTTGAATGATTTGTTTGTAGTTTAAAAAAATGACATTTATTATCAGACCTATAAATAAGTGACATTGATCGTGGTTTAACCTTTTTATTCTAATTTACGAATACCGATAGGTTAATCCAATTGTTTGATGTCCTTAAACCTTTCAATTAAATTGTAGATGCGAAAAAATCAATAATTTAACAATCTATACAAAAGTAACTAGCAAAAGTTGGTACAAAACTAAATCTATAAGGCTTAAAGATAAACTCAGTCTCCAAATTAGACCATTTAATTTGTGTGTGTGTCAAAAGTGATATTTAAACTATCATTTCCGTTTAATAAAATTGTATCACATGTCTTGTTCTTATTGATTGTTATTTTTTAAAAACTAAGAAAAATAGTTCAAGTTCCATTTTGACCAAAAATAGATAACTAGGTGGGAAGACGATATAATTTAGGGGCCAATAAAATTATTAAGCCAATTACACAAAATCATGATTTTTTTTCTTCAAATCAATAGCCAATAAATCATACAAAAGGGTGGCGCATGCGCTGGCGGCTCATCGGAGATTGGTGCCCTAATCAACGAAGTAAAGGGACTCTCGTCGATTTTTCGCTCATGCAAGTTTCTCTTTCAACTCCGATCAGCAAATAGGGTGGCGCATACGCTGGCGGCTCATCGGCGCTTGATTACCTCCGACCAATTTTGGGTTGAAGATGCGCCAACACGAGTGGTGTCTCTAGCCGCAGAGGATCGAAGATGGTTAGACCCACCGTAGATTGGGTCTGCTTCTTGTTTTTCTTGAGGGATCTGCTCCATACCTTGGTCTTCTTCACCAGATTCCTCTCTCGCGTCTCTCCTCTCCCCTACGCGTCCATCGACGCCGCTTCAGTGTTTTTGAAGGGGTAAATCAGTCGGATCAGCTTTTTTTTTCATTTGGGGTTTTTCTTTAAGTTTTGACGGTTTGTGTCCGTCGTTTTAATTACTTTTGCTTTAATTAGTTTCTTTGATCGGGGGACCCACTTGCTTCGGTTGTCTCCCTTGTTGTTTACTTTTCTTTTTATTCTAATAAAGGCTGGCTGGCACATTTTCAAAAAAAATAAAATAAATCCTACAAACATGGGCGAAACTAAGATGAAACATTTCGAGGCTAATTTTTTCTGACTTCAAAACTGATAACGATAAGATTAAACCCCCCAAAAAAGTGAGGTAGGGGTTAATTTGTTTAATTTCAAAATTTACGGGACCTGATAAGTATCTAAACCGCATTTTGTCATAGCTTGACTAATTTCAAAACTAGTAGGGACTTAAAAATCACTTAAAGAAATTATCTTTTTCTATGGGTGAGGGCTTAATTTGACTAGTTTCAAAACTGACAGGGTCTAAAAGTAATAAAACCAGAAATTCCGTCCCTGCACGCAACACCCTCAACTTACGGAACGCCAGTCTCGATACAAGGTACGATCACCGCCATAGACCTTAATCTCTTGAATCGATGGTTCCATCATTCAATTTCATCTTTAGGTTTCCAACTGTTTCGGATTTTGAAGTTTGATTTATACTCTTTTCTCTGATTGTTTTTTATATATAATTTTGTAATTGGGATTCGACTTTGATTACATGCTGAAAGACTGAATTGTAAATTTATATGTTAATTAGCTACTAATCAGTGACTGTTAGTTGTTAATTAGCTACGAATCCGACTGAACTGTTATAGTGTTTGTTGTTTTACTGGTTTGGACTATTCGAAATGAACACTTTGCAATTGCATTCATTAGTTCTCCGTTTAAGTTGGCTAAATCTTGACTCCCGATTTGCAAGTGAGTTCATGAATTGCTTGGTTAATGCAGTTATGATTTTTTGGGGATTTCTCTGATTCTCAAGGGAATAAGAGATTGAATTGCTGGTGAGAAAACTAATAGTATCACATGTTTTGCAATGGGAACTAACTTGGTGATATGTTTATTTTGCACATTTCATAACTTGAGGTTAGCTGGTGTCTATTGCTATTGCTATTGCATGCCTATTGTTTAGCTTTGATAAAAGGGTCATTTTTTTAAACAAAATAACCACATTGCTCTATGTTAGCATCTGAAAAGAGATTAAGACTTCATCTTAGGAATAACAATATTTCCTTTTTCATTAGGACCACTTTCAGAATTCGCCTTGATAAAAATTATTTTATTAATGCGCTTAAGCGCAAGAGATTATTGGTAGTTTGAGTATTGTATCAATATACATATATATATATATATATATATATATATGTGGCAGTTAAATATGTCAAAACTTTAAGCGTCTATATTCGAGTCCCATCTTACGTAAATAATATATGGCGCTCTTCAGTTTTATTCTTGTTTAAATCCCTTCATGTGTATGAGCTATGTCTATAATTATTATGGATTAAATTAGTTAGTGTTCTGCAATGATATATTTACTTGTAATGATTAAGATCAATCAAATTGATACACTTTAATAAAATAATTCTGCCGGTTATCGACCGTCGGATCTATTTTTATTTTTTTTAATTTTTTAATAAAATAATTATGTCTTAGTGACACGGTTTTTCTGTCTTTATGGCATGCTTATCTCTATCAATTGTCATGTTTATCCATGTCTATTGTCATGTTTTCTTCTACTCCTTCGATCGTTTTGGCCGTTCTTTATTTTATATTTTTATCAAGGTTGAATTTGACAACGCCACGACTGATAAGATAACACTTATTTGTAATCCTGTTGATCTTCCTTGCTCTGGACCTTCGGTTTGAATTTGGATACATGGTTTTGCGCATGTGAAGAGTTTCTCACGGTGCTCGGCTCTGATTTGCGTTTTTTTTGTGATCTATCAATAGTTTTATCATCTTTTGTGGTTCGTTTTGCCGATGCAGTCAGGTTTCATATCTATTTTTCGATCGAGTATTTGGATTGGTTTATAACCTTTTCATGTATGGTTCATGTCTAATCTAAAGTGGCTAGTGTTAGGAAAAAGTCTAAATTACGTATTTAGTTTACAATGATAGTTTGTAAACTTTTATTGTAATTTTGGGTATTTTTCTCGTTAATAAAACCAACAGCTTCTTTTTTTAAAAAAATACACTTTAATATATGTAATATTTTACTTTTAGGCATTAAAATTATATAAAAAAACTGATAAAAGCAGCAGTAAAATGTCAAAGTAGCATTAGTCAAAATATTTGTATTATTCCAATTTTATTTATTTGTTAAATTGGAGTTGACTGGTTCTTGTCCCGATTGATAACGTGGACGAAAAGGGTTTTAACGTTCTACTGTGGAACGCTCTTTTTTTTCTGAGTTGGAGCCTCCCTGAGAAATAAACCTTATCTCTACGTCTTAAGAAATATATATATATATATATTTGCTAATACTTAAGCTACAAGGAAAAGAACTATGCTAGAGCATGAATATCGTCCAGTAGCATCCCTGCTATTTCCGCTCGTGGTTCATGAAATGTAAGTATTTTGATGGGCGCTTCTCGGCAAATACGGGCCAGGTGATCCGCTACGTTGTTGGGCAGCCGATTGATATGTTTGATCCTGATGTCCTATGCCGGAGATAACAAAAGGCGCATGGCCATTGGCCAACACAATGGAGTGATTAGTTGAAGCATTTGAGTCACAATTAAGGATTCGAACGGCCTCCAAATTATTCGATTCTACCACCAATTTCCGGAGACCAAGGTTCCACACGTGAAGGAGGACATCGTGGATTGCCCATAATTCTGTGAGCAAGACCGACCAACTTCCTAGTTCCTATACTCATTGAAAATCCAAAGATCTAAGTTCCATGTTCATCTCGAATAACACCTGGGAAGGGTACACGATTTTCGGGTACCTCATTAAGCGGCCCGTGTCTCGGCTCATTATATTCGGCTACTCGTAAAATTTGGGTACCCGATTCCTATTTTTTTAATTCTAAAATTAAAAAAAATCACATGTTAAACACAAAAATATTTTTAAAAAATTAAACTTAAAACTTAAAAGAATATAATACAAACATAGAAAAAATTTAGGGATTTAAACTTAATTTTAGAATAAAAATATTAAGAAACATAAAATAAAAATATAATTTTAAATATAAAAATATATTAAATTTTATCGGGACGGGTACCAGGTAAGGGGAAACTTTCGCCCCGTGTCCCGAGAAATTTGCCGGGTCGAGTAATTTTTTTTTAAAAATTACCCAGCATTTTTAGGTTTGAGTTATCGGGTCAAATCAACCGGGTCGGGTATTTTTGCCCACCCTACCTCCAACAGCAGCGGAACCATCCCTAGGACTCACTGCGCCATCAACATTAGCTTTAGTCCGGCCGGATCTGGATTCTGCCAACTCAAGCCATGCGCATTCAATTGCATCCTCTGTATTGTAGTGTTGCTAAAAGTATACAAAAATTATATAGGATCTAAAAACAGATAAATTATTTTATAATAAGGATACAAACTTTTACACTTAATAAAATTATACAAAAAATTTAAAACTTTTTTAAAATACAAAATCAGATCATCACTAAAATATATAAATAAAATATAATTTAAATATAACATTTTGACATTTCCAAAAATGTTACCGTCTTTGACATTCCTCGATCCATCTCTCATAAAATTGATTAATTGAATTGAGAATCATCAAATTTTGTTCCATCTGTATGACATTTGTATTACATTATTAACGATTTTAATAGAGCTGGTTCTATCTATATTTTATGGTAAATTTGCAGAGTAGGTTGAATATATATACTTTATAGAGCTTTTAGGCTTAGTTCGGTAAAAAATTTCCACCAATTTTTGGAGAAGTTTTACCGAATGAACTGTTTTTGGGGTCTTCGTACGTTAATTTTTTACCGAAATTACTCACAACAACTGCGTTTAAAGAAGCCGAAAATTTTAACTTTTTTTAAGCGCGGATTTTCCATTCAAACGTGAATTCTCGCAGCGACGCCGAACGGAACCTTAATAGAATTGGTGTTACAAAGTTAAAAATTGGTAAATATACTATTTTTTATAATAATAATAATAATAATAATAATAATGTCAATGGATCATATATTAATTTGGTCATACAAAAAAATAATATCAATTAAATTAAAATAAAGGGTTATTATTTTCTTATTTTTTATATATTTTTAATAAGAATTTCTGTCTTTGTGGTACACGTTCTCTTTGTCCTTGTAACACATTTTTTTGTTATTCGTTCTATTTGTCATTTTGACATGATTTTTGCACACTTTAGTGGTCGTTTAGTGCTTGTACAGAGATCTTCACGGCGTTATTTTCTGATTATTACTATATCGGTGGTCATAGAAAGTTAAATCTCCATTTGTTTGATGGTTGTTTTCCGATGTAATCAGACATGGGTAGCAAAGCAATATGTCTGGTAATTTGGTCCGCTCACCACTTCTTTTTCATCCCGAAAAGTGTCTCGTTTGGATGGAGACAAAGAGATTCATGAAGGCTTTTAGATTTTAACGGTATACTAATCTCTATAAAAGTATTTATTTTTCTTTGATTTTTTAATTTTTTATGAGTTTTTAGTAGATTAATCCTCATCATTCTTTTTTCTGTATGCATTGTATTAGTGATATCTTTAACGATATTTTAATAAAAATTTAATTAGCATTGTTAAAAATAAATAGGTGTCACCATATGTGAATTTTGTTTAAATATTTTGATTATTAATTGATTGTATTCTGTAATGATTAATATTTATGATAATTATTACAATATATATACTTTATGTTTTTACGATTGATATTATAATTAGATGAAACAGATAAATCCCTCAATTTTTGAAAAAAAATAAATTAAATAAATTCGGCTCAATACGTCATACGTGGTCTTAGTCAATAAAATTCATCCATCTCATTTTAACTATTAAATAATTATTCACCTCTTATTGACATGTAGGAAAGAGGTAAAAATTCACTATAGAAAAATGAGATGAATGGTTCTTATTAGCTGAAACTACAGATAATGTGATGAGCTGAGTCTATTTAATAAATTTTCCAATTTTTAGATGCTTATTCATATTATTTTTTTGTAAAATAATGTTGTTCGAATCTGAATTACGAAAGAGTATAAACCATTCTATACTACTTTTAATGCGATTAGAACTTCGTTCCCATCTTTATGTTATTATTATTATTATTTGGGTAAAGTACACCAATGATCACCGAACTTTTAGGGCGGGTTTATTTTAATCACCGAACTTTTAAAAATTTCATTAGGGTCACCCAACTTTTATTTCAGTTTCATTTCGGTCCCTCCCGTTACATTCCGTTATCTTCCGTTACAAAAAAGGTGACGTGGCCCGTTAGGTTTTATTTTTTTATTAAAATAATATTATTTACTTATTTTCAGCTAATTAAAATACTTGAAAATGGGATTTCTCAAGAGTTAAAGGGGTTAAACTTATCAAAATCCCTAGATGAATTAGATTTAGGGGAATCGACGATATCATCAAATTTGTTTGTAAAAACAAATCGATTTACTTGTTGATCATTTGTAAAGTGAGTTTAGAGTTAGATTATCGTCTATTGTTGGAATAAAAATGGTTGAAACCCGTCAAGCGAAGGGCAAGTCTACTGTGATTAACGGTAAGTTATTCTTCCTAAATTAAATATTTTTTGTTATACTTTATTGGTTTATTTTGTTTTAGTTGCATATTTTGTTTCTCTGATTTCAATCTTTGTGATTTTTAAATTTTTATTGTTAAATTACTATAACATCAACTTTATAGATTTCAAATCTGATGAACCCTAATTTCTAAAATTTTAAGTTCCTTTTTAATTAGTAATAGTCAAACTCTTTATAAGATTAAGTGTGAATCATGAACCCCAAAACTTTAATTATGACTACTACTGTTGATTGAATGCTACTGTTTTATTTGAAATAAGATTAGTAAATATGTTTGTTGAATGTTACTGGTTTATTAGACTTTTGAGAGTGAAACTATCTTTGAACGCCTGCATTTGTTTTTATGTGGATATAAAATTAGTAATAGGCAAACAAACTCTTTATTTGTCATTGTATATAACTGTTGAATCTGACAAACATGTGTATTGGTTACTGTGTTAGAATATAAAATGCTAGATACTCATGTGATTTAAATATTGGTTGGTGGGACTTAACTATGGTGGTGGACCAATATGTTTCTTTATTGTGTTTTTATCTTATTATTGAAACTTTTTAGGGAGTTGTGGTCCATACTATTGATTTCTTTTTACATATGAAATGCAAATATTATTTGTTTGAATATAAAATGTAGATTTCTTTTACCTATTGTGTTTTTTTATTATGTTTGTTTCTTTCTCTTTGGTAGAAACTAATGTGGAAGAATATTCAGAGCCAGAAGGTTTTGATTATTGTTCATTTGATCAAGAAATTGCTTTATCTGACTTCTTAGATAGTGATAATGATGCAGCTGATGAGGTTTGTGATGGTAATCTGACTGGTAGTGTTTTAAAAAATTTAGGGTTTCAACCTATTAATACTGATTATAATAGTGTTGATAGTGATAGTGATAGTGATAGTGATAATAATGATGTAGAGTCGTTGCATAGTGTCTCTTCTGATAACATTGACAATAGAAGAAAGAATAGATTTTCTGAGTTTAATACTGAATTGGATATGGAAGCTCATGTCCTGAAAAATTATTATTTGCTAGTAAAGAAGTCTTGAAATAGGTTGTAAGACAGTATGGTAGGGTTCAGAGGTTCAATATGTCATTTAAGAAGAATGATAATAGAAGACTACATGTTGTATGTAGTCTTGGGTATTATGGGCATATAGGTTGCACCCAAAGGATTCTAGTGATGAAACATGACAGATTAAAACATTGATTAATGAATATAATTGTCAAAGGGGAATACCAAATCAGTTAATATCTGCTAAGTGGATTGTAAAAACATATTTACATAAATTTCAGACTGACCTGACTTATGCTCCTAGCCCATTACAGCAAGATGTTAAAGAAAACATTAGAGGTTATGTGTGTATGAAAAATGTGTTAGGGCTAAAAAATTGGTTGTAGAAAAAATTTTGGGTTCTTATAAAGAACAATACAACAAGATATATGAATACTTAGGAGAAGTGAGACACTCAAAATCTGGTACAACCACCATTTACAAGTTGGACAATAGGCTGTTTGGAGGGTTGCAAAATGGGATTTAAAAACCACTGTAGGCCTTTCATTAGTGTTGATAAATGTTTTCTCAAGGGATACTATCAAGGTTACTTGCTGCTGCTGTAAAAATTGATGCAAATAATTACATTTATCCCATAACAGTGGCAGCTGTTGAATATGGGACCCGTGATAGTTGGTGTTAGTTTTTACAGCTTCTGGCAGAAGACTTGAGCATAGTCAACTCTCACCATGTGACTCTTATGTCTGATAAACAAAAGGTAAAATTTTAAACTGGCATTAATATTACTGTAACATTGTATGAAAATGATATAACTGTGTTTTTGTTTCTGTTTTATTGTTACAGGGACTGATTGAATCTCTTCTAGATTTGTTTTCCTATGCTGAACGAAGAAATTATGTTAGTCATATTTATTTAAATTTCAAGAATGATGAGGGCTACAAAAGAAAAGCATTGAAAGATGTTTTATGGAAAGCTGCAAGGGCAACTACTATGAGGGATTATGAGAGAGCAATGGAAAAAATAAATAAAAAATATCAGAAGATGCTCGTAACTGGTTACAATCAAAGGATCTTGCCACATGATCAAAGTCTCATTTTAGGATACAGTCAAAGTGTGACATCTTAATGAATAACTATTCTGAGTGTTTTAATAAGATAAAATGACAATTTCTATAGTAATTTTTTCACACATTCTTAATTGTTTTAATAACTTATCTTTTTTTATGAATATATGATCCTTGAGGCAAGGGATAAGCTTATACTTATCATGATAAAGATTGTTCGTACGAAAATAATGCAAAAGTTTTTTAAAAAAAGGCTGAAACTGCTCAGAAGTATATTAGATTACTCTATGTCTTAAAATTCAGAATAAAGTGGACACATTAATTGAGCAAGCTGCTAGGTAAATAAAATTTTATTTTTATTTTATTTATCATCAATTATATATATATATATATTTGTTATTAACTGACATTGTATTTTTAAAGGTGTTGGCCATCACCTGCTGGGGCTCTAAGATTTGAAGTTACATTTGGTCCATCTGACCAACATGTGGTGGATCTAGAAGTTGGAGTTTGTTTTTTTAGGAAATGAGCTCTTACAGGTAATATCTTATCACTGTTTGAAAATTATTTTTCACATGTAAATATATCTCAACACAAATTGTCTTAAATATGTTTTAAAATTTTAAATTATTTTTTTATAGGGATCCCATGTGCACATGTTATATATGTTATGCTTTCAATTCAACTTAGGCCAGAAGATTATGTTGACCCATGCTACTATAAGACAACTCAAATCAGCCTTTACTCCAACTATATCTTCCCTATTAGAGGAGCAAATTAGTGGGAATAAATTTAAAAAATAAAATCACTTCTAATCCTTCCCCCAATTCAAAAGAGGCCAACTGACAGACTTAAAAAAAGAAGAGAGGTTGCTGATGAGCAAGACAATGGTCCTAGTAAGAGACAAAAAACTTTAAAAGTTAAGTGCAGTAAATGTGAAAAATCAAGTCATAACGTAAGGTCATGTAGAAGTCAAGTTAGAGAATATAGCAGGCTGAACACACCAATGGCTGCAACACCTCTATATTTTCAACTACAACACCTCAAGCACAGTCATCATCCTTAGATGTCGCATCACCAGCACTACACCTCAAGCAATATCATCATTTTCAACTGTTTCACCTCCATCCACTGCACTTCCCCCACACTTATCATCTTCAATTTCTACACCACCATTTAGTGTATTTTCATCACCTCAAGTATATTCATCATTTATAACTTTTGTACCACCTTTTACTGCACCATCAGCTAATACCAAATATTTCTGTAAGTATTTAATTAGTTGTTTTGTTTTTAATTACTTACGGATTTTATGTCAATGCACTATCATTTTGAACTCTATATGTATATGTCTAATATTACAGTTTATGAGGAATATACCAACTGTCTAAATAACAAGTCAGTCTGCACCTACTGTACAAAAAAAAGATAAAAATGGCAGCAGAGAGGCAAATCTCAGAAGAACAACCATCTCATCAACAACCAACTCCATATCAAATGGTTAGATGGATGCTGCAATCAAATTCCTTTAAAAATGTGCTTTCAAACTCACAAGAATCAACTGGCAGTTTTAAACCAAAGAACAATTGATGGAGTGATGAATTTAAGCTTTGAGTGATATTTTTGTGCAAATTTTATATAAGGGCAGATTCATATGTATGAATACCTTAAACTACTATATTGTTTGTCATGGTACTTAAGTCATGGTACCATTGTTAAAAATAATATTTTGTTTAAAAAACATTTTGGTGTCCTTGAGAAAAGTAGTAGAAGGTTCAAACCTACCTTTTATTTATGAAACCTTACATTTTGATTATCATGATGTTCAATCAATAAAAGAAAATTATTATGTGGCTTTAAAGATATCTGATTCAATATAAAATTTGTTTTTTATTTAAATTTCAAGTTCATTGCTTTAGTTCTATGCACTGACTTACCCTTAAATTTTTCATATTTTGTTTCTTTTTAGTAGGGGACAACTTGAAAGGAGTCAAAGCTCCCTAAATGTATTGCTTGATTTACTAGGTGGTGTATGGTTTGACCAAGCTATAGCATTTTCTTGTTTAAATCTGATAGATCAAATGAAAAATAATGAAAAAAATATTATTTTGGATGAATTGCACAGTTAATCTTGAGAAGAAAAAACTGATAAAAAAAGCAAACTTCAATTTAGTTCCATCATTTCGAGTTTTATATAATCTAAAATTACATGATAAACTAGAATTTAAACTTGCCAAAAATAACCTTTAGCATCGACACCTGCATCAACCCTAAACATCAAATTTTAACCGATATATTCTAAATAACTTAACCTAACTAAATCAAGTACAGCAAAAATCCCAAGGAAAATACTCAAATGATTCGCTTACACCTTCTTCTCCTCTCCATAGCTCTAATTTTTTTAATAAACCAACTATAAGAACTATTGAATGTGGATTCAAAGGAGGATTATACCACCTAAAAAATTACAGCTTCTTTCAAAACGACGCTCATGATTCACACACTCAAAAAATCTTCTTCCAGTATTATTATCCGTTCAAACAGTGTGTAAAAAAGCTTCTTTCAAAGGAGGAAATTTTTCTTCTATTTTGTGCAGAGAATAAAATGGGAGAAAGATAAGTAAAATGTTAAATTTTTAGGGTTTTAAACAAAAAAATTGAGGGAATGTTTTTCAAGTATTTTAATTAGCTGAAAATAAGTAAATAATATTATTTTAATAAAAAAAATAAAACCTAACGGGCCACGTTACTCTTTTGTTACGGAAGATAACGGAATGTAACTGGAGGGACCGAAATGAAACCGAAATAAAAGTTAGGTGACCTCTATAAAATTTTTAAAAGTTCGGTGACCAAAATAAACTCGCCTTAAAAATTCGGTGACCATTAGTGTACTTTATCCTTATTATTTTTTGACCAAGTCCCATCTTTATGTTAACCGAGTATGTTCATTGTCAACGAAATTTCCACACACAAAAAAGATCGAATTTCTTAGTCATATACATAATGCTGATCCTTTCCGTACACAGCCGCCATTACTAAACCAGAAAACTTACGGCCCCTAATTGCAAAACCAAAACTTTCTTTTTCTTTCAGTTATGGCAACCAAATCTTAAACGTGTTTTCCCCCATAAAAAAACAAAACAAAACAAAAAACGAAACCAGACGGAAAACGAAAGTAAATCCCAAATTTCAATCCAAACTCTTTTGCTGTTGCAGAGAAAAAGCTTTAAACAAACAACCCACCATTAAAGCTGTTAATAGAAAATCTTAATTAATTCTACGCGGCGTGTCTTAATTATTATATATATAAATAAAGGGCCTCCCCTTTTTGTAATTGTCATCTGGAAAATCTCAATCCTCTCCATTTTGCTTCTTCTTCTTTTCTCATTGTTGTTACCAGTATCAATCCATGTCGGTTTCGGGTATCCATGGCCATATTCTTGAGGTTACTGGTATGGAAAGTTTCTTAAAATAACATTTCTTTTACTTTTTGTTGGGTGATTTGTGATTTCTGTTTATTATTTTAATTCTGGGTTTGTTTTTATCGATCGAAGTTGTGGGATGCAACAAATTGAAAGATACTGAGTGGATTTCAAGGCAAGACCCTTATGTTTGTCTTGAATATGGCAGCACCAAGTACCGTACAAGAACTTGCACTGGTAATTACTAGTTATGATTATTTCTTTCAACGTATAACATTTTTCCCCTTTAGGGTTTTTGATCTGAATCGAAATTTTAACATCTGGGTTTTGATTTATGATTTGGGTTCTTTTAGATGGTGGCAAAGCGCCTGTATTCCAAGAGAGATTCACTTTCAATTTGATTGAAGGGCTTAGGGAGATCAATGTTGTTGTTTGGAACAGCAATACTTTGACTTTTGATGATTTTATTGGCACTGGAAAGTAAGCAACTCGGCTTTCGGATTTGTATTGTTTACTTTTATGGTTTTTGAGAAGATATGTTCTTATTGGTTTTCGATTCTAATGTTTGTTTTTTGTTGGGGGATTTTTGTTTTATAGGGTTCAATTGAATAAGGTTCTTGCTCAGGGTTTCGATGATGCTCCTTGGCCACTCCAGACTAAAACCGGCAGGTAAACATTCGAAATCGATGGCTTTTAGCATGTAGTAGAATAAGGTATGTTTCGATGAATAATCTAATGGCACTCGAGATTGATGTCTCCTCTATCTCGTAAAACCGATCATATATCAATCACTTTTCTTGCTCTGGAATGGTGCCATTTATCATGTAGTGGAATAAGATATGTTCCAACGAATAAGCTAAAGGCACTCGAGATCAATATTTCCTTAGTCTCATAAATTCGATTGAATAGCAATCACTTTGAATGGTTAGCAATATCAGCTATGAAACACTGTTTCTAGTTTGTCTTAATGTTGATGTTATAATACAGTTTTTGACATCAAATAGTCTCTCTCTTTCGGGTTTGTGGTCATTTTGGCTTTGACAAATTGGTTGGTTATTACTTCAATTTATGTTCTGCTTGACCTTTTGAGGTTTCAATAATTTTCATCTGTTTCTCGAAGACTTATTTGTTACATCAGTTCGAAATTCAATTTCAAGTTTGGTTATTTGACTTCTCTAATTTGTTTGACATGAAAACATGAAGCTAAGTTTAGAAAGTAATCGAATAAATTAAATTTCGTTTTAACTTTTAATTTGTGAAGTTAAGTTCATATCCTGTTCCCTGCTTCCGGTTGTGAAAACCATTTTCGATCTTCCTTATTGCAATCTTTCAGCATCTGTTGTCTCTTACTCTTTTCATATTTGCAGATATGCTGGAGAAGTGCGGCTCATAATGCATTATGCAAATGCCATGGTAAGTTCGATCTATTGTACCTTAATCACCATCTCCATTAACATTATTCAAACAAGTGGGAACTAAATGGTTATTCGGATTGTTGCAGCACCAAGCCTCACCATATGCTCCTACAGCACCACCACATGCAGCTCCTCATCCGCAAGTCCCTCAATATTCCGTACCTCCTCCAACTTATTCAGCTTCTTATCCACCACCAGCTACAGCTTATCCAACTCCATCACCATATCCATCATATCCTTCATCTGCATATCCTCCTCCGCCTTCCGCATACCCTCCACCACCGGCAACTTCACCATATCCGCCACCTTCATCGTATCCCCCATCTACGTATCCACCACCGTCATCGTATCCCCCATCTACTTATCCATCACCCTCTCCCTCACCCTATTATCCCCCAGGTAACTTATACATTTTATATCTTCTGATGTTACTGTTTTGCATGTCGAATATAGTACTGAAGTTCTGTTCTGTTCTATTCTGCTTTTCAAACAGGTCCTTTTCCAGGACTTTATCCACCACCACCACCGTACTAAAACCACCAGCAAGAAGACATTCCTACTCGAAGTTTTTTATGTTCGAATCTCTTCAGAAAGGGTTGGGATTATGTCTGAATCTCTTCCGAAACAAAAACTTAGAACAACTCTGATAGCCATTGTATAGAAGTGTTTATAAATTTCAGTTTGTGGAAGATTTTTTTTTTTCATTTCTTCTGTTTTGTTGGACTTGACACCACCAACCTGAGTGAAATGAACCGTTAATGAGAAATAGCAGGAAATCCCAAATCTTTGTCCGAAAAACACTAGTCATATATAAGATCAAGTTCAATCTAGCAAACACGATGAAAATGTGTCTGATACAGATATCTTAATAAAATCTTTCGAGTAAGAACAGTGCATGAGTTATCATTACATGAGAATGCATCTGATGGGTGATCCTTCGGAACCAAGCAACCTTAAAGGTAAGCAATGGACGTTATATATTCCAACCGGTACATCATCGAGTTTCAAGCCCTCCACTAGAATGACTTCCTGCATCACATTGAACGATATTGTAAATGATTCCCGGGAGTGTCGGATACGTGTATGTTTCTGACACATCCTTTTTATGTCACAACCAACTTGATCTGTTGAATAATTTCATGAGGGCATAATCTAAAATTGTAATATCTGGATATTCACAAGTCTATCAAGATTTTGCCACTATCAAGTGCACCTTCATATATTCGAACCTGAAATATAACACACACGTGAATGCACTTTGCTGAATGGATATCAATTGGTATCCATTTGGTAGGGGTGCACAATGCACTCATATGTGTATTAAGTTTCGGGTTGGAAACGTACCTAAGGTTAGAAAAACCTTAAGGGAAGTTTTGTTTTCATATAATTGAAAGGACCATATTCAATAAACATGTTTGAATATGTAGACAAAATTGGACCACATATATAAGTTTTAAAATTATATGATTTTGAAGAACAATTTCCTTACCCTGCCTTCAAAGAACTCAAGATGAGCTGGAACCGAATGATCATAGCATGCAGCAGATAGGAAATCGATGCCTGCATTAGTGCATTTCCAAGAGAGACAAATTCATCACTATGATTACTTATTTCGAAAGGAAACGGACATAGCAACACGAATGCACTAATCAGAAATCAATAATGCAGAGCTTGGAACTTAGCTTGTTTGGTTCATGCAAATACCTTTAAAAGGTGACATCTAACAAGTCCATGGTGATATGAAACAATATCAAGTTGACAACATAACTCAAAACCCTTTTACCTAAATCCTACATATTCGTATCTCAAGTAAATATGGACATGGGGAAATGAAACTCCAAGGATCCTTGGAATAAATGAGAAACAAAATGAGAAACATGTATCCGACACTCACACTGAAACTCGAATAACATAGATCTTACCTACAAGTTTGATGTCGGTGTTCTTTACCAACCATCTTGCCCCGTCCGTCGTAAATCCAACGTAGCTTGAGTCAAACTCCGTTTTATACATAAGCCGTCTGAAAGTGAAATTCCGAGATATTAGGTTTAAGTCAAACTCCGGTATAGGTTTTCCAGTTATGTAATTGACAACTTATGTTACTCGAACTTTTCGTTTATCTTAAATTACTTGTCTTCACCTATGTCCAACACAAATCAGTACGTAATGAAGTATGATCCTCGAAATATGCAAAGAAGCATAGAAATAAATTGAACATACTCGTGTTCCATACATACTCTTATCCATACTTACCATCAAATCCGGGTAACATAGCATGTAACTTCCTAAATCACTCATGTTTTCATCTACATCCAACATATTCAAATACAGTAACAATCCTCCCAAGGTAAAAAGAAACATAGAAATAGATTAAGTATACCTCACTCATATGAGTCATATCAATACTCAACACCAAATCCAAATCCGGTAACATAGCATGTACCTTCCTAAATTACTCGTGTTCTAATCAATGTCCAACAAATTCAAATTCAAATACAATCCTCCAAAGAAACGAAGGAACATAGAAATAAATTGAATGTACTCATGTTCGATACATACTCGTATTGATACTCACCATCAAATCCAGGTATAAAATAGCACGTCACAAAGTTTTTTAGCCTTGAATTAAGCTCAATACCTGTCGGTATTCAATGTCCTGAAAAGAACACGACGCACTCCTTTAGGAATGTTCAAAGACTCCATCACTTGGGCTGCAAAAAATTAAGAACAAAACATAAGTTCATTAGTTACTATCAGATCATACACAGAGCCAACAAATTGAACTTAAAATTTAAGAAAATGGTGTCGGAGATCGGTACCGGTTATATTGCTATCCCTCGGCACATCCACTAACAGAGCTGGCCCTGTGCAATCGAACATTTTACAAAAACAGAGAACTTAGTCCCCCTATTTTTATTTGTCAAAATTTGATTCTTATAAATCTGAGAAGTTTATCCAATTGGATAAAACCATTAATCGTTGTCATTAAATCGTTGGTATTAAGAATTCAGAAGGAATTTGTAAAAAAACCAACAGTACAGCACTTCAACAATTCATATACGAAGTAATGAGTAAAAATCAATAGTTCAACAATTTATATGCAAAGAATGAGAAACAGGTCAGCAATTCGACAATCTATATGCAATAAATTAGTATAAAAAAAACAGTACAATTTCATGCATTTACCAATAGCTGAACTAGTTCCTCAGTTTTCCTAATGCACGATGATTATGGTAAATTAGAGGACTAAATATTCAGTTTCCATAAAGTAGAAGGACGAAAGTAATAATTAAACTGGACTAGAAATATAGAATGGCAATAAATGATCAAATTACAGTAGGACTAAATCACTAGAAACGTATAGTACAGGGATCTTCCATGCAATTTGACCTAAAAAAGAAGCTCAACAAAGGCGATGGATGTTTAGTTTACCGTTGAGGACTTCAAGATCAAGGGTGTCGACATCGAACCCGGCATCGAAGTACCGGTCAATCATATGACCCGGCGCGTCAACGTGGGTGCCGGTATGGACCGACACAAATTTCATCAAAGAATTATTGGACCGGGAGCCATTTTTCATGCTGGCCGGGAGCCAAAGGAACTGACCCAGACCGTCTTTGCTCCCCCACGACGGCATGTCCACGGTGTATCTATGGCTAATATCGAAGATTCTCCCGTCGCCGTAAACTTCCCGTCGAACGGGGACTGGGTTTTCATCAGCCGTGGAAACGGTGCAGTCCGTCGGCACTGAAGGATACGCGGGACAGGAATCGGTAGCGGCGGCGGCAATGGCAGCGGATAAGAGGAGGAGAAGCAGAGGAGAATACATGTTTTGATAAATCTGTAGTAGATAAAATAATTATTGCAGTAGCTCAAGTCTTAACTATATATGTATATCGACCATTTGTCTTTAGACAAATTGAATTGTTTCTCTATTTGTGATTTTGTTGGTTTAATTTAGTTTTTACTTTTTAGTCTCAATCATACTAAAGTTTGTAATTTAACCATTTTATTTTATATTTGCATAATAACACTGTTAATTGGGTCTGATTCGAATTTAGTTCGAGTCTATATTATTTCGATTGAAATCGGGTATCGGGTCGGGTTAATATCGGTTCTGTTAATTTTCGAGTTGGGTCGATATCGGATCGGTTGACTTTCCAGGTCGGGTCTATGTCGGATCGGTTGCTTTTCGCATGGGGTCTATATCAGATCGACCAGTTTTCAATTTGAGTCAATATATGAATATGATCTTTTAAAGGAGAAAAAATAATATTAAACTATTACTAAAAAGTAGTTGTTAATTAGTAATATAATACAAAGTGAGAATAAAACATACATATTTGAGGAAATTAAATCCAGGATGATTTTTGGTTTAACTAAATTCGGATCAATTTGGTTCAGTTAGATTTTGGTTCCGATTCGGATCAAATTTAAACTATCATATTTGAGTTTATATCAAGTTTCTAATCGAATAAATCAATTCATATCTCGAATTTCAGGTCAAGTTTACCAACTCTGGTACCATACCGTTTGTTAGACACGCCCCTGTTAATTACTGTTGTTAAAGTGTTATTCAACCAATATTATTGTATCCGCACAAAGTAAATTAAGGATTTCTTGAAGGTGAGATTAATCTGCAAGACTAATGAATATGAGAGCAGGTGGGAAAGTTCTTGTGTTATATAATTTAATCACTCAAATATGGTAAGCATTCAAATGAATTGAAAAATTAAAGGAGATGAGAAATAGAAAAGTAGATGAACCAACTTGATAGATTATTAAAATTATGTGCATTAAGTTTTTAGAATTAAGATTAAATTAAAATAAGTGTAGAATTTGAAGACTAATTATGTAATTATATCAATTTATATTAACGGTCACATATCAGCTGTTAAATTAAAATATGAGACCGATTTGTTATTTTTTTAAAGTTGAAAGACCAATTTATAATTTTTGGTAGTCAATAAACACAAAAAATATTAGAATATAGTCGAAGATCATTTATATAATTTACTATTTTTTTCTTAGTTTGAGTGCCGCATTAAGTATAAAAGAAGTTCAAAAAAGGGCCCATTGGTTTTTTCAAATATTCAAGTGTCTCGAGAACCACAAAGCTTTTACAAAATTTACATTGGTAAATTATAATATATGTAATTTTACAATCTGTGAATATGACTGATATAGAGTAGATATCTATAAAATAACCATCGAGAAATTTAAGTTCGGGAAGAAGAGTATTTTTCTCTACTCGGGGCGCTTGAAAATTAACTATGTCATAAAGAACCAACACTTTTATTTCAAAAAAAAAATGAAGGCCAACGCTCAAAATGATTTTCCTCTAAATAGAAAACGAAAACAATCTAATTGTTTATATATTATGTATCATAAAACATCAAAAGCATAAAAAACCCCCAAATCTTGTTATGTTTCCTTGTCTGCATAAAACTTTTCTGAAAAACATCTTGAAATTTCATAACGAATTTTGTGTTGAGGTTGTAGTCTCCCTTTATTCGTTTAGGATGAAACTTAATTACCAAGTACATGTACCAAATGTGATATTATTTTTATAGAAATCACTTAACTAATACACATATTAGCCATATAGCATCACAACATTTAATTTTTTAGAACTTAAATCTCCTTAAATTGAGATTTAAATTTTTTGAGTTCAAATTTTTTCGAGCTCAAATCGAGTCATACGTAAATCACGTCATATATGTTACAAAGCAGCCTACAACTTGAAAAGATATATAGTTTGTACATGATGTACACTCTACAAACTTGCAAAGATGCATGAAAGTGACAGACAACAACAATGGTGACTACATTTACATCAAAGAGCACTATTCAAATGTTGTCTCTCTTGGAAGGACCCAACCAGACATAAAACAGACAGTAACTGTAAGAACAAAACCAGTGGCAACTCCATATCCGAACTGAGGACCGAACACTGTCGTTCCTTCATCACCTGTAGGTTCATCAATGGCGGCATGTTGAACCGGACATGAAACATAGGGTCCACCACAAAGTCCACCGTTCCCTTCAAAGCTTGAATATGGAAAAGTCATGAACTGACCTCCCATGGGAATTTCCCCATTAAGCTCATTATACGCCACACTAAACTTCGACAGAAAACTCAGCTCCGCAAGTGAAATCGGTATCTTTCCGGACAATTTGTTATGCGACAAATCCAGAACTTCCAAGCTCTTCATCCCCGACAGGCTCTCTGGTATCGATCCTGTCAACCGGTTCTCGTTGAGGTTCAACACATGAAGCCTTCTCAAATCCCCGAAACTCGGCCAAACAGGTCCAGTGAACATGTTGTAACTCAGGTCCAACGTTGGTGGGAAGCTCCAAATGTTGTTGTAACGAAACGTTGCGCCATCTATACCAGTTCTGAATAAAGGGAACCCTAATGCAGGCCCTTCTAATGAGATGTTCATGTCAATGAGTGCTCGTAGTTGAGTTAACCCTTTCGGTATCTCACCTGTGAATGAATTATTCGACAAATCCACATAGAAAAGGTACTTGAACTTGTTGAACCACGATGGAATGGTTCCGGACAGATGGTTCCTCGACAGATCCAAGAACTGTAACCCGTTGCAGCCGAGCAACCATGGCGGGATGGATCCCTTTAATTTGCAATAGGCAATGCTAAGTACCCTGAGGCTCCTAAATTCATAAACAGGATCACTGGGAATCTCTTCCTCCTGAAAATTTTCACTAAGCAAAACAGTTAAGTTTTTGCAGTGCTGCAGAATGTTGAGTGTAGATGAGAGATTCACAAGGTTGGTCCTTGAGAGTGAGAGCACTGTGAGGGCCTTTAGATTCATAAAATATTCGGGGACTTGACCGTCGAGGTTGTTGTGGCCGAGGTTCAGCATGGTCAAGTTCTTGCAAGAGGAAAGGCTTTGGAGGATTGAACCATTGAAATTGTTAGAGCCAAGGTGGAGGGACTTGAGATGGACCATGGCTGAACAGTTGAGGTTAACCGGACCATTCAAGCTGTTGTTGTGAAGATCAAGGCTCGTAATCAATGGAGAGTTGAGCAATGAGACCGGCAGAGTTCCATTGAAGTTATTTGAACTAGCAGAGAATTTCTCGAGCTTTCCTAGGCTGCCGAACACATCAGGGAGAACCCCTGAAAATGAATTGGACGAGATGTCCAATTCAACAAGGCTAGAAAGATGATCGATACTGTGATCGAACGGCCCGTAAAAGCTGTTGTTCTGAAGATGTAAAACCTTAAGATCTTGCAACAAGTGGAAGATACCCTTTGGTAAGCTCCTGAAGTTATTCCCATTGAGCCTGAGATACTGCAATGAAGTACAGTTTCCCACACTTTGTGGAACTTCCCCGTAGAAGTTGTTCATTGATATATCGAGAATCTTGACATGGGGTGAGTTTTTTGTCAGGAATTTTACTTGCAATTTCACTTAAATGAGTATTAGAAGAAAACAGAGGAATAAGATTGAGAAGAAGAAAAGGTTACAGTAGAGAGCACTGAACCTGGAGAGAAATAGCCGCAGCCAAAATGTTTACAAAATACTTGACTAACTTAGCCTAGGTTTTTCCAATCCTATTTATATCAGTACTATTATAATATAATTAAAATAATAACCAGTAATTCTGTAATTTACTCTGGTGGTCCCCTTAGCATCTCTTGGCATATCATCACTCAATCCCTTGCTCATAACATTACCTCCGCCTTCAAAAAGAACCTTGTCCTCAAGGTTCAAGATAAGCTATGTAGAATGCCTTCATAGACGACCAAGTGAAACATTGCTCCATCAAAATAAACCAAGAAAAGGGGGTCAAACTCTTGCAAAACTAACAACTGGAAATGATTTCTTAATGCTCCGAGAACTATAAATGGATTGATCTTCTCAATTCTCATTGATCCACTAATCACTTCTAAGGTGATCTTATCTATTTCAACCAAAGCATATTTTTCAACCTCATCTCCCATGACAATGCCCACAATAAGAATAGCAATGCTAACGAGGTATCGGCTTTTGTGTTCTCCGAAACTAGGGGTTTTGAGAGCAACAATCTTCAAGGTGCCAAAAACACTCCCAAATTTCACAATGAATCCTATAATGATGCTAAGATAGGGCCATAACTTGTCTTTCGGATCAACATCTTGAAAAAATGGGGTCGGAGGAGAAGTGTCTTTGTAGTTGGAAGAAACGTTGAGCATTTGGGGCTGATTCCTTATTGGGATTCTTCTTGACAAGTTGTTGCAAGACAACATCAAGTGATTCAAGAGTGTCAATGATGAGAGGATGGAAATAATAGGGCCTGCTCTTAGGGAAGGTGGTGGTGATAAAGAAGTTGCCAAGGATCCAACACGAAGAGCAGAATAGATAACTGAGAGTATTCTCTTGAGCATCCCAATTATAAGAGTACTTGTAGAAACAATTGGCGATTTATAATGGAGACCGTTGCATACATAATCTCTAGGTTCACTAGAGAGACCCGTGTAGCACACATAAGCACAGTAAAATGATATCACAACAGCAGGTAAAAGACTGTCATTCCCCTCAAGATGCAAAGCATCACAAAATTCTGATAAAGTCTTATACGCAAATAGGCTAATGTTGGAGGCATCTACAACTTTCAAGCTTCTTAAATTATTCCAGCAATCCGGAAGTTGTGCAATGATTATGTTGTGCCCAACAAAGAGAATTTTCATCCGCTTCATCTTGCATACCAATGCTGGCAGCCTACCTCTGATCCGATTATGAGAAAGAAACAATGTGTGCAATCGTGACATTAGTTCCCCAATATTGTCTAGAACAGAACCTGGAAATGAATTTATCTGCAGATATACTTGTGTTGCATCATTCAACTCAAGTGGTATATGGCCCTTGAAATGATTCCTAGCAAACCATTCTTCTTCTATGGTGTCCGAAATCCCAGCATTTGAAACTACACCGTCTTGTCCAAACACGACACTAATTTTTCCTCCTGGATCAAAAGAAATGAAAATGATACGGTAGATGAACCGCCATGTATTCAAACACACGGTTCCACTGAAAATTATCCGGGTTGCACTAATGCTCATTTTCAAGGCGCCATAATGCAAGTTATTAGCTACAACACCAATATTACTAAAATTTAAATTAAAAATGAATCCTGCACCGTCAATAATAGATTTTCCCCCGGGATCAAAAACAATGATATCTCCAGTCTCTTGCACAAACATACATCTTGTTGGCTCAATACCATCTTCAAAGTATTCCAAAAATTCTTGTACCATTTGAGAACTTGCTGCAATCTCACCTTGCCATTGATGTTTATCCCCAGCCAAATTGAATTTAAGCACAGATTTGACAAAATTCATGGTGACCATTCCCAAAGTATTCATCCACGTAACTCCCAACACCATTTTGGATCCCTCTAATTTTGCTAACTTTTGAACCAAGACTTCATCATCTGATACTTCCTTAAACTTAGCCGCATCTTCTTCCTCAATGCTATCGTCTCTTGATAACAATTGAAGAAACTGACCATGCATCGTTGTCGCATCATTTTGAAATTCATTGCCTTTACTATCCTGAATCGGGGGATTGGCAATTTCATGATACGTTGGTCTTGGTAATTCATCAAACACACGGTGGATCGTTGTGTTTGGATTGTCTCGCTTTCGAAGATTGTTTTCCTTTGGTGTTGACAATTCGTCGAACGCCTGGTGGACCGTTGTTCTTGGGTTGTCCTGTTTAGCCTCAACTTCACCCGATCCATAGACCCTACCCCCAATCGCTTGACTGATCGAAGTCGCTTGGGTCGTCAAAATCTTCAGTTGCCTGAACTGTTGTTGCCCATTGGTTGTGGATTTTAGAGAGTCTATCGATTTAGTTTGCAGAATAACATTCTCTTGAAGCTTAGTTATCGACGTCTCACTCTCCGTGGAAACAAACCGCTTTCGAATAGCACCAACAAAATGGTTCCATCCGTCCAACTGTCGCCACTGCTGCATCCATTGAAACCATCTCTTAGCTATCCCTTCCATCCGCAGAGAAGCCATTGTAACTCGGTGGTGGTCCTTCGTCTCATAAAATTCAAAAATTTCATGAGCTGAGGCGATCCACTCTTCTGGATTTTCTCCCGAAAAAATTGGCAACTCCATATGAATGGGTCTTCGAGGAAAAAGAAAATCATTTTTCATCTCCTCTTCAACTCTCAACGAGAGCACCATTGTCAGGAATTTTACTTGCAATTTCACTTAAATGAGTATTAGAAGAAAACAAAGGAATAAGATTGAGAAGAAGAAAAGGTTACAGTAGAGAGCACTGAACCTGGAGAGAAATAGCCGCAGCCAAAATGTTTACAAAATACTTGACTAACTTAGCCTAGGTTTTTCCAATCCTATTTATATCAGTACTATTATAATATAATTAAAATAATAACCAGTAATTCTGTAATTTACTCTGGTGGTCCCCTTAGCATCTCTTGGCATATCATCACTCAATCCCTTGCTCATAACATTTTTGCAGAGATTTCCACCTGTGGAACCAAAGAAACCATTCTTTGAAACATTAACATACCTGATACGTGATAAATGAAGTTCTTTCGGGATTCTACCGACAAAATCATTGTCGCTTACATCGAGGATTTCCAGGTTCTTCAAGCGAAATAGCTCAGTCGGAAGGGTACCATGAAGGTAATTATGAGAAAGGTTCAGAATTCTAAGCTGGTCTAAGCCTGCAATGGAATCACAGATTGTTCCATACAGATTCTTCTGACCGAGTTCTAAAGCGACCACTCTTTTGCTTGCGGAATCGTCGCAGGTGACACCGGTCCAAGTGCAGCAATCTGAAACAGAGCTGTTGTTTCATCCAAGAACATGTGGTTTCAGACAGCTTGAAAATCCATTCAGGGCTTTCATATCATTGGGGTTGCATGTTATTTCTTGAGATCTTAAGATCCATAAATGGAAACCGAAAACCGCCACTACAGAACAGTTTTTTGCGGAACTAAAAAGCATCCCTATAGGACTAAAAAACCTCGCTAAAAACTTGTTTTGCTGTAGTGCAAACATTTAAGATCACTGAAACTCAAATCAATCATGTTTTACTAATAATAGATTTACGAATAATTTTGTTATTAGTCCCTGTTCAATGCATAAGATATGAATTTAGTCCATATATTCTAATTTTTGTAATTTTTAATGTAACACTCTAATTTTTATTGAATAAAAAATAGGTATGAAAAAAATTGTGGAGAAAGAGGTTGAAAGGTTTTGAACCGCAACTTTTTGCATAGCACTAGCCCCTCATGATTAACCTTTTAGGCTAAGTGGTGACCTACCACAAAATAATCTTAAACTATATGGTTCAATTATATTAAAATAATAATGAAAATCTGATATGACTCTTCACATACCACATTCTTATGCATCCAACCAAAAAAGGAAAGTACTAGAAATTTCTACAATTTTCTCCCAACCTCTTTCGTCCTCTGCTACCGTCCGATTTTCCCTCACCGCTCGACGGTGACGTGCACCGTCGTCACCCTTTTGACCGCCACCGTCCCCTTAACAAAATCCCGGTCACCACTCCCGGAGTATCCCAATCATTCACCGTAAAATCATGTCGGAAGGTTCGTCGAGAACCAAAGGTTTGCTACTCGGTTTTTCAGCAATTTTGGTTGTTTCCGTCGTTGGTTCATTGCACGACTACCAGATCCTAGCTCCTCGCACCGCGGCGAGCAAAACCCTTATCCTCATGCGTCGTTTCCTCCGACCGATCATCGCTAATCACCATTCAAAGCTTCGTCGGAGTCTTTAAGTTTCCAGCTTCAATTCCGGCCACCTCAACTATCCGCTCGTTGTGCCGCCACCATTAGTTAGTTCCTCGTGTCGAGGCGAATAAAGCACATACCGTCAATCGTCGGTTCGCTGTCGTTTAAGGCTTCCTCAGAGCTTCATCATTTTCTGTGGAGTTTTGACATTTTAGGTAGTTTTCGGTGAATATTTTTTGGCTTAAACGAGTATTTAGTGTTTTGGTTGAATTCTTGGACTGATGGGATTTCAAAACCGGTAGAATCGACCACATCGACGACATTTCGGCGACAGTTCTTATGAGTTTCCGGTAATGGTAAGTGAACTGAGCCCGATATGATATCCAACCTAGCCCAAAACGTGTCTAACCTGACCCGCCTAAGTATGACCTGAACCAAACTGACCGAGTCAACCGAGTCAACTCGTCCAAGTCAACTCAGTTGACTTTGACCATTGATCATTGACCAAAAAGTCAATTTTTTTGAAAAACCCTATTTTATGTTTTTCGATGTCCCGAGTCAGATTTTGAAGCCCATTTCATTAAATTCTAACTCGAAAGCCTCCGAATCGGACCTTGAACTTGAGTTTACTTATGTATTTTATTAATCAATTGTGAGCAATGTGAATAAAGACTGAAATTGAAATTTGTGCGATTGAAGGTACTCACCGTTCCTTGAATACGAATGGTTGATGACGTCAAATTCGGGTTCGAGAGTATTGAAATGTCATTTCAAGGGTTGACTGATATAACAAGGATTCAAGGTAATACTTTACTACCTACTGTATGCTTTATGGAACATGTTGGTAATTGATTAAATCATGAACAGTATGATTGGTCATTTGATTACCGTCGATTATTATAAGTTGTACAGTTACGGTACAATAATAATAAATTGGTTAAGACCGAATGACTCGAATAAGGAAAAAATGACCGATAAGAAATTTAAGTTTAGTGAACACTCAATAAAACGAAAACCTCGAAACTTTAATTTTAGATTATGTTCTTGATAAAAGATTTAATGCCCGAAATGTTGGAATGAGAAATTACAAAAATGCCATTGAGATTGTAACACCCCAAAAATTTCCCAATTTTAAAATCCTATATTTGAAAAATCCCTAATTTAGAAATCTAATTTTTGAAATCCCTAATTCTTGAAACCTTAATGATTTGGGAATTTAATTCAAAAACCCTATTTGAGTTTGAAGGTTAAGTTGAGAAAAATTCAGATTTATGACTCTTAATATAGAAATTTGTGGTCAATTTGTAAATCATGAAAAGTTTAGGTGTTTGTTTACAAACCTAATTTAATTCAATGACTTTCCTTGTGATTAACCCTTTTTAACAATTTGAATTTTAATGGTTTCTGCCACCCGTCTTTTCTTCTCTTTTTATTATTATTATTATTATTATTATTATTATTATTATTATTATTATTATTATTATTATTATATGTATGTATTCTATTCCTAATTGAAAACCTAAACCTAAACGTATATATATATAAACTCACAGCTGAATGAATGTAAAATCTCTTTAAAACCCTAAAACCCTTGGATATTCAATTATTTCCTCTACAGTCGCGTATCACCCCTCTTTTTTTTATTCTTTATGTCGAATTGGAAGACCACCAGACCTCAATTGTTCTTCAACGTATTAGCGCCACCAAAACCCTTGTCGATTAGCTAAATTCCTATCATCAATTTTCATCGTCGCATGGTGCATGATTCAGAATTCAGTTGGATCCAATACTTTTGATCATGAAAAATTACATTATTAAGTAGGTTGAGTTGCTTTGGCTAAGGTGTGTTCTCTTTCCGTGCTACATATTTTATTTTTGTGACTGTGATTTTACACTTAAGTGATTTTCAATTGTGTTGTGATTTTACATTATGTTTTCCGTGCATACTATTTCCAGACTGTGAATAAAATTGTGATTTAAAGTAAATGAGTTGTGAATCTCAGATTTATTATCGGACTGTGTTGAGACTGTGAAAACTGTGATATCTTTTTACTGTGTTATCATGGGTTGGGATTGTACGGAGAAAGTTAGTGGTTTATACCACTTGTGTTGGTGACTATGTAGTGAGAGGTTCTGGGGAACCTACTCTTTTTGGTGACTATGGAGTATGGGTGCATTACATTGTGATTTCATAAAACCGTGTTTAAACTTACTTTGTGTATTTTAAATATTTTTGTGAAAATTTATTGTTGTGAAACTAAGTTTGTGATTGTCTGCACTTTAGAGACACACTGAGCTTAATAGCTGACTCCCCCTTAGCTTCTATTTCAGATTCTCACACATAAGAGTTCGGTACTTGGAGGACCACAGTTTAGCTGATTTATTTCAGTTTTCAGTATGGACGTTTTAGATTTTCAGATTTACTTCAGCTTTATATTAATTATTTTTACTATTTGGGAACTTTATGTAAATCGGGTACTTATATTTTGATATGGGAGTTTTCAACTGTTTTAGCATGCATGAGGATTTTAATCGGATATTTTTGATGATTTATTTTGTGTTGTTTTCTTCTATACGACCACATTTAAAAAAAAGAATTTAATGTGAAACGACACCATTTTAATAAATAATTTAAGTTTTTAGTTTTTTTTAAACCTAATATTCATCTTATTTGAGGGAGACGTTTTCAACCTGACTTCCTAGATTCGGCCCATAACCCTTGGGTCGAGTTTAGGGGGTTACATTTAGTGGTATCAGAGCCTAGGTTCAACCCTCGGACTGTGTGGCTCACATAAATTTTTAAGCCGAAAATGATTTTTGCATGCATATTAAATGTTTTGGGGAAAAATGAGAATTTTTGATAAATTTATTATTTTAAAGAATTAAAGATATGTTTTGAATAGAAAATCCAAGTACCAACTCTAATTCTAGGATTGTTCCTTTTGTAGATAGATTACTATGTCACCTCGTAGAATCTCTAGATTAGCAACCGATCGTGATCATACTCGTTCCTATAAATTTTAGATTAAAGCCTATTTGAAAATTCTGTGTTATCGTTCGTAACCTGATTCAAAATGCTCTTTTAAGCTTCTATTTAAATATTCGTGCTTTTGGGAATCTACGTGAAGTTTGAAAAATTTTGAGGACAAAATTTCTTTTAAGGGTGGGAGAGTTGTAACACCCCAAAAATTTCCCAATTTTAAAATCCTATATTTGAAAAATCCCTAATTTAGAAATCTAATTTTTGAAATCCCTAATTCTTGAAACCTTAATGATTTGGGAATTTAATTCAAAAACCCTATTTGAGTTTGAATGTAACATCCCAAAAATTAGCCTAGAAGATTAGAGATTTAATTAAATAATTAGATGACTTATTATATTAAAATTTCTAAATTATTGAATTGAAAATAGATTCGATAAGGACCAAATTGAATTTTAAAGAAATGTTCAAGAAGAATCCAGTTATTTCGTCTAGTGACCAAACCGAATATAAAGTAAAAGAAAAGAGTTGCATGCTAAAGTTTAACATTCTTGATTTGCCCTTGTTTAAAATAAAGTTGATAGAATAATTAGGGGCAAAATAGACTTTCAATCAATATGAGATAGTGACTTTGTGTCAATTCTCATCATTTCACACCTTCCCTCCACCGGTTACTTAACCCTTCTAGCTAAGTAAACCATACATTCACACACACTAACAAAACTCAAGAAAATTGAGAGAGTGGAAGAGTGCACGGTGAAGGAGAGAAAAGGCTTGCATGGCATTGAAATTGGTCTAGAAAATTCAAGGAAAAATCGGAAGTAAGTAGCTCAAGCTCTCTATTATTCGAATATGTTAAAATCTTTAATAGATCAATAGTTTTAATGCCTTTAGAAAATCATGAAAGTGATGATACTAAAGGTTATGCTGCTGGAAAATTTTAAGTTCATAAGAAACCTTAAGAAATTAAAAGAGATGAAAGCTTATGAACATGCATGAAATTATTTTGACAGATTTGGCAAGTTACATGACATGCAACTTTAGAAAATTATAGAAAATTATTTAGTGGGAATTTCGTGATGAATTTTTGATATGTTCTACTTTGACATGTCTAAAGTAGTATAAAAATTATAAATCTGAGTTTTGATCATTGTAGTGAAATCTGGAAGCTTAATACGAACAGCATGTAAAACTGTCCTGCAATGTTCTTAGATGGACAGTGAACTTTAGAAAATTGTAGAAAATTCACTAGTAAGATTTTAGTGATTAAATTTTGATATGTTCTACCTTGATATGACTAAAATGGTAGAAAAAATGTAAAAAGGAGTTTTGATGACTGTGGTAAAATCTGGAAACCCATTTCGAACAGCATGCAAAACTGTCCAGTAATGCTCCTAGCTGGACAGTGAACTTTGTAAAATTGTAAAAAAATAATCTACTAGGAGTTTCGACCTGAATTTTTGATATATTAAAATTGGGTATGTTAATTGAATTTAGGAACAAACGGTGTTCGATTTGGAGTTGTGTACAGGAAATAAGAAATGAATTAAATTAGGTGGTCAGAAATGTGTGTAAATGAAAAGAAGAAAAATTAAGAATTTGTGAATTATTAAAGATGTAAAATTGGATTAAATGGAGTGTTAATAAATTGATTAACAATCTGTAGGATGTGAAATCCACCAATTTTAATGATCAATTTGAAAGTTTAAGTGATTAATTAAAGAAATTAGGAAAATGGAAATTAGTCTTATCGAACCGTAAAAGTATAAGGACTGTTTTGAATAAAAATGAAAAATTCAGTCTCTAATTGCATAAATTGAGTTCTGAAAAATTGTTATTTGCTTGGATTGAATGCCTTAGATCCTAGAAGCGAAAGGGTAGAAGAAGAAATCGCACCGGGATCGGCTTCGGATCGAGCGAAGGGCGTTCGGATCCAAAACTAGCTCGGCGAACTGTGAGTGAAACGATTTTTAGAGTTGGGATTAGAGTCCCAACTGCCTTAATTTGATTTTAAGTTATGATAAGCATGCAATTTGGACTAATTAATTATTCGATTTTAGTAAGGGAAGAAGGAATAATGGAATCTGGATTTTATGCTTGTGTTATGCGATTTTGTTGCATATGTGATTGAAATTAAATTGACGATTGATATGTTTGATTCCGAATCTGATATTTGGTTAATCTTACTATTTTGGATGAATTAATCATGCTGATTATTGGAATTTATTGTGATATTGATTTCTTGTGGAAACAATGAAGTTGTGATATGGTATGTGAGTATGCAATACTCTTACATGTTATAATTATGTTTGACAAGTTCAATTGAGTATTGAACTATGAAATGAAATTCTGAATTATATGATATGAGCTTGGATTGTTCGAATGCTAAGCTGAAATGTGTGAATTGAGCTTGTAAATGTTTATATGATCATGTGTGATAACATGTTATTGGAATTGGAATTATAAGCAATTAATCGAAATGATTAATTAAGAATTTCTGAAAATTTGATTGATTATGTATCTGATTAAATTAAAGATTTAAATGCAAAGCCCTTGGTGTGTACAGTCTGTTTAGGTAGTACGGCTAGCCTAGAGTCTGAGCTCAATAAGAAAATCGGTACGTTAGTGTACTCGATATTGTGGTACGTAAGTGTACCTTCTTGCTTAATGTCTGCGGACATTATGATATGTTATACGTGATACGATTTGGTACGTGGTACCTATTACATGGTGAATTTTGATTCACAACCTCTGTTATACGTGACTTGATTACCTAGCATACTCTACTATCCAAGGCATTGCTAAATGAATTAAATGAACAATTTAAGGAATGAAATCTGAAGATTGAAAGTAAATTCATGAAATTGGTTGTTGGATCATTTGAATGAAATATTGAATTTCATGATTTGTTATTCTTGATATGCTATGAAACTTTAATTGTGATAATTTGATAATTGGAAGTTAATTCAGGTTTCATTGCTTGTATGTGTATTCATGATATGAATGATATGTAATCACTTGCATGTATTCGAATAGAATTACATGACTCCTTGGTGTATATATTCGAATGATTTCTATGGTGCATTATTAATTGTGGATTGATTATATTGCTTGAATCATTCGAATGAACTAATGTGCAAAGTGAAATTAAATTGTTTGATCGTAATGTTTAAATTGGAAACCGAATAGAATAGGGTTTCCTCACTAAGTACGAGAAGTACTTACCACTCGAACCTTCCTTCCTTCCCCTAAATTTCAGGTTCTAGCATCGTTGACCTCTACCCGTATTCTACTCGTACGAAGCTTAAGTATGATTTTCCCTGTCTTTGTCGTACTCGTGATGGGTGGCCTAGCGTTCAGCATGTTAGTTCAATTTGGTCTGATGGTTATGTTCATGAACTATTTTTTTTAGTATTGTATAAACTTATAAGAAGTTTCCCTATATTTTGATATGTAATTAAGGGAAACTAAAACACTATGGATGATATTATCGGATATGATATATATATATATATGATGAATGAATCGGTTAGAATTACCATAGAAATGCTCTTAATTGATAACATGTAAATCGAATGTAAATGATTATGGGTAGTGTCCAAATGAATTGAAATCAATGGAATTAATTTATGAATATAATGAAGTATGTCTATGGGATAATCGAATGTGAAAAGAAATTAAAATAGATTATGTTATATACATCATAAGATAAGTGATTGGATTACATGTGCCCACCAAGCCTTGATCGAAACATTGATATGAAATGTGTATAATTTATATATGACATGAATGATTGTAAATTAGTGCAATTTGAATAGATGTATTCGAATAAAAAAAAATATCACACGAAAAATTGTTAACCCACTTCCGCTGCCTAATACGATTCCGTCACATGTTAACATAACGCTCCTTGCCCCTAATCCGGGGTGAGGGGTGTTATATTGAAGGTTAAGTTGAGAAAAAATCAGATTTATGACTCTTAATATAGAAATTTGTGGTCAATTTGTAAATCATGAAAAGTTTAGGTGTTTGTTTACAAACCTAATTTAATTCAATGACTTTCCTTGTGATTAACCCTTTTTAACAATTTGAATTTTAATGGTTTCTGCCACCCGTCTTTTCTTCTCTTTTTATTATTATTATTATTATTATTATTATTATTATTATTATTATTATTATTATTATTATTATTATTATTATTATTATGTATTCTATTCCTAATTGAAAACCTAAACCTAAACGTATATATATATAAACTCACAGCTGAATGAATGTAAAATCTCTTTAAAACCCTAAAACCCTTGGATATTCAATTATTTCCTCTACAGTCGCGTATCACCCCTTTTTTTTTATTCTTTATGTCGAATTGGAAGACCACCAAACCTCAATTGTTCTTCAACGTATTAGCGCCACCAAAACCCTTGTCGATTAGTTAAATTCCTATCATCAATTTTCATCGTCGCATGGTGCATGATTCAGAATTCAGTTGGATCCAATACTTTTGATCATGAAAAATTACATTATTAAGTAGGTTGAGTTGCTTTGGCTAAGGTGTGTTCTCTTTCCGTGCTACATATTTTATTTTTGTGACTGTGATTTTACACTTAAGTGATTTTCAATTGTGTTGTGATTTTACATTATGTTTTCCGTGCATACTATTTCCAGACTGTGAATAAAATTGTGATTTAAAGTAAATGAGTTGTGAATCTCAGATTTATTATCGGACTCTGTTGAGACTGTGAAAACTGTGATATCTTTTTACTGTGTTATCATGGGTTGGGATTGTACGGAGAAAGTTAGTGGTTTATACCACTTGTGTTGGTGACTATGTAGTGAGAGGTTCTGGGGAACCTACTCTTTTTGGTGACTATGGAGTATGGGTGCATTACATTGTGATTTCATAAAACCGTGTTTAAACTTACTTTGTGTATTTTAAATATTTTTGTGAAAATTTATTGTTGTGAAACTAAGTTTGTGATTGCCTGCACTTTAGAGACACACTGAGCTTAATAGTTGACTCCCCCTTAGCTTCTATTTCAGATTCTCACACATAAGAGTTCGGTACTTGGAGGACCACAGTTTAGCTGATTTATTTCAGTTTTCAGTATGGACGTTTTAGATTTTCAGATTTACTTCAGCTTTATATTAATTATTTTTACTATTTGGGAACTTTATGTAAATCGGGTACTTATATTTTGATATGGGAGTTTTCAACTGTTTTAGCATGCATGAGGATTTTAATCGGATATTTTTGATGATTTATTTTGTGTTGTTTTCTTCTATACGACCACATTTAAAAAAAAGAATTTAATGTGAAACGACACCATTTTAATAAATAATTTAAGTTTTTAGTTTTTTTTAAACCTAATATTCATCTTATTTGAGGGAGACGTTTTCAACCTGACTTCCTAGATTCGGCCCATAACCCTTGGGTCGAGTTTAGGGAGTTACAGAGATATCTGAATGACTAAAATGACCCTAACAATGAAAGCAATCTAGAAATCTATCTTAGATCTTGTTAAACAACCGATTTATCTAAAAACCTCAAATTACTTGAAAAGTTACGGTAACAAGACTTAAACCTTCGAGATTGTGAAATGCTTGGTTTTCCTTGAATTCTTATTAATCCTTGAAGATAAACTCACAAGAAATTATTCTTATGTTCAGAAATTATCAAAGTACTTTTAATTGTCGAATTGAGTGAAACAACTGAAATGACTAAAGGATTGAAGGTACTAATAAGACTGAATTGATCATGATGGGCATAATGACCGGAATCACTAAAGTATCTCGAGCATCGAAACTTTCTAATTAACTGAAATGACATTTATACCCCTAAGTTTTGAAACGAATGAATTGTCTAGAAGGGCTGAAAGGACCAAAACGACCAATCTCTATCGAGTACATAAATGATTGAAATTATATAATTAGTATAATTGACGAAAATGATGGATCTATCCCGGGCTCTAAAATGGCCGAAATACCCTCTTGACCGAAATGGGCAAGATTTGCCTTTGATGAAATTCCAAAAAACCTAAATAAAGCTTAAATGACTGAAATGCCCCTAAGTGTTATGAAACATGACACATATATGTCCATCACTCATGATACTAATATAAGGTTAGAGGATTCGGTTGAAAAATAAGTTTGAATGTTCAGTGGTGAGCCTGTGGTGAAATATGATTACGGCAGTTCAAACAATTTATATAGTTGATTTTGGAAATGATACACGTGGAACGCATACGTATGAATGTTCGACAAGTATTGCAGAGTTGGAATATGTTAAATCGAGTGAGTTTTTGGAAGTTTGATAAACCGTTGGAAATCTTGAATATTGCAAACCATCATTTTGTCATTATTGGCTTAAATTACGAAATTGCCCATGATAGTAAAATGTTCAAAATGCCTCGTTAGCCAAAGTGATCGAAACAACCTTAATATAGTTGATATCTTGAATGATCATAATAAAGCGTTTTTCCCAAATGCTTGGTTGGCGATGTTGGCTACAAAGTCCCCTTTAATCGGGACCTCATTACCGAAATCAGTTCAAACTGTCAAAAGCTCAGAGTTTTCATTCTTCATGTAATATCAAGTATCTCAGAGAAATAAATGATTTCTTTTAGTGTGTTCCAAGTGCACATAAATATTCTACCGTCCTGAACTCAAGGCTGTCTTTTGATACGAAATATGACTTTTATCAAACCGAAATATACATATGTATCTGAACCAAAAAAAGAGAGAAAAAGAAAAGAAATTTTTTTTATATGCTCGCTAGTTATCGTTTCATCGAAAACTAAAGTTTACTTTACGTTCACTGTTATTACTAATTAATAATAATTGCTACCGAATATTGTTATTATCGATCATTACCGACTATTACCGATTACTATTGTCACTACCTAGACCGTTACCGGGATATTTGGGATAGAGTATGAAGTTACCGTAGGTTCAGCCCTGATCAGGCTGGTAATTCCTTACCGTTTCAGGTTCATATGCTTCGGCTAGGGTAATTCCTTACCGTACTTAAGGTATCCCCTTAGGCTGGCACCTACGCCCAATGGGCCTGGGTTAATGCCCGTTATAGTTGCAGTTCTGGGGAACTGCATACTAGAGTTTGATTGGAGGATAGTTAGGAAATCTAAAATGAACTGTAGAACTAATTGTAGAACTAATGTTTTGATATAATAATTGAAAAATGTTTTTGGACTTATCTAAAAAGTATTTAAAACAATTTCCAAAGTCCACATATCTTGAAACTATGTTTAGGGATGTTTTTAAATGAGTTTAATATGTTTTCAAAGGTCAAACTACTCAAAACTGTCCAGGTGTTTCGAAACACCTTAGGGCGTTTCGAAACAGGGGATTGCAGTAGCAAAATCGTTTCGAAACTTGTTTCGAAACGGGCTTACCCTGGACTGAATTTTTGCCCAGCGTTTCGAAACGGGCTAGGCCGTTTCGATACGCCCACGTGGCAATGACCCCAACGGTCATAAACCCCAACGGCTATTTTCCCAACCAACTTTTAAATGCAGGCGTTTCGATACGGGACTGTAGCGTTTCGATACGAGTTTCGAAACGGCCAGGAGGCGTTCCGAAACGGCCAGGAGGCGTTCCGAAACGGCCAGGAGGCGTTCCGAAACGGATGCCCTGACAGACTGCAACGGCTCTTTCTACATTAAGAGTGTTTCGAAACGGCTTTGAGCGTTTCGAAACGGGGAGCTGCAGAATGCATTTATGGTGGGAATTAAAGTCCTCAACGGCTCCAATTTGATCCCAACGGCTAGTAACGGCTACAAACTCAATTGGGAGTATAAAAGGGACCTCCAAGCATCAAGAGAAGGCCAATGCTTCAATTGTCAATCAACAAATGATCAAAGATTGTCTTTGCACTTAAATTGTCATTTATTGTATAGACAAACACTAGTGAGCCAAAATTGTCAAATTTGCTCAAGTGTTTTAGGATTTGAATGAGAGCTTCATTGTGCAAACAAACACCTATTAGAGGGTTTAAGTTTGCTTTATTTATCTCTTTGTAAAAGAGGGTTTTGATCAAGGCTTTGGGTAGAAGCTTGATCGGTTGTAAGGGTTTCCTCCTAATCCTAGAAAAGGGGACGGATCAATTAGTGGATTGATTGTGAAATCCTTAGTGGGAAGCTAAGGTAGTGGATGTAGGTGCTTGTTAGAAGACCGAACCACTCTAAAATCATTGTGTCTTATTCTTTTTAGCTTCCTTAACCCTTCCACCCAAATATCCACCTCTCCACCACTTGGTGAGCATAATTGGTTGATCGAATCGAGCACCACACAACTCAACAATTGGTATCAGAGCTTGGCTCAATCGAAGGGGATTCACATCCTATTGAGAAGATCCGGCAAGCTCGATCACTAGTTCATCAACCGGCTCAAATGGCACAATCAATCGACAAACCGCCTTTCTTTGACGGAGACCACTATGCCCATTGGAAGACAAAGATGAAATTCTTCTTGAAGTCAAGAGATTACAAGCTATGGGACATAGTTGAAGATGGTCCGTTCGTGCCTCAAAGAAGTAAAGCGGAGTGGAGTGCCGACGATCGCAAGAAGATGGAGCTAAATTGCAAAGCCTTGCACATTCTATTTTGTGCATTTGGTCCATCCATCTATGAGAAGATGTCTTCTTGTGAGAGTGCCAAGGAGGTATGGGACAAGCTTGAAGTCACATACGAGGGGACAAATGAAGTCAAGGAGACCAAGATTGGGCTCCTAACCTTGGAGTATGAAAACTTCAAAATGGATCCGGAAGAGAACATCGAGAAGATGTTTGATAGGTTCTCCACCATCACCAACGGTCTTAAAGGTTTTGGAGAATCCATCCCGGAAGAAAAGCTTGTTCGAAAGCTCATCTACTCTCTTCCCGAGTCTTGGGACTCAAAGAGGACCGCCATCATCGAAGCCAAAAATTTGAAGACTTTGAAGCTTGATGAACTCATGGGGTCTCTCCTTACTCATCAAATCATGAAGAAAAATAAAGAGGATGAGAAAAAGAGGGAAGAAATTAGAGCTATGGGAGAGAAGAAACTCAAAGGGCTTGGCATCAATGCAAGTGCCATGGCTCTCAAATCCTCCACTTGCCATCATATCTACTCAAGTGAAGAGGAGGATGAAGAAGAAGAGATAGTTCATCTCTTCAAGAAGTGTGCCTCGTTCATGAAGAAAGCCTTGAGAGAGCTTGAACGAGAACCTAAGAGAAAGGAGAGGGCAAGCACTTCAAGCCATAAGAAGAAGGCACATTTGGCTACTTGGAGTGATGAAGACTCCACCGACGATGAACAAGCCAACCTTTGCCTTATGGCCATCGAAGAAGATTCAAGGGTAACTTCTAATTCATCTACTTCATGTTCTTATTCCTTTGATGAATTACAAGATGCCTATGATGATTTGGTTTTAGATTTTAAAAGCCACATTTTGAAAAACAAAAAATTGGTTTCAAAGTTAAAAATTCAAAATGATTTGCTTTCTAAAACCAAACTTGAACTTGAAGCAAAACTTGAAGAGTTTGAATTAAAATGTTTTGATTTACAAAAATTGCTTCAAAATGTTCAAGAAGAAAAAGATTTGATTTCCAAAGAGCTTGATAAGAAAAACAATTTTGGAAAATCAAATTTTTATGTTAGACAATCTAGTGCCCCTAGATTTAAAAATGGTAAATGTTTTAGAAGTGTTTGGGTCCCAAAAGGACTAACCACTTCAACTAAAAAGGATGAAATTGAAAAATGGATTCCTAAGGGGACTAAATTTTGTGCAACTAACGTTTATGGATCCAAAGCAATTTGGATACCAAAAGTTACTTGATTGTCTATTGTAGGTGTGATGGAGATGTTCAACAAGTCAAACATTGAGGGGGAGCTCCATACACACAAGGAAGAACACTTGAAGAATGAAGGCTTCACATCCTCCCTTGGATTCAAGTGTGGGTAAAATTTCTAGTTGTTTTGTGCTTTCATGTGTTTATTTCTTAGTTTAAATTCAACTAGATGATCATTTATGATGGACTAACATTTCAATGATGCCTTGAGTAAGGGGGAGCCATTTTTAAACCAAATTTTTATTTTTGTCAAAGTTTTTACCTCCATTGTTATTTTGAACTTAATGTTTTAAATTCTTTTTGATATAACAAAAAGGAGGAGAAATGGTTTGAAAAATTGAATTTTCAAATGAATAAGGGGGAGCTTTATTTGATTTCATATCTTTAGTCTCTTATTCACATTTTTAAAGTTAAAGGGGGAGAATCCCAAAAAAAATTTCAAGTCAGTTTTATTATATCAAAAAGGGGGAGATTGTAGAACTAATGTTTTGATATAATAATTGAAAAATGTTTTTGGACTTATCTAAAAAGTATTTAAAACAATTTCCAAAGTCCACATATCTTGAAACTATGTTTAGGGATGTTTTTAAATGAGTTTAATATGTTTTCAAAGGTCAAACTACTCAAAACTGTCCAGGTGTTTCGAAACACCTTAGGGCGTTTCGAAACAGGGGATTGCAGTAGCAAAATCGTTTCGAAACTTGTTTCGAAACGGGCTTACCCTGGACTAAATTTTTGCCCAGCGTTTCGAAACGGGCTAGGCCGTTTCGATACGCCCACGTGGCAATGACCCCAACGGTCATAAACCCCAACGGCTATTTTCCCAACCAACTTTTAAATGCAGGCGTTTCGATACGGGACTGTAGCGTTTCGATACGAGTTTCGAAACGGCCAGGAGGCGTTCCGAAACGGACATGAGGCGTTCCGAAACGGCCAGGAGGCGTTCCGAAATGGATGCCCTGACAGACTGCAACGGCTCTTTCTACATTAAGAGTGTTTCGAAACGGCTTTGAGCGTTTCGAAACGGGGAGCTGCAGAATGCATTTATGGTGGGAATTAAAGTCCTCAACGGCTCCAATTTGATCCCAACGGCTAGTAACGGCTACAAACTCAATTGGGAGTATAAAAGGGACCTCCAAGCATCAAGAGAAGGCCAATGCTTCAATTGTCAATCAACAAATGATCAAAGATTGTCTTTGCACTTAAATTGTCATTTATTGTATAGACAAACACTAGTGAGCCAAAATTGTCAAATTTGCTCAAGTGTTTTAGGATTTGGGTGAGAGCTTCATTGTGCAAACAAACACCTATTAGAGGGTTTAAGTTTGCTTTATTTATCTCTTTGTAAAAGAGGGTTTTGATCAAGGCTTTGGGTAGAAGCTTGATCGGTTGTAAGGGTTTCCTCCTAATCCTAGAAAAGGGGACGAATCAATTAGTGAATTGATTGTGAAATCCTTAGTGGGAATCTAAGGTAGTGGATGTAGGTGCTTGTTAGAAGACCGAACCACTCTAAAATCATTGTGTCTTATTCTTTTTAGCTTTCTTAACCCTTCCACCCAAATATCCACCTCTCCACCACTTGGTGAGCATAATTGGTTGATCGAATCGAGCACCACACAACTCAACACTAATGTTTTGATATAATAATTGAAAAATGTTTTGGACTGATTTAAAAAGTATTTAAAACAATTTCCAAAGTCCAAATATTCTGAAACTATGTTTAGGGATGTTTTTAAATGGGTTTTTAATGTGTTTCAAAGCCAAACTTCTCAAACCTGTCCAGGTGTTTCGAAACACCATAAGGCGTTTCGAAACAAGGGATTCCAGTAGCATATTCGTTTCGAAAACGGGCTTTCCCTGGACTTGATTTTTGCCCAGCGTTTCGAAACGGGCTAGGCCGTTTCGATACGCCCACGTGGCAATGACCCCAACGGTCATAAACCCCAACGGCTATTTTCCCAACCAACTTTTAAATGCATGCGTTTCAATACGGGACTATAGCGTTTCGATACGAGTTTCGAAACGGCCAGAAGACGTTCCGAAACGGACATGAGGCGTTCCGAAACGGCCAGGAGGCGTTCCGAAACGGATGCCCTGACAGACTACAACGACTCTTTCTACATTGAGAGTGTTTCGAAACGGCTTCGAGCGTTTCGAAACGGGGAGCTGCAGAATGCATTTATGGTGGGAATTAAAGTCCTCAACGGCTCCAATTTGATCCCAACGGCTAGTAACGGCTACAAACTCAATTGGGAGTATAAAAGGGACCTCCAAGCATCAAGAGAAGGCTAATGCTTCAATTGTCAATCAATAAATGATCAAGAATTGTCTTAGAGCCTAAAGTGTCAATTATTGTATAGACAAACACTAGTGAGCCAAAATTGTCAAATTTGCTCAAGTGTTTTGGGTTTTGAGTGAGAGCTTAATTGTGCAAACAAACACCTATTAGAGGGTTTAAGTTTGCTTCTTGTTTCTCTTTGTAAAAGAGGGTTTTGATCAAGGCTTTGGGTAGAAGCTTGATCGGTGTAAAGGGTTTCCTCCTAAGCCTAGAAAAGGGGACGAATCAATTAGTGGAATTGGTTGTGAAATCCTTAGTGGGGAGCTAAGGTAGTGGATGTAGACCTTGGTTAGAAGGTTGAACCACTATAAATCTTTGTGTCTTTATTCTTTCTAGCTTCCTAAACCCTTCCACCCAAAAATCCACCTCTCCACCACTTGGTGAGCATAATTGGTTGATCGAATCGAGCTCCACACAACTCAACAATTGGTATCAGAGCTTGGCTCATTCGAAGAGGATTAACATCCTATTGAGAAGATCCGGCAAGCTCGGTCACTAGTTCATCAACTGGCTCAAATGGCGCAATCCATAGACAAACTGCCATTCTTCGACGGAACATTCTATGCCCATTGGAAGATAAAGATGAAGTTCTTCATCAAGTCTAGAGATTACAAGCTATGGGACATAGTTGAAGATGGTCCGTTCGTGCCTCAACGAAGCAAAGCGGAGTGGAGTGCCGACGATCGCAGGAAGATGGACCTCAATTGCAAGGCCTTGCACATCTTGTTTTGTGCTTTTGGCCCATCCATCTACGAAAAGATGTCTTCTTGTGAGAGTGCCAAGGAGGTATGGGACAAGCTTGAAGTCACATACGAGGGGACCGATGAAGTCAAGGAGACCAAGATTGGGCTCCTAACCTTAGAGTATGAGAACTTCAAAATGGATCCGGAGGAAAACATCGAGAAGATGTTTGATAGGTTCTCCACCATCACCAACGGTCTTAAAGGTTATGGAGAAGCCATCCTGGAAGAAAAGCTTGTCCGAAAGCTCATCTACTCACTTCCCGAGTCTTGGGACTCAAAGAGGACCGCCATCATCGAAGCCAAAAATTTGAAGACTTTGAAGCTTGATGAACTTATGGGGTCTCTTCTCACTCATCAAATTATGAAGAAGAACAAGGAAGAGGAGAAGAAAAGGGAAGAAATTAGAGCTATAGGAGAGAAGAAACTCAAAGGGCTTGGCATCAATGCTAGTGCCATGGCTCTCAAATCCTCCACTTGCCATCATGTCTACTCAAGTGAAGAGGAGGATGAAGAAGAAGAGATAGTTCATCTCTTCAAGAAGTGTGCCCCGTTCATGAAGAAAGCCTTGAGAGAGCTTGAACGAGAACCTAAGAGAAAGGAGAGGGCAAGCACTTCAAGCCATAAGAATAAGGCACATTTGGCTACTTGGAGTGATGAAGACTCCACCGACGATGAACAAGCCAACCTTTGCCTTATGGCCATCGAAGAAGATTCAAGGGTAACTTCTAATTCATCTACTTCATGTTCTTATTCCTTTGATGAATTACAAGATGCCTATGATGATTTGGTTTTAGATTTTAAAAGCCACATTTTGAAAAACAAAAAATTGGTTTCAAAGTTAAAAATTCAAAATGATTTGCTTTCTAAAACCAAACTTGAACTTGAAGCAAAACTTGAAGAGTTTGAATTAAAATGTTTTGATTTACAAAAATTGCTTCAAAATGTTCAAGAAGAAAAAGATTTGATTTCCAAAGAGCTTGAAAAGAAAAACAATTTTGGAAAATCAAATTTTTAAGTTAGACAATCTAGTGCCCCTAGATTTAAAAATGGTAAATGTTTTAGAAGTGTTTGGGTCCCAAAAGGACTAACCACTTCAATTAAAAAGGATGACATTGAAAAATGGATTCCTAAGGGGTCAAAAATTTGTGCTTCTAACGTTCATGGATCCAAAGCAATTTGGATACCAAAAATTACTTGATTGTCTATTGCTAGGTGTGATGGAGATGTTCAACAAGTCAAACATTGAGGGGGAGCTCCATGCACACAAGAAAGAACACTTGAAGAAGGAAGGCTTCACATCCTACCTTGAGTTCAAGTGTTGGTAAAATTCTAGTTGTTTTTGATTTCTTTTGTTTATTTTATTTTAAATTCAACTAGATGATCATATATGTTGTGACTAACACTTTTGATGATGCTTTGAGTAAGGGGGAGCCATTTTTAAACCAAATTCTTATTTTGTCAAAATGTTTACCTCTATTGTTATTTTTGAACTTAATGTTTTAAATTCTTTTTGATATAACAAAAAGGGGGAGAAATGGTTTGAAAAATTGAATTTTCAAATGAATAAGGGGGAGCTTTATTTAATTTCATATCTTTAGTCTCTTATTCACATTTTTAAAGTTAACGGGGAAGAATCCCAAACAATTTTTCAAGAGAGTTTTATTATATCAAAAAGGGGGAGATTGTAGAACTAATGTTTTGATATAATAATTGAAAAATGTTTTGGACTGATTTAAAAAGTATTTAAAACAATTTCCAAAGTCCAAATATTCTGAAACTATGTTTAGGGATGTTTTTAAATGGGTTTTAATGTGTTTCAAAGCCAAACTTCTCAAACCTGTCCAGGTGTTTCGAAACACCATAAGGCGTTTCGAAACAGGGGATTCCAGTAGCATATTCGTTTCGAAACGTGTTTTCCCTGGACTTGATTTTTGCCCAGCGTTTCGAAACGGGCTAGGCCGTTTCGATACGCCCATGTGGCAATGACCCCAACGGTCATAAACCCCAACGGCTATTTTCCCAACCAACTTTTAAATGCAGGCGTTTCAATACGGGACTATAGCGTTTCGATACGAGTTTCGAAACGGCCAGAAGACGTTCCGAAACGGACATGAGGCGTTCCGAAACGGCCAGGAGGCGTTCCGAAACGGATGCCCTGACAGACTGCAACGGCTCTTTCTACATTGAGAGTGTTTCGAAACGGCTTCGAGCGTTTCGAAACGGGGAGCTGCAGAATGCATTTATGGTGGGAATTAAAGTCCTCAACGGCTCCAATTTGATCCCAACGGCTAGTAACGGCTACAAACTCAATTGGGAGTATAAAAGGGACCTCCAAGCATCAAGAGAAGGCTAATGCTTCAATTGTCAATCAACAAATGATCAAGAATTATCTTATAGCCTAAAGTGTCAATTATTGTATAGACAAACACTAGTGAGCCAAAATTGTCAAATTTGCTCAAGTGTTTTAGGTTTTGGGTGAGAGCTTAATTGTGCAAACAAACACCTATTAGAGGGTTTAAGTTTGCTTCTTGTTTCTCTTTGTAAAAGAGGGCTTTGATCAAGGCTTTGGGTAGAAGCTTGATCGGTGTAAAGGGTTTCCTCCTAAGCCTAGAAAAGGGGACGAATCAATTAGTGGAATTGGTTGTGAAATCCTTAGTGGGGAGCTAAGGTAGTGGATGTAGACCTTGGTTAGAAGGTTGAACCACTATAAATCTTTGTGTCTTTATTCTTTCTAGCTTCCTAAACCCTTCCACCCAAAAATCCACCTCTCCACCACTTGGTGAGCATAATTGGTTGATCGAATCGAGCTCCACACAACTCAACATGAACCTTATCGCTAACATTATATAACCGTAAAAATAACGTTCACCACACCGTTACCTTGTATGTGTTAACTTTGCACTGTTGGAACACACACACTAAGCCCTGACTCAACTATCGTAATTCATATCTTGACTAATTTTTCGGTCTATATGTTGCTAGTATGATACTCAGTGATTGAATAAAGGATAATCCTATCATTTTCATGTATATCGCTTCTTTGAAATATATCTGATTGTATTTTTTTTTGGAGCCTATTGTTGCCCGAAACATCATGATAGTATTATGCTTACTATATACCTACATGTTACTTATAGCATCCATTGATAGTTTTGTATTACTGAACTTTCTGAAGCTCATGTTGTTTTTACCATCGCAGGTTAAAAAAATATAATTTGGCTCGATGACCGACATCAGTGTTTGGAGTTCTCTCGGTGTTGCTTTTAGAGTACGGTACCGACATAGTTAGTGGGCATGCACGTCATTATTGTTCCATGCACGTCTTTTGAAATTTTTGTTATACGTTTAAATAATTTTCTAAAAGAGCATTTTAAACAGAGGTTACCGTTACAATTTAATAAGTGTTTTTAAGAGAAAAATGTTTTTATGTGGATTTTTACGGTGGGTCACTCTTGTGACCCTAATGTGACCTCCTGGGATTCGTGGTAACGCATAGGCGGGTCTAGGGGGTTACATTTAATCTATGTATTTTTTTAAAAAATCAATTAGGACTCAAATGATATTGCAAATTGTTTTAGGGTACAATCATAGATACATATTTATTGATCAATTAAGTTAAATCGAATATTATAAATATTCATTATGAGGTGTTTCTCTCAACTTTTTTTTGTTCTATGTACAACGTCAACAGGGACGGACCCAGGACTTTAGGTTAGGGGGGGCGAACCTATAAATTTTTAGGGGGCGAACTTATAAAAGTTTAGGGGGGCAAAATAAATTTTTAATAGAAAATACATAGAAAAATTCTAAATTTTTTCTAAATCATATATGATTTTCAAAAATTTACCCCTCGGTCCATCCCTGAACGTCAAAATTGAAACTCGTGAACTCGAGTGATCTAGTGCATATCCCTAGTTTGTATTTCTTTGATACTAAGTTCTATATGGATTGATTCGGTTAAAAGATCAAAATTAAAGATTTCAATTCTATGTCCTAAAAAGCACAAGCAAATCATACATGAAATCAAACTCGATCTATCAAACACGATAAAAGTACGTTAGATACTGATATTTCAAAAAAAATGAAAAGTCCGAACAACATAAGTAATTTCTGGGATGAAAACAATATTATGATCATTTGATGAGAATGCATCTGATGGGTGATCCTTCAGCACCGAGCAACCTTAAAGGTAAGCAATGGACGTTGTATATTCCAACTGGTACATCATCAAGTTTCAAACCCTCTACCAGAATGATTTCCTGGATCACATCGAAATAATGTCGCTAGTGACTCGTATTATTCAGATTTAAGTGTGAGTGTTCGAGTACAGGTCTAACACGAATATATTTAAAAATATTTTATATTCGGATATGTGTAAACGAAGAGTCCGACTTAAAACATTTCCTTACCCTGCTTTCAAAGAATTCGAGATGAGCTGAAAGTAGATCATCATCACATGCAACGGATAAGAAATCGAGTCCTACATTTCCAAGATTGCAAGGAAACAAAAACATAGTAATTATTTTTAAAATTCAATTGTTTCATGCAATTACATAAATCTTTTTCTTATTCCCAAGCAAATACAAAAAATATTTTTTTGAATTATTCATGATGATTCATATTCGACATATATCCAGAAATTAATACGAAGATTTATATATGCATATATACGACACTTGCACTTAAATCTTACCTACAAGTTTGATGTCAGTGTTCTTTACTAGCCATCTTGCCCCATCTTTTGTAAATCCAACATAGCTTGTGTCATACTCCCTTTTATACATAAGTCCTCTAGAACCCAGAGAAATTTCACGTGAGTAAATTTAAAATTAATCTAAATTTGAATCGATTTAAATCAAAATAATCACTTAAAAAATTTAAAAACAAATCAATTCGATTGAAAAACTCGAAACTTTAAATTTAGAGCTCAACTTACCTATCGGTATTTAATGTTCTGAAAAGAACACGACGCACTCCTTTGGGAATTTTCAACGACTCCATGACTTCAGCTGCGTGATTATTCAAAAATTTCGAATATAGATCGTAAAATGTTCGAATTAAATTCGAAGAATGAGAGCCGAAGATGGATTACCTGTTATGTTACTGTCCCTCGGTACATCAACCAACAGACCTTGCCCTGCGCCAATCGAAACATATATACCATATTACGTACACTTTAAGTATTGAAAGAGAAGCTCAACAATGGCGATGGGAGTTTATTTAGTTTACCGTTAAGGACTTCAAGGTCAAGGGTGTCGACATCAAACCCAGCGTCGAAGTATCGGTCGATCATGTGGCCCGGAGCATCGACGTGTGTGCCGGTATGAGTCTGCATTTTCATCACAGAATTATTAGCCAGCGAACCGTTTTTCATGCTGGCTGGAAGCCATAGGAACTGACCGACACCGTCGGTGCTCCAAAATGACGGCATATCAGCTGTGTATCTATGGCTGATGTCGAATATTCTCCCACCGCCATAAACCTCCCGTCGAACGGGAACAAGTTCATTGTCCGCCGGAGAAACAGTGCAGTCTGTCGGCACCGAAGGGTATGCAGACATGGAAGTGGCAGCAACGAAGGTGATGGCGGTGAATAGGAGGAGGAGGAGAAGCAGAGGAGAAGACATGGTTTTGGTCATTTTGGAGCGTATGGATGTGATTCTTTGTGAGTTCAATATTACTTAAGCAGCTTAAGTTCTCATATTAGCCACAAATATAATAGTGACAGATTCGATTTTTGTCGGGAATTGTGTTTTTTTTGACCATTTGTTTTTCGATAATAACTAAAGCTAAGAATAAGACAAAGAGGATTAGGTTCTTGAATTGTCCAAATTTTACTGCAAGTGGGTGTGTTAATGGACCTGACCCGACTTGATACGTTTAAATTACATAAATATTTTATTTTAAAAAAATAAAATATAATTATATACTAACATTTTCTTAAAATATTAAACAATATAATAAAACAATTTGTAATAATTAATAACATACAATTCATTATGTAAATATTATTAATTAAAATTAATAATAAGTGGGTGTCAGTTTTGCTGGTGAATGGTGATTTTGATCCCTTCAGTGTAATAATGGAACCCTCACACCTCAGCTTCAAGCACCATGTATAGCGACATACTAAAACGTTGAGATTTAGGTAGTTTCATAGATTACCCTGTTTTCGAATTTGAGCAAGCAAAGTGGCCCAAAGAAGAGAAGGAACATGGCAAACAACATTGAAGCTAAAAGCTCAAACATCGACTCGAAGAAGCAAATGGGACAACAACAGCGACGATGGCGACAACATAACGAGACTTAGGGATTTAGGTACTTTCAGATGTACTCAGTTTCGAGATTCAAGCTCAACATCAGATCAAACAAACAAATTGAAGAGCGAAGCATCGGGATTTAGTTACATTCAAAGATTACCCTGTTTTTGGAGATTGCGATGGGGGAGCGTAGAACTTGGTAAGAAATGCATCAGCCAACATGTGCCCCAAAGTAACCTGAGCCTGGGTTGTCAAGTGAAGATTGTCCTGTTTCAAAGGCAACCCTTTGGCATCCACGCATGTTACATTCGGCAGATCGATCCCCAGTTGTGCTTCTCTCACTTTCTCCGTGTATCTCCCGTCCCCTGATGCAATCGCAACCTGCAAATTACTTTCCACATTATAAGTATTATGCAGTATGATTAATTCATACTATTAACAGACAATAATCAGCAGCAGCAGTTTTGTACTTTTGTTAAAGACGCAAGGCAGACCATGAGCGCTAGAATCTTATATTAGCCGAGGCACAGGCGTAAAATAAGCACTTGCTGAAACTTGTAATCAAGTAAGACACAATGTATATGTGTTATAGGGATAAAGCTTAATAAATCTAACCATAGTCCATATATATGTACACTCACACTCGAATCTGCGTAACATAAGTCTAAATCAAATATCAAATAGTGCTAAAAATTAATGAATCAAACCTGAATGATTGGAAGCGAAGGCAAGCCGAGATCTTCACGTACATTATGAATCAACCTCTCCATGTTTCCCTTATAGGCTTCAGCATCATGATGCGACGACGTATCGCTCTCCCCTTGGTACCAAAGCAAAGCCTTGATTTCCCCTTCACTTTTCAAACTCTCTTTACTTCTCTTAACCATATTCTCATACAGTTGCTGCCCACGATCCCACTCCTTGATGGCGGTGCCGCCGACGGCGCAAGGAACCAAACCCAGGCATTCGCCGCCCAGATGATCCCTCACCACGTTGGCGAACGCCATTCCGGGCCCCACTCCGCAAACCTTGCGGGTGTCGATGTCGTAGTGAAGCGGCTCCCGTGCGGGCTCCCAGTTGAGGGTGGCGCTGAGGCGGAGGATGCAAGGGTGCGACTGACATTCCGGAGGGACGACGCCGTCCCAGTGGCCGTGGCCGTGGGGGTGTTTGAAGACGCCGCCTCGGCCTGCCATGTTGCTTTGGCCTGAGAGGATGAAAATGTGTTTGGGTGCTTGGGGGAGTTGACCTTGTTCTGCAACGGGGATGTTTGTGTTTGTCTCCATGTCCATGGTTTTTTGGGATGAGTTGGATTTGGCTTTGATGGTCTTTATTACATCAAAATATTTGGTTTGGTTGGGAGTTTGAAGCTAAATGGTGAACCAGATGTGAAGTTTGCTCTTTGCGTAACATCAACGAAGCTTTGTGAGTTGTACTTATGATTGTTGTCCCTCTATTATTACTATAAAATCATATATTATTCCAAAGTTGGTAGCAAAATTAAATGTATATGTTAATATATCGGTGCATGATTGTATAAAACAAGCGTTAGGTGTATGATTTAATGCGCGCGTGTCAAATATATATATATACTTTTTAAAATCTGATTGTATAAAAAAAAGGTGTGTTATAGCACTCAACATCTTTGTTTTTAATAGTCTAAATTTTTTTCTTTGTATTTTAACAAGTTCTTTATGTCTTTTGACGCGTTTTTTTGTTCTTAGTCTTTCTGTTCGGCTTGAATCTTTTCTCTGATTTCTTTAATTTTCAAATATGAATAGCATAGACACAGATCTTGCTTCATTGTCTATTCAAGGTGAAGAAGATGAGGAATTGACAGTTTTAGTTGAAGATTCAGAACAAGTGGTTTCTTTTGCCAATTGTTTTGTGGGTTCGTTTTTACTTTGAGTGTGGTCAATTTTATGTCTATGAGAGCTACGCTTGCTAATGTATGGCATCTTGTTGGAGGCATTTCAATGTCAAGTCTGGGTGAAAAACGTTTCCTTTTTCGTCTATATCATAAAATTGATCTTGGTCGTATTATGGAGAATGGTTCATGGTATTTCAATTCTCATCTGTTAATTATGCATAGGCTAAAAGAAGACGAAGATCCGATGATGGTCTCTCTTGTTTCTGTGGATTTTTGGGTTCTTGTTTTTAATTTTCATGTTAAATTTATGTCTACAAATATGCTTTCTTCCAGTACGAAAAGATTAAGCCTTTTTTTATTTTTTATGTGGTAGATTAGGTCATGGAGAAACTTATTGTCCAATTCGTTTATCTTCTACTAATCAGGAACTACCGTTGGAATGGGATATTTCTCTTAGAGCTCCTGCTCGTCGGTCAGTTATTTCGACAAGTATCTGGTTAAGAGATGATTCTCCGATCAATATTCTGATCATTAATGAGCCAATTGCAAACGTGAATCTTAGCAGCGTGAATCCAGTTCATTGGGCACCTTTTAAGGCACCATCTTCTCTGTTGGATAAAATGAAGCATATTTTAAGGTGTCCTTTAAAGAATCAGAATTATGCCTATAATTCAGCAAATTATGATCAAATTACATATGGGGATTTTAGTTCTTTCCCTAATCAAGGCAATGATATTATTAATTCGGGTTCTTCGATCATTAACCCGATTTTTGACACGGAAATGGATCATGATAATGAAGACAGTCCAATTATGAAAACTGATGGGCTAAAAAGGCAAAGAATAACTTCTAAAGTAGCTTCAGGAGTTTCTAAAAATATGAATTCGAATGAAGCATGTCAATCTGAATCGGTAGGCCTAGCAAAGGAACAGGCCAGGCAGGCCTAATGAAGTTTATAAGCTGGAACGTTCGAGGCTTGGGGGATCCTCGTAAGGTACGTCGTCTTAGACATTCGTTGAGACTTTTTAACCCCTCTGTAGTTTTTTTGATTGAGACTAAGCTACAAGATAACATAATGGCTAATGTTAGGAAGTTATGTGGTTTCCCATATGGGATTGATGTGAGTTCTGCGGGTCGTAGTAGGGGTCTTTCGTTGGCTTGGAAAGATTCAGTTTCTATAACTCTTCGTTCTTTTTCCTCAAGGCATGTTGATGTGTTCATTGATGAAGATATTGAAGGTAATTCTTGGAGGTGTATTGCGTTCTATGATGCTCCAGAAGAACAGTTTCGTGAGGATGCTTAGAATTTATTACGTCTTTTAAATGATAACTATGATGTTTCCTGTCTGGTCATAGGAGACTTTAATGAGATTTTGTATGCAAACGAGAAGAGGGGAGGTCTGCGTCGTAATGAAAGACAAATGGAAGGATTTCAAGCCACTTTAGCTGATTGTTCTCTTAGTGATATTGGTTATAAAGGCAGCTGATACACTTGGGAGAGAGGTCGTACGAAAGCCAATAATATTCGTGAATGTCTTGATAGAGGAGTTGCAAATGAGAATTGTTGGCATTTGTTTTCGATTTCACCCCGGTGCATCAGGTTCATTCCATTTCGGATCACTATCTATTATTGTTGGATACAGTAGGTGCGATCAGCCAAAATCTTAATTGGTCTTTAAAGTTTGAAGCTTGTTGGTTGGCTGAAGATTCTTGTGAGTGAGAGGTGCTCAAATTATGGACAAAATCTGAAGGAACAATTCCTACAAGATTGAGGTATGTTTGTAGTGGTTTGAATAAATAGTTTTAAAAAGGATTTTGCTATTGACAGCCCTAAGGGCTGTCAATAAGAACTCTATAAATTCTTATAATTAATGTTTGTTTTGCTTTGTAATTAATGTTTGTTTTGCTTTATAATAAATGGTTGTTTTGCTTTGTGATGAAATCTAATAAAATGTAATTAAATACATTCCTAAAAAATTATGTTTAATTAATTTTAGGTTGTTTAATGTAATTAATACTCACTTAAAACAGTTTATTGTTTAGGGTTTAGGGTTTGAGGGTTTGGATTTAGGATTCAGGTTTAGGGTTTATTGCTCATGATTTAAGTTTTAAGGTTTTATGTTTAGGGTTTGGGGTTTATGATTTAGTGTTTAAGGGTTTGGATTTAGAGTTAGGGTTTAGGTTTTAGGGTTTGATGTTTAGTGTTTATGGTTTGGGTTTAGGGTTTGAGTTTGAGATTTAAGGTTTATGATTTAGGGTTTAAGTTTGAGGTTTGGAGTTTGAATTTAGGGTTTTATTGTTTAATTAAATTAAAAATTTTAAATTAATGAAACACAACTTTTTAGGAATGTAATTAATTACATTATACTATATTTCTTTAAAAAATTAAAAAACATTAATTACAAGAATCTATAGTGTTCTTATTAAGGGCTGTCAATAGCATAACCCTTTTAAAAAATAAGACGACGGAAATCTATAACTACTGCAAACTTGAGGAAACAATTAGAAGAGTTATGGGATCAAGAACCTTCTGATGAAGTTTTGAGAGCTATTGTTGAAGCAAAGTTAAACCTCGATTTAGAAGCGGATAAAGAAAAAATTTACTGAAAATAGAGAGCAAGGGCTAACTGGTTAAAAAATAGGGATCGTAACATAGCGTTTTTTCATAGATATGCTTCAAGTAGACGTCGCAGAAACAAGATTAGTAAGATTGAGGATTTTAATGGAAGGTCAGTTACGGATAATGATGATATTCTAAATCTAGCCATGGATTATTTCAAAAATTTGTTTTCTTTGCAAGGATGCTCTAGCTTTGATCTATTTTGGCAGAAGTAAATTAGTGTATTTCACCTGAAATGAATAATGCTTTATGTCAGCCTTTCTCTTATCAGAAAGTTTGTTTGGTTGTCTAGTCTATGGATCCATTGAAGGCTTCTGGTGAAAATAGTTTAGGGGCGGTTTTCTATATAAAAAAATTTGGCATATTGTAGGCCAAGCGGTTGCTGATTATTGTATTTCTTTGGTACATGGAGAATCTAATTTTGAAGAGGTGAATACTACTTGAATTGTTCTTGTTTCAAACGTTAAAAATCCATCTAATATGTCTGAGTTTCGTCTTATAAGTCTGTGCAATGTTTTGTATAAAATTACAATAAAGATGTTAGTCAACCGGTTGAAATTGGTTTTGGATTTTTGCATAGATGAGGCACAATGTGCTTTTATCCCGAGCAGACTAATCACGGATAATATTATGGTTGCCTATGAAATTTTACACTCTTTTAAGAACAAAAGGTTTGGCAAGAAGGGGCAATTTGCTTTGAAATTAGACATGAGCAAAGCATATGATAGAGTGGAGTTAAAAAAATGATGTTGAACATGGGCTTTTCTGAACAATGAGTCTCCATTATCATTCAGTGTGTTAACATCGTTTTTTATTCTGTGAGTATCAATGGGGTATTAAGTAATTTGTAGAACTAAGTTTTGATATAATATTTGAAAAATGTTTTGGACTAAATTGCAAAGAATTTAAAATGAGTTTTTAGTCAAAAACAACTTGAAAATATGTTTAAGGGTTTTAAAGGCTTTGGAATGGACTTAAAGTACATTTAAAGTGGTCAAAACCTGTATTTTTATGTACCCGTATCGATACGGTATAGAAGGGTACCGATACGTTTTAGGGTTTCAAGCCACCAGATTTTCTAGTAGCCAAAACCCGTACCGATACGCTTAGCCGTATCGATACGGTGAGCTTTGAAATAGCCCAACGGCTAGTCGCGTACCGATACGGTTGTATCGCGTACCGATACGCCTAACTACCCCAACGGTCATTTTCCCAACGGTCTTTTAAATTGCAGGACCGTACCGATACGCTAGGTAAGCGTATCGATACGCATCAGCTGAAGAAGCCAACGGCTCTTTCCTCATTGAGACCGTATCGATACGTGTTGAGAGGGTATCGATACACCAAGCTACAGATCTGCATTTATGGTGGGAAATAAAGACTCAAACGGCTCCAAATTGATCCCAACGGCTAGCAACGGCTACAAACTCAATTGGGAGTATAAAAGGGACCTCCTAGCATCTTGTAATGGTTAATGCTTCAATTGTTACAACATTATGATGTCAAAATTTGTCTAGAGCTTAAATTGTTTATTTCTTGCTTAGACAACACTTGTGAGCTTACATTGTTAAATTTGCTCAAGTGTCTAGGTTTTGGGTGAGTGCTTAGAATTGCAAACAAACACCTTTTAGAGGGATTTCTAGTTTGCTAAGTCTTTCTTTGTAAAGAGAGTGTTCCTTTAAGCTTTGGGTAGAAAGCTTTGAGGGTTGTAACGGTTTCCTCCTAATCCGAGAAAAGGGGACGAAATTCTTAGTGAATTTGTTGGAAATCCTTAGTGGGGAGCTAAGGTAGTGGATGTAGACCTTGGTTAGAAGGTTGAACCACTATAAATCCTTGTGTCAAATTGCCAACTTTTCACCTCCCACTAAAACACCCTATTATCTAACTTCTCCACACTTGGCGAGCAAGAACGGTTGATCGAATCGAGCACCCCAAATCTCAACAATTGGTATCAGAGCTTGGCTCAATCGAAGGGGATTCATATCTTATTGAGAAGATCCGGCAAGCTCGATCAACATTTCACCAACCGGCTCAAATGGCACAATCAATCGACAAACCACCCTTCTTCGACGGAAATCACTATGCCCATTGGAATACAAAGATGAAATTCTTCTTGAAGTCAAGAGACTACAAGCTATGGGACATAGTTGAAGATGGTCCGTTCGTGCCTCAAGGAAGCAAAGCGGAATGGAGTGCCGACGATCGCAAGAAGATGAAGCTTAATTGTAAAGCCTTGCACATGCTCTTTTGTGCATTTGGCCCAACCATCTATGAGAAGATGTCTTCTTGTGAGAGTGCCAAGGAGGTATGGGACAAGCTTGAAGTCACATACGAGGGGACCGATGAAGTCAAGGAGACCAAGATTGGGCTCCTAACCTTAGAGTATGAGAACTTCAAGATGGATCCGGAAGAGAACATCGAGAAGATGTTTGATAGGTTCTCCACAATCACAAATGGTCTCAAGGGCTATGGAGAAGCCGTTCCGGAGGAGAAACTTGTCTGAAAGCTCATCTACTCACTTCCCGAGTCTTGGGACTCAAAGAGAACCGCCATCATCGAAGCCAAAAATTTGAAGACTTTGAAGCTTGATGAACTTATGGGGTCTCTTCTCACTCATCAAATCATGAAGAAGAACAAGGAAGAGGAGAAGAAAAGGGAAGAAATTAGAGCTATGGGAGAGAAGAAAATCAAAGGGCTTGGCATCAATGCAAGTGTCATGGCTCTCAAGTCCTCCACTTGCCATCACGTAGATTCTAGTGAGGAGGATAGTGAAGATGAAGAGATGGCCTATCTCTTCAACAAGTTCGCCCGGTTCATGAAGAGCAAAATGGAAAAATCCAAGCTTGAATCGGTGAAGAAGATGAAGGATTCCCGTAAATCCAAAATGAAGGGATCGTCTTCAAAACAAGCATGCGTGGCCACATGGATTGATGAAGACTCCACCGATGATGAAGTAGCCCACCTATGCTTGATGGCCCTCAATGAGGGGGAGGTAACTTCTAACTCGTCTATTTCAAATTCATATACATTTGATGAGTTACAAGATGCCTATGATGATTTGCTTTTGGAATTCAAGGCATCATTTTCTAAAAACAAAAAGTTGATTTCAAAAATAAAAATTGAAAATGATTTGCTTTCCAAAACAAATCTTGAACTTGAAGCAAGATTAAAAGATTTTGAACAAAAATGTTTTGATTTACAAAATTTTCTTCTCAAAGTTCAAAAAGAAAAAGATTTGATTTCCAATGAACTTGAAAAGAAAATAGTTTTGGAAAATCAAACTTTTATGTAAGACAATCTAGTGCCCCTAGATTTGTGAATGGAAAATGTTTTAGAAGTGTTTAGGTCCCAAAAGGACTAACCACTTCAACTAAAAAGAATGAAATTGAAAAATGGATTCCTAAGGGGACTAAATTTTGTGCTACTAATGTCTATGGATCCAAAGCAATTTGGATACCAAAAATTACTTGATTGTCTTTTGCTAGGTGTGATGGAGAGTGATCAACAAGTCAAAAATTGAGGGGGAGCTCCATGCACACAAAGGAAGAACACTTGAAGAAGGAAGGCTTCACATCCTCCCTTGAGTTCAAGTGTGGTAAAATCTAGTTGCTTTAGTGTTTATTTGATTTATTTTCTTTTATGTCAACTAGATATTCATACATGTTGAACTAACATTCTCATGATGCTTTGAGTAAGGGGGAGCCAATTTTTAAAACCAAAATTTTAAGTGTGTCAAAAAATTTTTTTTGCCTCCTATGTTATCTTGAACTTAAATGTCATTTTAAATTCTTTTTGATATAACAAAAAGGGGGAGACATGGTTTAAAAAAAAATTGAATTTTCAAATGAATAAGGGGGAGCTTTACTTGTTTTCATTTGTAATCTCTTATTCACAATTTTAAAGTCAAAGGGGGAGAATTCCAAACAATTTTTCAAGTTGGTTTTATTATATCAAAAAGGGGGAGATTGTAGAACTAAGTTTTGATATAATATTTGAAAAATGTTTTGGACTAAATTGCAAAGAATTTAAAATGAGTTTTTAGTCAAAAACAACTTGAAAATATGTTTAAGGGTTTTAAAGGCTTTGGAATGGACTTAAAGTACATTTAAAGTGGTCAAAACATGTATTTTTATGTACCCGTATCGATACGGTATAGAAGGGTACCGATACGTTTTAGGGTTTCAAGCCACCAGATTTTCTAGTAGCCAAAACCCGTACCGATACGCTTAGCCGTATCGATACGGTGAGCTTTGAAATAGCCCAACGGCTAGTCGCGTACCGATACGGTTGTATCGCGTACCGATACGCCTAACTACCCCAACGGTCATTTTCCCAACGGTCTTTTAAATTGCAGGACCGTACCGATACGCTAGGTAAGCGTATCGATATGCATCAGCTGAAGAAGCCAACGACTCTTTCCTCATTGAGACCGTATCGATACGTGTTGAGAGGGTATCGATACACCAAGCTGCAGATCTGCATTTATGGTGGGAAATAAAGACTCAAACGGCTCCAAATTGATCCCAACGGCTACAAACTCAATTGGGAGTATAAAAGGGACCTCCTAGCATCTTGTAATGGTTAATGCTTCAATTGTTACAACATTATGATGTCAAAATTTGTCTAGAGCTTAAATTGTTTATTTCTTGCTTAGACAACACTTGTGAGCTTACATTGTTAAATTTGCTCAAGTGTCTAGGTTTTGGGTGAGTGCTTAGAATTGCAAACAAACACCTTTTAGAGGGATTTCTAGTTTGCTAAGTCTTTCTTTGTAAAGAGAGTGTTCCTTTAAGCTTTGGGTAGAAAGCTTTGAGGGTTGTAACGGTTTCCTCCTAATCCGAGAAAAGGGGACGAAATTCTTAGTGAATTTGTTGGAAATCCTTAGTGGGGAGCTAAGGTAGTGGATGTAGACCTTGGTTAGAAGGTTGAACCACTATAAATCCTTGTGTCAAATTGCCAACTTTTCACCTCCCACTAAAACACCCTATTATCTAACTTCTCCACACTTGGCGAGCAAGAACGGTTGATCGAATCGAGCACCCCAAATCTCAACATAATTCATTTGTTCCTAGTCGTAGCTTGAGATAAGGTGATCCACTGAGTCCTTATCTTTTTCTGATTTGATAAACCCTTTTTCGTTTGACAAATTTTCAAGGGAGGGTAAGAGGTGCTTGTATTAATCGATATGCTCCGGTAGTGACACATTTACTCTTTACAGATGATTGCCTAATTTTTAGTGAAGCTTCTGCAGTTGGTGCAAATAATATCAAGGAAATTTTGTCAATTTATGCTAAGTGTTCAGGTCAACTTATAAATTATGATAAATCAGGAGTATTTTTCAGTTCAATGTCTTTGATTTTAATAGGGGGATGTTTGTCACATATTGAGAGTAGAAAGTAATAATAATCCAGCATGATATTTGGGTTTACCTGTGATGGTGGGAAGAAACAAAATGAATGCTTTTAGGGATTTGAAAGAGAAATTTGAAAAAAAGAAATTAAGTTGGAGTGTTTGTGGTCTTTCTATGGAAGGTCGTGAAATATTCATTAAATCGGTTCTTTAATCGATTCCTACTTATGCTATGTCTTGTTTCTTGTTGCCAAAATCCCTTTGCAAAAAACTGAAAGCTTCGATGGCACATTTCTGGTGGCAAAAATCAACTGAAAAGAAGGGTTTACATTGGTGTACTTGGGACTACTTAAGTTTGCCGAAAGAAGTAGGAGGAATGTGGTTTAGGATTTATGTAAATTTAATATAGCCTTATTGGCTAAACAAGGCTGGAGACTTATTAAGAACCCTGACTCTTTAGTTGCAATGATTTTTAGAGCAAAATATTATTCTAATTCAGATTTTTTAAAGTCCAGATTAGGGTTGAATCCTTTTCTTATTTGGCGAAGTGTATGGGGTGCTAAAGGTTACTTCTGTCTGGTCTTAAATGGAGAATTGGTTCAGGAATGTCAGTATCTATATGGGAGGATTATTGGCTACCTGGAGTTTCTTTAAAGAAAATTATCACTCTAAGAGATCTTACAGTGTCTACAGTCAGCAATCTAATACTTCCATAATCGAATGAATGAAATCTGAACTTGATTCAAAATTTATTTCTTTCTATTTGATCAGGCTGCCATCTTATCTATTCAACTTCAATTAGTGGCACAACCTGATCGACTGGTATGGTGTGAAGAGAAAAATGATGTTTACTCTGTTCGTAGTGGTTACAAAGTACTTCAAGGTAATAATTTTAATGATCCTACAATTAGTGGCTTCTATAATAAGCTATGAAATTTGAAATGCCCGACAAAAAATTGAATATTATTATAGAAGTACAGTCATAACTATATCCCTGTTTTTAATAACCACTACTCAAAAAGAATATCTCCTTTCTCCTACATTTCTTTGTCCTAGATGCAATCAAAGTGCAGAATCAATTCTTTCACCATGGACGATTATCGGATCTATCTGAAAGATTTGTAGAAGATGAAGCGACCGGCTTTAGTTTCTTGGTGTGTTTGTTTTAAGAAGGCAGTGTACTTTTTTGTTTCTTTTTATGTTTTTAGTATTTTTTAAATAAAAGAGCCGGTTTTTTATTTTCAAAAAAAATCTAATTATAATCTATTCGTATATACATTGTTTATATGAAAAATACTTTGATATACAAACTTGTGTAAGCTTTAGTTTACATAAGCCTTTCAATTTTAGAGTTTAGGAGTTTAGGTTAGAGTTTAGAGGTTTAGTGTGTAGGGTGTAAAATTTAAGGTTTATGATTATAATTTAAGGTTTAAAATTTAGTTGTTAGTGTGTTAGAGTTTGAGATTTAAGTTTTAAATTTTATAAAAATATTATGTAATTTTTTTTACACAACTTGTGTATTAAAATATAACCCTTGTTTATAATCGTCATTATACTTTATATTTATATAACAAGTCATGATACTGATATAATTATAAAACTTCAAAAAATAAAATTGTGTAGTAATACCAAGCTGAGGGTCAAATTAAGAACATAAAAGCAACAATGACATTCAAATATATACCACAATAAAAATCGACTCAAAATAATTAAAAATCAAATCAAAGTATCTTGTTGATAAAGGTGAATAAAATTCGATTACAAAAAAAAAAATCAGTTTCAATATGCCGACTGCTTCATAATCTAAAGACTCTTTCTTTTTATTCTCTTATCCTTCGGCACTTGATTTCATTTTCTTCTCTTTTTTTCTTTTGTCGTCTGCTCCTCTGCAACTTTCAATCTTTCTTCCCTCCTCATACTAAACTCGTCGGTTCTTTTCAGTTAGTCGACGTCCATTCTTGCAAGTAAGGATGAATATGTCAAATCAAAAAATAAAAAATCGATCGAAATCAAGTATGGATGATTTATGTTTTACAAATTTAAAAATTATAGTTACAGCGACAGAACTATTACAAAGTGGAGAGGGACAATTGTCCCCACCTCCCAAATATTTTTTTTTTCACATTTGTCATCGTATATAATTTAAAAAATAGTTTATTTTTGAATTCTCTCACTTTCAAATATTTATGTTTTGCCCCTCAATCTCAAATCCTAGCTCCATCCCTGCATGGTTAACCGAATCAAATTGAAATATTTTTTTTAGTAATATGCATGTCTGTCTTACGGTCCATGTTCGGGGTGCGAGACTACCCTCCCAACAGTGTCATCTTCAAAGTTTAACTTTAAGCTCGTGTCCTCTCCTTGTGGGTGCAATGTGCCTTATCAATGCATAGTTAATTTTAAATATTTTATAATGTAAAAAGTAAGTGTTTTATACTTTAAAATAGTGAAATAACTTAAAATTATTATATAGAATTATTAATTATTTTTATTTAATTGATTTTTTTAAAAATATTTATGAAAAATACTTTAAAACTTTATCAAATGATGTTTAAAATTCATCAAATAAATCTATTTTGATCAAAATAAAATACAAAATTTTAAATCTAAAATTAATGTGAAAAACCGGTAACCAAAACTAACCCAATAAAAAACCGATGAATTATTTATTCTTTTTACAAAATTAAATCGAACCGAATCATATACACCCTAGTCGCAAGCCTGTCTTGCTCTTTCCATCTCATCTGTAGGGAGATTGGCGCCAACCAACATCGCCGAAACTTTCGGGCTGGGTGGTACTTGGGCTTTTGGGTTTATGAAAAGAAATACTATAACTTGGCTTTCAGCTCAATCGAAAAAGAGAGCACACTAAAATAGTCATTAGCCCAATTGTTTTCCGGCCTTCCGATAAGTTTCAGCTCGTCAACTTTTATAAATTTAATAGGTCGAATTCTTCTATTAGTCCCTGTCTTTTTATTTTTTATATTCTAAAATTTCAATCCTGGACCAAATAGCCGTGAAATTAGTTCATTTAAATTCTATTATTAGTACATGTATTATGTATAAATTATAGATTTTGATCATACTATATAATTTGATCATTTTAAATACTTATAATTTAATCATATTGTCCTTATATTATTTGGACCAAAATTGAATTTACAAAATTTAAAATATAGGTACTAAAACTGATCAAATTAGAATATAAAAACTAAATCAATAACTTATACATTATACAAAAAACTATTGACATAATCTGATCAAATAGTTTATTTTTTTTTTGGAATTGAAAGAGATAGCTCACAGAGCTTACAAAAATCACAAAATATCAGATGCCAGAATAGGAACAAGAGGAGGCGGAGGAGCATCGAAGATCATCATGGTGTAGTCCAAAAGGGAAGCCATAGCCGCAAGGGCGTCAGCGAGCTTGTTTCCGTCACGAGGAAGCCATCGAACCACTGTCTCCCAACCTTGACCCCGGAGTTTGGCAATGTCGCGAACAATGGGATTGGCGTCCGAAGAGGTAGCTGGGCTATTCAAACGATCAACCACCATTTTACTATCAACCTGAATAAAGATGCGATCAAAACCTTTCAGTCTTGCTAGACGGAGGCCATGTAAGACCCCTCATAATTCTGCCTGCAATGGATTAGTTATACCCAACCCTTTGTTGAAACCTACCAACCAAGAACCATCAGCCGATCGGAAAGCTCCTCCCACAGCACCAAGGCCTGATACCTGCGAAACTGCTCCATCTGTCGTCATGGAAATCCACCCCGACTCCGGTCTACACCAAGAGTGAATCCGAGGTTGAGATCGAATAGGGGGTACTACGATTATAGGCTTCCATAAGGTACCTTGCCCAAGCTGTACCACGCGAGAGAAGCTGTTCCGGTGTAGATGGGTTAGCATTGAACACCGAATCATTTCTACTTTTCCAAATACACCAAATTAGAGATGCAAACAAAAGACCCCAAGGTGTGTTTGAAGTCTGCAAAGCTCGCTGCTGACCCAGGTTTTGCAGCAGCCAATCCTGGATAGTCGCAGCAAAGAATGTCGTAGTGAGGTTCGAAGGAAGTAAGAGCAGCCAAACCTGCTTTGCGACAGTGCAGTCTCGAAGTGCATGTAGCACTGTCTCATCCTCCATGTTGCAGCAGGGGCAGCGAGGCGATGGTGCAATCGAGCGACGGAATCGTTCAACGTTGGACATTAACCTTTGCTAGAAACAAAGCCAAATGAACATTCGAACACGTTGGGGGACATGAGAGACCACAGCAGTTTCCAACAAGTATCACGGCTGTCCCATAGCAATCGACATTTAGCATCATAGGCAGAAGAAACTGTGAAATCTTGAGTGGCGTTATGGCGCCATGTGGGCAAGTCGGAGGTGTCCAATGAGTCGGGGCAACGGATACTCATAATGTGAGGGATAACAGCAGGATTAAAGAGGGACTTGAGGCGCTCACAATCCCAGCTACCATGTCCATCCGTGAGGTCCCATGTGCTTAAATTGTCTAGACAGACATCATACGGTTGGAGGAGGTACTGCCGTAGAGGTCCAAGAGCAGGTATCCAAATATCATCCAAGGCATTAACAAGTTGGCCATTCCCAATTGACCAAGCTATACTATCCTTCAAATCCGGCCATGCCATAGAAATAGCCCTCCACAAGGGCGTGCATGAAGGACGAGTTACCGAAGCTGGGCATAGATCATGCAGGTGATACTTTTGTCGAAGGAGACGAATCCAAAAGGCATGTGTATCGGAAACAATTGCGTAACATATCTTTAAGACAAAGGCCACGTTGAAATCATGGATACGCCTAAATCCAAGACCACCATGATCTAGTGGTTGGCAAATTGATTCTCAGTTCACTAGAGAGATTTTAGAGGCATTTTCTGTCGACCCCCAAATGAACTTGCGGATGAGTTTTTCAATCTCAGCACATATCTTTTTTGGCAGCAGTGATGTTTGCACGAAGTACACGTGAATAGCTGATAGCACAGACTTAGCGAGAGTGACACGGCCTGCTAGCGAAAGGGTGCGGCTAGCCCAACCACTAAGCTTCTCCTTGATCTTGTCGATGATAAAACTATAGTTCGAACACCTCATGCGCGCATGTAGCACCGGCGCGCCTAAGTACTTACCAAGGCAATTAACACGCTGATAACCCAAGAAATGACTAATATTGTCTTGAAGCGGAGTAGGTGTATTAGGCGAGAAATAAATCTGAGTCTTCGCCCTGTTGACACAATGGCCTGAAAAAGCACCAAAAGTGGCTAGAACAGATTGTATCAGTGAAGCCTGAGAGGTATCAGCAGCAGCGTACAGTATTAAGTCATCGGCAAAGAATAAATGTGATACCGGAATACCATCTCGGATAAAGCGGAACGGGTGCTAATCAGAGGTTGTGACCGATTGATGAATAAGGTGTCCAAGTCTCTCCATAACCAACACAAAAATATATGGCGAAAGCGGATCGCCTTGTCGAATACCCCGCTCCGGCAAAAATGGGCGAGACAAAGTCCCATTCCATTGGATCTGGAAGCTTGCCGAAGTAATAGAACTCATAATTATCCTTCGGATAGTGGCCGAAAACCCCGCATCTATCAGAGAATCAGATATAAAGTCCCATTCAACCCTATCAAAAGCTTTGGTTAGATCGACTTTAATAGCCATCCACGTGTTTCTGCCTTTCGATAATCTCATAGAGTGAATCACCTCTTGGTTGATGATTGTATTTTCAGTGATATTCCGCTCGGATACGAAGCTTGTTTGATTCTGCCCAATTAACAGTGGGAAAATAGGTTTGAGCCGACGGACGATAACTTTGGATAAGAGCTTATAGAGCACGGTACATAGGCTTATAGGCCTAAAGTCAACAAACGACGAGGGTCGATTGCACTTGGGTAGCAAGACAATTATGGTGCGATTTAAGTCCACATCAATGTGATTACCTCGGAAAATGCCTTGAATCATGGATACGATCGATGGACCCACAATCGACCAATGCTTCTGGTAAAACTCGGCATGAAGCCCGTCCCACCCAGGTGACTTTAGAGGCGTCATGTCCATTAAAGCCGCATGTATTTCCTCCGAGGAAGGGACCTGATCAAGAGCTTCCATTAGCTCTCGGTTGATGGATGGAAAATGGCCGGATATGGGGAAATTTCCCATGGTTGTGGCGTCGGTTTTGAACAGATTACCAAAGAAGTTCACTGCTTCTTCTTGTAATTGTGAGTCATCATCACACCATATACCGTCAGAAAGTTGCAAAGCTTTAATACAACGGTGTTGACGTCGAGCCATTGCGCGTCTATGAAAATAGCGCGTGTTACGATCACCCTGAGAAATCCAATCAAAGCGCGATTTCTGCCTCCAAAGAAGCTCCTCTTCATCTAAAAGGTGCTCAAGCTCAATAAGTAACTCGTCTTCTAAATTCTTTAAGAACCTGGATGATCTAGTGCTCAAAACCCGCTGAATACCTCGAAGGCGGCTCATGATCATGCGTTTTTTTGTGCCCACATATCCAAAAACAGTTTTATTCCAAGTATCCGCAGCACGAGTAAAAGCATGGATAGTCTTTATAATAGAAGGGCTCGGCAACCAATTGTCCATTACCATACGAGAGAAATCCTCATGCGACTGCCACCCCGAGAAATAATGAAATGACTTAGAGGAGGACCTGTGATTCGCAGCACCAATCTGTAGTAGAATAGGTCGATGGTCTGAGCGTAAACGGAGTAAATGCTGTACCGAAGCTTCCGAAAATAACTCATCGAAATAGCTGTTACAAAGGAAGCGATCAAGACGGACAGAAGCGAGCCCCCTAGACCATGTAAAGTCCGGACCACTGTAACCCATATCACGCAAGCAATGGTCGAGTGTGAGATGCTGGAAATCTTTACTCGGTCTAGCAGAAAGAGCACAACCCTTGCGGTCCTCCCATGAGAGCGTGGCGTTGAAGTCGCCAAAAATAATCCAAGGACAAAGAATTGTTTCCGCAAGATGGTGAAGATGATGCCATAAGAGTTTCCGTCCCGCCGTCGATGGAGAGGCATAAACAGCAGTAGCTAGAAGCGAAGATTGACTTGACTTATGTGTGATCCGGAAATGGATGAACTGAAAGTGAGTAATGGCGATAGAAACCGAAACAAGATCATACCATGCCACCCAAATACCACCCGAGAAACCAGCTGCTTCTACACGGTGAGAGTGTGGGAAACCCAACGCGGCAATGACTGACTCAGCACGGCGTCCGCTTATACGTGGCTCAACAAAGACCACGATATACGGCTTGTTATCACGCAAAATTTGCTTGGCTGCCTGAATAAATTTCGTATCAGCGCAACCTTGCACATTCCAACAGAAGATCTTTAAATCCATAAAAATAAAGCAAGGGAGAAGAAGAGCATATCACTCTATCATTGTCGTTGGCTGGTCCTCTATCGAACCATGCACAATATTACCATCAGGAATACCAGGGGGATCCGACTCCGGCGGTTTTGTTGATGCACTGTGAACCTGTTCACATGGAGACTGATTTCGGTCAGGAGGCTTATCCAAGGGAATGACATCACTCGGATTCACATGGGATGCATTAACCGGATCCAAATTCATCACATTCGGGTCGGCGTTTTCGGACATAACAGTAGCTGCATGGTTGGACTTATTGAGGATGGGACTCAAACTCGAGGAAGCTTGCTGCTGAGTTGATTTGGCCGTGAACTTCGCGAGGGCTGGAAAATCCCCAAGGTTAACAGTAAGTGGCTTTCGCTGAACACCCAACTTAATCCCATGAGTTGCGGCTGGTAGCTTGCCCTTGTTTCGTGCCTTAGAAGATGAAGGTTGCATTGTTTTCCGAGGCTGCTGTTGAGGCAAAGGAGCAGCAATTGGAGCAGTCGGGGCAAAGGTCGAGCTCGCACCTGCATCCTCGACAGTGAGGGGACTGAACCGGGAACCAGTTGGCGCGGTGGCAGTTGTAGACTGAAGGTTTTTGTGTTGTTTAATGCTGCGTCTTGGCCGACGCTCCGCTACCATCCATGGTCCAAAGGATGCTGCATCAGTAGAGTTGTCATTAGCAGCAGCAGGGCAAGCTGGGGCGGGGTTGGAGGGACCTTCTGCCATCGCGTTCGGATCAGAATTGGCTTGTGGAATGACCTCTTTCGCTGCAGGGCAATGATCCTTGCCGTGGCCATACAATCCGCAATTGAAACAAATAACCGGGAGGGACTCATACTCGATCAACTGAACGTTACCATTGACAATTACCTTGGAGACAAGCGGCTGCGAGAGATCGACGGTAACGGCCATCCGCGCAAAACGTCCTCTACGCCCCAGTTCTGTCTGGTAATCGAGCTTCAACACCGGACCAATACATTCCCCTATCTCCTCAATCAGACTTTTCTTGTATAGGGGCACCGGCAGGCCTGGGAGGCGAATCCACGCAGCAACCTGCGTCGGGTATGGGGTAGCGGTCGTGAAGTCAGGCGACCATTGTTGCACAGTTAGGTAGTGTCCGAACACTGTCCAGGGGCCATCGGTAAGAGCTTTAAGATAGTCCGATTTGAGGCGAAACGTCACTAAGAAGTAATCGTTCTCTATGTCCATCAACCGTATCGCTTGCTTAGGCTTCCAAAGTTCATATATCTTCGTGTGCAAGGTATTATACCCGATGCGTCGACCAAGAAGCTTCACTATAAGGGTTTGATCCAAGCTTCGTTCCGCTAACAGTTGGATCCGATCAGAGAAATCGATGGAGGGAATTCCATCTTCGGAAGAGCGAATTACATCACCCTCCAAAATCTCGATATCATCATCCTCTAAGAACTCCTCAGGCATACTCGGACGAACGTTTTGATCAGATAATAAAGAGTCTTTGTAGGAAAGGGCAGCGGCGTGCGAATGTTGCTGTGTCTTACCTCCGCCGTCCGGCGGATCGTCGTCTATACGACGGTGTTTCCTAGGGTTTTCAGGGGCAGCGGCGTCGGGGTCAGAGCTTCCAGAGTTTCCAGGGTTTTCCATCATCATTTAAACTTTTTTAATAATATCAAATAGTTTATTTAAATATGATAATGATTTTTACAATATATTTTTTAGAATAGTTTATTTTTTAAAATAAAAATTCTAATTTCTAAATGATTTTATAATCCGCTTTCAAATACAAAATATTTGACAAATTCACACGACAAATTAGAATATATCTGAACCAGATTCACTTACGATGAGATTTAAATTAAAACCCTTTCTCTTGTTATTAAACTAAATTTTCGAAGTCATTTTTACATTTTTGTAATTAATGTTCATTAATTTTTTTTATTAATATTTAAATTAGATCGGGAGACCCACTCATTAATCTAGTGACTGAGAATACTCACATTGTCACATCTTGTATTATATGGGCTCGAATTCCGATGTAAAAATATAATTTATATCAACCAGATTTGAATTACCAAACACCATTCAAACTCGGAACAATTACACAATACTGTTTATGAGTTGCATCCAAACCTAATTTCTATGATTCTAAAACTCTCTCCTCACTTAGTTGCATTCCACGAGTTATTTACTTTCCCATTTTCATTTCCATTGGATGAAATTTCAATTTCTTTTGCATATGATATTCAACTATATTGGAGATGAATAGTTTGGTAAAGTTGGTGAAAATGATTTTGATGTTCCTTTTTGAATTTAATCGCCAAATATATGGAAAATCCCCAAAGTTCCAATAAAAAGAAAAAGTAAGTATGCAATATGTATAGTTCATGGCTTGACTTGATTACTTACCATCCAAAATGATGGATTTTTGAATTTATCCAAATTATATCCAATACTATATTACTTTGAACTTTAAATCTTAAATTAGAAATAATAAAGGAGATTCTAGTTAATTTAAACATGAAATAACTTTTTATCCAAAATAATGAATTTTTGAATTTGTTCGATTTATATCCAATACCCTAAACTTTCAACTTTAAATGAGCTAAAATAAACGATATTCTGGTTAACTTATCGGAACAGGTTCAGAAAAACTTCTACAAAGCTTGTTCACCTTATTTTATGACCTTAAGTCTTATTTTGGGTTAGTTGTCCATTGTTGTTAGATTGAAAAGTATTTTTGAAAAGTGATGTAAAATAATGTGCATTGCTGTAAAAAAAAAAAAAAACATAGAGAAAGTTAAAATGTCCATTCACCATATAGAAAGCGAAAAAAGTCAAGTTATTACATGGTAGATTGATAACTTTATATCCGAAAGCTATTTTTTTAACCTTGTACGTTATTGCTTTTAGTACCAAAAATGTTTCTAAAGGGAGGCCATAATGAAATCATGAATTTTTCGGGAGGCTAAAATGTAACTGTTTGTCGGACTAATTTAAAATTCCATGATTTCTTATGGGGCTATAGAGAAATTCACCCATGATTAAATAGCTTACAATATTAAGTATTTGTATCAACTAATGACACTTAAAATAAAAATATAATTGAAAAGCTGAAATAGTGAATAAAGCCTAATGCTAAGGTTTTGATTTATTTTCATTTGAAAATGATGGAATCCTACATTGGTTTAACTTCCACGTAATCTCATTCTTTATCCGAAACAGTAAAAATATTTTCTGGGTCATTTTCAGAAAGACCCACCAGATTTCGTAGCAATGTAAGGTCAACGATATTCTAAGTTAGGTCAAACCTCACAGACAGTTCAATGAATTACCCTAAAAATTGGTTGATTTTATAATGGTGATGACATGATTTTTGCACCACTTATTATTGTGTAAAAATGTGTAGTTTTATATATTTTTCTATAACTCTATACACATAGAATTCGTAAAGGTGAAGACCGTGAGTCTTTAAACATTTAGATTAGACACTTACATTATGTAAATCAGGAGTGAGTTATCTCCATTATATTACATATTTTTGTGTCTGGATAATTTATTGTTTTATCACCCAAAGTAAAGCAGAGTTTGGTATAGGGGTGCTTATTGAGTTGAGCAGCTTGTAAATAATTTGAGTTCGATTCTATCAAAATTTAGTTAACACTCTACTCGAGTTGACTCAACTAGAGATTTTAATGAGTCGAGTCGGGCAAAGTCCAACTCGACTCGATAAGTTCGTGAGTAACTCATTATTTTTTATATAAATTTTTTATGATTTTTGGTGACTACCTAAAAAATTATGTTCCAAGAAGTTTAAATATTAGTTGAAAACTCTAAAAAATTTCCAAAGTAACTCATTATTTTCAAAACGTTTTGTATTTCCTGAGAATTAAAAAAATAATTTGTATTAATATAAAATTAAATTATAATAATGAAGTCTTTTCTTTTTTATTGAAGTCTTTTAATTTTCTTTTATTATTACTTTATGTATAAAAATAGAAAAGAAAAAAAAGTCTTTAGTTTTTACCTCACATATAAAAAAATACGATTAAAAGTTAAAATCCCGAAATACTTAGGGTAGTCTCTCCTTTGTTGTTCATCGAATATTGTTGAGAAACTAAAAAGAATATCACACTCGAATACCAACTCCATCTCTAACGCAATTATGGCAGGTTTGTTTATTATCTCATCATACCTCATGTTTTTTTGTGTGAATTCTATGTTTATATTAAGTTCTAAGAGTATTACTAGTTTTTACCTATGTTTAAAAAAATAAGGTAAAAAATTTGGTGAGCTTAACGAGCAACGAGTTGAGTCGAGCAACGAGATTTTTTAACGAGCAATGAGTCGAGTCGAGAAATAAATTTTTTTAACAAACACGAATCAAACACTACTCAACTCGTAAGCACATTAGACTTTGTTACATATTCAGAAAAGCATCCATGTAATAATGGAATGTTTTGGCACATGGAGAGAAATCAAATGAGCTTGTTGCAAGGAACTTAATTCTCTTGACTCTGATTTCTAACCAAATTAGATAAGTTTTTACTGAATTTAGATCAATTATATGTAACTTTTTTTTAGTATTCATAAATTGATTTTGTTAGGTATTCACCGTCAATACCTGGCGCTGCTCACATTGGCACAATTTTGATGGCAATGGATTATGGACCGACCGACAGTGAATGTTGAGGAGTAGGTGAGATTCGTTTAGTTTTCATAGAACAAGTTGTGCCCCCAAATTGGAATCCTGCATGGAAATTTTGAAACTTCATTTAATGTCGTACCCTATGGACCATTGAGCCTAAGTCCAAATTTTGTGCTCATTTTTTAGTTGTGATAGGTAGGGGTTTAATTGCGAAACATTGACGAATATGCACGGATGATTCGGTTTGTATTGCTAAAACAATTATGTGGTTAGTTAGAATAAATTAATTTAGTCGGTTATCGGTTAATAAATTTTATAATTAAATTGGTTAACTTAATTAAGTACTTCCTCCGTCCCACAATTTTTGTCCCTTATTGATTTTTTTTAGTCAAGTTTTTTTAAACTTTGACTCATAATTATTTAAAATGTATCATTGATAAAAATATGAAAAAATATATTTTAAAAATCTCTAATCGAGTAGTTTTCAAATATATATTCTACAAAAATTAATTATTTAAAATATTCAATATAATAATAGTCAAAGTTTAAAAATTTGACTTTTAAAAAGTCAATAAGGGACATATTTTATGGGACGGAGGGAGTATTATTTATTAACCTATAAGACTTAATGAATAATTTAGGAATGGACACGAGTTGGGTCGGGTTTTTGGCTCAACCGAACCTGGCCCGAAAATAAATACCCTAAATATAACCTGAACACATCCATTAAAAAAACGACTTGACCCGAAAATAAATACACTAAACCTGACCCGACTTATAGAAGAAGAAAATTAATTTTAGAGACCTAATTGTAAAGAAAAATAATTTTAGGAGACTTAATCATAAAAAACATAATTTTAAGGACTAAATTATAAATACAAATTTCAATTTCAAGGACTTAATTATAAAATATATATATATAGGGTATTATTATAAATAGCCCTATAAATTTAAAAGAAAATTATACAATTAATCTCGTATCAAGTCTAATAAAATATTTTTCACCCTAAACCAAATTCAACTTCACCATTAATTAAAACCGGACTAAAATCCATTTTTTTATTTAAAAAGCCTGACCCTATCGGGCAGGTAAAATGCTCAATCCCTATTAATGATATTAAATCACTTCAATTAGAGCAATTAAAATTTGTATCAATTGGTTGATGGTTAAATCTGTGTGACAGTTTCGAGTCGTTAAAAAAAAAGAAGGAATTCAGAGTTTTGACTACAAGAAAGCCAAGCGAATGGAGGGCCAATGAACAGCTGGATGAGCAGCGTAGGCATGGTTCTGTGGGGTCTTTTAAAACGTGATAAATGGAAACACCACTTGAATCTGCACAAAGATTCTATTGGTATATAACCAAGTTTTTTTTTAAAAAAAAAAACTTAGAAACGATTATCCTAATTTCAATTTGTTTTATTAACATCATAATTTAATTTTTAACATTATTTAAGGATTTAATTTTAATCCTATTCTATCAACCGGCAAGACCGTTTCGAATGGAGGAACAACATAAGCGCTTGCTTAGATCCTCACTTTTTACCTTTACAATTCCAGTAATTTTTCAAATTATAATCTTTTAAGTTAATAGTTGATTTTTATTGTTTTTGCTGTATTTAAAGTGTTTTCTAAACAAAACAATGAAAAATAATTTGTTAATAAAATATTAAATTAATTATTCAGTGTAATAAAATATGCTTTCGCTCTATAATCGTAAAAAAAATTAGTTTTCGCTCAAGGCTCCAGAAATATACGAGACAGCTTTTCCTACTAGTGGTTATTGATTAACATAAGATTGTAATTTGATACACAATATGCATAAAAGAAACATACATAGCTCTTTCTATTTAAAACTATAGAATATAAAATCAAAATCTCTAATCTTAAATTTTAAATTTTAAATACTACAACTTAATCCTTTAAATCTTAAACGCTAATATTTTTTTTATAGAAAGAAGAAATCCCCAACATTAAAATGATGATTTACAACTATAATCGTAAAGTAAACATATAATTTGGACAATTTTCTATAACCATTGACACAGAAAACTAGTCACTTGAGATCATTCAAGTACCATACAATGCAAATGTTGAAAAACCTAACCAAAATGCTCGAACAAAAGATAGATACGAACAAATCTGACTACATCAGCAAGCGAACCACAAAAGGGGATCAAACCGTTAAAAGAGCATTGACAATCGCAAATCAGAGCCGAGTATCGTGAAAAAAGCTATCCACGAATGCAAATCGTATATCCAAATCCAATATGAGGGTCTAAAATAGAAAATATCGATAGATAACAAATAAGCGTCATCTTAACCAATTGAGACGACGTCGAATCTAACCTTAAAAGAAAATAAATAAATAAATAAAAAAACCAAACGACCGACATAAAAAATCGAAAACGTGTTATAAAGGCAAAGTTATTCTTATTAAAATTTAAAAAAATAAAAACAAAGAAGAAATAAAAATGAGAAGTAAGTAAAAAAAATAAAGAATATCAACAGTCAGTAACCAACATTAAAATTAATATTATCCTCGGTCAAACAAGGTAAAAAAAAAGTAGATGGAGAGAAAAGTAGGGTAAACAGTTTACCACTAGAATTCAATTAAATACTAATCTATTTTTTTTTATTTCATATTTACCATAGGGAGACCATCCGTATCGTTAATCATCAAATCTGAATCATAAAACGACATGTGATCCTCTCCATCAAACAGTATTGAGAGTTTGCCAATTGTCAGGCGTATGATAAGGGAGGCGAGAGCACGTAATTTAGGCGTAATAATTTGAATTTGTTGAGCACAACAAAACAGAGTCTGCATTCTGACTCTTTACTTCCCATGTCTGTCATTGTTACAGACCAAACTTCGCTTACTTTTTCTTCAAAAATCTCATGAACTTGCTTTCTAGGTTCCCTAAGCTCAATGGCGGCACCAAAAGGAAAAAATAATAATCAAATCGACACATTTTCCCCCTTGAAACAGGGGATGTTATTATTACAGAACTGTTTTAGTCAAACAAGCCCACCATTAATCTCAAATGGCAGCTTTGTTTCAAATGCTATAAATAGAATCCCATCGTTCCTTGCTCCAAAACTAAATACTCTCTTTGTTTTTTTTCAGAGCTTTTAGTTGTGAATCATACTGAAAAAAATGGGCAAAAAATTGTTCATTTTCGTCCTTCTTCTTGTTTCTCTCTTGTTGTCTGAAACAGGGGCAAGGGTATTGAAGGAGTCACAGTTGCCGTCCGTTAATGGCAGCAAGAAGATGTCTTCGGGGCCGAGTCCGGGTGTCGGACATAGATACACTAATGGTGAGAAATCTGGTTCGGGAGTTGGACAAGAGTACGAAAATGTTCAAACCGTTAGAGTTGGAAAATTCAATTCGAGTGTCGGACATAAATACGATCAAGTTCGGGCCATTGGAGTCGAGAAGTCCGGTCCGAGCCCCGGTGAGGGACATAAGTAAAGATTTCAATGGCGATAACTCTAATACGTAACTTCAAACGTTTGATTCATTTTCTTGTCTCAATTGTGTAAATTTTGCTTTGTTTTATATTTTTGAAAATACCTCCCTCTAGTTCTTTTAGTTATAGCTCATGATTACATGCACATCCCCGTTTCATCGTATTAAGATTTGGATTTAGTTTATAATTATTTTAATTTATATTAAAATATATTTCAATTATTATTCTCATCCTTATACATGATACATACGGAGAAAGAAATAATGTTAACGGGTAACTTTAACATGTTCTAGAAATTGTTGACAAATATATATATATATATATATATATATATTAACTCTAACATAATCTCATTATTCGATTTTCTTAGTTTTGGCCTCCCAAATCATAAATTCAACATTAACTATACAATAGGTATGTTGTCGATAATAATGTAAGCTATAAATATTGCTTGTAATCTTAGTATAATACATAGAATAACGTGAGATTTACACATTTTGCATCTTACTTGAGTAATATTATTCACATATTTGATTATTCAAATGACAAAAAGATTATAATTGGGTGATAAAAATGTAAATTTATTTTTAATCGAATCTGTGAATGTATTATTCTAAAAGTTGAAACAATTCAAAGAATTATATATAATTTCAAAAATTAAAAATTTAAATTCGATAATCAAAGGCTTATCAACAATAATTCTCTAAATTATTACTTTTATATATTTTAAATATACATCTTTAATTTCAATACACATAGAAATCGTATGTCATGTTTAATCGATTGAAAGCCCTATGTGGTACGTTTGAGTATTTATTTTTGCAATAAAGTCAAAAAAACTTAAAATAACCTTGGGCTAAATCTATTATATTGAATTGAACCGACTTTTAACTATTAATAAAAATATTTATATTTTTTGAACATTATAAGGAGATTAAGAGGAAGTAATATCTGTTTATACGTATTAAAATTTTACAATGTACACACTTTACAAATAAAACGATTTGAATCTGAGTCTCTAAAATAAACATTATTTTGTCTTTTTCTTTTTCCTTTTTTTTTATGAGCAATGGTATCTGAATTTTATTAATTACCATAAAAGATAATACAATACAATTCATCAAAAAGAAAAAAAAGGAACAACTCTACTAAACATCTTTTACAATGGTGCAAAGAAATGCAAACACTTCTATTTAGATTAGCATATTAAAATTCAAAAACCTTCATGAATCTTCTTGTCTCTATCTAAACGAGATGCTTTACGGTGTGAAAAATGAGTGGCGAGCGAACCAAACTATCTGTCAGTTTGCTCTGCTACCCAAGTCTGATTACATCGGCAACCAACCATCAACCGAGTGGAGATTCATCTTTCTAAGACCACTGACAGAATCATAATCAGAGATTAGCGTCGTGAAGATCTCTATACGAACATCAACCGACCGTTAAGGTATGCTGAAAATCATGCCACAAGGACATATGAAACGAACCACAAAAAAATGTGTCACAAGAACAGAGGAAATGCGTGCCACAAAAGCAGAGATTCTTATTAAAACATGAAGAAATAAAAAAACCAAGAAAAATAATAGATTCGGTGGTCGACAACCAATACTAAGATTAATTAACGACCACCAATCAAAGGAAGAAAAGCAACGTTACAGACGACAGGGATTTGAGAGAGCGCGACTAGGTTAAAAAACTTAAAGAGAGTATCATTGTCTTTTTTTAGTGGGACCATTCACTAGGTTCTAAATATTTATATTTGAATCCGAATAACATAAAAATATATCCTCGTCCTTTATTTATGGAGTAATTATTAATTAAGTATAAATAGAGAGCTAGAGCTTAATCATAATAATTAATGACTAATCACTCTCCCTGCATATATGTGTATGTTTAATTTCTAGGCTGATTCTTGTAGTCAGTCCACAACTGATCAACAGTCTTGCCAAGAATCTGGAAAAAGAAATCAGGACTGTACCCGTCTCTGAGCTTCCCGTTAAGCTCCGCCACGAACCCAGATTTCAAACCCTCGCAATAGTCCAAAAACCGGGCCGTGACGGAGTAGCCCTCGTACCAATGCTCGCCATCCCCAGGTCGAGCCCACACATCGGGAACGTAATCCGCCTTCAACCGTACGAAATCCGCTATCCCTTCGATCAATCCCCCGAGATTTCCGTCCCCTTGTTGCCCGTTCCCGTTCCACTGCCATACGTGAGCCATCTCGTGGTAAAGCACCCCGTTGAAGCTCCGTTTCAGTTGATCGCCGGTCAGACCTTCCATCGATTTAGCGCTCACGTTGATATTGTTGTTGCTGGTGACGGCAACTGCATTCGGATTCAGGTTATCGACTATGAATAGGCTAACGCTCTGAACGTTCTTTCTGGAAGCCGGGTCGGATTGTTGGAAAAGGTTCCAGATGAACTGTGAGGCCGAATCCATTTGCTGCCTCGTGTACTCGACGCCGAGCTCGTTGTCGAATACGGTGCCTCCGGGAGTCGTCGGGACCTCGTTGGCGGCGGTGTAGTCGACCGCCGAGGAGCCGTGCAAGGTGGCTAGTGCGGTGAGCAGGTAAACGAGGAAGAAGACTTGGTGATTAGCCATATTTTTGTTGCTTTGGTGAATTATTTGCATGGTTTCTAAGGTTTATATAGAAAAATTTGGAAACGTTGTTTCTTTATTAGTCTTTGCAATGAAGTTTCCTCCATTGTGGAAAATTGAAATTTCTTCGAAGAATTCAACAGATGACGATGAGCAACCTGGAAAAATAAGTCACGAATTCGTGGTTGTGGAAAAATAAGTTGCAGAATTTCTTCGAATAATATGAATGTATTCGATTTGATTTCATTTGGGCCACAGCTTAAGTCACTAAAAGTCATATGTATTAAACATAAAATCATCGATAGCATCGTTCCCATATGACAAGCGTTATTTTTTTTTAATAAAAGTGGCTAGTTTTATTAAACGAAAAAATAATTAAAATTATAATAAGTATTTGTAACTATTATTGTAAACTAAATACATATGTAGATATTTTTTTTAAAACTAGTCACTCTAGATCATACAAGTATTATGCATGAAAAAGGTTAAAAATTCATCCAAAAGACTCGAACGAAAAATAGATACAAACAAATCTGACTGTATCAGCAAACGAATCACTAAAGGGATTAAACTATTGAAAGACAACTATAAATCAGAACCAAACATCGTGAGAAACTATCCACGAGCAAACTGCGTATCTAAATTCAATCCGAGGGTACAAAGCATGGAAGATCAACGGGATTACAAATAAACGCCATCTTAATCAGTCATGACTTCGTCAAATCTAATAAAAATAAAATAAAATAAAATAACGGTCAAACGACTGAGGAAGAAGAAAAAACATGCCAAAAGACATAGATAAACATACCGCAAAAGTTAAAAAAAAAACGTGTATCACAAAGACAGTTATTTTTATTAAAAAATAAAAAAATAATAAAGAAAAAACAGATCCAACATTCGACAATCAACATCAAAACCTATGCCTTCACCAACAAAATAAAACTTATGGCGCAGAGGCTTGCGGCAAACTCTAAAGAAAAAGAGAGGCTCAAATACGAAAAATAGCTATATAGATTGCGTTAAAATCCTTTTAAGTGAAATCAGAGCTATAAATTATTATATTATAAACAGAAAAATTGGTTAGAATTATGCAATTATTATCCAAGACGAAAAAAAAAACATGCTACATATAACCGAGCATCCTCCAAAACTAGAAAATACCTCAAGTTGTACAAACTCTAGAATTTATAGAATTAGTTCGATCCATACATTTGTTCTTAATCTAACAAACATCAAATTATTTCCCACTCAACCTAACAAAATTTGATAACAATTGGGCCAGGCTCGGCTCGAAAACAATGTAATTAAGCGCGGCTCGGGGTCAAAGTTCGTCAGACTCGGCTCGGCTCGAAATAAAAATTTTGCTATAGTTTTTTTATAGAAAATTCGTTAAAAGCCCCTTTCATACCAACACTAAAACGAAATTTAATGACCGAAAAAGAGGGAAAGTGACAAAAATTAGATTAATTCAAATAACCAATTAATATTCTTACAATACAAACACATAATTAAAGAAAATACAAAATCAAACAACAACGAACTAAAGAAAATGCCCAATTTATTTTAGTTAATTTACTTTTAGTATATTTTTCCTAATTTATTTTATTGCTTTTCTTTTGCTAAACACGTTACTTTTAGTGCATATGTAGATTTCGAGCCTGTTCGAGAGCTTTTCGAGACTCGGTTTGACTTGTTAAGGTTTTGAGCCAGTCCCGAGCCTAAATCGAGCTCACTCGAGCCGAGCCCGAGTAGCTCGCGAGCCGGTCAGGCTCATTATCACCCCTAGGTAAAACCTTTAATTTTGAAAAAAGGTGCTAATAAGAGCTTTTTGAAATTAGAGTTTTTGATGTATGAGTTATAAAGACTATTTTACCCTTAACAATTATAAAAAATCTCCAAATAACCTAAATTTATTTATTTTATTTTAATTTTTCGCACCAAATATGCTTAGTAATGTTATATTAAAAAATGTTTTCATAATCTAATTAATATTAATAGATACAAAATATTGATAACTAATAAACTATTTAAACAAGTATAGAATATAATCATGTACTTATTTCATTTTGCTTGTTTAAATAATCAAACAACAATTAACTATCAGTTAATTGGAAAATTGACAAAAGATGCCTCGACATTTGCATGTTTTGTCATTTGGCCCCCTATTTTTTTTGGTTCGAATATTCCCTCAACATTTCAATTTGGTCCAAATACGCCCCCGTTGGATGGAAATTGTCAGTCAACTGACGGTCAGCGGCTGATGCTAACTGGACTTGCCACATGTTAAGATTTGCTGATGTCACATCAAGTATTTTTAAAAAAAATTGTTATACCCTTCTTTATGGTGACACATGGCTGACTATCATGCTGACACGTGGTTGAATCTGATGACGATACATGGCAAATATAATGCTGACAAGTCAACAATTCTTAACACGTGGCAAGTCCAGTCAATATCATTTGTTGACTGTCAGTTGACTGATAGTTTACATCCAATAGGGGCATATTTGGACCAAATTGAAACGTTGGAGGCATATTTGGACAAAAAAAAAAGAATAGGGGGCCAAATGAAAAAATATGCAAACATTGGGGCATCTTTTTTTCATTTTGTCCAATTAATTTTACCAAACACTTTTATACAATCAGTTAGGGTCTGTTTGTTTCACTGAAAACTGTTTCCAGAAAATGAATTCTGGAAAATGAACTACAGTTGTTGAAAAACTAATTGCAGAAATCATTTTTCGGTGTTTGGATGATGTTGTACAATTCATTTTACACTGTTTGGTAGAGTTTCCTGAAAATTTCATGAACAATCCACAAACAAGCATCGATAATGGTAGAAACAAGTTCCAACCAAAACATGGTTTAATGTTTAGGTTAGTGTTTAGGGTTTAGGGCTTAGGATATCATTTATGGTTTATGGTTTATAATTTAGACCAGTATTTAGTGTTTATGGTAGCATTTATGGATTAGTATTTAATGTATAAATTTAGGGTTTAGATTAGTGTTTATGGTTTAGGGTTTGTGGTTTATGTTAGTGTTTAATGTTTAGGGTTTAGGTTGGTGGTTAGGGTTTATGGTTTAAGATTTAATGTTTTATGGTAACATTTATGGTTTAGGGTTTAGTGATTAGGGTTTATGGTAGCATTTAGAGTTTATGGGCAATGTTTAGGGTTTATCATTTATGGCTTATGATTTATGTTAGTGTTTATGGTTTAGTGTCTAGCTTTTTAGTGTTTAGGGTTTATGTTATCATTTAGAGGTTAAGGTTTATGTTATTGCTTAGTGTTTAAGGTTTAGCATTTATGTTAACATTTTGGGTTTATGGGTTAATGTTTATTGTTTAGGGTTTATGTTAGTGTTTAAGGTTTAACATTTAAAGTTTAGGGTTTATGTTAAGGTTTAGTGTTTAGGTTTTAGGGTTTATTGTTTATATAAGTATTTAGGGATTAAGGTTTATGTTAGTGTTTATTATTTATTTTTTAGTGTTTATGTTAGTGTTTATTGTTTAGTGTTTATGTTAGCATTTAGGTTTTATGGTTAATGTTTAGGGTAAGGGTTTATGTTAATGTTTGGGTTTAATATATATTGTTTAACATTTAGGGTTTAAGGTTTATGTTAGTGTTTATGTTAGCATTTAGTGTTTATGGTTTAACATTTAAGGTTTGGGGTTTTGTTTTAGGGTTTATGATATATCATTTAGGGTTTGTGTTTATGGATCAATGTTTATTGTTTAGGGTTATGTTAGTGTTTATGATTGAACATTTAGGGTTTATGGTTTTGTTTTAAGGTTAGGGTTTATGTTTATGATATAGCATTTAAGGATTAGTGTTTATGGTTTAGTGTTATGTTAGTGTTTAGGGTTTAGCATATATGGTTTATGGGTTAGTATTTAGTGTTTAGGGTTTAGTGTTTAACATATAGGTTTTAGGGTTTATGGTTTAAGGTTAGGTTTATGGTTTAAGGTTTATGTTAGCGTTTAGGGTTTGTTGTTAGTGTTTAGTGTTTATGTTAATATTTAGGGTTTGTGTTAGTGTTTATGTTAATATTTAAGGTTTATGGGTTTGTGTTTAGGGTTAGGGGTTTAAATGTTTAGTGTTTAACATTTATTGTTTAATGTTTGGGGTTTGAGGTTTGAGGTTTAAGTTCTCATTTAAGGTTTAATGTTTATGTTAGTGTTTAATGTTTATGGTTTGTTGTTAGTGTTTATGTTAATATTTAGGGTTTAGAGTTTGTGTTAGTGTTTAGTGTTTAGTGTTTATGTTAACATTTAAGGTTTAGGGGTTTGTGTTTAGGGTTTGTGTTTTTAATATTCAGGGTTTAATGTTTGGGGTTTAGGGTTTAGGGTTTAGGATTGAAGGTTTAGGGTTTAGTTTTTATGTTAGTATTTAGGGTTTAGGTTTTAAGGTTTATGGTTTAGGTTAGTATTTGTAGAGAGAATGGGAGGAAGGAAAGCGACTTACCGAAAATCAATGGGTAAGTCATTTTACACTAAAACAAGGTCTGTTTTCCATTGACTGTTGTTGGTTTTTCTTTGACTTTTTCATTTTCCATGAACCAAACAGCGGAAAGTTATGAAAACGTTTTCAGGAAAACCAATTACAGGGAAACAAACGGACCCTTAGTATAATTTGATAGTCAAATAAGCTAATGCAATCAGATATCAGCTAATGTAACTGCTATCAGCTATCAACTATATGCTAATTCCCAAACAAGCCTATACTTTTTGAAATATAATCTTTCGTATAGTATTTTAAGTTATTGTTCCTATTTTAATTATAAAACATTTGTTTTTATATTATAAAAAATAAAAATAATTATAAATTAAATAGAACTAGAATTTAATAGGGTTGATAATTGTAATATTTTATTTTATAGACCAACCTATAAATTTATTAGTTGAGTTTTTTTTAATGTTTTAATTTTATCCTCAAATTATTATTTTTATTCTAAATTGATTCTTAAATTTATGAATGTTTTAGTTTCGTCTCAAACTATATCCTCATTTTAAATTGGTCCCTAAACCTTTAAATATTTCGATTTCATCCTCAAATTATTATTTATGCCCCATCATATTATTACATAGTGCACATTTGGGTTTACATAACAATTAACATTTTTTATAATAATTGTATTAACATGGGTAGAATTAGTATGTCCTGATAATTTGAGAAGATGTGTTGCGATTAATTTAGAGGCAGAACATAGGGGGTTTTAGAAGCATAGTCCCCTGCCAATTTCTTTTCCAATTGTAATAGAATGATTTTTTAAGAGAAAAAATGTAAATTAATTTCATAATACCTTTAATCTTTTTAAAATCTCGTTATGATCCTCTCAAAATTTTTAATCTCATTATGATTTATTTATAAATTGCTAGTTCGGTCCCTAGATTAACTCTTTTTTTATGAAAGCTAAAGTGATTACAAGTAGTATCTGTTCTTAAATATACTCTCAACTATTTGACAATGAACGCTCAATCACCCTACTGCAACTGCTGGTGCTCGAACCCGTGATCTCTAGGAACAACAACCGTTCTCTTAACCACTGAGGCAAGTTGGTTCGTGCTAGATTAACTCTTATTAGTTTTGTTTGATAAAAGAAAAAGTTAGCTTTACCTAAATGGCAAGTAAATTTTGTTTAAAAATTCAAATAGTAACTAAACTTAAAAAAAAATTATAAAATAACAATTAAACTTTTATGTTTTGTTATAAAATGATAAGATAAACGTTGAAAGTTGTTATCCTGTTAACGAAAAGATGACTGTACTTGTCACATTCCCTAGTTACAAAACTTTCTATTACATGAAAAATGAGAGGGGATGAGGTGGAAATGAGTAAGGGAACGTGACAAGCACAAACATTCTTCTATTCACAGGTTAAGATCTTTGTTTAAGTTATTATTTTATAATAAAATATAAAATTTAATTATTATAATGTAACTTTTTAGAGTTTATTGTCATTTTAAATTTTTAATTAAAATTTAGTTATCATATACTTTACCCAAAAAGTTAATGTTTTCCCCCTTGGAAAATACGATAAAATTAAATTAGCTAATTTGTATAAGAATAGATAGAATTTGAATAATTTCGAAATTTTACTCGGCTCTAATTATATTACCAAATTTAGATATCGACATAATGATATATAAAATCAAAATTACGAAATCAGCTTGGAGGTAAGGAAAAAAAGGAGAGAGAAGTTTGCGGTGAGGGAAAGAGAGGATCAGAGGAGGAGGGCGGAAGAGTAGCGGTGGCGCGAAATTATGGCCACCATTCTTTCCTCCCATTTCCCTCATCCTTTCTTCCTTTCCCAATCACCTTCCTCTGCAAAGCCTTTTCTCTTTCCTTCCTCCATTTCCTTCCCTCCTCTTCGCTTTCACTCATCTTCCAGCCTTAAAAAGTTCCCCAGAACCTCTATCTGCGCTTTCTCTTCCAACAATTCCGGTGTCTCCTCTCCTTTCAACGACGCCTTTCGTTCAAATCCCACTCCCCCTTCTAAGGTCAGCTTTTGCAATCCTTTTTTTTAATTCAACTGGCGAGAATTTTGGAAGTTTCGAAATTAGATTCGAAGTGCTGATTTTTTTTAATGGAAATTGGGGTTGCAGCTCGTGGACGGAAAATTTTGTGCTTAGATTTGATGGAAATGTTTTTAGAGTTACTTAAAGATTTATCTTTTGATTGGTTGATGAGAAAATGTGGGAAATTGTGCAAGATTATGGCAGCAAAATCTAGGTTTTACATATATAATTTATAAAGGAAGAACACAGCGTTTCTCTGGATAACCGTAATCGATGTAATGCAACATTACAATAATTTAAGTTATTATTTGTTTCATGGTTATAAATTAACTGTATAGTGATGAGCTGATGGCTGATTTAAATTACGTTTTGCCAATTAGATTTGCAATTATGTCTTTTTAAATTTTCTCTTGAAAATGTGTCTGAAAAGAATAAAAACCTCATCTTGGACAGTTGGACTATAGTTTGAGGTAGATGGTGCTGATTGGATTCGACTCGAAAAGAAAAACTTGAATTCAGCTCGGTCAGCTCAACCTATCGAGTGAGCTGAATTCAAGTAGCTCATATTTTACTAGGTAAACAAACTTAGTTGAGTAAGCTGGAGTGACATGATTTTTATCTCAGATTGAGCTCAAACTCTAAAACTAAAATTAGATCAAGCTCAAGCCGATTTTCGAGTCTTGAAGTTTTAGTCATGCTTCAACCCGAGTTTCTTTATAGCTTGAGGTAAGCTCGATTAAACCCCTAGTATGCCAGGCAATTTCTTTGAGCGAGTCTACCGACAATTTCCACGTGGATGTTCTATTAGATTCCACTTGAATTTCCTTGCAATGTGTTTCAGGGAATTCCCATTATATAACCAATAGATTTCAGTTGTTTTTCTTTTGTGATAAACCCTAGTGTTTTCAAGAATTAACAAAGATTGGGCAATGTTTGTTTATAGTTTTCAAATTAATGCATATATTTACCATTTTCAAAGAGATTTTCTTGTAATGATCTAGAAATTGAGTTTTACCATTTTCTCTCAGAAATCAGTCATAGGCAATCTGATACAGGAGATTGAACCATTGGATAACAGCCTTATCCAAAAAGATGTCCCCCCTTCAACTGTAGATGCCATGAAAAGGACTATTTCAGACATGTTGGGTTTACTTCCATCTGATAGGTTTCAAGTTTTAATCGAGGCATTGCAGGAGCCGCTCTCCAAGTTATTGGTTTCTTCTATGATGACAGGGTATGGCTCTTATTCTACATGATATGTGCCATTGTAATAATTGTTTATATACCCCGGTTGTTTGCCAACAGGTTAAAACTTAACTCCATGATAGTTTCAATCTTAGCCTCTTAGGTGCTCCGACTCTTAATTTTTGTTATAGTATCCATGTCCATCACATTTCAGACATAGATTTAAATGTTTGATTTACTATGAGACAGGCAGAGTAGCTTTGACGCTGGAGGCATCTCATGAAAAATATTTATTCTTCTTGAATTGCAGTTACACATTGAGGAATGTTGAATATAGGCTTTGCCTTGAACGAAACCTTTGTTGTGATGGACATTTGGAAAATGGAACTTCAGAAAACTCGAACTTTCATTTACAAGGGATGTCGTTGGACGGTACAAAAACAAATGGGTTTTCAGGGAAAGACAATTTGTCATCTGAATCTGAGAAAACCGCTGAAGATGGTTTTGGAGATATCGAATATCAAGGCATAGGTGAAGTGTCCCCCGAAACTCATAAATACATTCTTCTTTTGCAGTCTCGTCTAACTTCCATGAAAAAGGTATGTTTCAAGGAGCTTCTCACTGCCCTTTTTCTTCTCTTTGAATCCGTAAATTGTTTAACTCAAAATATTGACGGGATGGAGACTATACCTTTATGTTTTATGTTTGAGTTTGAATGATCGTAAACACATAATAGTTTGCATCGGTGTGAAGCACTAACAAGATGCCGGAAAGGCTACAACTATAACAAGTTAACTTGTTATACATGTCACTCTGATCAAATCCATTCATCAATCAACAGAAACATTTCCATATCTGTAATTTGGCAGGATACACGCTCATATTTCCTTTTGCTCAATTGAAGGAACTTCATGAGATCAAGAGGAAAAATGCTGCTCTGCAAATGCAACAAATTGCTGGGGAAGAAAAGAACGAGTTACTTTACTACTTAAGATCACTACAACCGGATAAGGTTTCCCTTGATCTCACAAACTTTTTAAAGCAACTTTTTTTTTATCAAAGCAAATTTATTTACTGGTAACCCATTAATCTGATGCTAAGTGTCAATATCTTTACGATCATACAATTTAGGGTCTTTTCTTTTTCTTCAGTTATATGACGGGAAGACTAATAACTGAAACAAGCATTTTCATTGTCATAATTTCATATCCCAAGTTGATTTTTCAATGTCATTAGTTCTCTGCTTGGTGTAAATTGCTAGCACATAGCAGTTTTACTCCTAGTTGATATTTCTGTACTAGTGCAGTTTATGTTTCTCCGACTCTTGAAGTACTTGTGTTCGACACTTATGTTTAAATATGAATATGGGGGTATGATCTTATAAAGACTTTCTAAATATATAGAAATCCTGGAAAAATTTTAACATACTTATGTCGGATACATATATCCATATTCGACACTCATCCGAGTCTAAGTAACATAGCCGTGTGCTCAATCAGTTGCATGAAACTTATTACTTAGCAACGAACTTCAGTCAAATCTGATACTGTTATGGCTAATAAAATACCAACATGAATTTCAGGTAGCTGAGCTTTCTGAACCAACATCCTCTGAAGTGAAAGAAGCAATACACTCTGTAGTTCATGAACTCCTTGCTACCCTTTCTCCGATGATGCATTCCAAGGTTCCTCCTTTGTCAGGGAACCCAGCAACCGGAATGGTAAATAATGTCGTGACTGAAGATTGTACCGAACTTGTTGAGAATACTTCACTTCAGTTGCAGCCCATCATTTCGTTAACACGAGACTATCTTGCTCGTTTTCTCTTCTGGTTAGTCCATCTAAAATCTGCATTTATTGCTCATTACATATTAGATAGAATTGTATTTAACCAACATGTTCAATGTCTCATCTCCTTTGCCGGATACTCTAAATTGATGAGAATCCTATTCGATAAAGAAAAGGCATTGGCAATGGCATTCCCTCTTAATCTAAACCACCTTCCCTGGCCTCCCAAACACACTCTTGATACGAAATTAACCTCCCGCCATTATTAAAACGGATCTTATCGAGATCCAAGAGGTGTTCTGCATGTTTAAACTGAATAAGCTTCTGTCACTCTGCCAAAACATTCAAATGTGTCTTCTGATGTTCTCATTTCTTCTTTGAAGGTGTATGCTATTGGGACACTACCTTAGAGGCCTCGAGTACAGGATGGAGCTAATCGAACTTTTATCCTCAACAAGCAGTCCCGAGAATAACGATTGTGGTGATGAGCAGGTTATCTAGAGTACTGCTTCGACACGAGAGATTCCATCTGTGAAGGTGTATGTATTGGGGCACTACCTATGGAGCTAATAAAACTTTTATTCTCGACAAGCAGTCCGGAGGAAAAGATCGTGGTGATGATCAGGTTATTTATGTTGCTCCGAAACTAGAGATTCCATCTGTGTACAGAACTGAAAATCGGCAGGGGACTAACTCCGTTTTTTCCCCAGAAGGCCGGATTCGGACCAAGATTAGGCCCTTATGCTCTCTTGTAGATGGAGTTCTTTTATGTATAGAAAGATGCAATGTTAGGCATACGCTGCGTTCCAATTATTCAAAGATGGCATGGGCTGATGATGCTTCATTGAATTCGGGTTGGTTTGATCAGGCTTAACTTAATGTTTAATAACATTAATTTAATTTATTTAGTTATAAAATATTAATAGTTACTTTTGATATTATTTTACATAGTGATTCATTTTTTATGTTAAAAAAATTCCTTTCATTTCTTCCCCAATTCTTCTTCGGCCAATAACCTACTTAGGTCGATGAGTAATGAGTTCGAATTATGACATTTTAAATAGAGTAAATTAAGTTGAAAAGATCATTTTCATAATGAACCTCTCTGTACCTCTACACTATCTGTTCCAGACTAGTGGTATTTTAAATTTATGTTTATTTTAACACTGTATAGTACATATTATCTATGATTTCAGCTAAGGCCAAAATATTTATTTAAAATCCCTTAATTATCCCAACACTTTGTCCAAGGCTATTAATGGTTCCTCCATTAAAGCTACTGCTCCTTAGATAATAATAATAATATGATATTTTCTCAAATATTTGCATGGGAATAGTGACGATCACTAGGAAAGTATTCACGATCAGCCGGCTCCGGTTTATCGACACCGTCGACATTCCTAAGCCAATAGGTCTCATTAAACGACGCCGCTCCCACCGGAACATCTTTCATCACCCATTCATGGCCTTTGGGAAAATATATCCCGCTCCTCGGATGTGGAACCCAGCACTGTGAATCTTTTATATCATTATAGTTCGACAACGAAGACGATGGCTTCTGATACTTCTCGATAGTCTCCCGGTCGGCACTGGCAATTTTGCTCAACGGACGCTCAAAGGATCGCTTAGCTTCCCTGCGGCAAGATCGAACGATATCAAATATTTATGCAAAAAGGGAAAAATTAATATACGATTAGCATTACCTAAGCAGTAAAGTCTTGGTTTTGTGGATGGCAAATCTTCCCATGCAAATGAAAAGAAAAAAATAATAAAGATCTTAAATTTGAGGTTAAGTACGAATCTTTGAAACTGAGAAAAATAATGGAATGAAAGTGTAACGCAAGGAGTTTCGTCGCCTTATTATATAATGCTTGAAAGTGCCTGTTCTGTACTTTGAAAACGATTTTTTTATATAAAAAAACTATCTCAATTAATAAAAATTAAGCTTTCTAGTAAAAAATATTAAACCAAAAAAATAAAAAACGGTAATTTTTAACTCAAATAACGAGTATCACAATTTCTATTTTCTAGTATATAAAATTACCAAAATAATTTCTTATTTCTAATTGTTAATTATATATCTTTTAATAATTTTAATATATGAACCGTTAAATCGAATAAATAAATCTTGAAGTTGTCAACACAACCAAAATCTTATTGCTTAATTAATTAAAAAAGGGTACAAGTACAATTACATTGATCAACATTACAAACAAATACAAATTTGAATCACTACAAGCCGAATAAACCAATACAAAATACTAATAGATCTAACATAGTCCATAATAAGTCGCACATAGATTTAGATATAATATATGATTTACATTAAGTGTGATTACTTGAATTCAAATAGTTTAGAATAACTCACACATAAATTTAGATAAAATAGATAATTCAAATAAAATGTGACTCGATTCGAATATTAAAAAGTACGAATGTATCATTTATATGGAAGGAATATTGTTGTTGAAATTGAGTGTGGGTGGAGGAATTTAATTTAGGATGGGTGGTTATAGAAACATATGCTTGAAATGTAAGTGCAAATAAAGTACCACCATCGGTTTTGTTTCGTCGTACAAAGAAATAGTGACGGTGCAAACATATGCTTTGTTTGTATGTTTAGGATATGGGAATATTGGGGGCATTCTCCCTTTCTTTTTATATTTTATATAAACATTTGGGAAATTTGATGTGACCAATTGGTTGAAAATTGGTGAACGGTTCATGGTTTTTAGCAATGTCTCATATGTAAATGGTACTATTTATTTATCAACACGCATTTGGTTGCGTTTGATTTGTGATTAAGTAACACAAATTTTGGACCCTCTGAATGGTTCTCGTAGCAAAAGAATGTTGTTATCATTATAATACTTGAGTTTGAACAGTTTCTTTGTAAGATATAGTGTGTTATCGAAATGTTAAAAAAATATCAAATATTATCATGAAATCACATCAAATGTTAAAAATGAATACCACATGATATTTTATAAAAGAGTAAAGTATACAAATGGTCACGAAACTAAGTGAAAATGATTTTTTTATCATTGGACTTTCAGAAGTTACAAAATGGTCAGTAAATTTATCGATCTATTACAAAATAATCATCACACGTTATAAAATAGTGATAGGTTTTGATAAGTTGAAGGACCATTTTGTAATAGCTCGATAAGTTTTAATAATCATTTTATAATTTTTAAAATTTTAGTGACCAAAATATCATTTTTGTTTATTTTAACAACCCATTTGTGTACTTTACCCTTTATGAAATTGGGTTTAAAAATGATTTTTAAGAGTTTAACCAATTTGATAGGTCGGCTTGATCGCATTAAGTTGTGAATTTAGTTTTTGTACTCTAGTCTTGTTTTTCTTAGTTTTTATATTTTTTATTTTAAAATTTTGATCTTATCTAAATATTAACAGTGAAATTTGTTAAATTAAATTTAACGATTGGTTTATGTATAGAAACGTAAACTGCAGATTTAGTTAATGTTCTTCAATTTGATTATTTTAAGTTCTTGTAATTTAGTCATGATGTTCATGTATTATTTGGGTCGAGATTGAAATTTCATAATTTTAAAAGGTACAGTGACTAAAATTCATCAAATTAATATATATATAATAGATCTACAATTATGCATAGTAAAAGGACGAATGACAAAATTTGACCATTAATTTATATATCTGATTCGCTAGAAGTGTTTCTTTTATTGGTGAAAGGACCTGACAAGTTCCTTTATTACAAGGACCTGCTCAATTAGTCCTTCAGCTATTAAATTGGTCAATGTAATCCCTCCGTTATAGGTATCAATACAAATTAGTCATTGTATTAGTAAAGAAAATCAAATAAGGTCAAAATTTAACATCTTTAAAATTTATTGTGTTCTTTAGGTAATAGAAGTAGCATTTCTACAACTTTTATGGTTCCATAAATAAAATCCTTTTGTTTTAGAATTGAACTTCACATTAAACACACATATTTTAAAACAAAAGGTTGTCTTGTTAGATTTTAGCCTTATTTGATTCTTTTCATTAGTAAATGGACTATATCGATATATTTAATAGAGGAATGACTAATTTAAATCAGTACCTATAATAAATGGACTCAATTGATTTATTTAACAATAGAGGGACTAATTTGAACATATCTTTGTATAGAGAGACGAACCAAATACTTTTATTGTTTTTTATTTACAATTTTTTTTATGAAGTTACAAATACAACGTACAATTACATTTACAATGGGACGGAATGAATTTTTGGCCGCCCCGACTTTGATTCGAAAAATAAAAATCAAAATTCGACTCTAATTCGTTTCAAATATTTTTTATGTCTCAATTGTCTCGTACTAAAGTAAAATTTGTATACCGGCTACTATCCCGACTTAATTGAATTTGATTTTTTAATGTACAAAATCAAATTTGTTTTACTTCTCAAAATTATATTAGAACACACAAATTATAGAATGTAATTAAACATGTTATTCTATGAAAATGACCAAATATAAATTGTGTAACACCGGGTTTAGGGGTCGGGTAAAAATAATATTTTAATATTATTTCGGGTCCGGTTTTATAATTAAAATAATCTTTGGACCTCGTATTTTCAAACAAATGATTTTATGTTGGGCTTATGTTAAATCAAGGGAGACGCTTATACTTGGTGGACCATTGTTCCAGGGAGACGCTTATACTTGGTGGACCATTGTTATTTTTGGTATGGCCGAGGCGGATGTCACATGGGAGTTCTTCAAAAATGCCTTCAAGAGGAAGTACCTTGGAGTTCGGTACTTGGATGAAAAGAAAAGAGAGTTCATGGCTTTGGTTCAAGGAAATAAGACCGTGTCTGAGTATGAGGTCCAGTTTGTGAGGTTGAACCAGTACACGCCAGAGTTGGTCCTAGATGAGAAGGAACGATGTGAGCGTTTCAGATATGGGTTGACTACAGATGTGAAGACCTCCATGCTAGCCTCCGACTACACCTAGTTCGATGTCTTGGTCTCTAGGGCCAAGGATATAGAGCAGAACCTAAGCTCTAGGGCACGTGCCAGTGGGTCTGACTCCGGAAAGAGACATGCGAACTGGGATAGAGATCATGCCAAGAGGCATAGAGATAAGAGGTATCAGCCGGATACAAGACCTAGGGGTGGTAACCATGGTTAGGGCCAGGGAGCTGTTGGGCACATTCCGGAGTGCACTAGGTGCGGGAGACGCCACCCAAGAGAGTGTATGGGTATGTTTGGGGCGTGTTGGAACTGTAGCTCTCGAGACCACTTGAGGCGTGATTGTCCACACCCAGTTAGGGGCGGACCAGCTCCAACTAGGGGCTTTGAGCATCAGAGAGGCCGTGGGCGCGGTCGTGGGAACTTTCAGCCAAGGAATGAGGGTCAGAGGAACTTGGCTCATGTAGTAGCAGTCCAGCCCGAGGGAGGAGGACCGGCTAGGGTGTACGCTCAGCGAGAGGCTGGAAATTTCACTGATGTCATTGCAGGTAATTTCACATTATAGTCTTTGAGTTTGCTTTCTTTGATAGACTCGGGGTCAACACATTCTTATATTTTGGGTGAACACGCAAAGTCATTAGGGTTACCATGTGATTGTTTAGAGATAGGTGTAAATGTCACTAGCTCTTTTGGCGATACGATGGTAGTTAGGAAAGTGTATATGAGGTGTCCTTTGATGGTTCAGGGCCACGTATTTCCGGTTGATATGATGGAGTTACCCTTCTATGGCTTTGATGTGATTTTGGGCATGAATTGGCTTGTAGAGCATAGAGCTTGGGTTGACTTCGAGACTAAGAGAGTCTCTTTGAGGCTTACCAATGACTTTGAGGTTGTGGTAGTTGGGGAGAATGTCAAGTTCCTGTCCAATGTGGTTTCGGCTTTAGAAGCTCAGAGGTTGTTGAGTTCAGGGTGTCAGGCTTACTTGGCTTATGTAATGAATCCAGATATGAGTGAGGTGAGACCTCAGGACATCAGAACAGTATGTGATTTTCCGAGTGTTTTTCCGGAAGAGCTACCAGGCTTGCCTCCAAATAGAGCAGTTGAGTTTGCTATTGAGACATATTCTAATTCTGCACCGGTGTCGATTGCTCCGTATAGAATAACACCGAATGAGTTGAAAGAGTTGAAGACACAGCTTCAAGAGTTGACAGATAGAGGCTTCATTAGGCCTAGTGTATCCCCGTGGGGTGCTCCGGTCTTGTTTGTGAAAAAGAATGATGGTAGCATGCAGATGTGTATAGACTATAGACAGTTGAATAAGGTAACAGTGAAAAACAAATATCCCTTGCCTAGGATAGATGACTTGCTAGACCAGTTGAGGGGTGCTTCTGTGTTTTCAAATATAGACTTGAGGTCTGGATACTATCAGTTGAAGGTAAAGGATGTGGACATACCGAAGACAGCCTTTCGTACACGTTATGGACATTATGAGTTTTTGGTAATGCCTTTTGGTTTGACCAACGCTCCAGCAACCTTCATGGATATGATGAACCGAGTGTTTCATAAGTTCTTAGACAGGTTTGTGGTAGTGTTTATTGATGACATCCTAGTGTACTTTAGAACCGAAGAGGAGCACGATGAGCATTTAAGGTTAGTGCTTCAGACCCTACTTGAGAATCAGTTGTATGCCAAGCTAAGTAAGTGTGAGTTTTGGATTAGGGAGGTGGTCTTCCTAGGTCACGTGATCTCGACTAGTGGAATTAGTGTAGACCCCAAGAAGATAGAAGCTATTGTGAATTGGAAACAACCAAAGTCAGTGACAGAAATTTGCAGCTTCCTAGGTTTGGCGGGATACTATAGAAGGTTTGTTGAGGGGTTCTCGAGAATAGCGGCTCCGTTGACCAAGTTGTTACAGAAGAATGTTCCATATGAATGGTCAGATGCAAGACAATAAACGTTTGAGAAATTGAAGAAAGCTTTGACCGAAGCACCTATTTTGATTCAGCCTGAGCCGGGGAGAGAGTTTATGATTTACAGTGATGCGTCCTACGCAGGGCTAGGTTGTGTGCTTATGCAAGAAGGCAAGGTAGTAGCGTATGCTTCGTGACAGTTAAAAGTCCATGAGAAGAATTATCCCACACATGACATAGAGTTGGCTGCAGTGGTGTTCGCGTTGAAAATTTGGAGACACCATCTTTATGGTGAGAAGTGCACCGTGTACACCGACCACAAGAGTTTGAAATATTTGATGTCTCAGAGGGAGTTGAACCTCAGGCAGCGAAGGTGGTTAGAGCTTCTTAAGGATTATGACCTTACCATTGAGTACCATCCGTGCAAGGTAAATGTGGTGGCCGATGCCTTGAGTAGGAAGGTGGCCGTTGAGTTGCGAGCAATGTTTGCAAGGTTGAGTGTGTCTACGGATGGTGGATTGATAGCCGAGCTTCAGGTTAAGCCATCATTGGTTCAGTTGATTCGTGAGAAGCAGTTGCGAGACGGGTCTTTGGCACCTCACGTGCAAGACATAGCCGAAGATAGGCCCACCGAGTATTGTTTTGGAGAGAATGAGATCATGTGTTTCAAGGATAGAATAGTGGTCCCGGAGGATGCCGAGTTGAGACGTACAATCTTGAGTGAGGCTCACAATAGTCCTTTTGCTATGCATCCGGGTAGCACGAAGATGTATCGAGGATTAAAGGAAGAGTATTATTGGGTTGGATTGAAAAAGGGACATAGCCGAGTTTGTAAGCAGATGTATGGTTTGTCAGAGAGTCAAGGCTGAGCACCAGTTTCCCTCAGGGTTATTGCAACCGTTGAAAATTCCGGAATGGAAGTGGGAGCGTATCACTATAGACTTTGTGTCAGGACTACCGTTGACTCCTTCGAAGAAAAATTCAGTGTGGGTGATTGTGGATAAATTTACTAAGTGTGCCCACTTCATACCGGTTCATACTACCTATACATTAGACAAGTTGGCCGAATTGTATATCTGTGAGATGGTGAGACTACATGGGGTACCGAAGTCGATTGTGTCAGACCGAGATCCGAGATTTACCTCTAGATTTTGGGAGTGTTTGCATCGAGCCTTGGGTACATGGTTGAACTTCAGCACTTCGTATCATCCGCAGTCAGATGGTCAGTCTGAGAGAGTGATTCAGATATTGGAGGATATGTTGAAGTGTTGTATCATTGACTTTCAGGGGTCATGGGAGAAACACCTACCATTAGTGGAGTTCGCGTATAACAATAACTTTCAGTCGAGTATTCAGATGGCTCCCTATGAGGCCTTGTATGGTAGGAAGTGTAGAACCCCGATTTGTTAGGCCGAGGCCGGACAGAAACTTGTGCCGATGCCCGAATTGCTTAAGGGAACCACCGAGAAGGTGAAGTTGATATGTGATCGCTTGAAAGCAACTTCAGATCGACAAAAGTCCTATGTCGATTTAAAGAGAAAGGAGGTAGAGTACTCCGTGGGGGATAAAGTGTTTTTGAAAGTCTCAACTTGGAAGAAAGTGATGAGGTTTGGGAGGAAGGGCAAGTTAAGCCCAAGATCCATAGGGCCTTATGAGATAGTTGAGAGAATTGGTCCGGTTGCGTATAGATTGAGGCTTCCGACTGAGCTAGAGAAGATTCACGATGTATTTCATGTGTCGATGCTTAGGAGGTATAGATCGGATCCGTCCCATGTTATGCCAGTGGAGGAAATAGAGTTGAATCCGGACTTGTCATACAACGAGGAACCAATGGAGGTACTTGCTTCTGATAGCAAGGTGTTGCGTGGCAAGACCATAGATTTGGTCAAAGTATTATGGAGACACAGAGGTGTGGAAGAGACCACGTGGGAAAGAAAAGCTGATATGCTTGAGCAGTTCCCGTACTTGTTTCCGTCAGGTAATTTCGGGGACGAAATTCCTTAAGTAGGGGAGAGTTGTAACACCCGAGTTTAGGGGTCAGGTGAAAATAATATTTTAATATTATTTTGGGTCCGGTTTTATAATTAAAATAATCTTTGGGCCTCGTATTTTCAAACAAATGATTTTATGTTGGGCTTATGTTAAATCAAGCCCAAAAAGTCATGGATGTCATGCTATTGGAATTTTCCCTTTTCATTAAGGGTAAATGGGTCTTTTGGGTTTAAAACAAAAGAATTAAAATACCAAAAATTCACTCATCTTCTCCCTCCCTCAATCAAACTCACGACAAAACCCCTCTCCCTCCTTGAGTTACTATTCCATTCCATAGCTCACTCATTCTTGAAGATTTCTCAAAGGTAAGGTCGCTTTTGACTTGCTCTCATCTTCCCTTCTTTGGAAGTACCACTATTTTTCATTTTTACCCATGTTTTGGAATATGAGTTTTTGGAAAGTTTTGATTTAAAAATGGTGCCTTTATTGTTCTTGACTTAATATTTTAAATGATTAATGTTAGACATGTTGTTTAGGAAGCATAGGGCCCAATTTGTATGATTTTTAAAGAGTTTTTTAAAATTTCCCGGATTTGAGTTTTGGGGAGGTTTTAAGTTGAGCAATGGGGGTGTTTATTGGGGAAATATGATGGCTGATGGATGGACTATATGTAAGGGTTGTTTTGGGAGTTGTAAGGAGTAATTTGAGGGTTGGAATCATTGGTTTTAGGGTGTGCTTAGGGGCTGTTCGAAAATAAGAGTTTTATGGGTGTTTTTGGCTTGGTTTGATGCTTAATTGGTGTCATGGACTACAACAGTGGTTTGTGGTTGTTTTGGTGATTAATGGAGTGTGTTTGGTTGTTTAGAGACAATGAACTTGGTTGGTGAAGCTTCGGGAACGAATCCAGAGAGTTCGGAGTCTTGAGCTTGGTTGGTCTTCAATTGGGTAACAACGGTGAGTAGATTTGCTAATCTTTGAATTGGGCACAATATGGAACCTTTGGGGTTTGGGTGGGACCTCGAGGGTTCACCTAAACCCGAGTGTAAGCCTCTCTACTCCTATGTTTGTTGTGATAGGATGAATGATTATGTGTTATGATTATCATGTACATTTTAAGTTCGTTAAGGTGTAGTCGAGTGGAAGTCGTGCCTCACGTGATGGTAGTCTAAACTACGGTGATGTGTAGTCCCACCGGTAGTGACTAGTAGGAAAGTACTTTGATGTGTAGTCCCATTGGAAATCTACTAGTCGAAACGGTGACGTGTAGTCCCACTGTGTGTGTATGTTGGTTGTGCTTGTGCAAACCATGCATTGTTGAGATAGTCATTCGTGCATCCATTGTTTTACTTACATACGAAAAGTATTTTGAAAACTGCATGTTGTGGATTTGTAGAGCTTTTCTCACTAAGCTAGTAGCTTACGCTCTCTTTTGTTTCCAACGTGCAGATCGTTAGAGTTCGGGAGGCAAGCGGGCAAGGAAAGAGCTTTGGAGTTCTCGAGCTAGTACAAGTATGATTTGTGTTTTGTAATAATGCCTAAACAATGGGGGTATAGAGTTGTAGGAGTTGGTGTCAAACTCCCTAGGTGATTTATGTTAATTTGAGCATGTTAAAATTATGGATGTGTATGCTTTTGTTTCATGGATTGAGGGCCATGCTTGTCTTGTTGCTTAATGGTATGTGCCTATGTGTGCATGATCTTGGCCTATGAATGCTCTATGTTTGGTTGTCTTGTGTAGGATGCCTTGTGATTGCTAGCATGCCGTCATTGTGGAATTGCATGAAATCCTTGACTTGTATGGTCCTTGTTAGATTCAATGCCCCGTTTGCTAATTCTTGGTGGTAGATTTGATGTGTGTATGCTTGAATGAGTATAGGGAAGTCCCATCTTATGCCTTATGTGTTTGAGCATGTCTTGCCTTAGGACCCATGCCTCTAGTTCATGCTTGGATGAGTTGTGTGTCTCTTGGGGTCGTTTAGAGCCCTTGGTGTGGTTGGAAATTGTCTAAGGCTGGTTTTTGAGGTCTGCAGACAGCCCGCGTTTTGAAACGGGCTGAGCCGTTTCGGTACGGGCAAGGCTTCAGGGACCCCGTATCGGAACTCGTTTCGATACGGTTTGGCCACTGTGAGCCCCTGTTCCGATACGAGTTTCGAAACACTTTGGCTACTGAAAATCTAAGAAATTGCCGATATGAAGGGGTTTCAAAACGGGTTTAGGGGTTTCGAAACGGTCAATATCTCGTTGACCACGAGAAGTTGACCGTTGAGGGTGTTTCGGAACGGTTGACCTCTGTTCCAATACGGCCTCCTCGTGTGGACTTGGGGCGGTTGACCAAGTAAAGGCGTTTCGATACGCCTCAAGGGTGTTTCGAAACGGCATGTCTAATGAATTAAAATTTGGACTGTTTAATTGCCGTTGTGTCCAGATGCATGCCTTCCTCATTTATTCCGTTGTTGTGATCATATATGATTTAAATGTGCCTCTAGAGAAGATTAAATTAAAAAGAAAATTTTAGGGTTGCTAACCGAGAGGGAACTTTAACGAGTTTCGCTTCGATTTTTCCCGTGTGGCCTACTCGGACCGGTCATCCAACCAGACCGGGACGAGGGGGTTACAAGTTGTGTATTCAATTAAAAATGGATCCAAATTATTTTTTGTTCTGATCATTCTTATTTTCCCAGAAAACACTATTTTGAAACCGCATTTTCTCAATAATCAAAAACAATTTTTGTTCTCAACAATCTACTTATTTTCTTTTCTCCAGAAAATAGAGAATATCTAAAAACAAAGCCCAAATCAGAGATCATGCAATTATAAGTAAATATTAAAGCTATTAAACATAAAAGCTTAGAAACGAAAAAGCCCATATTTGTTTGAAAAAAAAAATATTTTTTATAACATATATAACATAACATAACAAAAAAAGGGCGAAGAGAAATACAAAAGAAAATCGGTATTTATAAAAATATATTCAAGTTAAATTGTGTTTATAAAATTTGAATAAGTATAATCTAATATATTTGTTCGAATTTATATTTAAATTTAACTACAATTATGTATAATGTCGTGGCACTCCTCAAATTTAAATAAAAATAAGGGTAAACTACACCGGTGGTTCCCAAACTATTACCGTCTTCCTATTTTGGTCCCAAAACTATGTTTTTTTTGGCAAAATCATCCCTTCTGTTACATAGTTCTCATGTTTTGGTCCCCGTCGTTAAAAATTAACGGAATTGCTAACGTGAATTTTTTTTATTTTTTATTTTCTCTCTCCTATATATGTATTATTTAAATTTATTATTCAAACTAATGTGGTGGTGACACGTGTCACCACCATAACAAAGCAAATAAATTAAATGTAGAGGGGGGAGCTGGGATTCAAACCCACATCCCCAGTGTCCCAAGCCAATGGGTTAACCATTGGATTAAACTCCAATTATTAATGTATTTTAGCACAAATTACATTTAAAACAATCAAATGAACCCCAAAAACTGTTGTTCTTGCTGTAATTGTTCGAGCGCGTTGTTCAAAGAGAAAACCGTTGCTTCGTTCTCTTGCACCACTCTTTGCCATGCTTGGTTCTCCATCTCCAGTTTGTTTACAATATTTTGTAGCTCCATTGTTTTATTCCTTGCTTTCGCGAGCTATTCGTCTTTTATAAGAACTCCGATTCCAACAATTGTGAAATATCTAGGCACATGTCCATATTGTTCCCCCTGAATTAAGATAAGGGTAAACTACTGCAGGGGTCACTTTCGTTTCTCGTTTGTACATATTTAGTCACCACTTTTAAAAAGTGCCAATAAGTGGTCATCTACGTTTTCGATGTGTAAAGACCTGGTCACTCCGACGTTATAGTCCGTTAGTACCCTAACGGATTGGGAAGTAATTAACGAAAAAATAAGGGTAAATTACTGCAATAGCCATTAAAATTTATCTCATGTACATTTTTTCTCCTCAATTTAAAAAAGTAAACATTATAGTCACTAATAAAAATGTTTCTTTATAATTTCACCCTTAAATTTTTAAAAATTCATTTTTCAATCCTAAAACTTTACAATCAATTAGTACAATAATATTATAAATGCTTAGATGAAAAATAGGTGCCCAAAGTATACCCTTTGAAACTTAGGTGCCCAAATTGCTCCTATTTAATAACTCAAACTTAAAAATTTAGTCCACTAACTACTAAAAAATTCGAGTTATTGGAATTTCTATTTTATAATTCAAACTTTATTTTGAATTTTTGAGTCGAGTTTATAAAATTATGAGTCGAGTATTTTCACATCAAACAAAAAATTTTAATTTTTTCGAGTCAAGTCGAGTTATTGGAATTTCTATTTTATAATTCAAACTTTATTTTGAATTTTTGAGTCAAGTTTATGAAATTATGAGTCGAGTATTTTCACATCAAACCTAAAAATTTAATTTTTTTCGAATCAAGTCGAGTGTTGCACTTCTATGCATATAATTTTTTAATTTTAATACGTGTTTGTCAACGGGCAGGTTCAGGCGAAGCTCCGACAAAGCCTTAAACGACAGCGAACCGACAATTGACGATATGGGCTTTGTTCGCCTCGACACGAGGAACTCAATAACAGTGACGGCGCGGCGAGCTGACAGTTACGGTGGCCGGAATCGCAGAAAAACAGAGGGGACAGACGAACCTTTGTCACAGCTTTCGCGGCAATCGGCGGTGAACTACCGCGAGTGGCGGCTGGGGTTTTGTTCGGGGGACGATGGCGGATAAGGAGGTGATGATGGTGTACACCACCGTCGAGCGGTGGCCGAGATCAACGTGAAAACACAAGCGATGGTGGGTTTCCTCTCTAAGCTTCAAACTGCTCGCCATGGCTGACGATGGCGACTTACCACGAGTGGTCACCGTGGTTGCGATCAGGTGGAGTGGGCGGACACCGTGGCGGCAACGGTGAAGGCCACGGCCGGGCGGTGTGGCAGATTGGAGCAAAAGCCGAAGCGTGGAAGGTGAAGGGTCGAGAGAAAAAATGGAAGGGTCTGGATATTTTGGGGTGTTAATTATCCCATGTGGGTTTTTGGTTCAGACATTTATTAAATTTCGATTTAAACAAAACAATTAGTTGGGACAAACACGGATTAAAATTAAAAATTATATGTAGGGAAGTGCAACACTCGACTTGATTCGAAAAAATTAAATTTTTAGGTTTGATGTGAAAATACTCGACTCATAATTTCATAAACTCGACTCAAAAATTCAAAATAAAGTTTGAATTGTAAAGTTTTAGGATTGAAAATTGAATTTTTAAAAATTTAAAGGTGAAATTATAAAGAAACATTTTTATTAGTGATTATAATGTTTACTTTTTTAAATTGAGGAGAAAAAATATGCATGAGATAAATTTTAATGGCTATTGCAGTAATTTACCCTTATTTTTTCGTTAATTAATTCCCAATCCGTTAGGGGACTAACGGACTATAACGTCGGAGTGACCAAGTCTTTACACATCGAAAACGTAGATGACCACTTATTGGCACTTTTCAAAAGTGGTGACTAAATATGTACAAACGAGAAACGAAAATGACCCCTGCAGTAATTTACCTTAAGATAATAGAGCTCATTGAATAAAGTGACACGGTACCTGTAGAGGGGGTTCAGAAATATTAGACTCTGTTAGCATAAGCAATTGCGGGGAATAAGTCTAAGCTAACCATTCAGGAAGCTTCTTGTCTTCGAGTACAGGCCTTTGCCATGCTTCAATCATCGACTCCCAATGCCGGTGCTCTATGTTTCAGGGGAAAAATTGAAATGCAAATTATGTACTACAAGCAACTGGTTTGAGATACTAGTAAACTTGAATTTTGAGTAGATTTTCCTCTCTGCTAACAATCTTATTTTCTGAAACTTTATAGAAAAATTACTCTTCTAAATTAAAAACCTTGATAACATAGTGAGATCAGGGAATTATTACCGAGAATAGCATCATGTGCAATATTTGTTGCAGCATCCCCATTAGTAACAAGAAAATAATGTGCTATTTTGTTCATTTGTGTTTTGATTTGTTTGTTTTTTGTTTTTCAGAACGAGAGATTGAGATTATTATTGCAAGAGCAAAGGAACCAACTTGTTGCAGCCATGGTGAAAAAGCTTGAATCCAAGGCAACTCTTTTACTCAAACAAAAAGACGAAGAGCTCGCGAAAGCAAGGAATAAAACAATGGAGCTACAAAATCTTGTAAACAAACTTGAGATGGAGAACCAAGCATGGCAAAGAGTGGTGCAAGAGAACGAAGCAACGATTGTCTCTTTGAACAACGCGCTCGAACAATTACAGCAACAACAACGGTTTTTGGGGTTCATTTGATTATTTTAAATGTAATTTGTGCTAAAACACATTAATAATTGGAGTTTAGCCCAATGGTTAACCCATTGGTTTGGGACATTGGGGATGCAGGTTTGAATCCTAGCTTCCCCTCTCTACATTTAATTTATTTGCTTTGTTATGGTGGTGACACGTGACGTCAGCAATTCCGTTAGTTTTTAACGACGGTGGACCAAAATAGGAGAACTATGTAACAGAAGGGACGGTTTTGCCAAAAAACATAGTTTTGTGACCAAAATAGGGAGACGGTAATAGTTTGGGACCATCGGTGTAGTTTTCCCTAAAAATAAAATCGTCATCAATCATTTTGAGTTAAATATAAGATATTTTTTCTCGTTCATATAAAAACATGATTACGAGCTAATCTAAAGATATTTCTGAAGTAGCTCCCTCACATTACTCGAGGTATAATTATGAATTACTTCACTAATCGACCTATCCCAACTCGTAGATGTGACCTTGTTCTAGTCATGTTCTATATAAACGAAAATAAAGTCGCCATCGATCATTTTAAATTAAATATAAGATATTTTTTCTCGCTCATATAAAAACATGATTACGAGCTAATTTAATGATATTTCTGAAATAGTTCCCTCACATTGCTCGTGGGATAACTATAAATAGTTTCACTAATCGACTTACCCCAACTAGCAGTTACGGCCTTGTTTTGGTCATGTTCTATTTCTATTTTATTTTAGGTCTTATTTTTTAATCTTGTCCGAACATTCCTTGAACAAAAACAACGATAACATTTTCTTGAAGTATCATAGATTTATGAACGAAAATACTATATATCTCAACACTATCAATTGCCAACTCAACTTACTGATGCTTTTAACTCAATTTTTTTTCCCTGATACTTCAGATTCCACACGTGTTCATTAGGTACAACCATAAGGGGCAATTTTAGTTTAATAATCCTTTTTAATTATTATTTGAGAAAATGGCTCCTAAAAAATAATATTTGGCAAAATGACCCTCAAACTTGCCACGTCGGTGGACCTCGCGTTTTGTAGGATGCGAGGTCGAATATCGCGTTCTACACAACGCGATTTCAGTCTACGTGGCCTTGTTGTTTGTGTTAACGGTTTTACAGTACCTCGTGTTCTACAGAACGCGAGGTCCACGAGAATTTGAAAGGGCGGCTGAATATATCGCACAGACCTCGCGTTCTGCAGGACGCGAGTTCTGTGCAAATCTGACCTGAAGAACAAGGGAAAACAAGTGTGTGTAGGCCTGTTCGAGCCCAATTTCGAGCGTGTAAATCGTATATTTTTAGCGATCATCGAGTTTGGGGTCGTAGTACTGGAAATTGTCTATCGTATGATACCAACATGGTTAATTTCCGTCCATTCTACAATGGTTTAAAATGGCTTCGAAAACCCTATGCTATCAAGCCTTTTTTGAATGAAGTTGCATTTCAACTAATGTCGATTTTCGGTTTAGTAATCCCATTAAATTTATTAAAAACTGAAATTAAATAAACATTATAAAGTTTAATTATAATATGTAAACAAAATTATAACATGTAAACAAAATTATAATACGACATTATAAAATTCAAATGTCTTTTACATAAATATTAAAAACATAAGTACAAAACAGTAAAAGAAAAAACTAAAAATGCCTATGTCCACCCGTTCCGCAGTCGGGTGGATGACGCTCACGATCCGGATACCTACGTTCATCGTGTGGTGGTCCCTGGTCCCCATCATCCTGACCATCGTGCGCGATATGCGGATCTGTGCTGGGCCCAGGCGGGGAGTAAAACAAGCTACCGATCGGCGTATTCTCCACAATGGGAAACTCATACTGAGAGTGCAGCTGTGGATAATCGATAAGCTGAAGGTCAGTCGTGGGCGTATGGGGACGATAGGCATCAGAGGAGCCGAACTGGGGTGGATGCATCGTCTGCTGGAAACTCGATGGACCGCTATGAAATGGTGCGGCAGAAGATGATGCCCATGCAGTGTCATATCGTGGTCTCGGACCGTGCTGCGTCGACTGCCTCTGGCTCTGGGTCGCTCGACGGGTGCCGCGTGGGCAGTTTTGGGGTTGCTGGGGAAGCCCTGCAGCGCGCTCGGCCTGAGTAAGGATATGCGGTATCCCATTGTTCCTATACCACTGGTCATAATTGAAAGTGACCGAAATACCCCCTTCCATAATTTGTTGGAGAAACTGTGGGCGTTGGGCAAATCGGTTACCCCAAATCGCTATCCAGGCAGCGTGGTGATCGGCCCAGTCAACTTCCGTCTTCCCCTGACGCGTAAGATTGTGGAAGCGGTCCATATTTTGCGGAGGGGCTGGAACATTTTGGATGTACCCGAACTGTCGAAGAACCCTATCCGTAGAATGCCACACGCAAATTTCGTAGTTCAGCAGCGGCACGACGGAAATCTAGAGGTCTCGGTCTCGCAGAATATCTGGTGGAGTAATCTGCCGAATCTCCTCTGAATCGTAGGGCCTCCACACGAACTAAAAAGAATGAAAGCGTTTGTAACGGTTATATGAAATATTATTGGAAAAAAGTATGAAAAAATTCAAATTAATTTTCGAATTACCTCGTGCTCCCTCAAGCAATCGAAAGCATGCCTGAATTCTTTCTGGGAGTTCGGCAGGCCAGTGTGGGTAAGTGTGCTGGTCCACCTATAAATAATGAAAAAAATCGTTAAATAAAATAATTTAAAAATAAAAAAATATAGTAGATTACGTAGTACCTCCGTAGAAGCGGAAATAACATAGCGGTGGGCTGTCTAAGCTGTGGTCTCAAAGTAGGCATCCGAAACCAAACCCAAGCCTGTAGGAATAAACAACATTCTCCCATCGATGCTCTGGAGGCGTCAACGTTTCTGCAGAGGTCTCTGATAAGAAACGCCAAGACAGCTGACCCCCAAGAAATTAGTAACTTAATCCTAAATTGTAAGTTCATCCTAAATTTAATAAAGGCATCCAAAGAAATTAGTAACTTAATCCTAATTTGCAAATAAATATTTGTAACTTCATCCTAAATATTTAATGTAGGCAACCTAAATATTTAATAAAGTCATCAAAAATATTTAATAAAAGCATCCTAATTTTTAAGTACTGATTTGTAATTGCATCCTAAATTTATTAAAAGGATCCTAAATATTTAATGAAGTCATCCTAAAAATTTCATAAACCATCATAATGTTCAAATAAATATTTTTAATTTCATCATAAATGTAATAAAAGCATACTAAATATATAATAATGGCATCCTAATTTTTAAATAGAAAAAATACCTGAAGTGCAACTACATCCGCATTGGGGGGCGGGGATCCAAACTGTGCCTCCAAATATGATAGATCGATTTTGCCTCCGTCCCACACGTCATCAGGGGGTATCACGCCCATTTCTTCAGCAAATAGAGTTGGTCAATCTGCCAACGCTACACCCGTAATTACGCTGCCGTTTATAGGCAACCCCAGAATGTAGGCAACATCCTCCAACGTGATTGTTGCCTCGCCAAATGGAAGATGAAATGTGTGCGTCTCGGGTCTCCACCGTTCTATCAGCGCACTGATCAACGACGGTTTTACCTTCACCCCCTATATACCGAGCTATGTGCCCAAAACCAGCGCGATCAATCCACTTCATAACAGCATCAACGAGTGCGGTGTTGATACGGTTAAGGTAACATTGTAAATTACGTTCGTATCCCTGCAAAAAAATAAAATAAAATAGTTAGTAAAATAAAAAAATATAATTAAATTAAAATTTTTAGAAAATAAAAGGGAAAAAAATAATACCTCTGGAGTGTTTCGCCAATATTGACTGCAGTGACTCGCCACGTTGCGTAGTAAGGGCTCCATTATATCGAACGAAATATAAAAGTTGCTGAGAATTTTTTGTAAAAATGCTATAGAACTCGCGTTCTGTGGTTGATTTTGAGAAAAAAAACCTTCAATTTATAGAAGACCTCGCGCCTTTTGGGATGCGATGTTAATGAACCTCGCGTTCTGTAGAACGCGATATTCATATACCTCGCGTCCTATAGTACGCGAGGTTCATTAAAAAGGCGCGTCACGGAACAGACGCGTGAACTGAACGGTCAGAAGTGACCTCGCGTCCTATAGAACGCGAGGTTCTAAAGATATCGCGTTTTACAGGACGCGGGGTCGTGGGGTTTTTTAAAGGAAGACTTCCCAGGCGGGAAAGTCATTTAAAATTAAAAATTTATTTATATTAATAATAATAACAATAATAAGAATAATAATAATAATAGAAATAATAATAATTATTATTATTATTATAATTAGAATAATAATAATATTGTTATGAATATTTATCTATGTGGATGTCTATCATGATTAGAACTTTATCAAAGGAGTTTGATTTATTTATTATTAGGAATATTATCTCTATGAATTAGAGTTTAATGTATTATGTACTTCTTATGCCTATAAATAGATGATTCATTGAAGGCATTGGATATAAGTCTATATTTGAGAATAATACAAACCTCTCTCTTTCTCTCATCTCTTTGTTCTTCTTGTTCTTGTTCTTCGTTATTTTATTCACAACACGTTATCAGCATGAGACTCTAATCAACTGAGGTCTTCATCGTTATAATTCAAAAGAAGTTACCAGGAAGAATTCGATTATAGAATAAACCAAAGATAAGTTTTTTTTTTCTTTTTCTCCTTATTTTTTTTAGTTATCGATTGTCTTTCTCTTTATATTTTAACTTTGTTTTAATTTTTAAAAATTTTGGAAGTATGTTTGATTTTATTCGAATATTGGAAAGAGATAAATTTGTGGCTTCTCACAAACCAAAAGACGAATCGACAGAGACGAAGAGGTTGCGTTTGGTGTAAATTACGTGTGTTTTCTCTTGTTCCTAAAGGGGTTAATTAGCGGTATGCTTATTCATACTTTTACTTATATGATTATATTTGATATTTTTCATATTATTATTTATGTCATTTTATTTGGTAAAAGTTAATATTTTTAACCGTGTTTTGAGTTTTACATGATATGCTTAAATGGCTTGGAAAGAGATGTGATATAAAGGGACTATGAGAAGCTATCTCGGTCATATGCTATGTCTCCATTGTCCACGAGAGAAAAATCAATATCGGTAAATTTTGGTTTTATTTTTATTCTTTATATTATTATTTTAAAGTGCGATAAATCATGATGATTTTGAATTTACAAGAAGATTATTATAAAGTCTATATTTGCTCGAAAGCAATATTTCTTCTTCGTTGAAAAACTTGACCATAGACTTCTCCCAATTTCAAGTTACGAAAAATCTTCTTGATCCAAAAAGTTTTATGGGAGACATTCCTTGAAGTGAATGCAAAGCATGATGTTTATTCCATGCGATTATCAATGATGGGGCATTCCCTGAAGTGAATGCAAGCGTGATGTTTATTCCATGCAATTATCAATGATGGGGCATTACCTGAAGTGAATGCAAGCATGATGTTTATTCCATGCGATTATTAGATCTGTTTCATTCCCTGAAGTGAATGCAAACATGGTAAATCATTATTCAATTAGAGACATAATTTCGATATAATCTAAGTATAATTGGCTGGACATCCCGTTTTGCGAGGCTACTGGTCTCAAAGGAGGTTTTTAAAGGACCTTGTGAACAGGTTTAACAATGCCGCGTACGAGGATTAAATCTTTGTTCTCTGTGATAAGGATATGTGAAAAAGGTTTTAAAGGCCCACTGGCTCTACTCCATTCCTTGAAGTGAATGTGAGATTATATTATGGAAGGAATAAAAAAATCACATTAAAAGTTGCGGTCGTGGTCGAGGCTATGAATATACACATAAAAATATAGTCGTTTTAAGAATACTTCTACCCGTTGGTAGCGAAGTTATAAGGATGACAAGAGTAATAAAGATCATTCTAAGGAAGTGAAATCATTTTACCAATGTGATGTTATAAACCATTGGTTTCATACTTGTCAAACGCCAAAGTACTATGGACTTTATCCATAATCATGAATGATAAATAAAATAAAATATAAACAAAATTTGTTTATGGCGAAAATAATTATGGCGTTATTGGTCCAACTCAATTGGATATTGTTAATTTTCTCATAACCCTTGAAGGGAATAATTTACCATTTATTTTATTTCCCTTATAACCTCTAACAAGAATAATTGGTTTTTTTTTTATTTTTTATGTTAATTCGTTTTATTTATTATTTATTTATGTTAGTTTGCTTTATGTTTATTTATTTCACATATTATTTATTTACGTTTTATGTTAATTTATTATTTGAAGAATATGATTACTTCCGGAATAAAATATACAATGAATTGTGGCTATTTATGCCTAGAATTGTGGCTATTTATGCCTAGCAAATAATGCCAGTACTCATATTGTACTTAAGCATAAGAAATATTTTTCCCATTTAAATGCAAGGGGAAATATGAGTAGTATTTCTCAAAGTACTAAAATATCGATACTTCGGAAGAGCACTTGAAAGTTTATCTCTGATAGATAATCGACTTGATATGATGTGCTATATTTTATATTTTTCATTCCTCGAAGTGAATGATACAAAGTACATATTTTTCATTACCTGAAGTAAATGAAACAAAGCACATTTTGAAAGGTGCACAATTATGCATTTCTCGATTAAAATGCAAGGGAATAATGTGAGTACTATATCCGGAAGTACTAATATCACAAAAGGCTCTGGTTGAGCAAATATGTTATTGTCAAATGGAACTTTATTCCATATTCACAGTGCGTTATACTCGTCAAAGTCATAAAGAGAGCAATATGAGTTCGCAAACTATCCCTTTGGGAATTATAGATAACACATGTTATCAATTGGCATTTGAAATAAGTCAATATGGATATAAGTTCTGGTAGCCAAAAAGTCAGTTGAAAGCTCTAGGAGAGCTATATATTGCTACCAAAAGATAATTTCAATTGAAAGCTCCGAAAGAGCTAAATATATTCATATTTAAATGAACAATTTTGATGGTCGTACTAGACATGTACGAGTAAGATTGAATTACATGTTATGGTAAACAAGAAGTTTACAAATTCAGAGATATATACATACATATATATAGTTGGCATGATCGGTTAGACCATCCTGATCAATAATGGTGCAGAAATTATTGAGATTTACATGCACATGTATTAAAAGAACTTGTAGTTCTTGTGGTGCTTATTCTCAAAAGAATAGATTAAATTCCACTTATTAAAGAACGTGAAGTTCTTGTGTTGCTTAAAGGAATTGATTAAATTCCACTTACTAAAAGAACATGAAGTTCTTGTGTTGTTTGTTCTCAAATGATATAGATGATCCCACTTACCAAAAGAATTAGAACTTAAAGTTCTTGTAATGAAGTTAAAACTGTATGTCTTGCATATCTGAACGAAATATGGGCTCATATATCCACAAATGTGGAAAGTTTTATATGATTTTAGTAGATGCATCTACATTGTTTTATCGACTTACAACCAGAAGTTTGTGAGATTGATTCTAAAAAGATTCAGATTATGCAGTTAGACTATTCGTCTTGAAAAGCTAGTGGGTTTATATTTTAGGCTATATCAGTTGTTACAAAGCCTATTGATTATGAAAAATATAGTTTAGCAAAATTTCAATTGGATGCCTCCTATTTAATAGCTAAACTATGAGAACAAAAGAGTTATTATTTATATGGTGTTTCCATATAGCAACACTTATACGCATCAAGCCAACGAGTTATAATAAACTCCCCGTTATGATTGGTTTTTGGTCAGAAACCATACATTTCCCATTTTATGATTTTTGAATGTGCGATATGAATTGCTCCACCACAACGCACAAAATGGGTAAATAAAAAGAGTTGAGAATATATATTGAGTACGAGTCTCATTTTATGTTTAAATTCTTAAACATTAATTGGAGAATCATTTATGACATGATTTTTCTCAACATCATGGGGAGATAATAATCAGCTGGATAGAGGAAAATGAATTATCATTATCTAGATCCTCATATATGAACTAGAAGTTCATAAGATAATTCATGTTATTACATGTCAACTGCCAGACATATTTACTGACCCAATGAGAGTAATTAAGTCTCATATACCAGCTGAAACGCTCTAAGTTTAAATTACATGTTAGAGCGAGAGAATGTAAATCATGCCTGAAGCATGATAGTTGAAATGGTTCCAATGATCAAAATTCTCGTAAATAGAAACTAATATGAGATGGTCATATATTGGAGGCGGATGCTCTTGAAGAGACCCAAGACATAACAAATAATAAAACTCTAGAAGAGTTTCAGGTACCTGAAATAAAGATTGAAATCTTGAAGAGATCTCGATGAGTTATGTCATTACGAGAATGAAACCAGAAAATTGGAAAGTTGTCGACAACGATTTTACAAACAATTTTACATAAAATACTTCTATAGAAGTAAAGAAAGAAGTCATGGGTCTTGTATAAAATCTATCCAGAAGTATAGATATTGAATTGGCCGATGTTGAAAGACGCTTTGAACTTCTAAAATAGAAGCATTTGGACCTGCAGTCCAAACACCTAAAGGTGTAATGCAAGTGAGGCACAAATAAGTAGTCGTAAATACGACTTGAACTATGATTTATGAAAAGTTTTAATTACTTCATGGTGGATGCAATTACTTTGGCAGTTATGAAAATTTTACATGCGTCTAATTATTTATGGATCCATATTTATCCTTGAAGGATCTAAAATGCTATAAGCATTTGGAAATTTCTGAAGAAATTTATTTAGACATGTCTCATGAATATTTTGGTGCATTTGGTATAATCGCCTTAGTGAATACTAATTGAGAAAATACTATAAGATGATCAGATTTTCTTATGTATTTTATAAACGGGTTTGGATCAAGATCCATTATGATAATTTTAGAACTCCTAAAGAGCTTCAAATTGGAAACTCATGAAGTACTTTCAATACAAGTACTTGAATCTTGACATCAAGTTTATCTCGACCTGAAGATCGAACATTTTTATATATTTCTTTTGTCTATGAATAGACATAAGCTGAAAGAATCTTAAAGAAGATTCAATATGAATAGAGCATATCTATTGAGTATCCCAATAGTTGTAAGATTGTTGGATGTGAATAAAGATAATTATATTTTTTCTTGGTCTTGAAGCACTATATATTAGTTGGTCAAGAAATATCTATGATTATACAAAGATCATTACATTTAGATCTTCAAACATTCGTTGATGTCTCCTCAAATGTCGTAGAAATAATTGTTATGCACGAGGCAAGCCAAAAAAATGTGTTTGGCTAAGACCATTGACCCAACATATCCAAAAGATATGTGGATTTACTTTTACAAGATATGATAAAAGTTATCTTGTGTGAAGATAATGCAAGATGTATATCTCAGTTTGAAAGTGGATACATCATGGAACATATTACTCTAAAGTTTCATCCATCACGATCTTTAGAAAAATGATATTCAAGATTAAATTATGAAGATTCAAAGATCTCCTGTGATGTTTGCATGAGGGGGGGTAAATACGCGTTGCACTCTTTTCCTTTAACCGAGGTTTTGTCCCAGTGGGTTTTCCTGGTAAGGTTTTTAATGAGGCAACATGTTATGCGTATCAAAGATGCGTGTACTCTTTTTCCTTCACTAAAGAATTTTTTTCCCACTGGGTTTTTATCTTAGTAAGGTTTTAACGAGGCACATTATCTTCATAGACATCCAAGGGGGAGTGTTATGAATAGTTATCTATGTGGATGTCTATCATGATTAGAACTTTATCAAAGGAGTTTGATTTATTTATTATTAGGAATATTATCTCTATGAATTAGAGTTTAATGTATTATGTACTTCTTATGCCTATAAATAGATGATTCATTGAAGGCATTGGATATAAGTCTATATTTGAGAATAATACAAACCTCTTTCTTTCTCTCATCTCTTTGTTCTTCTTGTTCTTGTTCGTTGTTCTTCGTTATTTTATTCACAACACGTTATCAGCACGAGACTCTAATCAACTGAGGTCTTAATGAACCTTCAATTTATAGAAGACCTCGCGCCTTTTGGGATGCGATGTTAATGAACTTCGCGTTCTGTAGAACGCGATATTCATATACCTCGCGTCCTATAGTACGCGAGGTTCATTAAAAAGGCGCGTCACGGAACAGACGCGTGAACTGAACGGTCAGAAGTGACCTCGCGTCCTATAGAACGCGAGGTTCTAAAGATATCGCGTTTTACAGGACGCGAGGTCGTGGGGTTTTTTAAAGGAAGACTTCCCAGGCGGGAAAGTCATTTAAAATTAAAAATTTATTTATATTAATAATAATAACAATAATAAGAATAATAATAATAATAGAAATAATAATAATAATAATAATAATTATAATTAGAATAATAATAATATTAATAATAATAACAACAACAACAATAATAATAATAATAACAATAATAATGAATCATACTAATAATATCATACTAATAATTATAATAATAATAATAATAAAAATAATAATATTAATATTAATAATAATATTAGTAATAATCATACTAATATTTATAATAATAATAATAATTATTAGTATGATAGTAATAATAATAATAATAATAATAATAATAATAATAATAATAATAACAATAATAATAATAATAATAATAATAATAATAATAATCAAAAAAAACTTCCAAAATACGCGCTAAGTTTTCATTAGTAACTACAAATAACGACATAGCGCAATATTTTGGAAGTTAGTTTGAACAAAACTTCCAAAATACGCGTTATGTTGCCATTAGTAGCTGCAAGCGAAAACTGATTACGTGAATACAGAAAAAAAATTTCTGTGGGTGCTCCTTGCCTCCCCAAGAGTTTCCTATTTATAGAGGGAGCTAAATATGCTGACGTGGCAACCTCGCGTTCTGTAGGACGCGAGGTCCTTCAAACCTCGCGTTGTACAGAACGCGAGGTCATTTAGATGTTGGTATATATATGCACGGCGATGAATTTTTGTAACCAGTTAAGTTTAGGTCAGTTGAATATGAGTTCGTGTCATGCTGCGTATTTTACAGTTGAAATTTTTATGTCCGAAATTTTGTTCCTTTATGATAGTTGGAGTTCACTTAAAGATTTGTGTTCCGCGGGGTACATACCCCCGGATGATACGTTCATTGAATAATATTTACCGACATATCGCAATATTTTGGAGGTTGTGTGCTGCAGTAGTGGCTTCAATGGCAGCTTCTGTAGCCGCCGTTGAGAGGATCCGCGGCTACAGTTTTGAAACGAAACGACTTTTAGGAAGCGAGGGCGGATTCAGATCGACCATTCTGCCGTGGCAGCCAACATTTTCAGATGCGGCCGGTGCCGATTACATTTGCTAATGTGGATCAAAGCTGCTACCATTTATAGACCTCGCGTTCTATATAACGCGATATTTATAACTTCTGACGGAATATCTGAGACAAAGCAATTAAAGGGACCTCGCGTTCTATATAACGCGATATTTATAGACCTCGCGTTGTATAGAACGCGATGTACTAATATCGCGTTCTACAAAACGCGAGGTACTGGTTAACCCTGCCTCCCATCAACTATATCCCTTACTTGTCCAAAGTTAGGGGACTACCTCCCGGGCACACGTCATTCCTGACTTGTTCATCATTTACCTGCTTATCGGTTTTAGGTAATGGACAAGCAAAGTTACCTCTCGGAACCATTATTTGCCTTACACAACCAGATTCTCAGGGATTTCAAGGGCCAATAATTTTGCCTATATATGAAGCAGAACCATAAAACGAAAATATAAGTTTCAATTGCGAAACAATTCCTAGAATTTTCCAAGTATCAAAAATTCAAAAGTCTTTCAGAAAATATTCAAATGGCCAGACGAGGCGTTACTACGCTAGTTTACTACGATGGGCAGATATTCGAGGGTACCGAACTCGGCGTCCTTTTTCACTGCGAAGATCCGGTAACGCTAAAGCTTCCGAGGAGATTATCGTTCAAGAAGTTGGTCAAGGAACTGGAGGCAAAAGTCCCTCATTTCGATAATCACCGTTTGTCCGACGTGAAGTATCGGGTGCCAACATCTATCCCTTTACAGTACTCTGTATGCCAAATTGCAGAAAATGCTGATGTGGACATGATGATGGAAACCCACTTCGACTATTCAATTGGAACGCCCCTCGAGCTGTATGCATCGTTCTCCAAGTCTAATCCAGTTATCGAAATACCAAACTGGGGCCGGGCGAATTTCGACTTCGATCTGAATGCCAACGTTGCTAGCCCGACCGCAGGTCTACGACGTGATTTTAGCATATTGTGCCAAGACAACGAGTTTGGTGCATCGTCATCTGCTCCTCAAAGGCAGTCGTGTGTAGCTAGTATCGGGTTCGACCTGAACCAACCCCCAAACGATGAATTCGATGCACCAACAAATGCATCGTACAATCCATACAATCCATAAAATCCTTATAGTTTTAGGGGGGAGGGAACGTCGGCTCCTTACATTGCGTACGATCATGAAGCATCATATGGCCGGCACTCAATGTATGTCACTGGCACCAACTACGGTCAACCATCTATGGGGAGACATTCTTCTTTTGGAGGTGAGGGAGCGTCGTCTTCTTACGGTATGCACGACCATGATTCCTCATATGGACGACACTCAACGTATGTCCCTAGCACGGAATACATTCTTCTTATGGTGATCTTGATTTTGGTCTTGGAAATACGGTTCGTGAGCGATCTCGTGAGAGGTCTTCCGCTCATCGACCCCAATCCTCGCCTCCAAGGGTAGTGATCGACGAAGCTCTACTATTTCAGGTCCCGGAGGATGCTTCTGACGAAGAACCGATTAGAGAACCCAGGCCCGACGGAGACGAGCTGGGGCCATTCTATCCCAAACTAGAAGACTTGACAGTTCTACCGGAAGACACTACCGTTCCACCACCAGATTTGGACGAAGAACCGACTGCCACCAACTTTCCTGTAGACGCAACACCAATTTCTATGTTCCAGCCACCATCCCACTTCACAACGGTTGATATGGATGCAATGGACGTCCCTGATTTTCCGCATGACGACACAATAGATGGCCGAGTCAACCGTTCTGATGGTGAACTGAGAATTGGTATGGCGTTCTTGAACAAGGAAATTGCGGTGGCGACAGTTAAGTAGTACAACCTTCGTCATAATATTGAGACGACAGTGGATAAAACCCAATCCACATACTACAAGGCTTATTGCGTCAAAAAAAATTAAGGTTGTAAATGGAAAATTCGTATATCAGAGTTGAAGAGGGCAGGCAACCATTGGAAAATAACAAAACTTGAGGGGCCTCATACATGCACCGTTGCTAGCCTCAACCAGGATCACAAGAACCTGGATGAAAAGTACCTCGGGGACATCTTTTCGACACTGGTGAAAACAAATCCCACTGTGTCGGTCCCCACATGTCAGGCTGCAGCTCTAGCTGTCACCAGCTTCCGTCCAGGTTATTCGAAAGCATGGTATGCAAGGAAAAAGGCCAAAGAGGAAATGTATGGCCGATGGGAGGAATCTTACAAAGAGTTGCGCCCGTGGCTTAATCTCCTGCAGAAACACATCCCTAGAATGGTTGTCAAACTTGATACGGTTCTGGCATACGAAAATGATCGTGTCGTCCGAGGTGTTTCTCAATTCCACCGGTTATTTTGGACTTTCCCCAAGTGCATCAAAGCATTCAAGCACTGCAAACCGATGGTCCAAATCGACGGCACATGGTTGTACGGAAGATATACACAGACCCTACTTCTAGCTATAGCACAGGACGAAAATCGCAAATGCGTTCCTGTTGCATTCGCAATCATCCCGAAGGAGGATTTGGAGTCTTGGAAGTTCTTCCTTCAGAACTTACGAAAATATGTCCTTGATCCTGTAATACGAAGAAGGGATGAAGGGGTGTGTGTTATTTCTGACAGAGGCACATCGCTGTTGTGGGCAATAGAAAATTTGGGTAACTATTGGAAGCCTCCATACATTCACCACCGTTTTTGCGTGCGACACATAGCCGCAAACTACCTGCTGCAATACAAGAACCGTGATGAACGTCAAATGGTGCTCGATATGGGTACGTCCTTATGTCATTTTCATTTACTATATTATTTCTTACTCCCTTTTATTATTTCTTACTCTCATAACTATTCAACTGTCATCCCGTAGGCAACTCACACTACAAACAAGAGGTGGCTGACCTGCTCGAGGAACTGAGAGCGAGAAACAAAAAAGGCGCAGAATACCTTGAAAAAATCCCAAAGGAAAAATGGCTTCGATCGTATGACGAGGGTAAACGTTATGGTCACATGACAACAAACTTGGCTGAGGCAGTGAACTCATCACTGAAGGGAGTGCGGCAGTTGCCTATCACTTCCATTGTCAAAGCGACCTATTATCGTTTGGCTACCCTTTTGCAACCTTGGGAAGGCAAGCAACTGAGTACATGGCAGGTGGACACAAAGTCCAACCAGATTTCCGCACAAAACTGCATACTCAATTGGGCCAATTGAAGACAGATGCAAGCAACTCTCTTCTCGCGAGAAGGACACTTGTTTCGTGTTGCAGAATTTTCCAGGCAGTTGGAAGGCATTCAGCACAACGCTTACGTGGTAGATCTGAGGGCAAGAACCTGCCAGTGCAGAATTTTCCAAACTTTCAAATACCTGTGCGCACACGTCATTGCTGCTTGCACTAACCAACGGATACAATACATGCATATGGTTGATCCGGTATACTTACTCGAAACGATGTTTAAGGTTTACGAAAAAGAGTTTCCTCCAATCGGAAATGAGGTTGATCCGAATGCTGTGGACACTGAACCGATCATACGCCCAGATCCAGCACTAATAAGAGGCAAAAGACGTCCACGTTCTACAAGAATATACTGTGCCGAGGATATGGTCGAACATCGAGAGAAAACCGGACAAAATAAGCATTGTACTGTATGTCGAAATCCTGGACACACAACTTCTAAGTGTCCTAATCGCTCAGCCCCTCGTCTTAATTAATTATTTATAATTTGTATATGTGAGTTCCCCATGACAATCGAATCAATAAAGTCAGTCTACTTCGATTTATACAGTACGTCATCTTATATTTTCAATCATTCAAAAAATATGTTATGATAGTGTTTTCGAAGCAACTTTAAATCAGCGTACAATGGTCGAAAATTGACCGTGTCAGTGACATACGATAGAGAATTCCAATACTACAACCCCAAACTCAATGTTACCTACAAATTTGAAATTTCTACGTATGAAATTCTACTCGAACATGCCTATCGACATTTGTTGAAATGCAACTTCATTTAAAAAAATGCATGATAGCATAGGGTTTTCGAAGCCATTTTAAACCATTGTAGAATGGACGGAAATTAACCATGTTAGTATCATATAATAGACAATTTCCAGTATTACGATCCCAAACTCGATGATCGCTAAAAATATACGATTTACACGCTCGAAATTGGGCTCGAACAGGCCTACCCACACTTGTTTTCCCTTGTTCTTCAGGTCAGATTTGCACAGAACTCGCGTCCTGCAGAACGCGAGGTCTGTGCGATATATTCAGCCGCCCTTTCAAATTCTCGTGGACCTCGCGTTCTACAGAACGCGAGGTACTGTAAAACCGTTAACACAAACAACAAGGCCATGTAGACTGAAATCGCGTTATGTAGAACGCGATATCCGACCTCGCATCCTACACAACGCGAGGTCCACCGACGTGGCAAGTTTGGGGGTCATTTTGCCAAATAATATTTTTTGGGAGCCATTTTCCCAAATAATAATTAAAAAATGATTTTTCTTCTAAAATTGCCACCATAAGGTCCATAATATTTTTTAACATATAAATATAATAAAGGCTGAATAATTTTTTAATTAAATAAATTAACCAATCGAATTAACCGAATTTAAATTAGATTCAGTTTAATAGGTGGATTAAGTTAATTTATATATTTATGGGTTAAAATGAGTTAATTAAAATAACCACCCAACGGATGAAAAAACCTAATTCAAAGTTGGGTTTTAAAAGTCAAAAGCCAGAGATAGAAAACGAAAAACCCCTCCCGCCATTGATGTGTCTGTCCATTCTTCTTAAGCACGACCTAAAGAAACTGTATAGATTTTTTTTTAAGTTAATTAAGAAAACGAAGAAAACCCCATCATTGGAAGTCTGCAGAAGAAAAGAAATTGCCCAAGAAAAATTCTCAGAAAAAAAGGATCCGTAGATGAAAGGGAAATCGAAGAACTCGAAGAGGAAGCTAGGGCTAACAACAGCCCTTTTCTTTTGCTCACTTTGTTTCCTTGCTGGCTTGTTTATTTCAACTTTATTCTCCCAGGTAACTTGTAAAACATGAATGTTCTTCGTTTGAGCTTTGTAAGTGTTTATGATTTGGGTTTATTTTTTGGTAGGATGTGCCGATTATTAAACCCGGATTGAGAAAGCTGGAAGTGGTCCATGTTGAAAGTGAGAAGCATGGTGATCTGATGCCAAATGGAGAAACTGGGGAAAGTTCGATTGATTCTATCCCTTTTCAGGTCCTTTTCATCTTTTGTTTCTAGTGATTTTTTATTTCTTTTTGTATTTTTTAGTTCATTTGGTTTTGGGTGATGATCATCTGAAGGATTTGTTTCTAAATGCTTTTGATGGAATATTTAGTTATTATTGCATTTGGCTTTACTTTTTGATACTTGGTAGTAGCACTTGACTTGTGTTCTGAAATTTAGGTGGGATAAGAGTCATGATCGAAAAATCGAAAATCATGGTTCTTTGCAATTTGTGGTCGAAACCCAGAAAAATGAGAGGATACATATGCAATCAAATGGTTTAGGATCTATGAGTAGTGAATTCTTCATTTTGTCTAAATTATCGGTGTCCAACGTATATTCGGATATTATGGATACGAATGATCCTCCAAATAGATTGAACAAACTTTGAAAATTGAGCATACACATGTTGGATATTTGTATGTATCCAACACTTTCCAGAGTTAATATTTTATCAAGGCTTGTTTAACTCAAAATTAAACAGGAGATTTCTTGTATAGAAGGAAAGCAGTAAGGGACAAGAACAAAGATTTTATGTGCAAATGTTCAACAGAATTCTATGTTTGAGGTGTGTAACTAGGAACATCGTAAACCACCCAAATGGAAGAGATGTTAAGAAATCAATAGTGAAGTATCTTTTCTGTAGTCCAACTTCATTTGCTTGCTTCTCTTTAAAGTGCAGGTTTTAAGCTGGAAACCAAGAGCTTACTATTTTCCCAACTTTGCAACTGCGGAACAATGCAAACATATAATTGAAATGGCGAAGGTGAATCTTAAGCCATCTACTTTGGCTTTACGCAAGGGTGAAACTGAGGAAAGCACTAAAGGAACCAGAACAAGGTGATGACCCTTTTATGACAACAATGATGTTATTATCTGTTTCAAATATCATCGAGGCTGGATAATATTTACCCCTTGTGCCAGTGAATATTTTGAATTGGTGAATGCTGATAACTTGTGTTAATTTGTACTTTCCTCGGAAGCAGTTCAGGAACCTTTATTAGTGCATCTGAAGATAAAACCGGAACCTTGGACTTGATCGAGAAAAAAATTGCAAAGGCTACAAGCATTCCACAGAGTCATGGAGAGGTACATCTTTTTATTGATTTAGATTTTTCTTGAAGTTCTGTTTGTTGAAAAATATGCGATTGGCATCGCTATAAACCGATATGCCACAAATACTCTCATGGTATCTCTCGGACCTCGGTGCTCTGAAAATTCGATATCTTAAATCATTATTTATGTTATTTATTGAATTGCTCTAAGTTGGAATCCATACGTATTGCAGGCATTTAATATTTTGCGGTATGAGATCGGTCAGAAGTATGATTCTCATTATGATGCATTCAATCCGTCTGAATATGGTCCACAGTCAAGCCAAAGGGTACGGTCATACACGTGAACTTCACCATTGCATGCTTGTTTGATTGCAGTTTCTGGATTTTTAGGTGCATTTCTGGTGAACTGAAATAATTAGTTTTCTGTTTGCGTTAAAGTGGATGGTGTAAATGGAATTGTTGGATATAGAATTTAGTTAATATTTGTTTCGATATATAAGTTCCAAGTTCTATGTTGTGATTATAATGAGTGAAACTTATCATTAGATGAACGATAAAACCTTTTGTTACTGAACAATTGGTTAAAGATGGTACCATTACTTATTTGTTCTTGGTTAATGAATCGGAAATAGATCTCCATAGTTGAATTACATCATCTTACTGGAATTGACAAAAAGTATGCATTCATTTTTCGAGCTAGCGTCACCTCATTTGTAGCACATTCTTGATGATTCGTTGTGCTTCTATTTCCGGATCCAACTTGTAACTTGTATTGTTTCCTCCAAGTTTTCTGTAATTTTCACCAACCTATTCTACAAGTGTCAATGCTGAAGAACTAAAAGATTGTGCTTAATTAGCGTTGCACCTTTTGTCACAGGTTGCATCATTTTTGTTGTATTTATCCAATGTAGAAGAAGGTGGAGAAACAATGTTCCCGTTCGAGGTAGACATCAAAATACTAACTTGCTTTACCTCTCCATAATAAGTATTTATCATAAGTTTCAGTGCTGACCATATAATTTGGTTGCAGAATGGAATGAGCATTGAAGGCTATGACTACACACAATGTGTTGGGTTAAAAATAAAGCCGCGAAGAGGGGACGGACTTTTATTCTACTCGCTGTTTTTGAATGGCACTATTGATCCGGTAATTTTCATGCTTGCTATTTGTTAACAACTATAGCTGTTATAACTTGCCGGATAGTAGTTTTCTGTTCATTTCCTCGGTCCAACAAAGAGAAACTGACGAACAATAACCAAACTGATTTAGTTCCGTTGGTTATCTCTTTATTTCGTTCAAGCTAATCGGTCAATTGGGTAATGAGTTCAGTTAGGGCTTTACAAACTGAAAATCGGTTGACCTTACGTAATGAAACGGATGGTTTGGATTTAGATTGAAAGTGTCGCAACTGACTAATGCCGGTTTGGTCGGGTTAGTGTGATGTAACATTGTTTGCAGGTTAGAGCTAAATTCTAACAGTTCTCTCTGTTTCAACATTATTTGCAGACATCTCTTCATGGAAGTTGTCCAGTGATCAAAGGTGAGAAATGGGTTGCTACTAAGTGGATTAGAGACCAAGAGCAATTTGATTAATAAAGCTGCATTAAATTTCAGCAAAAAATACCAGTGTTTTTTATTAAACATTATAAACCCATGTGCTTTTGGAAATGAATAAATAATTACTCAGAGTTTATGCCCATTTTCAACAACCCCATTATTTGCCCATTCTATATTTTTTTTAATATTCGTATTCAATACGTATATTCGAAACATAAACTGGTGTACGATGTACGATCCAAAAACATATGAATTAAACCTACACTGGAATGAAATCTTATGAAGAATTCGAATCGGAATGATGATTATTAGAATTGAACTGAATAACTAACTCAGCACATAACACAAACTATTCACTGTAATAAATTTGGATTAAACCTACATGAGACCTAAAAATTTCCAAAACCCCCTCACTATCACTAAGTCAATACTTCATTGACTATAAAAATGTATTAACTCTGGCAATGGTAGAGCTAAGATAATATATTTCATTCTAAACATGAAAGTGACATTGTGAAAAGGATATAGTTCATATTAGTACACATAGAAAATGTATAGGCACAAGTGACATTGTGAATGTCCAGCTCTATGGTGCATGGGGGATTTTTGTTTAGCTTTTAAGATGTTATGTTTTGCAGCAGTTTATTATCTTTTTTATATAATGATATAATATTTATTTAAAAAATATTTAAACCGAATTGGTTTAGAGAAATCGCTTTTTTTAGAATCACTCATTAATTTGGATTGATAGAAAATATTTAAATTTAATAGAAGTCAACTAACAATGATAGTAATTAGGTTTTAATTTTTAAATCAAACAAGTTGAGGTGCTAGATTTCAAAACTCCAAAACAGTTAGGGACTACTTTCAGAATTGGACCTTAACAGAATCATTTACATTTCAAGTTTCAACAACCTCGGACTCCGCCATATAAATACTCTAATTTTCCTAGTAAAGAGATCTCCACCGCCAATTCTAGGGTTTTCAATTAGCTGCCTCGCCTCCTATTGCCTTTCAGAGCTTTGATCGACGAGCAGCTAATCGACCATGGGTCACTCTAACGTCTGGAACTCTCACCCCAAAACCTACGGCCCTGGATCTCGCGCCTGGTAATTACTTCTCCTCTTTAATTCATTTTAGCATATAATTTTGTTGAACGGATGCAATTGAAGTTTAGTTTCTTGAATTTTTTAGTGCTTGTATCGAACGAATTAGAATGTTATTCTTTGAATCTAAGAGTTTTAGCGACTATGAATTTGCTTGCATTGAGATTGTTATGAATTATTTTAGTGTAGCATTTAGAAGTATTCTGCTATGATTATTGTAAAATTTGTTTCTTCGTCCTTGATTTTTTTGGTTTACAATGACTAAGAATTTTTGTTTGTTTTTTGTATAGCCGTGTGTGTGGCAACCCCCACGCCATTATTAGGAAGTATGGGCTCATGTGTTGTAGACAGTGCTTCCGTAGCAATGCCAAGGAAATCGGATTCATCAAGGTAAAACTAATACCTTTGCTAATTAATCTTTTGGTCAGTGTTGTTAAGAGAAGATGCGTAATGCATTCTAGGCGTTAGAGCTCTTATATTGCCCATACTAGTGTGAGGCGCAAAAGAAGAGCTAACGTGTGCGACATATGGCACAATTTGCTCTTGTTTTTATGTGTGTGTATATCTATTCAGTTATGGCCATGATAATGAACTCTAAAAGTTGTCCAAGTTTTCTACAAAACATGCAAATTGTTTATGTATTTTGTTAGCCAGGGTGCATGATTTCCTTACAGTCCTATTTTTTTCGTTGGATACTTAAACATTTTAAAAGTAGAGAACAATGCTTCTGTCATCATAGAAAAAGGATGCTCAGAGGCACGAGGTGTGCCTAATCAAACTCATCCTGTCCGATAGAGTTCAAGTCGCTTCTGTTGTCTGACGTTAAGCTGCAATGCCTTGAGAACAATGCTTCCTACGGTTTTGTTTTGTTATCTTAATCTGTATGAGTTTTCATACTGGTAATTATTTAACCTTTATGTCGTTTCTTGTTTTCATCTTGCAGTACCGCTGAAGAATTTATATGCTGTGAAGTTGGAAGGACTTTGTTTAAGTATGAACCGTTGATAGTATGGTTTATTAATTTGAGTGTACCGTACAATGATGTTTTGTTTTTTTATTTAGTATAAACATTGAATCGGTTGTTGAACTAAGAATATTTCGTCGGTTTTCAATGAATTACTAGTCTGTGTTTGCTGCTAATTGTCATTGTAGTGTGATGATCATGTTAGATTTTTGGTATTACTTGGTATGTTACTTGGTTTTGTGCTTGGATGTCCAATACGAGTATATGGCCAACACGTATGCTTAATTTTCCAAGTTTTTTCTGTATTTGGTGCGTCTATATAGGATCATATTATTACACCTATTGTTAAGATATGCCTCTGACATGTTATTTAGAAAAAAATGAAGAATCGAAACAGTACAAGTAACCGGGTATGATCTTTAACTAAGATTTTTTTTAACTTGAATTTGATGTGACATGGTTCCAAGTTGGTTAGATCAAAAAGTTTGCAAAGATAGAGATTTTCACATATTGGTGTAAATTTAGTTTTTTTTTTGTAATTTAATATAATTTTATATGGTTTTTGTGTTCAATATTTTGTTCATGCAGATTATGCCTATCAAATTTCAGTAGGTGGTCAAGTTTATTTTTGTTTCTTCACATTCTTTTAGGTCATGAGTTCTAAACTCATTAGGTGTACCCCATTCCTTCTCAAGTCCCTCTCCTCCCGGCGTAGATTTAGAATTTGTTAAAATTTTTAAGAAAATAAAAAATAATGAGTTATTTAATATATATATATATATATATACATATATATTAAGTTATAATTACAATTATACGTTTGTATGATTCCAATTAAAAGCAATCTGCTCAATGCACAAACGGACAGATTGGTAGTTAGAATATATCTAGATCAAATTACAATAAATCTTTGATAGAATTCATGTATGGTATAATTTAAACAGGGAACAATAAATTCAAAATAAGATTTTACACATATTATCTAATCCTAATCTTACCTAGTGTGATGGAGAAGAAAGATTCTAAGAAAATAAAAGGGAGTGCTCCTAGGAATACGAGGGAACCCATGAATAACTTGCCCAACCAGTTGAATATTTTTAAAGTCTCTTACTATTTATTCTTATTTCTTGTGACATATGTATTTGAATCATTAAAATCACCCTTTAAATTCAAATGAGTTTGAATTTTTTTTTGAGAAAGAGTTTGAAACTTAAATGCAAGGAATGTAGAGATTCACAGAAATCAAAAGGAGACGTTACATCTTGTATTAAATCCATAATTAATAAATATTTTTTTCTTAGCTTTGCTTGTAATGATCACAATTCACAAATCCATCCTTTCTTAATAAATTTTTATCTTGAATTTGAAGTTTGTTGCAAACCTTTTTTTTAATTTAATACTACCAACCTGCTCCTCCCCACTTGCTGCTTGGAAGCTCTTTTCATGGAGCCTGGAGGTTTAGCTAAACTTAGTTTCTAAATCGTTTTCCAAATAAATTACACTTTAATTTTCCAATAAAACTAAAATCAAAATGGATAATTAATTAGATTAACGTATGATTAAAGATTCGCAACAAAAATTCAAATCCCAAAAACCATGGTTAAATCCTATGTTATCTGAAGTCAATTATCTGTTCAATAATTTTACTGGTTAGTACCATGAATTTCATGACGTGAGGAGGAGTGTTGGTATAATAATTTTCCAATCAAAGATTACTGGTAATGGACTCGTATTGATAACTATCTATGCTTTACTGCAAATACTGAGTTTCTTCCATGGCGGTGTAGAAAAAAGAGAGTAAAAATTCTTCAGATAACGGTGGCTGCATTTTCTCATACAACTCCTTAAAAAACACGACAACAAGCAGCTTGCCATGAAGAAGAGAACCGAACAACGAAAATATATGTTCTTAAAGACACTGGCTCCACCGTTTGTTGCAAGGAAAAACAGAGGCAAACAACCTGTTTGCTCTTGGTATTTGTCTCTCCCTCTGGTTCCTTTCTTCTTCACAAGCAAAAAACAATGGCGGCCAAAACGAAGACTTCAAGATTCCCTTCACCTCTTATTTCTCGTTCCACTAATACTACACCACCTTCTACGGTGCCCCCTTCGCTTCCTAATCGGTCTCAATCCGTGGACCGGCGGCGAGTGTCAAAAGGAAACAATGTTAATGCTTTGGAAGCGTCGGTTGCTACGAAGATGTTGGTTACTTCGATGAGAAGTTTATCGGTTTCGTTTCAACGTGAGGCCTTTTCAATTCAAACCAAGACTCGAGCGAGTGATCATGTGGAGAATTCGAAGCCGGTGGATCTGCAACTGTGGCCGGAGAGAACCCAGAAAGCAAATTCGGGTTCGAATCTGTTATCGAGGAGTTCCGATTGCGATGCTGGAAAGAAGATGTTTGAATATACTGCAATGATGTCTAAGTCATTGCAACGCTCAATGATGCTCAATGAGAGTAGGAGGGTTTCCTTGTCTTCTAAGAAAACTTCTGGTGCTGATTGTGTCAATGAGCCTCCTCGAGTATCATCGAGTGATCTCGAAAAGAATTCAAAACGGAGGATTGGATCTCATAATATCACAGCGCCGGAAAAAGTTAGGCTTAAAACCGATAGCCCGTTAAGACGGTTATCGGTTCCAGATTCGACTAAGTTCAATCAATCAAAAAGGATTTCTGGTAATGGTACAATGTCTTCACCTATTAGGGGAGGTGTAAGGCCTGCTCGGGTTGGTAGTTCCGTTAATTCCACTTCGAATGTTAGCCTTTCCATCGATGTTCAACGGAAAAAGATAAGGGAGGATCGGAGTGTCGATGCACATACGTTGAGACTTCTTTATAACCGTTACTTGCAATGGAGATTTGTAAATGCAAAGGCAGATGCCAGTTTCATGGTGCATAAACAGAGAGCTGAGGTATGGTTATTGTTCTTAATTTGTAGGCCAATGCTTCAATTTACTTCACATTGATAGTTTGTCAAACAAGCTTAACTCAAACTAGTTTATGGTAAAGATTACCTATAATGCAAGCATCTGGTACTCGGACTAGGTTTTTAGTATACGACTATATATCCTGTTGAGTTTTCGGAAAGTCATATCCCTACACCCCTAGATGCAAGCGGAAGCTTTAAGTTTTCTTTTGTCTAACGTTCCCTCTTTTGTACCAGAAAAATCTACAGAATGCATCGGTTAGAACATCGGAGCTGCGGAATTCGGTCACCTTCAACAGAATCAAGTTGATGCTGCTAAGGCAAAGACTGAAACTGTTTTCCATACTTAAGGGACAAGTAAGATTCAAAAACTTCATGCTTCGGGAGTATCGAATCAATAGTGCATTTAATTTGTGTCGCACGCATACCCAACACTCACGTTTGTGTCCTAATAACCTAGCTACGGGACATTGGTTCTAACTCGACTTTTCCACGGTTCCTCTTGTTGTCCTGCCTCTACTTCTTACTGCATGCTTGTTAGAAAATGTGAAATCCAGTTGATTTTTTCGACTAAGTTTTGTTATAATTGGTGAATGCAGATGGCTTATTTAGAAGCATGGGCCGTCCTCGACAGCGACATGTCCGGTTCATTGCTAGGAGCAACCGAAGCATTAAAGGCCTGTACTCTTCTTCTTCCGATCGTCGGGAAAGCATCAGTAAGTTCCATTTTCCCGGTGTTCCGTGCTTTTCGATATACAATCTAGTAATATTCAGCTCACGAAATGTTGCTCCGGTTTCTCTCGTAACAGATCAATATTGAAAGTCTTAAGGATGCTATAGGTTCAGCAGTTGATGTTACGCAGGCAATGACATCCTCAATAAGCTCACTATCATCAAAGGTAAACTTGTGAATGTGAAACAGTACTAATAAAGTCTTCGAACCTAAAAACGGGGACGAAAGAAGATCGAAGAACAACGAAATTACGAGTACGTATCACTTTTCCCATGCAGGTGGAGGAAATGAGTTCTTTGATGGATGAACTTGTGAATGTGAGTGCAAATGAAAAGGCTCTGCTTCAACAATGTAAAAATCTTTTGTCCATGCTAGCAGCGAATCAGGTAAAACGATGCGTTTTTGTTTCTTTTCCATGCTATTTTTGCCTTCATTTGCTCATTTGCCTCATTTGAAATCTTTTCAATAGGTTAAGGAGAGTTGGTCGAGGACCCGTTTAATTCAGTTAAATCTTGTCTCGAACTCGGATCTGAGTGTCGAGCGTCGTATATGAATATCGGACACGAACACTTCAAGAAAATCGAAGTGTCAGGAGAATGTAGATGTGTTACTACCAGCAGTTGAACATCGCATGTAGAACTGATCGTATTCGACTAATCGCTCTAAATTTTAACATTAAAACCGAGCTCGTGTTTTTTCGACAGCCGTTGTGACGAAGATACCGACTAAAATAATAACACTTCAAAAAGTTGTGTTTATCAATAAATTGATTAACATTTAACTCAATTTTGGATAAATTGAAATAAAATGTTTAATTTCTTGAAATTTGTAAGGTAGATGAAATAAAATTTTTGACCCTCGATGATTGGTGCCCAAAAAATAGGTCAAGTTTTTATTAATTGTGTACCTTTTAAATTTTAAAATTTCAGTCATGACCCGGACAATAATCTTTAGTCTCAATATGAAGCATAAGTTATAAATTCAGTTTTTCTTCTCCAATTTGGTCATTTTAGGACTAAAATTAACAAAATTAGAATACAAGGACTAAATCAATAACTTGTACATATTACAGAGACTAGTGATAGAATTTGACCTAAACATATTTATAACAGAAAATGTAAAAATCGTTAATCGATGTAAGTTGTTATTTCCAAAAGACTCATAAGCTAATCAAAGCTTCGATATTTTTAGTTTCAGTGTATAGGATTAAATTTGCGATATTCATTTCAACTCAGATCTTCTTTTTCTTTGTCTTAATCTTTTGCTTGACCTTAAACCCTAGCTAATTTTCACCTTAATCCATTTCTAAAATCGGTTACGGAATCGAATTTATCAAGTGATTCAATCCCGTTCTTGATCGCTTCTCTATGCAATGGTGGTCTGCAAATGCCGCAAGGTATGTTTTATTTAATCAATCTGTATCAAATATTTGCATCTATTATCATTGTAGATTTATATTTCTTGCTGGTGATTCTATTAGCATTATAGCATATGTGTTGGAATTACTAATTCATCGCTGGAAGTTTTAGATCTATCAGAAGTTTTTTTATCGTCTTAAAGAATTTAGCATTTTTCTTCAGATCTTCGTTGTCTTAATTGTAGAGCTTATTAATTGGAAATGCGAATTTGAAATGAATGAATCGAACAGAGGGGGACACTGACCTTGATGTTTAGAGGTTCAAGTGGAATGCTGCTTGTTATGTTATGTTGTAAATTACAATCCATCGCTGGAGGTTTTAGATCTATCAACATTTTTGTTTTTCGTCTAAAAGAATTTAGGACTTTCAGATCTTTGTTGTCTTAGTTTTGGAGTTTATTCATTGGAAAATGTGGATTTGATTACTTTAGTGGATGAATCGAACAAAGGGGGATGTTGACCTTGATAATCTGAGGGTTTAGTTGAATGTAGCTTGCTGTATTAAGTTACCTGTGTGTATCATGTAGGATAAATTTTAGAGCTAATGTTTTGTTGAGATCGAGATTTGAGATATATTTGTTCATCATCTAAAGAATTTAGGACTTTAAGATCTTTGTTGTCTAAATTTTGGAGTCTATTAATTGGAAAAATGTGAATCTGATTACTTTAAGAAATCAATCAAACAGAGGGGAACACTGTTGACCTTGATATTCGGTGGTGGTTCAAGTGGAATGTAGCTTGTTATGTTATGAATTTACTAGCTTGTGTTGCATAGGATAAAATTTAGAGGTGATGTCATTTTGCAAATAACTCTATGTAAATATCCATTTGGTGTTTCAGGCGACAAAGTTATATTGTTTTGTGCACAAGGTCCCTGTTTGTGGAGAATGCATCTGTTTTCCTGAGCACCAAATATGCGTGGTAAGTTATAACATTCTGTTAAAAATGTATTTCCAAGCACTTCGGTTGGCGTAAATGAAAAACTGGTTGTGCTTCAGCGGCTATGAGAAAACAAGGGAGTGAAAACAATAATAATCCTATTTATACCTGGAAAAGTAGGGGTGGCAGTTTTTTTCTTTTTTTCTGGGGGGTGGGGTGGGGGGAGTTCTTGCAGAGTTGAACTCCTCCTGTAAAAACAATTTCCAGGTCATTAACTGATTTCCGGTTGATGTACAACAACCTTTATGCAACTATATGTCTTGGGATATGTTGGATTTGTTAATAAAATTATATTTACTCTATGATAATCTCTATGTGCAATTTTCTAAGTTATATGCAATATCATGAAAAAAAAAGCTTGTGGAATGTGAATATGCCCATTTCTGCTCTGTATATTTAATAGTGTTATGAAACAATTTCATACTGAGTGTTGTATAAAATGTTGTTCTGTAGCCTATAATGTAATTTTCTTTCCACTTTGCTTTAGATTCGTACATACTCAGAATGGGTAATAGATGGAGACTACAACTGGCCTCCCAAGTGTTGCAAATGTCAAGCTGTGCTTGAGGAGGGCGCTAGCTCTGAAACTACTCGATTGGGTTGCTTGGGTATGTGTTTATGCTGATGTGGATACTGCCTCTAGTGTGTGTGTTTTTGGGTTGCAGAAGCATGTTTGACTTGTGCTGTTTCATCTTATTTTATATTTTTGTTTCTCTAGATGTCATACACACAAATTGCTTAATTTCACATATCAAAAGCTTTCCTCTGCACACTGCACCCCCTGGCTATACTTGTCCTTCATGTTCTACATCTGTAAGTTTTCTGATCACCGTGAATCAGCTGTTTCCTAGCAACATGCTTAGTTTTAGTATTGTTTCCACTGATAAATATGAGTTCACAATTTGATTATGATGCTATTCTTGAACCTTTCAAGTAGTTGAAAGCACCTAGATGTTAATGTGTCTATTCTTGAAAACATTGATGGATAACAGATGGTTAACAGTGATAAAAACTATTGTGATTCTGCTTGCTTCTGCATTTGGAGCTAGTCATATAAGTAGTTAGTGGAGTAAAATATTTTTCTGATTAACATTTTTCTGATATTTTGCACTATTTATTTGAAATTTTCACATGGCATAATGAAAGCAGAGGTTGATATTAATAACGGAACAGAACATAAATGAGATTATCTTATATGTGAGAAGAATTCCAACAATCTGTTACTTAAGGAATAAGAACTGAAGACCGTACAATTTTCTTGGGGCGTTCCTCAGTTTGTTAACTGATTGATATGCTTGTATTACAGCTATTATGTGGATGGTCATGGTTATAACATACTTCTGTAAGTAGTTGTTCTTTGGCGCCTCATTTTTCAATGCCTTCTTTCCCAGATATGGCCTCCCAAGAGTGTCAAAGATTCAGCATCCCGTCTTCATTCACTGCTGAAGGAGGCTATCATGCAGGTGAGTTCACACTCATTTCTGCTGTTTTAGAAAACTGCTCCTGCTAAATGTAAAGTGAGCTTTAGATATCCTTTTTCTTATCAATATTTTCTTCTGCATTTTCTTAAGTACATCCTTTTCTTCTTTATCATATTGCCCATTGATGCTTCCGTTGTCATACCCTTGCCACTTGCTACTTGTAAATTGTAATACAGTTATGTTTTTCAGCATGTGTTGGTCAAGCTTTATTTTGGCCTTTCTGTACGAATTTAACTGTTTCCCCAGTAGAGGTTTCCCAAATTGATGCCATGAATTCTGTTAAGAAAATTTTCCTGTCAAACGTATTGATCAGCAGAACCAGCTGCTCCCAATGAAAATTAATGTAAAATGTAGGCTATAGAAATCTCCGTTTCTTTCCTTGTCCACTAAAAGCGTTGAACTATAAAATAGTTACTTAAATCTCATTCCAAAGTTGTTTCAAGCTTAAAAAACTCAAATTTCAGCCACCAGAATGTCGAAGATCCCAGCGTGTGGGGTGGCCGCTCAATCACTTGATGTTTCTAAATGCCGAAGGTCATTAATTACCTCTGAAATTAACATCTAAATATTATCCTCAAGAAGTGCTCCAAAGAAAAAGTGATTTGGATTGATTGGAGATTTGACTTGCTCTGTTGCAGCTTTATATTGGACTTTTCATTTTAGCTTGAAATGACATACAATTAGAGTTCTATCAATTTTCATATCTGCTTAAATAAATTTTATATGACTTTAGTTGCTAATGTGCAGGCTGGAATGGAGAAGAATTTGTTTGGAAATCATCCTCCACCTGCATTTGCTTCAGATCCACTGATAAACATAAACTCTACCGGGGGAAAGGACCATGGTGGGAATTCATCACCTGCTGTCTCAAAAGATGAAGGATACTTGGCTATTGGAGGACCTTCGAAACTTACGGTGACCGAAATAACGGAGATAGATGGTCCTAGTTCGGTTGAGAATTATATAAAAACCTCTAGTCCTGTTGCTGTAAGTTTTATTTTTGTTAATTGTTGGATTTGAACTAAGTTGTTCAAGTCATATTTTGGTTTTCCTGCTTGTGTCAATTCTCGTATGTTAGCTTTTTGTCATCTTAACTTGGGTGTTTTGTTCTATGTTGCTATGTAACCCAGCCTGTGGCTACAACACGTAAGAGTACCGTTCATGTTGATAAACAAAATCCAGAAATCTCATATTATACCGATGATGAAGATGGAAATCGTAAAAAGTATTCTCGAAGGGGTAAGTTAAAAATCCTTTGTTCATGATGCCATTTTGCTCTTGCTGTGAGTGCGACCATGGACAAGATAATATATCTTATGCTTATATCGTGGTTTATTTTATGCTCTGATATCAAATTCATGATTCATATTATCATTTTTATAATTTATTGCTGTAGGTTCACTACGTCATAAGTTTATCAGAGCATTGATTCCCTTCTGGTCAAGTGCATTACCTACTCTACCTGTGACTGCACCTCCACGTAAAGATGCAGATGATGGCCCCGAAGGTCGGTTGAAGCATCAAAGGTCAACGCGGATGGATCCACGAAAAATCCTCCTTGTCATGGCAATCATGTAAGTCTGCACTTTTATTTTCTTCTGTATACATCCGCCGATGCACTAACATTCAAATGCACACACCCTTTTCTTATAAATACACATTTCTCTTTGTGCTTATGCATGCATCTTTGCTTATGAGATAGTGCCAATGAAGAGGGAGAGATCAAAATAATGGGGGTGAAAAGATCTCCAAAAACTGTGTAGGTAGATATGGTATTTGAATCTTTTGGTTGGTACTGAGAGTTGGGTTTTGTATGGATTGTAGACTGCGGCTGTCTCCACACCAACTTCAGAGTTAAAATATCTGTATTCGAAAACAATGAACATTTAGATGTTGGTACCGAGATTTGTGTTTTGTGGGTTCTTGACCACTAACTTGTATCATTTCTCTCGTCGCATCTCGAGAATAAAATGATGGATCATAGACCATGGATGTATTTGTACTGACTCGGATTAAATATACCAGTATTCTAAAATAAGAACACTCAAGTAGAAAACATGCATTTTAATTAAGTGTATCGTTTGTGTTACGCAGGGCCTGCATGGCGACTATGGGAATTCTGTATTACAGAATCGCGCAAAGGTCTCTGGGCGAGGGACTTGTCGACAAGGAGGAGCCAATAGTAACTAATTAAAATTTCTACTGTCATTGCTGCTATACTTGCCTTCGTCTCTGCTCAGCCCTTGCTTTCGCTGATCGCTTCAACGGCAGCGGTCAGGCAGATAAATCACAGAGGTATCTATTACCCATCTATTCGAAATATGTTCTATTTGGTGTGAATACAAAGTAAAACCATCAATTCAGTGAAGTTAAAGACTGAATCTTATGTAGCTTTCAATGGCCATTTTTTGAGCTTTCCTTTATCGTTTTTTTTGTTGCTTTTTTTGGTATTGGAATTGAAATGAATGACGTGAAGAGTACTTGAATGCATTCACGTTTCTTTTCTTCTTCTTTTTTTTTTTACTTAATTACAAAATAATTTTGAAATTGTTTATGATTTACTAAAACAAACACGAAGCACACAACGGGACCTTTATTATTTCTTTTATATAACCATTGATTTTGTTGATCTATTAATTCAAATAGGGTGTTACAAAGACTTATTACAAAGACAGTTCTCTCAATTTAATTTACTGTCTCATCCCGTTAGACTTATTACAAAGACTTATATGTGAGTTCTTATTTAGTACATATTTTTTCACAAACGGTATTAAGATTATAAGTGTTTAAATTGTTCTTGAAATTTTTTAAAAATAACTAAACATAGCATTTATCATCTTGAAACCTTGGTCAATTATTTTTCATAACAATCAAAATTGTATTAAATAATAATTCACAAATCATTCATAATTTGTTCGTTCTCCATTCAAAAATGTCAGGATTCAAATTCTTGACCTTACCTAACCATTCAAAATGTCAAGATTAAAACTCTTGACCTTACCTAAAGAATCTAGTGTTTCGTCTTATTATACCGACTGGTTATTGATTTCTCCACAAATGATTTTGATTTAACATCAACAATTAAAGATACGACAATAAAGTCAACAATTTCTAGAGCAAGTGGTTAAAACTCTCAATTGACACCCTATCCTCTCCCCTAAGTTGTGGATTCAAAGCTCATTAGGAATAAATTCTCTATTTCTCCTCCCCAGGTAAGAATTGTTAAAAAAATATATTACGATAAATCAAAACTATTTGGAGGAAAAGAAGAAAAAATCCACCTCTATCGAACCATATAATAATCCTATGACCTATATATTACATAGCAAAACTTGAAATAGTAATAGAATCAAGTGGAAAGAAACTTCTTGCCCCATAATTATGGCATTAATCATTACTTTAATTCATATATGAATTGAATTGTATGACTATCAATGTATCAAATAATTATCTGTATATATGAAATACTCGTTAAAAAAGTTAAGGAAGAAATACAATAAAAACACAAAAAAGTTCAGCCAGCTGACCTAAAGACAGTGAAATACAGATTTGCCATATAAATTATGGGCAACAGTCAGATCCTTGTGAACTGACCCTGATCTGATCTGACTCTCTTTTTTTTCAGCATGACTACGGTGTTTATAATGAACAAATAGCTACTTCAATTCTCGATTTCTTTTTTGTCTGATACATTTTATCATATCATTTACATCTGTGCTCAAAAATCTAATTGAATAAGGGCATAACAAGAACAATATCAAACCTGAACGATCCAAACTCCCTGAAAAATATTGGAGTTTTCTTCTTCATGCGCGATTGTTGTCACTCACATGGTTCGGAACTTCTGCTTGACTATCCAGAGGCATGTACTGTGTCATTATAGCTCTGATTTCGGAATCCATGTATGACTACAAAAGTAACAAAACAAGTAAACATTAGGCAAAAGAAACCCACACATGCTTAAAATTTAAATACACAGAGAAGAAAATCCCATAGTGTGTCTTGCCAATCAAAAACCCTCATTTCCACGCACTTCGATCAAAACCAAGCCTTCCCTTAAAAGGACTTGGTTAGAAAAGTCACTTTCTTTGCCAACCAACATGCAGTCCAGAGATTGTATTGTAGGCTTATTTTATAAAGTAATGCATCAACTTACCCTTAATCGATATTTGTAAACAAGATAAGCACCGCCGCCCGCCATTGCCAAGCCGATCAAAATGACCCACATAGCAGCCCATGCTGATCTTACTTCGGTACGGGTCTTACCTGAGATAGAACAAGGAGTCAATATCAAAACATTAATGATAAGTCGTATATTCCGAAGAAAATAGGTTTGAGTTGCAAATCCCAGATCCGCCAACTCACTTATGCAGGTATCATGGTCCCTGATATATAGAAGATCTCCACTGCAGGTGCATTCGTAACTTCCCCAGGTATTTTTGCAGCTACATTCAGGGCATTGACAGGCTTTCTTCTCATTGCATTCATCTATATCTGCATGATGGAAAAAGTATAAATGTAAAATTGATATAGCATTCTCAGATTACTTGGACTTGAGTGAAAGTGTCGGATATGGTATCTTCAATATTTTTTGCACGCATTTGGAGAGTCCTTGTAAAGTGATGGACATGGATAGTTCAAGAAAAAATGGAAACCTGGAACAACATAGAAATATTCAAAAAAAAAAATGTTTCATGCAAGTTTCTTCAACCTAAGAATGAATTAGGTGCTTTCAAGATGTTCCACAGCGAACAGGTTCTCACTCCACATGGCCTATTGGTGAAAATGATTCAACCCAAACCAGGTTTTGATTTTTGAGATCCTAATTACGATTAAATCTTGGGGGGAATATGAACTTTCTTTATTGACCTCTTGTAAAAATTAAAATCACGGTTCCTTGTTGGCTCCCGCACTAGATATTTGTAGAACTCAGCGCAAACTCAAAGTAAAAATAAAATAAAAATGGAGATTGGAGAAGACGTGCAAAGATGATGAACCTAGAATATTGGAAGGTTTTGAAATCTTAATTTTATTAGCCGATCAATTTCAAATTTAAAAATCGGAAGGGGGCTAATTTGTCTAATTTTGAAATTGGCAGGGACCTAAAAAGTATTTAAATCCCAGAAAAGAGAGCTAAGACTTAATGTTCCTAAATACAAATTTGATAGGGACTTGAGACGTATTTAAACCAAAAACTGGGAGGTGCCAAAGATAATTTGCTTAACTACAACACTAATATGGGAGGGGGGGGCATGGTCCCTCCCGCTCCTCATGTAACTCCATCACTGATCATACATACATACATACATATATATATATATATATATATATATATATATATATTCATTCATTCATTCAAGGCTCACCTTGGCAACTGTTGACACCGTCACCTTTAAACCCTGGAGGACACTTGCATTTAACTTCTCCTTTATCCTGTTCAGAGCATTGATCAGAACTTGTTTTCACAAGGAAGAATAAATGAAAAACGGAAGAAGCTTGTAAATAATAAGTGCAGCTACTAACCAAACAAGCAGAGTATGCTATTCCATGTCGTGCCTCATGCCAACAGCCTCCATTACTAATCTTGCACCTTCCAGGCCCACCAGCTGAATGACAAGAAGAAACAGAATACGAGTAAAATACAAATCCATGTTACTCAGACGCAATTGTGAGTGTTGAACATGGCAATGTTCAATTTTCCCAACAAAACTATCATGTATAATGTATTTAGAGAGTCCTTTTATGACCATATCTCCATATCCATGTTTGGATTACACAGGAATGAAGTCCTTTCAAGAAGAAAGTTTCAATGCTCTTTATCAAGCATATGCAAATACATAATAGTCAATACGGGGCTTCAAACCGAAACACAACTAATAATAAAAAACCAAGCTTTTCTCACAATGTGGAATAGGCTACATACTATGTTACTCAGAGTCTTAGACTCAAGTGTAAGCATCAAGCACAGATATGTGTCCGGCGTGGCTTAAACTTATTTTTTTTCTTTCTAAATATTTGGAGAGTCCTTAGACGGTCATATTAACATACCCATGTCAAAATATGTGTCAGACATGGGTGTAGGATATAATAGGTACCTGAGTTAAAATGATGAGTTAGAGAAACATAGGCTGCATGAATCCTATAATGCCATTGCATCCTACTATGCCCATATCATAAGGCATGAATCACAACCGAACATTAACTCCGTAACTCAACAGTCAACACTCTAAACATTAACTTTGAAGTAAAAACATTATCCATGCAAATAAAATGATCAATAATAGAATCTTGATTCTCACGTTCACAGTGACTATAACCATCTCCTTTGAATTGCACACCATTAGCCAAAGGACATTCACAAATTCTTCCTCGAAATGTATCCTAAGAAGCAAATCAATATTCATATAAGTTCATGATGTCATAAGCATGTAGAGAACCTTTATCGAAAATGTTTTAATTCATACCTTGCAGGCTGTGAGATTCGCAGCTTTATCTTGCCAACAACCACCATTGTTATCCAAGCATTCGTTAGTCTCCACATCTGAAACAGAAGTTATCGATGTCACTCATGTTTCAAATAACAACTGGACGGTAAGTTGAACTTCTACACTGCGTCAATTCTAAGAGCCTGAGCCTCGTCTTTGTTACTCAGACTCAGGTGTAAGTGTTAAATATGGGCATATGTCTGACACAGATAAGTACAATGCTTTTGAAGTTTTTCCATGTATTCAGAGCGGTCCTTAGAGGGTCATATACCCATAATCATATCTGAAAATGTGTTAACTGACATAGGTTTCAAGAAAAATAAAGAGCCGAGCAACATAGAACCTCGGTATCTTTGGCAGAAGTGGACATCTCACAACACAAATTCACTCAATTTCCCTCAGAGTCTCGTGACCACACTGCACAACCTAAGTGAAAACAGACTAAAATAATTTGTACGGAAGTATAACATGAAAAACTCACCACTAGTCAAACAAACAGCCGGTTCGGTAGTCTCCTCAAAGCCAGCACATATGGCCTTCAGAACAGCGCCTTTGGCCAGCTTTCCTGCATGCAAATATGTCAGAAGAGGAAAGCACCCAAAATGTTATCTGGGATTACAGGTGTGAATGTGAACCTCGATACTGGTGGTTGTTGACAACAAGTGTAGGCAATATTGTAACATCACCTCTAGATCCTTTCCCCACCTATGAAATGTTTCTATTAGAAAGCTTTTCCATGATTAACAGCTTCAAAAGGTCAATTATGACAACGAATCCATAGCAAAGGAGTAAAAACATAAATGTCTGAGCATGAGAGTGTTACTTGGGCATTTTGTTCCTCTTTTAGAACAGGATTATCCACATCAGCATCAGGATCACCCATACACTTTTCAATCTTTTTATCATCAAGCCCTGAATGGATGACAAAAGAACATCATCCATCAGTCATAACTAGTTTCTGGCAATATTTTGATTCTTGACAGTGCTATTTAGTGCCAATTTTAAGTGAAATAAAGGATTCTTTCAATTAACTGCTTACCAAGAGATCTGATAACACTATCTGCACATTCCTTGTTATATTTTTTCTCCTTCATGGGGCATCGTATTTGAAAGTCTGTCACATAGTCCCACCACACCCAAGGCCTATTGATCTCGTTTGCCACTCTGAAAACACAAAGCTGCCTTAAGTTCTCGATAACAACATCTTTCCCCTCATAACCCGAGCTAAAATCTTGTTCAGGATCTGGTGCACAATATCTTCCATGGTTGATGCATTGAGATTTGCACTGCCGGCTTAGGGTGAAAGCTTCAGGGCAGTACCAAGTTATATAATGGGGTGTAAACTGAGTATAGCCACCTTTTTCAAGTACCTGAGCAACACCCTTGAAATCCTTCAGAAATCCCATCAGTGTATCACACTTAACTCCACATTCATCATTGCTGTTGGTCCATAACTCATACTCAACACGGTCATCAGGGTGTGGAACAGCCTCTCGCCAATCAAGCTTAACATTGACCAGATCCCCACCACTGATTGCTTTCTTTAGAGTATCACCGAAAGTTTTCTCGATAAGGGCAGATGGAATCGTTATATTTTCAATGTATTTCGCAGATAAATGACCCTCTTCCGGTGTGTCCATGGTTATTAATGCTTCTTCAATATCATCTGCAACAAGCACTGCAGAAGCACCCGCCTGCTGTACATTCCAAACCTTTAAAGCAAAGAGGCAATCTGGAAAATAATAAGAAAAAGTAAGGTTCTCAATGCAGGCTTGGTATAAGGGCAGGGAGAACTAAAGAAAGATTAGATGCAAGACCATAATTTAATTGAGAAAAACAAATTTCTTATTAGCAATTAATATGTCCATACATAGGCAACGATAAACTGATACATGTTCTTGAACATACCACATCTCTTGAATAGTTTAATCAGATTGCAGCAATGCAACTAAAGTATCTAATATGGAGGTAAACTATAAGCCATTATCATGAAATGCTTTGGTCACCAGCAATTTCCAGCATCGGCTTGAAACTCATTTTTATAACCATGCATCTGTTTGAGAACCAATATAATTCAAATCATACACTCTAAATCTATGATACGTTACTGGACTCGGATATGAATTTCGAATACAAGCCCACATCTCACACCTATATGTTCAATTTTATTTTCATGCATTTGGGGGATCTATGGAAAGTCATATACCCCATACTCATATCCGGATATGGGTCTACCCGTATTACAAGAAAAATGAAGATTCAGAGAAACATAGCTAGGAACAGCTTTTGTAGAAACCTATAAAGGAGATCTATGAAATAATGGGGAAAATATATATAAAAAAACCCCTCAAATTTCAGAAAACGACTGCTAGGATAAAAAGAGAAAAGGACATCCTACCAGACGACTTAATCAGGCTAAAACAAGCAAATTAATATATAAATAAATATGTGAATTCTCAATCAGCCAAATCAAACAAACTACGAAACTCAAATGCTATGGAAACTGATAAACCTAAACTTCTTCAAATGAATGAATGAATTATATATACAAATATATAACTATATATGTACATCAAATAAATCCAAATGGACAAAAAGTAAATTAATTAAAACTCAAATCCCAAGCTATCGATTAAATTTTTGGCTAAAAAAGGAAAAACCTTAAATCGACCGAACCCGACAAATTAACCAAATCAAATTAACCCAAAATACACACAGAAGTTCCTCATCAGTCAACCCTACAGACTACAACAGACGAATTATAGCTTAAATAAACAAAATCCCAGACTATTTTTTACAATTAAAATGCGAAATGATGAAAAGGGTACCTCCACGATCGACCAAAACAAAATTAGGAAGAGAACCCGGTTTCGATTTGAATGAAATCCCGAACTCATCAAAGCTCTTACAAGCCTTTTGGTTTTCCTTAGGGTAAACCAAAACACCAGCCATGCTTCCACCATATTGAGGTACCCCAAAGTTCCCAATTGCACTATCGCGGGTTCCTTTAATCTTCTCCGGCGACGTCACCGTCAAGCTGTTCTTTTCCACCACGAATCTCGCGTGACAAGTCCCTATCAAAACCCATAACATAAATCCTTGAAGAAGACGATGGAATCTCCGTAGCTCCATCTCAGGGTTTTTTTATTAAAAAAATGGGATTTGGAATTGATTAGTTTCGAGGACGATACAGAATAAAACGAAGATGAAGATCGTGTGTGAAAAACATGTAAAAACAAATAAATGGCCTTTAAATATCAGAATCAAAGAGTCGAGATCGAAATCTTTGATTTTTCGGAGAAAATGTTTACGTTTTTATTTGTTGAAATTATTAAAAATGAATAAGAAATTCGACACGATGCGAAAAGAAAATTCAGTCATTGATTTGAAGGAGGCCGTCGTAATTCGTAAGTTTTTTTTTTATATAAGAAACGTGATATTTCTGTAGGCCTCGTTGTCTAATTCGTAAGTTTATATAAGGAATAGAATAAATAAAACTAAAAACTTTAATATATAAATTCTGTAAAATATTAAATTATATGTTTACTGTAAATTTAATTATTTATTCTACCGTTCAAAGATGTAAAGGGTAAAATATATCTTTTGTTATTTTGGTCATTCAATTTTTATATTTTTTTAATTTAATAATTAAATTTTATACATTAAACGTTTTTTTATCGATTTAAAATATTTTATTATTATTATTATTAATTTTTTTTAATATTATTAAATATAAAATGATTTAAATTAAATAATAAAATTATATTTTATTATTATTAAATTATATATATATAAAAGAATCACTCTTGCTTGTCTCGCCGCCGGCCTCAGAATCGACAGCCGTTTGATCGTAAATTATACCAGGAGACTCGTTTTGACACGTTAAGTCTGAATCTTGTGGTTGTTTCATCAGAAAATGTCTCAAAACCCGCGAATTTCAACTAAACCTTTTGGGTTTTCTCGCTTTGATTTTTTTTTTCGTGGACTTTGAAACACTTTCCGTAAAAAATAGAGGTCGCATTTGAACTATAGGGCCGAGAGGAAGTGGCATGTGAAATTTAGAACCGAACGACCACCATCTATTGTCGTCGACGATGACATCCGATCACGGCGAACAGTGGACGTCAGAGATTTATGTTTTATTTTATATTTTAAATCATTTTTATATTTGATAATATTAAAAAATAAAATAATAATAAAATATTTCAAAAGGACCAAAATTTTAATGTATAAAATTTAGCTGTTAAATTGAAAAGTTTAAAAGTTGAGTAACTAAAATAGAAGTGAGAAGATAGTTGAGTGATGAACTTTGTACTTACCCAAAATTAAATTATTTAAATTTATAAATAAATAATATATCAATATAAAATATTTTTTAAAAAATAAAATAAATAAATAACATAATTAAATGCATAAATATTCGTGTAATGCACGTGACGGAATAAATTACTAAATGGTGTTGGGTCAAAGGAAATGACTTAAAAAATGGTTAAAGTTCACAAATGGTCACTAAACTTTGACCAATTATTTAACTTGGTAATTAAATTTTTAATTGCTTCAATATTATCATTAAAATTTTAGTTTTTCTCTAATTTGGTCATTGACCGTTAACAGTCGTTAAAAGAGTGATGTGATAGTTAAAATATTTTGTATGATAATACATTTAGTCCTCTGCATTTACACATTCAAATAATTTAATTCTAATTCAAAAAATAATAAATTAAGACACTATCATCCAATTTCAGCTCCTCTACAGTAGTGACAAATGCATGCAGCCCTCTAGAGGAGCAGCTGCACCCTTATTTTTTTGAAAACAAGTTTAACTCGGTGTAAATTTCTTCCTAAAAAAATTTAATTCAATGTGTAACGGTAAAAAATATTTTTGTATACCCATTAAAAAAAATTATTTGGACCCCTAAAGAATCCAATTTCTGTTGTTTGCCCTTTCACTGCTCCTACTATACTTTCCACTACTGCCCCTCCTACAAAAATCAAAGCTATGTCCCAAGATCTCTCATTTCAGCTAAAACCCAGAAGAAGAAAAAAAAAACTTCATGGAAGCCAGTCCTTTAATATTGCAAGAAAATATCTAAAAAAAGACAGATTCTCGTAAAATACTAAGCTAAATTAATTTATAATGATTGTAAGAAGATTTTGTGGAATTTACAAGTGTTTCTATCGAATTGCATAATTTGATGAAGACAGATTAGAAAGTTATAGTTTAGCCTTTGATGTCTAAGGTTGATTTCAATTATGACAGGATTTAGTTTAAAGGACAACAAATAAACAAATCATGACTCATAATTGTGGAAAAGTATGTTAAAGAAAACATAAATATATGCTGGAATATATTAAATAAAAGGCTTAAACCAAAAAGCAGCCCTCAAACTATGTCTTTTTTCTGTTTTAAGTACTTAAACTATGGTTTGGGCAAAATAAGCCCCTAAACTATCATTTTTTGTCACTATAAGTTCGATAATTATTTAAGTCAAAAAAAATTATTTTTACTAATAAGATGTTGACACATCACAAAGATTTTTTTGACCAATAGATAGTTTAGGAACTAAAAGAAAAAATAACATAATGTAAGTACTTATTTTAACCAAAAAATAGTTTAGGGACTTAAAGTGACCAAAAATAATAGTTTAATAGCTTATTTTGCCTAAACCATAGTTTTAAAACAGAAAAATATAGTTTGAGCGCTGCTTTTTGATTTAAGCCTAAATAAAATGAAATATGTTGATGTATCATACCCAGATTTCGATTCAATGTTTAGTAGGTATTTTCATGTATTAAAGTGTTACTCTGGCCAATAAGGTAGATTATTAACAAGGGTTAATTTTTTTAATTATGATTAAATTATTTGAATGTGTAAACGTGGATAATTAAATGTATTATCATATAAGATATTTTAATTGCCACATTACCGATGTTAGTAGGTCAGTGACCAAATTAAAACAAAATTAAAAATTTAATGATAATATTAAAACAATTAAAAATTTAATTACCAAATTAAATAATTAGTCAAAATTTAATGACCATGTGTGAACTTTGGCCTAGAAAATATTAGATTCATATGACATTTTCGTTGAACTAATTATACTATAGGTTTTTAAATCAATTAATTAAATGTTGCTTAAAAAATATCATAAAAGGCTATTTTTCTTCTTTTTTTTATCCCCGTAAGTTATCTTTTTTTCCTTCTTCTTTTGATTTTATTAGTGACCACATTAATTTTAATTATGATTATTGATCGTCATCGTTTATTTTTATCATTGTGTTTTTGTATTTTGTTTTGGTTTGTTATTATTTTTCAACTTTTTATTCTCAATTTTAAATGAAGATCTTTTTTGTTTGACTTTTTTTTGTTTGCATATTTTGTATATGTCCGTCTCCTTTTGTGACACGTTTTAACTCTGCTCTTGTGGCATGTTTTTCACTTTGTTATTTGTGGCCTTTTTTCTGTCTTATGGCACATTATTTGCCTACCTTTGCGGTACATCTGTGATCGCGTAGAGATCCTCACGTCTCTTACTTCTGATTTGCGATTGTCGATCATTTTTTTTTTATATTTTGTGGTTGTTTGTCGATGTAATTACATTTCTTTTTATGAAGCAATTTGTAGAATGGGTAAAGCTAGCTGGCGCAGTGACGTGTAAGTTGACACCCAACAATTTTGAAAACTTTTTAATATATATTTTATATGAAAAATATAAAAAAAAAAATTGACATCATCTTAAAATTAAATTGCCAACAATTTAAAAAATAATTGAAATCTTTAAAAAAAAATTAGCACTCATTATTTAATTTCATCTACATTTAATAAAAGATATTGGTTAACACTGAAAATTTTGACACCACAAATCTTATTTCTTAGCTCCGCCGTTACCTATAAGCTTGCTTTAGTTCGCTTGTCACTTCTTCATCATCTCTAAAAAATTTAGTTAGATAAAAATAAAAGAGTAATATTGACGATTATTAAGTTATTGTGAAAGATAGACGACATATTCAAATAAAGCTTTCGACTATCATTACGCCTTTGAAGATTTTTTTTTTCATTTTATTTTATGGTTGAGTTTTTATGGTGGACATAACTCCCAAAATTTGTTCTTTAATTGTTTTGCATTATTAATGTTGTACACTATTTTGTTAAAATTATATATCATAAATGATTTCTAAAAAATTAAAATATAGATATAATTTTGGGTAAATTACAACGATTATCACTCAATTATGAGTAAGGTCACATTTAGGTAACCTAATTATTAAAAGTTACATTTGGGTTACTCAACCGTTAAATGTTGTCGTTTCATTGGGTATAATGACAGTTTTAGTCATCAAAACTTTTATATTATATCAATTTAGTCTAAATTTAAAATAATGCAATAAATTTAACCATTCATATTTTAAAATATCAATTTAATCATTTTTATAATAAAACAGATTTCTTAAGTTTTCCTGCAAGTTTATATATTTTCATTAAAACAATAGAGAATAAAGCGGACCTAATGATGAAAACGAAAATAGAAGAAAAAGAAATGGTAGGAGACTATGTTTAGGGTTTTGAGTTGCGAAGAAGAGAGAAAATAGTTGATTATTTAATTAATTTAAATTTTAAATATAATTCATTCTTTAATATTTTTATTCTATACAACGTCAACATTTTTCATGTCACGCGTGACATGACATTTTAGTTGGGTCAAAGGGTGTTTGTTTGAAAAGAGTTACCGACAACCCACACATAAGTTGACGGTTAATGTTGGTCAATGGATCAATTTGATGTAATTTGTAAATAAAAAGACCTAATTAATTATATTTTTCAGTGAGTGACTAAATTGTTTATTTGAATCAAACTCAAAAACAAAATACCCCACAAACTTTTTTTAATTACTCTCGATGGGCCAAACCTGAAAGCTTCAAAGTTTAGTTCTTGGACATTGCCATTGAACCTAGCCCTCACTAGTAAACTATCAAATTCTTACTTTTTAACATTTTAATTTAATTATAATGTAGTATCTCAATTCGATTTTAAAATTAAATAAATTCATGTACACCTACAAAGTTAGGCTACTCAAACCTATAACACATAGAAAAAAACAACAACATCTTTTACTATTGGGACCAGGAACGGAGCTAGGATTTGAAGTAGGGGGACAAAACATAAATTTTGAAAGGTGGGGGGACAAATTCACAATTATTCCAATTTTTTCAGAAAACATATAAGGAATCAAAGAATAAAAAGAAATTTCTCCTACCGGAGGGGGCACAGCCCCTCCCATTGGAGCTGTGGCTCCGTCTCTGATTGGGACCACTCAATGAATTCAAATATCATTCCTCATTTAAATGAACTGAGATTAGATTTTGCTTAAATCTGAAGGACTTGGATGAAATTTACCCACAAAACGTTATATTTACTTTTGAACCAATCCAATCTACGACTGCTAACCGACAACCTGACAATGTAGCAGACGATTCAGGAAAAAGCATAAGGTAAGTAAAACGGTGTCGTTTAAACTACTTCCCAAAAAGTACTTTTGTTTTCATCTAACAACTCATCATCCATTCGCTATATCAAGCGTGAATGTCACGACCCACTTAAATATCGTAACGTGTACAAAATACCTAACGATTGGCTTAAATATTCCACTCTTTTATCATTAGCGCGTGTAAACCAGCTAGGAACCTTAATTCTTATTTCTTCATCTTCACCACTTTCGTGTTTTATTTTTTCTGATTTAAATCGCGAGGGAATTCAATCATTGTAAATAAGCCTAGAAGTAGAAAAGGCGCTCTAAAGCTACGCGGATCTTTTAAGCTCGAAACCGAAACCCTAATTTATTTATTTATTAATTTTGTCATCCAAAAAGAATGGGATTATGGGAAGCTTTTCTCAATTGGCTTCGAAGGTAAGTTTTCTTCCTTGTTTGGTTACTGCGAAGACGATAGTGATTTTTTTAAGAAATTGATTTTTTTTCATCTTAAAGTTGTAATCGAACTTGTTTTAATACTGATTTCGGTTTTGAATTTTATTATTTTAATAGTTAATAGTTGGATTGAGTATATAAATGTCTGGAACCAGTGCGTTGATGTTGTGGATTTCTTTATATATAATTTTTTCTAATTGTATTTTCTTCCCTTTTAACTGGGCTATGTTTTGATGCTAAGATCATCCACATACTTACGTATGGTTGCGATCAAATGACCAGATTTGAATTGTTTTTTTTTTTTGTGATAATTGGTTAATGTGTAAATTGTAATTAAGTTGAGTCTAAGCATTGCTGCCTAGATAGTTCATAGATTGTTCGCTATCTACACCGTAGAAGTGCTTGATTTTGGTAAAGAAGATGTTTTTCTCATCTATGCTCAAGTTGTTTGGGTGTGGAGGTATTACATCTAGTGGTGAGCAAAACTGTACTCGAAAAAACCGAATTTGTCGACTCGAGTAAAAAAAACTCGACTTGAAATTGCATAAACTCAAACTTTTTAAATAAAGTTTGAGTTAGAAAATGGAAATTTGAATAACTCAAACTTTTTATTAATTAGTGGATTGATTTTTAAGTTCGGGTCGAGTCCCTTAATTTTTCCTGGTATATATATACTGATATAAAAAAAATATATGTCACGTGTGAAGAAATATGTAGGCATATCTTATATGATTAGAGAAAGTTGTTTAATTTGGAATCCAATTGTACTATAATATGATAAATAATGACAATTAAATTTGTATAGGAACTCGAAAACTCGAATCGAATCGAAAAAATTTCAAATAAAGTTTGAGTTATAAAATATGACTCGTCAACTCGAAATTTTTTGACTCGACTCGATCAAACGCTCACCCCTACTTACGTCGATTATTGAACCAAATTCTGTTTCTTTAGCATTGCATTTGGGAAAATGATAGTTGCAGCTAGTAGCAACAGCGACAGTTGCAGGGGAGTGAGTTTTGGGTTGTCTTGCTGGTTCACTCGAGATAATGATATCTGGTTACAGCATGATCATCTAAGTGATCACTGTAGTGTAATGTGCAGATTTGGGACAATGCACAAATAGGAGAATTAAACAAGTGGCACGGTTATTGTAGAGTAGTCTTCATCGTGGTCTAGCTGGTTTTTTGCAGTGTATATTTTCTTGGTGATAATTAACTGGCTAACTAACCAAGTTCACTTGTCCGAGTGAGGAAAAAACCAACCATCATCTTCCCACTTTTGATGTTGTACGAAACTAAGTAAAACTAAAACGGTCCATCGTGAACCTGAAAAGTGCTCTTAACAGCCCTAGCCTAACATCACTGCATGCTTTAAACTGACTGAACAACTAGAATTTGAAATAGGAAGTGTTCCTTAAGTGTTTTTTCTCCCTTTTTGGTTGGGGGGGATTGTCCAAACTAGCAAGCTGCATTATAATTTTGAAAGAGCTCTCAATGTGTGTTTGTTGTTGTCCGTTTTTTTCATATTAATCCCATCTATTTGAAGTAAATGTCCTGCACGGTCATTCTTATTTTCTTTCTCCTTCTTGTAGTCTCTTTTTCAAGCAAGAAATGGAGTTATCTTTAATAGGCCTCCAGAATGCCGGAAAAACATCCCTTGTTAATGTCATTGCTGTAAGTGCATTTATGTGAGAGTTATAAAGTTGTTTCGTTTTGTTAGCATCCTATCTCTTTTTAGCTCGGTCCTGACAGCTTGACTTCTTTTTCCGCATCTTATTTCAAGACTGGTGGATATAGTGAAGATATGATACCGACGGTAAGTTACATGGCAAAGAGCCGATATGAAAATTTATTCTCGAGCATGTTAATGCACTTGCAACAAGTTTGTGTTTCAGTGTTCTTTTGTTTCTTGTAATTTCCATTCTGTTTGCAGGTAGGGTTTAATATGAGGAAAGTAACTAAAGGAAATGTCACAATAAAGTTATGGGATCTTGGCGGTCAACCAAGGTTCCGGAGCATGTGGGAGAGATACTGCCGTGCTGTTTCGGCTATCGTGTATGTTGTCCATACCTTTTAGCTACTACTTTTCTCTTTATATCATGAACTTGGAACATGTGACATCGTTTAATGTTTCTATGACATGCATGCTTGAGTATGTGATAGATTAGGAAAAACAAAAAGCTGATGTAACTTTGGTGGTCCTTCAAGTTCTTAATATGCTTGGGAACAATCACTTCATACCCTCCGAGTGATTTATGGTCTATCTTTGGGTTAACCATGTTAAACTAAAAATTGTACATACACAAACATATCTAAATATCTGATTCAAGGCAATAAAAAGGTGGGAAATTATCCTCTGATAAATTCTGGTTCACTAGTGAGCTTATATCTAGCATGACCTAAAATACGAAGCTACCGGTTTTTATAATTTATAATTTGCTTTCCTCATTCATCTAGTAGTAGTTGTAATTCCCTACACACAAATTCAAACCTTTTTGCTGTTCAAGACTTGCAAATCAGCAATGTAAGCAGCATAGATTGATATATGCTATATTTGCCGGATAGAAAATACATGATTTGCACCATCACGTTGTCGTTTGTATTGATGGTCAACTAGTTCTTACTCTGATTTTCTGCAATCTACAGCTATGTCGTGGATGCTGCTGATTCTGATAACTTATCCGTCTCGAGAAGAGAACTCCATGACCTGTTAAGTAAATCCTCTTTGAATGGCATTCCCCTGCTGATACTTGGAAACAAGATTGACAAACCAGAAGCCTTGTCCAAGGAAAATTTGACAGAGCAAATGTAAGTAAAAGAATTAATGGTTAATCTTCATTGTTATCCCGACATAACCAAACCGACGGTCATTAATTCGTCAAGAACTTGTCATTGATGTTATGCACAGGGGTCTGAAGTCTATTACAGACAGAGAAGTTTGTTGCTATATGATTTCATGCAAGAACTCAACCAACATCGATACGGTGATTGATTGGCTTGTGAAGCACTCAAAATCAAAGAATTGAAATCTCAAAACTTCACTTTGCTGTCTTTGTTGTCTTTCTAACAAGGTTTGTCCCGTGGCTGGGACCATGGTCTTAATTTCCAACTTGGCTTGAATCATTGGTATTATATATATAGGTTTGGTGGGTGAGTGGAGCATAAATTTGTTTGATCTCTTTTCATGTACAGAATATCGCGTTGTAAACGACTAAATGTGGAAAAACGTTTCGTATTTTTGAATCAAATAAAAGCCTTTTGGATTAATAATTAGATTAAAGTTTGAGAATTTTGAGATTTTAGGATCGAATTTTATTATGCATAAATATTAATGTGCATATTTATAATTATGATTGTGTTTGTTAGAAAAAATGATTGAGAACAAGAGTCATGTTTTGTTCATCTAGCATGTTAAAACTGGTTATTAGATTTAATATATTAAATTTAGTAATTTCAGATATGATACAATAGTATATGCGAACAAAAAAAAAAAAAATAAAGAACAGTAATATAATATGAATATGTGAATGTATAAAAAAAGTTGATGGCGAATGTATAAACTTTTATTAAGTGCAAATTGTCATGTTTTGTATAAGAAATATATTTGTATATTAAAAATATTGATTTAAGCGATTGAAATTTGCAAAGGGTGTGCAAAAATTGACATGCTCAAAGTTTAGGGATCGTATTGAAAAATTTTCCGTAGTTAAGTGGGGGCAATTATGCCATTATTCCATAAATATTTAACGACCGGACTTCCGCTGCGGGACTCCATTTTGACCCTAGTGTTCAGTTTTCGCAAAGCCCGCCAGTCGTTCCCGCCGAAAAGCCATGGAAATTCACTTGAAATAAAGAGAGAAGGGACTCAAATGCAAATTCAATACAGTATCCCCGATTCAATTTTCCAATCATCCAAACGGCCTTGACACAGTGAGTAAAAGTTTCTCGCCGGATAGTTTTTAATCTCAACTTCCTTTTTAGTGTATATTTAATGTTTTGCAATCTCTGTTTTTTTTTGGAAACCTATTAGAGCCTAGGGTTAGGTTAAGTTCTATTATTTATATATTTGTGATTGTGATAGAGAGATAGTTTATTTTTTTTTCTGATTACTTGCATGAATTAGGTTAACATGTCGGCGATTAATAAAATATCAGAAGTAGGAATACTGATCACTTTTTATATATTATTTGTTTTTGGTACTCATTTGTTAAGAATCTTGCCAGAATACAAATTAATCTGAACTTCATTAAGTATTATAATATTAGGCAGTATGCACTTAATATAAGTTGAATTTGTACTGGATTCTCATGGTCAATTATTCCATGTTGTAAAATTTGGGAAAGTTAAAAGAAGGGATTGAAGGCATTCTGAGTATTGAAATCGAGACCTCTTTCCCATTTTTTATGTTTAATATAGTTAGCTTTTAGATCTTTTATTCAAAGTGTTTATAAACTTTGATGAATATATGCTTAGTATTTAGCAAGTTGTTAGAGTACTGTCTGAGTACTTAAACAGCTAGTTTAAAGATCAATTAGATAATTAGTTCCATTGTTCCCTGATCATTAAACACTGTCTCCTAATGAACTTTTGTTGATGAAATAGGAACAAGTGCTATCTACTTTGGCTACTAAAACCATTTGGTAATTCTACTAAGGATCCTGAATGATCCCATCTTTGACCAGGTTTTGTTTGCACCTTAGCAAGGGCTTGGCCACAATTGTTTCAAAATGGTAATACAAAAAAGAGAAAGGAATACAAATTAATTTGAACTTCATTAAGTATTATAATATTAGGCAGTATGCACTTAATATAAGTTGAATTTGTACTGGATTCTCATGGTCAATTATTCCATGTTGTAAAATTTGGAAAAGTTAAAAGAAGGGATTGAAGGCATTCTGAGTATTGAAATCGAGACCTCTTTCCCATTTTTTATGTTTAATATAGTTAGCTTTTAGATCTTTTATTCAAAGTGTTTATAAACTTTGATGAATATATGCTTAGTATTTAGCAAGTTGTTAGAGTGCTGTCTGAGTACTTAAACAGCTAGTTTAAAGATCAATTGGATAATTAGTTCCATTGTTCCCTGATCATTAAACACTGTCTCCTAATAAACTTTTGTTGATGAAATAGGAACAAGTGCTATCTACTTTGGCTACTAAAACCATTTGGTAATTCTACTAAGGATCCTGAATGATCCCATCTTTGACCAGGTTTTGTTTGCACTTGGCCACAATTGTTTCAAAATGGTAATACAAAAAAGAGAAAGGAATACAAATTAATTTGAACTTCATTAAGTATTATAATATTAGGCAGTATGCACTTAATATAAGTTGAATTTGTACTGGATTCTCATGGTCAATTATTCCATGTTGTAAAATTTGGAAAAGTTAAAAGAAGGGATTGAAGGCATTCTGAGTATTGAAATCGAGACCTCTTTCCCATTTTTTATGTTTAATATAGTTAGCTTTTAGATCTTTTATTCAAAGTGTTTATAAACTTTGATGAATATATGCTTAGTATTTAGCAAGTTGTTAGAGTGCTGTCTGAGTACTTAAACAGCTAGTTTAAAGATCAATTGGATAATTAGTTCCATTGTTCCCTGATCATTAAACACTGTCTCCTAATAAACTTTTGTTGATGAAATAGGAACAAGTGCTATCTACTTTGGCTACTAAAATCATTTGGTAATTCTACTAAGGATCCTGAATGATCCCATCTTTGACCAGGTTTTGTTTGCACCTTTGCAAGGGCTTGGCCACAATTGTTTAGTGCAGCCATTTCTTTTATCTCAAGACTTTGAGATTACAAGTATGAATACAGATTAATTGCTAGTTTGATTTGTTTGTGCAACTCATTATTTTTAATATTGTCTTGAAACAATTAATTCTTGGAAAGATGATTTTAGGCTAGACTCCTCTTGGCTAATGTTTCAAAATGGTAATAAAAAAAAGAGAGGGGCATTCCGAGAATCAAACTCGAGACCTCTCGCACCCAAAGCAAGAATCATACCACTAGACCAAATGCCCATCTTTGATATTTAGCACAACCTCTCTTTGCTTATTAGCTCTATGTTTCAAGATTTTGCTAAACATTTATGTCTAGCTTCTAACATGTTAGCAAGTTATCCTGCTGTTAGATTATTAGCTGAGTTCTTAAACTAATGGTTCTTCTTATTAGATACATAGGCAGTTCTTGACTGATCAGTAAACCGAATCTTGAAGTCTGTTATGATGCAATAGGTAGAGGTGCTATCTACTTTAGCTGCTTAACCCATTTTGTAAATCTAGTTAGGATCCTGCCTTGATGAGGTTCCGCGCCTTTGTAGTGCTTTGCCTCTCTTCATTGCACAACAAACATTTAAATGAGGTTTTATGTTGATAAAAAGATAGAGCATAGAGACTTCTCTTTCACTTGAAGTATTTTAAATCTGCTCCTTTGGCAGTGTCGAGGCAGTTATATATATCTGAAGACTTTTAGATCAAGCTTAAGAAGAATTGCTTGCCCTTTGTTTATTTGGTGTCCTTTGTTGTCGGACAAGTTTAAGTCCAAATACAGGTACTTCGAAGTTCGAACATCTTTAAATGCATATTCTTCTGTTTATTGGGTGCCAATTGTTGAACAGGTTTAAGTCAGATTTTCATTTTAGGATGACTAAGATTAAAGGTAGTGTTTTTTTAAAGGAACTAAAAAGAAAAAGAATAAGAGAATGGGGCATTCCGAGAATTAAACTCGGGACCTCTCGCACCCTAAGCGAGAATCATACCACTAGACCAAATGCTCGATATTGATACGAACCAAAATTTAGTAATGAAAATACTTTGTATTTTATTTTAGATCTAGGTATGCAAATTATATGACAAACTTAGAATACATAGCGCAGTGCCATAAAAGTTGCATAAAGATAAGCTAATAGGACAATTGGCAGTTATGCAGAAATCTTATCAGAAAATACTATTTTTGTGTGCTCTGCAGGCATGGAACTCAAAAAGAAACTAGAGTTATGGGCATTCGAAGAATCAAACTCGGACCTCTCACACCCAAAGCAAGAATCATACAACTAGGCCAAATGTCCATCTTTGATATTAAACACAGCCTCTTTTAGTTAACTCTTTTCTTCAAGATTCTGCTAAATTTCAAGGTTTGGCTTCTAACTTGTTAGCAAATTTATCTGGCTGTTAGAATACTAGCTTAGTTCTTAAACTAATGGTTTAAATATTTTTCCTATTGGACACATAGGCAGTTCTCAACTGATCATAAAATGCTGTGTCGGGCTAGCTTTTTATTTGTAGGGCTTTGCAAACTTAATTCCGAAGTCTCTTATTAGGCAATAGCTTACCAGCCTGGAAATTAACATTTTTATGTACATTTTTCAGAACTGATTATGATGAAGTCTAAACTTTTTATATACAGTTGACTTCAGGTTATATTCTTTTGATTGATATTGAATGATGGAACTCAAAAAATATAAATTGGGGCATTCCGAGAATCGAACTCGGGACCTCTCGCACCCAAAGCGAGAATCATACCACTAGACCAAATGCCCAGATTTGATGTCTTAAGCTACCTTTTATTGACGTGTTACAAATTATTCTGGTGTCAAAGTAATGGTTTAAAGATGTTCTTGTGGGACTAACAGCAATTTAGTGTTATGTCGGACGAACCTTTTGTTTGTGAGGCTCTGCAACTGAATCTTACTGTCTGTGATGATGCAATATGCAGAGGTGCTATCTACTTGAGCTGCTAAATCCATTTTGTAATTCTAGTTAAGATCCTGAAGTGAATCCCACCTTGACAAGGTTTTTGTCTATAAAAATGAGGTTTTCGTATGCCCTGCAGGCCAAATATCGACTGGTAATGGCAGGTTTGATGTGTAATGTTTCCCGATGCGACAATATTACAGGTCAGGCAATAGCTTTCCCAGCTAGGAAATTATCATTTTTTTATATACATTATTGAGAGGCGAAGCCTAATCTTTTTTATATACAGTTAACGGCTATATGCTTTTGATTGGTTTTTGCTTCAAAACAAGATTTACTCTTTTACATCAATCATATATTTGCTTTGACAACTAGAAGTAGCATGTTAGCAAATCAAAGGGAAGAACAAAATATGAATTATTAGGTTCAAATATAGGAAAGAGATAAGGGTGAGTTAGGGGGGAAAAAGGGCCCAAAAAGAGATAAGGGTGAGTTAGGAAAAAAAGGGCCCAACCGGGTTCGAACCGGTGACCTCTTGATCTGCAGTCAAATGCTCTACCACTGAGCTATGGACCCAACTGTGTGATGTTGACAAAAACCTTATGTCAAAAATCGAAAGGCTTATGAATTAGAAAATACAATCAAAAAGGGCCCAACCGGGTTCAAGCTTGTACTAAAAATCTAAAGGCTTATGAATTAGAAAATATAATTAAAAAGGGCCCAACCGGTTCGAACCGGTGACCTCTTGATCTGCAGTCAAATGCTCTACCACTGAGCTATGGACCCAATTGATTTTTACAGTCAAAAGGATTGTACTAAAACTGAAGGCATAAAGGAATTAGAGAATATAGTAAAAATAAAGGGCCCAACCGATGACTAGAGCTGTAAATGAGATAAGACAGATCACGAGTTATTTGAGCTTGACTCGGTCAAAGCTCAGTAAACACTCAACTCGATTAGACTTGACTTGAGTTCGAACTCAGCTCGAGTTCTTAACGAGCCGAGCCGAACTACTTGATACCCGACTCGAAAAGCTCGTGAGCTACTCGAAAATATAATAAACTATTTTTTAATTTTTTAAATTAAACTGAACTAAAATGTAGGTTGAGTGTTTTTTGTTGTTATGTTATGTTAGTTTAATTTTTAGTTTAACTTTTTTTATATTTTCATGTGCACATATTTTCTCCTACTAAGATTAGGGTTTTTTTTAATGAATCACATAGAAAATTTTCTTTTGTATGATTCTATCTACAATAAAATTATGCAATTTAATCAACAACAACAACGATGATAATTATACACTACAACAATTGTGTTCTTTAGTGACAATTTAATTGTGACTTTGAGTTATTTATCACAAATGCTATGTTTTTTGTGACAAAATATATTTTATGACTCTTTTGAGATAAGTAATTGTGACATATTGATATTTGGTCACTGATATAACAATAGATGTGACCATTGCATTTCTTTTCACAATTAAATTGTCACTAAAATGAATATTTGTGACATGATTTTGTTTGTAACTAAAATTTTGTCACCGATAAAGTACACATATTGGCGTTGTAATACATGTATTTTGTTCGAATACCCATATATATAATTCGATATAAATAAAATCAAAATATATAAATACAATAAATAAATCCAATACAAATAAATAAAATAAGAGTGCACTTTTACCATACAAAACCCAAATTGTATTGAAAGCCCGAAATACAAAATACATAAGCCCAAATTCACAAATAAATGCCCATTTTCGGTCTCAAAGCCCGCCAAAAACCGCACGTGGCGAGCTGGGATTTGCCAACAAGCCTTCGCACGGATTACCTCTCTCGACTAAATTCAGCTGGCCGAGTAACATCATCCCTCCGACCCACTATAAATACCTATGAGAGAGAAAAAGTCAGGCAATTAATGATCTCTTAATAATTATGTAATTATTACCAGTCTTAATTGAGGAAAGAGAGAAGAAGTTCGAGAGTTTTACCTCGCCGTCTAGAAGTTGAAAAGCTCATCAGAGATCGTTGTCGGAGCTCGACCACCGCCGTCAGAAGGTACATCTTATCCTTCTCTTTCATTTTTTCTGCGTTAAAAACATAAAAAGTCATACCTAAACTCGAAAAATTAAGAAAACAATAGCTAAACTAAAACCTAAAACTAAATCAAAAGAAAAAAAAAAGAAAGTTTCGAGTCCTTATCTTGCTTTGAGCGTCGCTGGTCTTTACGAGTGGAGAGTTAAGTATTCGACCAGAGTTAAAAATGACAGAGAAAGTGAGATTTGGTTTCGGGTAGGTAGTTTAGGTGGAGAAGTAGGGCGTTTTTGATGAAACAGGTAGTGGATTAGGGTTTAAGCTTGAAAAAGGGAAAAGATGAAGCTTTTAGGGTTTTAGCACGATGGTGGACGGTGGCCGGAAATCGCTCCAACGACGGAGTACGGTGGTCGAAGTTGCAGGTCAATCGTAGAAGATGGTCGAAAAGTTTAGGTTGTCCAGAGAAGGTAATAAAAAAATACATGCTGACCGGAGAAGATGATCGTAGAAATTCCGGTCATCGGAAAAAGGTTAGGGATAACCGGAGGTGGCCGGCGTCGCCTTCGGCGACTGGGAAACATAGGGTTTTTGGTTTTGTAATGAATCAAGGGAGAAAAATTGAAGAACTGGGTTCAATTTTTTGGCTAAGATGAAGTTTTGATCGAAGGAAAACATAAGACGGAAGGGTTTGTGTGTTTGAATAAAATTAAAATGTGAAAAATGAAGAATAGAGAATGAATGATAGAGGATAAATGATTTTTGATCTGAGGAAAATAGAGAAAGAGTGTGTTTAGGTGTTTATTTTCGATTAAAACATAAAAAAATGAAGAACGAGCGATGAACTAGAAGGAAAGAGATGGTTTTGATCGAAAATGAGTGAAAAATCTGGATTTAGGGTGTTTGTGTCAAGAGGATTTAGAGAGAAAGTGAGGGAGGAGAGAGTGTGTAAACGGGGCAAATGGCCGAGTTGGCCCGGTCGACTCCCTTTTATACATGAGTCGACACAACACCGTTTTGGTGTCGGGTCGCGAGGATGATCCGCGCTCTTTTGAGCAGGTCTAAATACGGGTCTGCAATTCGACCTTAGGTCCGATTAAAGTTTGGGCTGGTCGTTTTGGGCCTGGTTTAAATGGGTTTGGGTTTATTTTTAAGGCGAATTAGATTTGGGCTCTTGAGTTTATCCTTTCTTACAGATTAGTCCTTGTAAATTAGCTCTATAATTTTAAATCCAATTCAATTTGATCCCGCTTTCAGTTCCGATTTAATTTTAATTATTTAATTTATATAGTATGTATGCCTTTTAGAATACACATTTAGTATATTTGTTTAGGAGAATTTAATTCACTTAGTGTAATTAAATTGAATCCTTTTAAAATTAGATTCTCTAATTAAATCTAATTAATTCAATAGGAAAGGACATTGTAGACAAGTAAATGGATGTTGAATAAAGCTCAAATATTCTAAGTTAATTAGTATCACATTGTAATGTGGTGTTAATTAAGGGAATATTTAAGTAATAGATTCAATGTTTCATTTAAACTTAGAAAATGGAAATTACACATAGTTAGTTTAAATAAAATTGAAAAATAAGATTAAATAATTAGTGACACTAAAGCTAGGAATATTGTTACTTTTGAGCCTAATATGTGTAGTGTCCAATTATTTGGGTGTTACCATAAAAGCTCAAAAATTAATATTATTCATAAAATTTTAATTAATTAATTAATGGAGCCCTAAACTATGTTTTGCACTCTTTTGCCCTCTAAACTTTTCGTCGTTAATCATATAACCCCAAAAACAAACGCCGTTTAAAAAAACGTAATAGCCAATAAAAACTCGCCACGTAATCTTTTTATTTATAATTTCTTATTTTCAGTACATTACATCAAAATTAAGTTAAAATAAAATAAATATAATATAATATTATTAAAAAAACCTTTAACCTTAATTAAAATCATCTCATATTCTAACCCGATCCCTAAAACCCCTTTTCAATTTTTACCCAAGTAAATTTTATTTTTTCTACACGAAATTGGGGGAAGAAATTATTGTGTTGAACTCGACTTAGGGTTCGTGAATTCGTTCGACTCTTCACCATCTTAACATTTTCTTAGTTTTTATAGGTTTTAGGATACCCAATTGTCTTTGAAGCATGTCAACCGAAAGTTCAAAATTTATCGCTAAAATGAAGATTAAGGAATAAAGTTCACAAGTTACTGGTTGAGAACAGAAAAATTAGAGTTGAGAATGTTGAATTAAAAAAGATGGTGAATATTGATGAAGTTAGAAGATTGGAGAAAAAGTTAGAAAAGGTGAAAGAGAAATTTAAAGTTGAAACAAGAAAATTGAAGAATGAAGCAATGTTCTACAAGAGTATTTTAAATGTTTCATTCTTAGTAATGGAGTTTTTCATCTAGAGTAAACTTAAAATTTGGTGTTTAATGTTGTAGAAGACAGATTTTTCATGATTGTTATGCAATGCTAAGGAATGTTATGTGAATAATAAATTGTTATGAGAATTTGGTTTTTAATGTTGTAGAAGACAGATTCAAATTACTTCTGAAGAAATTCTTATGTTATGTTATGAATTAATTTGTATATATTGATTGTATAACACAAAGGTTCATAATACACAAGTTTCATAACAAAATAAATTTTTGGAACAGTTACATAATACAACAACTTGTAAAAGTTGCATAACACAAAAGATGTTTTTTTTTGCATAACACAGAAGATTGTATAACACAAAAGTTTCATAATGCAAAAAATTTTAAACAGAAGTTTCACAACACAAAATAAATTTTTAAAACAGTTACATAATAGAATAACTTATAAAGTTTGCATAACATAAAAGATCCCAAATAAGAACATAATATTAAGTTGGCATTTTTTGAGGTTAATTTAAGAATTTTTTTTGTTGTGGTTACTGAAAGTTGATGGTGCTATAGATGTGATTGTAAGTTGGTTTACTGGTGCAGGGCGACTGGATTCAGATTGTTGACTCAATGGTACAAATTGAGTTGAAATTAGAGATTCAGACATAATTATTGGCTACACTTGGGATATGGTGTTAGGCATCCTTACTATCATTTGACCTGGTCTGCCAGGCTACAAAAACATAACATAATGTTAGAATGTAGTCAAAATTTGAAAATAATGACTAATATTAGATGCATGACTTACATTTAGAATTTACATGCTTTTATTTTTATTTGTATAGTCTAATGCCTTACATAATTATCCTTTCTCTTGGTCCAAATGATGATTCAGTCAACTGTCGACCACATGATGATTTGGTTTTTGCTTCCTTTGTTGAAGTATCTGCTGGTTGTGAAGGACTGGTTGCTGGTTGTGAGGGATGATTGGTTATTGGTTGGGAAGATGCAGACTCATATATTTGTTGATACTGTCAAATTATGAAATCAGTTAGTAAATAATAATTATGCAGTATAAAAAATAAATTAAATTAAAATACATTCACAATTTTGTTTTTTGGAGGACAAGTTCTACTGTTGTGTCCAAGCACTCTACAAGACATGTGCACTTGCTTCCTTTTTTAGAAAGCTTAGTCCCATTGCTTGTTTCTCATTCTTCTCTTTTTCTCTTTAATTTTGACCTTTCAGGGAGCTTCTTTTTCAAAGGAGGTTTAACTTTTTCCATTTTTGTGTCTTTTCAGAAAGCTTCACTAGGTATGATTGACAATGCATAATCATATAGTGACTTATATGTTTTCTTTGTGTATGCCTCATGAACATACCTCTCAAGTGGCTCAGAATTAAACAATATGACACATATAGAATGTGAGCATGAAATACCATTTAGATCTCAATATCTACATGTGCACTTATGACCTTGTAGATCAACAACATATGTTTGCCCATTACAGTATACCTTATACCTATGTTGACCATTGTATAACTCGTATTTGTCCGAATATACATATATATAATATATCGATATAAATAAAGCTTAAATAAATAATAACAATAAATAAAACTCAATATAAAACAAATAAGTCCATTCATGTCCTAAGTCCGTTTACATATCCAAAATACCCATTTATATTACATTAGGCCCAAAAAAGATATAATGAAACTCAAGAGACATTTTATTTCCCGCCCAAATTACATCAGATCGGCCCAAAACAAACACAAAACTTAATTTGTATTTTCTCAACCCGCCAAAACTGAGAGCTCACTGACACATGGCTTATTCTCATTCGTCTGTTTTATTGTCACATGGATCGACCCTAGCTGGAGCCAGCTGGTCTTCGCTAGCAAAGCATGCTGATGTCACGACGTGTCAGCCTATAAAAGAGGAAAGAGAGTAAGTGGCTGACAGACATTAAAGACGTAATTATTACCAAAATTAAAGGAGGGGGAAAAAGGAAGTCTAAAGGATTACTGGAGAAGAAGAAATGTCACCGGAAGATAAGGAGGTCATTGTCAATCGTCGTCGGAGCTCGTCAAGCCGTAATCACGCAACGAGAGGTATATTTCAACCCTCATAACTCTCATTCTACACACAAAAACACAAATAAGGCCACGATAAAAAAATAAAAACATGAATCGAAAAAGAAAAATAATAAATACCTAGATCTAAAGCTGAATGTGCCAAATCGAAAAGGAAAGTATCAAAATCATCACCAAAATAATAGATCTAAAGGAAAAACATACTAAAAATGAAAAAGAGAGAAAATAGGACACAATCTTATCTGAGCGACAGAGGTCGAAGTGTTGATGGAGCTGTCCGCCGTCGATAGAGTCGAAAATGAAGGGATGAGTGACGAAAAATGGTAGTTAGGCTTAGAAAATGGTGAAGAATGGTGGATTCAGATGAATCCAGGTAGATTTAGGCTTAGGCAAGGGTAGATTTAGGGTTTTTCGGTGAGAATTGGGATTTTTTGGGAGTTAGGGTTTCGAAATACGGCAGAAAAGTGAGATCAGAAATCGCCATGCAGTGGCCGAAAATCGCACCACAGTGGCCAAAAATCGCCAAAGGCGGTTGAAAATCGCATTTGAGGAGAGGTTTTGGGTGATTGAGTTAGGTTCGAGTTAAAAAAACAAAAAAATGGGCGAATGGAACCGGGCTAGGGATTTTATAGGCCTTGGTGTGCGATGTCGTTTGGGGAGCGGGTCAAATTGACCCGCGCGTTTTGAAAATGGGTATGGATACGGGGCCGTAATCCGTCTCATGACCCGATTAAGGGTTTGGGTTATTTTTGGTCGAGCCGTGTGGGCTAAACTGCATGGTTTAGACCAGTTTTTGAATAAAATAGGTCGAATTAATGGACTTAGGCCAGAACTTTGAATAGGCTTAGACTTGGGTTTTCCAGTTTCTTCCCTTTTACATTTTAGTCACTTAAAAATTGTAATTCAGACTTTTTATGTTTTGAATTTAATTCAATTCAGTCTTTTAATTGTTTTAATTACTTTAATTTAATTAAATTAATTGTTTGATTTATGTATGCTTACATTATTTTTAAGACCGTATAGTATTTTTGTTAGGAAAATTAATCAATTGGCTTAGAATCAATTAGAAGCTTTAGTATAAGCCACTTAATTACATAATTGAATAGGAAAGGTCATTGTAGCAAATAAGTGGATATTTGAAATAAAGTTTGAATATTCAAGATTGATTAGTGTCACATTGTAGAGTGATGTTAATCAATGAATACTGAAATTAAAATTTTAATGTTCAATTTTAACTTAGAAAATGGAAATTGCACCTAATTAGTTATATTAAAATAAGATAAATAATTAGTAACACCTTAATTAGGAATATTATTACTTTTGGATCCATTAAAGGTAGTGTCCATATTATTTGGACGTTACCATTTATGTCCAAAAATTAATAATATTCTTAGATGTCTTAATTAAATGAATTAATGGTGCCTAATTAGGGTTTACTTAAAAATGACAAGACAATAATTTGACATGCATTAAACCTTTTGTGTTGAGATACATTTTGAATATAAATTGAAGTGTCTTAATGTAACTGAACGTTTTATATTTATATTCGTCCAAAATGTATTTTCTTAGAAAAAGATACCTCTATTCGGAATAAAATTCATTTTATAGTTAAAAGAATTAATTAAATCCAGATTAATGTTCGAAATGTCAAAATGCCACGTAAAATTAATGAGATACCGATAATGTGCGTTTGTAGGGGTGCTAACCCTTCCCTACACGTAACCGACTCCCGAACCCGAACTTTTCAAAAAAGAATCTCTGGTACGCTTTTATGGTGTCCGGTCTACCAAAGTGGCCGGTGGCGAATCCAAAAATTATTTTTAAGAAAACAAAGGAAATATGATTAAAAACGGAAAATTCACTAATTACAAGACCAAATTAAATGAAAAACCCGATTTCAAAAACCCTAATCGTCAGGTTGTTTTTCTAAACAAACGAGTCTTCAAAAAATGGTCGTGACAGCTTGACGACTTCACTAAGGACAAAATTGATTTTAATTCTACGTGACATTTTAGCATTATGAACATTAACTTGAATTTAATTTCTTCTGATGAATTGTTTGATGGATTTTAAGAAGAATGAGGGTAGTTTTTGTGTATGCTATAACTGTCATTCATGTATAAACCTTAAACCCAAGTTTTTCACCCTTAAGTGGGAGTAAGACAATATTCGACGTGATGTTGTCCAACTCCGAGCTCGGATTTTTGTCGTCTTTCGGTATACTAATGCGTTAAGGGGTCCACGCCTCCGTTATAAGGGACCTATACTACCAAATCGATGTCTTACTATCGCAGTAGACGGTAATGACAGTTCGGGAACCAAGAGTCTAGAACAAAGCCCACATTTTGTTTTAGAAGCCTACCCCACTAGAGCCAGACAAGGACCTAGGATATGTGCTGCCAGTTTAAATACTTTTCTCTGGTTATTTTCTTGCTTAATTAAATTGTTTTATTTACCAACAATATAATTTTTACTTACACAATTAATTTATCATACTGACTCGTTTCTTTTATTTTTGTTTTTGTTTTGCATTTTGCACCGCATCATTATTGCATAGAGGTATTGATTAAAAAATGGTTATCAATAAAAAAATCATGACATATGAAAGGAATCATAATCTGATAGAAGAGACTACAAATATGAGGCAGTATCCGAGACGAGTCACAGAAGAAATGAAAGGCAGTTCATCCAAGTGTCATATATCTGATGGTGATAGTGTTGATGCTGACAAAAATGAGGTGCAAGAACTGAAAAGACAAATGGCTGGAATGATGACTATGATGACAACTATGGCCAAAGAAAAAGGACATACTGAACTGAAAGGAGACTTGAACAAAAACTAGAATATGTATAAACGACCAGGTCCGAGCACTGTTATAATTCGCATTAATAAACCAACTGAAGGTAAAAGTAGGATGAATTTTGAAAATGTAATGATGGATCCGGAAGAAGCCCGAGTGAAAGGAAATGAAGAGTCTTTTAATTCAATCCCGATGAAATATGCAAATTTACTCCCGCTTTTGGTAAAAAAGAAACTTGTGAGCCCAGCTTGGTCCAAGCCTAAAGAATTTTCTTATTTGAGAGGTTACAACGACAATGTAATATGTGATTATCATCAGGACAGTTCATACCATACTACTGAGAATTGTGAGGTTTTGAAGAACAAGGTTGAAAATCTTATCAGGGTAGGCTTATTGAGTTTTGAGGACGGAATGCCCAAATTTCCTAAAAGCCTGATAACTAATAAAACACCTAGAGATGTAAAGATGAAGGAAAATCCAAATCCATCAGAATCAATTCAGTGTTCAGGAAAAAGTTGAAACTTTAGTATCTCATCAACATATTATCAAAGGACAAGAGATTACAAGTTTCATTTTGATTCAATCCCTATTTCATAAAAGAATTATATCCTCAGTTGCTGAAAGCTCGATTAGTGACCCCACAATTTGTCACACCTTTGCAACCTCCGTATCCAAAATGGTATGAGGCCAAGGCTCATTGTGAATATCATAATGGAACCCAGGGAAATTCTATTGAAAATTGTATCACCTTCAAACGACGAGTTCAAGTTCTTTTGGAACACAAAAAATGGAAATTTGAGACAGAAAACTGTTCTGATTCAATGACTGAGTGGGAGACACACGACCAACGAACCTAGAAAGAGGGGCATCTGTTTGAATATGAGGTTCAAATAAGGAAGCTAAGGCAAGAGAAGGATAATCTGGATGAAGAGCTGAAAACTCTGCAATTCGATTATCAAGAAATTCGTTTGATGCTCAAGAATGCTGGTTTGGGTGTGACACTGGAACAGTCAAAGAAGCGAATTAAAGAACTGAAGTGTGAAACTGGATATTGGAAAAGGAACTGTAAGGTAAATGAGAATCGAGACAATATGCTCTTGTGTGATCTGCAGACATTGGAAATACAACGCAATGCCATCATAGATGAGTTAAAAGTCAGCGAAGCTAAACGCGAGATGATGAAAATGTACATGCAAATGTATGAGGATAATGCTATCAAGCTGAAGGCCAGTTAAGCTGAAAACGAAACACTAAAGAAAAAGGTAGATGAGTACCTCAACATCTAACCAAAGTACAAGGATCTTACAGAGGATATCAAGAAAGGCTGTCAAGAAAGTGAGGAAAAACGGCATGTCCAACTTCAGAGATCGAGAATAAAGAAACGAGAAAGAGACAATAACATGAAAGATGACGTAACCCAAGCATGAGAAGTGGTTCAACAAGTAGCAGACTCGGTTAACATAGTGTTGAGTTGTGTGGGGCTCGATTCGTTCAACCGATTATGCTCACCAAGTGGTGGAGAGGTGGATTTTTGGGTGGAAGGGTTTAGGAAGCTAAAATGAAAATTGACACAAGGATATATAGTGGTTCAACCTTCTAACCAAGGTCTACATCCACTACCTTAGCTCCCCACTAAGGATTTCACAACCAATTCCACTAATTGATTCGTCCCCTTTTCTAGGCTTAGGAGGAAACCCTTTACACCGATCAAGCTTCTACCCAAAGCCTTGATCAAAACCCTATTTTACAAAGAGAAACAAGAAGCAAACTTAAACCCTCTAATAGGTGTTTGTTTGCACAATTAAGCTCTCACCCAAAACCTAAAACACTTGAGCAAATTTGACAATTTTGGCTCACTAGTGTTTGTCTATACAATAATTGACACTTTAGGCTCTAAGACAATTCTTGATCATTTGTTGACTGACAATATGAGCATTAGCCTTCTCTTGATGCTTGGAGGTCCCTTTTATACTCCCAAATGAGTTTGTAGCCGTTACTAGCCGTTGGGATCATATTGGAGCCGTTGAGGACTTTAATTCCCTCCATAAATGCAGTTCTGCAGCTCCCCGTTTCGAAACGCTCGATGCCGTTTCGAAACACTCTCAATGTAGAAAGAGTCATTGCAGTCTGTCAGGGCATTCGTTTCGGAATGCCTCCTGGCCGTTTCGGAACGCCTCATGTCCGTTTCGGAACGCCTCCTGGCTGTTTCGAAACCAATATCGAAACGCTATAGGACCGTATCGAAACGCCTGCATTTAAAAGTTGGTTGGGAAAATAGCCATTGGGGTTTATGACCGTTGGGGTCATTGCCACGTGGGCGTATCGAAACGGCCTAGCCCATTTCGAAACGCTGGGCAAAAATCAAGTCCAGGGAAAGCCCGTTTCGAAACACGTTTCGAAACGAAATCGCTACTGGAATCCCCTGTTTCGAAACGCCCTATGGTGTTTCGAAACACCTGGACAGGTTTGAGAAATTTGGCTTTGAAACACATTAAAAACCCATTTAAAAACATCCCTAAACATAGTTTCAGAATATTTGGACTTTGGAAATTGTTTTAAATACTTTTTAAATCAGTCCAAAACATTTTTCAATTATTATATCAAAACATTAGTTCTACACGCAGCAATGGCACTGAGTCAGAACGTTGAACCGACATTAGATCACGGAGGGAAGCTAACTTGGCTTTTGAAGGAAGTTAGGAAGTTGGGAGTTAGAGCCCACCAATATTTGTAAAATCTAATATCTGATGTATCAGATCTTTTCATTTCAATGAAAGTTGTTCTACGATAGTCACTTTTAGAATCAATACCTTCTGCATTTGTGTATACATGCATTGCATATTTATCAACATAACATCATCATTAAATAACATCCCATTCACATTCATTATCTGAATCAATCGGGATTTCAATGGCAACAATTCAGGAATCACTGAAAGTTTGGAAATATGTCAGTGTGGAAGAAGTCATGGAAGAAACTAAACAAGCTTATGGAAGGTCACAAGAGCAAATGACTGAGCATCGACAGAGTGCAAAAAATCGCACTTCTATTCCATGTTTAACAATTTACCCCGGGGCACCTAACCCGAATACTGAAAGAGGTCTTGCAAAGCCTATCATCTTAGGATCAGGACTTGAGCAGTTGAAAGATAGATATACAAGATCTAAGGAAGAGATCAAGATAGGAAAATGCGTTGGTGATCCCAGATTTGATGCAAGGGAATTCTGCTTAGTCCCCGACCTAGTCGTTCCACCTAAATTCAAGGTCCCTGGTTTTGAGAAGTATGATGGTTCTAGCTGTCCTAGAGTCCACTTGGCAATGTATTGTAGAAAGATGGAAGGATATTTGGATGATGATAAATTGTTGATCCACTATTTCCACGATAGCCTAGTTGGACCTGCTGTAATGTTGTACAACAGTTTGATTCGAGAACAGATTCGATCATGGACTTAGCTCATGATCGCCAGTTTCTACAAAATATGAGTATGAGGGTCAGTGAGAGCTTTAAAGATTATGCATTAAGATGGCGAGAAATAGTAGCCCAAGTTACAACCTCCTATGATAGAAGAAGAAATATCTCTCATGTTTCATCAAACTCTTTCCATCTCCTTTGTAACACTCAGTTAAAAAAAGGGAAAGAAAAAAGGGAAGGGGAGTTGTTGGTTGTGGGAATTGAACCCACAATCTATAGGCAACAAAGTCGGTGACCTAGCCAACTGAGCTAGTAGCTCTTGTTGTCTAAATCGCCCAATTTTTCCTTTGAACCTTTATGTGTGGTTACCAAAGATAATTAAAGCCGATCTGACTTTTCACCTACCAAATTAATGCCCAAATTTCCCCCTCGTTGTTCTAGACCCTTCCCTTCATCGAACCTAGTGCTTAGCCGTTCTACCCACGCCGATCTTCCACACCGCCCCCCGGTGTCGTCCACCGCTGTCGCCTCCGTGTCCGTCATCGTACCCCAGCCTCGATTCCGCTCCTCACTCATGGTTAACGTCTGTCGGTCGCCATGGAGATAGGGCCGAAGCAACATCGAGACCCCCTAAACGCCTCTCTATTTCTCCATCGTTTTCGATCGTCTCCACCATCGGCAAGGCGCGTCGACCGTCCAGGCGTGCTCCGCGTGTGAAGGAGAGGAAACCCCCTCTGAGAACTCGACGTTTTGCCACCGGGAGAGCCTTCGTCGGAGCTACGTGTCTTTCCAGCTACTCTGTTACATTTTGGGTAAGATCCGGTGCATTTCTGACGTGAATCCAATTAACTTCATAAGGTTTTGTTTGGGCGGTCTTTTCTGATTCATTTCCGGCAAAAAAATGGCCTTTGGCGTCTCAGGCGATCAATTCCGGTGATCGGCCGGTGAAGCCAAACCTGAAGGATAAATGGACCGATTTGATAGAAGCCCAAAACCCGAACCGGCTTAACCTAAACTCGTGTCCAACTGACCCGAGTTGACCCGAACCCGACCCGAGTTTGACCCGTTGCCCGAGTCAACCCAGTGAGTCAACTCGCCCGAGTCAACTCGCCCGAGTCAACCCAGTGAGTCAACTCACCCGAGTCAACCCAGTGAGTTAACTCGCCCGAGTAAACCCAGTGAGTCAACTCGTCGAGTCAGCCATTGGACCAGTGACGTCTGCGTTGACTTTAACCGCTGACGTCAGCGTTGACTTTGACCAAAAAGTCAACTTTTCTCGAAAACTCTCGTTTTATGTTTTTCGACGTTCTGAGTTCAATTTTGATGCCCGTTTCGTGAAATTTTGACCCAAAAGACTCTGAATCTAACCTTGAACCCAAACTTGTATATGTATTTAGTTATGCAGTTAAGGGTGCTGTGAATAATGACTAAAATGGGAATTTGTGTAATTGAAGGTACTCACAGTTCCTTGAAAACGGATTGTTAAGGAACGTCAAATCCGGGTTCAAGAGTGTTCAAATATCGTTCATGGATCGACCGATATAGCTCGGAGCCAAGGTAATACTTTTCTACCACTTGTATGCTTTATGAACATGTTGGTATGCAGTTGTATCATGCATGCTTATGATGAAGTATATTGTTAATCTACCTATGTCAAATTAGATACAAAAAATAAGTGTGAAAATATAGCTAAGTATGACATATTCGATTAAAAAATGAATAAATCAAAAAGATCTGAAGTTCTATATTTATTTTGAATAAGATTTGATTGACGCGAATAAGGAATTGATGATCAATGAATAATCCAAGTTAGTGCACTTCGAAACATCCAATTCAGACTATTTCTTGATTAAAGTTATAATGCTCAGAATATTTGGTTGTGAAGTGACAAAAAGCGCCATGATGTATAAGAAAGACTTAGAATTACCTCTGTTAATGGAAGTGTTGAGATGTGAGGGGCTCGATTCCTTCAACCGTTCTTGCTCGCCAAGTGTGGAGAAGTTGGATAATTTGGGTGAAATTGTGGGAAGGAAAAGATAGACAATTTACACAAGGATTTATAGTGGTTCAACCTTCTAACCAAGGTCTACATCCACTACCTTAGCTTCCCATTAAGGATTTCCAAACAAATTCACAAAGAATTTCGTCCCCTTTTCTCGGCTTAGGAGGAAACCGTTACAACGATCAAGCTTTCTACCCAAAGCTTGATCAAACACTCTCTTACAAGAGAAAGAAAGCAAACTAGAAATCCCTCTAATAGGTATGTGTTTGCAATACTAAGCACTCACCCAAAACCTAAACACTTGAGCAAATTTAACAATGTTAAGCTCACAAGTGTTGTCTAAGCAAGAAATATACAATTTAAGCTCTAAACAAATTTTGACATCATAATGTTGTAACAATTGAAGCATTAACCATTTCAAGATGCTTGGAGGTCCCTTTTATACTCCTTGATGAGTTTGTAGCCGTTACTACCCGTTGGGATTGAATTGGAGCCGTTGGAGCCTTTATTTTCCACCATAAATGCAGTTCTGCAGCTTAGTGTTGAGTGTGTAAAAGTTCTATTATTTACACCCTTTTTAACCCATATTTCTGCTGCATTCAAGCATCATTGCATTGCATTTAGGCTAGTTTACAGTAAAACATCACAAATGGATTAAAGGCACGGATTCTGCTAAAAGATGGCTTATTTTGCAGGTTGCTGCTATCGTAGACGGTGAAGGCGGGCGCAGGGCAGAGAAGCAGAAGAGTTAAACTGGACAAACAGATGACAAGGAAGAAGCTGTCATGGACTTGTCGTGACAGCAAGGTGACAGCATCCTTATGAAGAGGAAAAGTAAAATGGACCTCGATAGATAGAGAAAAATCTGCTCGTCTGTCGTGTGAAAGCCAAATATTTTTCCAAGCCCCGGATCAAAAGATATGTCAAGCCAAAGCTCAAGGAGAGGAATTCTCATGAAACAAGGAGGCGGCTGAAAAGTAGGAATCCTTAGAGATTAAGCATTTATTAGAATCTTACTTTTCATTAAAGTTGTAATCCTTGTTAACTTAGAATACTTGAGCCCAAAGCTTATATAAGGGCATAGATTTAACCTAGGAGGCATAATACCCCATAACCGATAACCTAAACCCCTCTGCCGTTTACCCGTCGTCGACATGTTCTAAATTCCCCCTAGGGCCACGGGTTGTTTTGTAAAGTAGTTGCAATGGTTGTTTTGTTTTAAGATTTTCCAAGTTCAATAAAATAAACTTCAAGTTCTCTTATTTTGGTTTTAATATCTTGCAAGAGCATCGGGAGAGCATTGTGAGGTTATCTATTTACTTAGCATCGGGAGAGTTAAGTATACGAAAGAAATAAGAGCGAGTTCTCTAGTTTATAGTTGAACTATCTTGTGCTTAGGGATAGGGCAAGGTTAAGTGGCTAAGGAAGAATTCATACACATCGGTGTTCATCCTTCGATTCACGCCGGGAGGTATCATCAAAGACGTGATCATCGACAGACTTAGACCTAGGGATAGGCCAAGGCAGATCAGGGATTCTTGCCAAACTTGAACGTACTGAGTTGGTGTGTTTGCTGCCGCGACGACCAACGGACAGCTGCCGCGACAGGTGCTGCCAGCGACAGGCGCGACGACAGAACTGGAGTTCCTAAGCAATTCAATACCTGCACTACTGAGCAATTCAATACCAGCCCATTCTCTCTATCTTGATATTCCTACTCTTTTATTTACGTTTTATTCAATATTTTTGTGACAACTTCCTAAACTATTCTCTTTACTTCGTGCAGTGAAATAAGGTGAAGCTATTAGCCCAATCCCTGTGGAGACGATAATCCGATACTTCGTATCACTTTACTACTTGCGTCGTGTACACTTGCACTACAATTGCGATAGACTCTTTTACACGCAACACTTAGCGTATCGATACCCTTCAAACCGTATCGATACGGTCCCGATAAGAAATTAGACGTTGGGCTTCTTCAGCTGATGCGTATCGATACGCGTACCTAGCGTATCGGTATGGTCCTGCAAATTAAAGACCGTTGGGAAAATGACAGTTGGGGTAGTTAGGCGTATTGGTACGCGATACACCTGTATCGGTATGCGACTAGCCGTTGGGCTATTTCAAAACACACCGTATCGATACGGCTAAGCGTATCGGTACGGGTTTTGGCTACTGGAAAACTCATGTAGTTGAAACCCTAAGGCGTATCGGTACGGTCCGAGACCGTATCGGTACGGGCACTTGAAATGCTTGGTTTTGACTACTTTAAATGCACTTTAATTCATTCCAAAGCCTTGTAAAACCCTTAAACATATTTTCAAGTTGTTTTTGACTAAAAACACATTTTAAATTCTTTTCAATTTAGTCCAAAACATTTTTCAAATATTATATCAAAACACTTAGTTCTACAAGAAGCGATCTAGAAATCTTCATTAGATCTGGTAACACAATCTATTCATCTAAAAACCTCGGTTTTGCTCCGGTCGTTATGTTAGCGAAGCCTAAACCTTCAAAATTGCAAAGTATTAAGATCTTCCCGGGCTCTGAATAAATCTCTGAAGATAAGACTACGGAAAATTTATTCGCATGTTTAGATTAATTCAAGTGGCGTAAAAATTGAATTGATCTAAAATGACTAAAAGGATGGAAAATGCTGATAAGACTGAACTAGTCGGAATGTGTATAATGACCAAAAAGACAAAATTACCCTTGGGCAATACATGCCTAATTAACCATAATGATGGATATACCCTCGAGACTCGAATCGAATGAATATTTAGAAGGATTCGAAAGGCTCGGGATAATTGAAAAAAAAACCTTTGAACACTGAAATGACTGAAAATACCTCTAAGACTCGTATTTGCTGGCCGTTTGTGTGTGTGTGTATGTGTGTGTGTGTGTGTGTGTGTGTGAATTTGAATGAATACCATATGAAATCATATTCGATCTATTTGGAGGAAATAAATAGTTAACGGTAAGAGTAATCTGTTTAAAGGTACATTCGATACTATGGTTTGAGTTCGGGTGCACTACCCATGTTTAAATACTTGGTAAATATCACAGTATTGGGATCCATAAGTTCGGCTGAATTTGGAAACCTGATAAACCGTGGAGACCTTCATGTATGCAGATTGCCAATTTGTCCTTAGTATGTGGAATTAAAGAATCACCCCTAACAGTTAAACGACCAGAATGCCCTCGTTGGCCAAAGTGACTGGAATAGTCTTAAATGTATATGATATCGTGAAAGATCTTGATTTAGAAAATCCTGAATACTTGGTTGGAAACCTGATTAGCAAATGGAATTCCCGAGTCTCCATTTATGCCTTGTTGGTATAAATTACTGAAATGCCCATGTATGACAAAATGACCATAATGCCCTTGTAGGCCTAAATGGCTGAATCACTCTTGATTATATCTGAACTTTCAAAGATCTTGATGTATCGACACATGAATATCTGGTTTGAACCGTTAGCACGAACCCCTTTTAATAGGGATCTCATTTTTGAAATTGTCCAAATCTTCAAAAGTTCAGTGTGTCCCTTTCTGTAAATACCGAGTATCTTCAAGAAATAAATTGTTCCATCTAGTGTGTTCCACGTGTGTTACACGACTGTTTTTGCATACTATTCTACATGTTTTATCACACTAATCATGTGCACACGACTGATATGCAGTTTTCGCATGAACATGACATGTTTTAGAATTTAAACATGACTGTATTATATGTTTGATATAGACCTTAGTACCCGATATGACAAACATGCTATGTGGATAATGTATTATTGAAAATACTACAGATGATTAATGAACTACTGATGAACTGATTCACTGGGGTACTTGGGATATGATATGAAGTTACTAACAGCTCCTATGCTTCGGCTAGGTCCGCCCGTTTCAGTTCCTAGGTTTCGACTAGGTCCGCCCGTATTCGGTTTCTATGCTTCGGCTAGTGTCGCCCGTATTCTAAGGTATTCCCTTAGGATGGTACCCACGCCCAATGGGCTTGGGTTAATGCCTGTACATGATACCGCACTAGGGAAACTATATACCGAAGTATGGTTGGAGGGTAAATAAAGAATTAAAATGAACTTCACCGCTACTAGAAACAAATGTATTTGAAATAAAAAGAATTAAAATGAACTATATTATGTGGGTCGCTTTTGTGACCCTAATGTGACTTCCTAGGATCCGTTGTAACGCATAGGCGGGTCTAGGGGGTTACATCCTTTCTTTGAGAAAATGCTTGTGAATGCAAGAGATAATTTTAAAAATCTCATGGTGATTGGAGAAGCGATAGAAGCGGGGATTCGACAAGGGAAAATCGAAACAAGGTTTGAAGACCGTGTCGATTAGAAAATGGAACCAAAGAAAGAAGTGAATGAATGTAATGTTCAAAGTTCTTAGAGTCGTAAGAGAAGAAGGCTAGCTAATTCATCAAGAAGACCACGGAAAATTCCTCGAGCAAGTGCAAACCTAGAGATATTCGGAGTATCTATCTCAGATCAGCTTCCCCACCTCTTCGAAAGACAATATGTTACTCCCAGGCCAACGAAAGTGGTGCCAAAGCCATTCGCCTATAGCTATGATCCAGACAGTGTTTGCGACTTTCACATGGGGGCACCAGGACACGCTACCAAGAGGTGTAGGCCTTTAATGGAAGAGATCAAGAAACTAGTTAGTAATAGAGTCCTGACACGGGAATTAGTTCAAAAATGGGAAATGCGAGAAATGGAGCAAGCAGTTATACCAACCGAAGACTCTGAAAACCAGGATGAAAACTTCCAAGATTTTTTGGAGTTCTGAGAAGTATGTTTTGCTCATACTCTCAAGTAGTTACAATTTACAAGGACCATTTCTGAAGCAATACAAGAAATAATTCTACTACCTTTGGCCCATAAGTAGTAGAGATCATTTTCTAGGGACATATGTCATGATTGATGGTTTTCATTTCAATGAAGGGATGTTTTAATCAATGAATATGCATATATCCTCTCTTACCTTTGTAGGTCACTGGATGTCAATTGCAAGATGTGACACTGATTATGGTGCAACGATCATTTGGATGTTGTGAAAACGATGAAATGGAATTTATTTCTCAGACTACTCTTGTTAGTAAAGCAAGAGAAGGTCAGATTGCTATTCCTTTAACGATGTTCGATGACAAATCCTTGAAATTCATAAATAGCGAAGTGGACTAGGCGTTTTTAACCAAGTAGAGTTGCTTGAAATTGAAGTTCTAAGCGTAGTCTTCTATACCTTAAAAAAATACAATAAGAGTGAGAAATTAAAAGAGAAGAAAATGAGTGAAAAAAGAAAGAAGAAAAAGAAAATAACGAAAAAGAGAAAAAAAGAAAAAGAAAGAAAAAGGAAAAAAGAGAAAAGAAAATAAGAGCGAAAAACGAAAGAAAAATGGGAGGAGTAAGGTAATGAACTATTGAATAAATAAGTCTCGGAACATCCTGATGGAGCTGTGGGGGGATGTCGACAAATCTAATAAGGAGCTACGCTCCACCTGTCCAATACCCAAGCGTCAGAGATGTATCTTTGAAGGCATGTGTATAATAGCAATTTAATAATATCTAGTAACAGTCAGAAACACACACCTGCACCTATGGAAGTTTATTCTTAGAATGATATTTCTGCACTTTACTGGTTAAACAAGTCCGGAAAACTTGAACACATTTATGAATGGAAAAGTATGAAGATAACGGAAAAGGAGCAGCTTTCTGACCGGATCAAGTAACGCGGTAATCATAGAGTGTGAACCGAGTGATTTGGAAAAATTTCTTGACTCGCCACAACATTCACAAGTTATGCTAATTACGAGAGAGTTGAATCTAGGACACTATCGCACTTGATATCCAGGGCATCCTATTATGTTTTCCTTCTTTATTAAAATCCTGATTTTCCAGGCCTAATAAGGTGCCCTTCTATTGGAATGACGATCAGTAAGCTGACATTTTTTCAAAAATAAAAATAAAAGGATTTCCTTGTATCGCTTTAGAGATAAACTTCAGTGTGCGAGATCATGAATGCAAATGGTCATCTTGATATGGTAAAAATATGGCTGAGTATGGGAAGCCTATTTGTTCAACGATCCTTTGATCAAAGATGAGGAATTACTCACCAGGGGTTGTGGTAAGGACAAAGACAAGAATACATGTACCAGAAGGATAAAAGACTTGAGGTATATCTTTGCCTTGGGTTATGGATCAAATCAATAGAATATGCTTGAGGAAAGTATAAGGACTTCGATAAAGTTCAGGAACTAGAAGAAGGCGTATAGAAATGGAGAAATTTCAGAGACTTAAAGCGAGTCTTACCATGAAGTTCTGGTTGATTTTTGAAATTAAAGTATGAGCTTAATAAAAGTTCAAGGACCTAAAGAAAGTTCAGGGGCCGAGAAAGTTTAGGGATCTGAAGAAAGTTCAGGGACCAGAAAAGTTCAAGGGCCGAGAAAGTTTGGGGACCTAAGTAAAGTTTAGGGATTAAAAGTTTGCGGACTTGAAGCATCTGTTCACCCTAAATGGTGAAGGAGGGGGCAAAATCTACCCTAAATAAAGAGACCAAAGGCATTGTTGACAGTGAAGATGAGATTATTGAGGCATGAGAATCCAAGTTGGAATAAACCAGAAATGATGCAGAGCCTGGAAAAATTCGACCACTAAAGAAGTTGATCAAGAAGAAAATAATCCCAGCAACAAAGATCTAGGGCAAATGTTGTCAAAGCCTGAAGATGGTGAGAGCTTTAATGGGTCAAGTTGATCAAGATATGATGAAAACAATTTAAAGAGATAAGAAGAAGAAAAAGGTCTTAACAAATTCTAGGGCAAAATTCAATAAGATCAAGCTAAGTCAAATTTTTCAGAACAAGAAGATAATAAGAGCTCTAGACAAAATTCAATAAGATCAAGCTAAGTCAAATTTGAAAAGAGCAGTCTGAAGAGATGAAGTACCATAGTAGAAGAAGTAGAAAGTTCAACGAAGAAGCAAAGAAGATCAGAGCTCATCCAAGTGGTTCTCAATTGACACAATCCATGCATCATATAGTCAAGCATACGTAAGATAGAAGCATTCTAATGCATGCATTCAAAGCATTTGTGTACATTTTTGCAAGAATTTACAGAAAAGAACAAGAAGCAAGCCAGATTTCAATTTACAGTTTCAAGATTCAGGAAGAAGATTCCAACCCATTTGAAGAGACAGATCAGTAAAGATTTCAACCTGTTTGAAGAGACGGATCTCAGTAAGGATTTCCACCCGTTTGAAGAGACGAATTTCAACCAATATTCCAACCCGTTTGAAGAGACGGGTCACTAAATATTTCAACCCGTTTGAAGAGGCGGATCTCAACAAAGTCCGTTTGAAGAGGCGAATTTTTACAAAGTTTACTCGTCCGTTTACAGAGACAGATCTCAACAAGATTTTCTAATTGTATGTACAAGGCAGATACTACATTATAATACTAAATCCTTTGGGTCACCAGTAAGTCCTTCAGCCATGGTGTTAAGTCTTTCGGGCCATCACCTTCGGGAGTGATGTGGTTGTTTGCACAAGAAAGGAAGTGCATTACAAATCTAAATCCTCCGGGTCGTCAATAAGTCTTTCGGGCATGATGATAAGTCCTTCGGGCCATCACCTTCGGGAGTGAAGTGATTGCTTGCACAAGACAGATAGTGCAATGCAATTTTAAATCCTTCAAGTCGTTAGTAAGTCCTTCGGGCATGATGTTAAGTTCTTTAGACCGACACTTCCAAAAATGATAAGAACTTTTTAGATGGTGTCACAGTTGGTCAGTTGGGGCATGGTATTGACAAAGATATTGATCCTCTAGGGCCTTATTTTAAAATAGGGAAAAAGAATAATAAGAGAAAAGAAAGAAAAACAGAATGATTCATGCTACCAGGAGAGGGGCACGAGAAAGATCAACCTTGGAATCAAATAGGTCATATGCAGTAGAAAGAGATGAACTGATATAGAAAAATAGAAGATCTGATATGAGTTTCAGATTGAAAGATGAAGATACCTTTGACAGAAAGTAGTGACTCTAAGGATCTCAGCGCTTCAAGATGGGAGTTGAAGATGTTTCATACTATTCCAATTTACATTCTTATTAACCAATGATATTTCTTTTTGTGGGTTTTGGACCTTTTTCCTAGAGACAAAGACATTCCATTTACAGAGGCGGATTTCAAGACGTTCCGTTTACAGAGGCGAATCTCAAGACATTCCGTTTATAGAGGTGAATCTTAAAGTATTTCATTTACATAGGCATATTTCAAGACGTTCCGTTTACAGAGGCGGATCTCAAGACATTTCATTTACAGAGGCAGATTTCAAGACGTTTCGTTTATAGAGGCAGATCTTAAGACACTTCGTTTACAGAGGCGGATCTCAAGACATTCTGTTTACAGAGGCGGATTTTAAGATGTTCCATTTACAGAGGCGGATCTCAAGTCATCCCGTTTACAGAGGCGGATCTCAAAACATTTCGTTTATAGAGAAGGATTTCAAGACGTTCCGTTTATAGAGGCGGATATCAAGACATTCCGTTTACAGAGACGGATCTCAAGACATTCTGTCTACAGAGGCGGATTTCAAGATGTTTCTATTTACAGAGGCAGATCTCAAGTCATTCCGTTTATAGAGGTAGATTTCAAAACATTCCGTTTACAGAGGCGGATTTCAAGACGTTTCGTTTTCAGAGATGGAACTCGAGTCATTCTGTTTATAGAGGCAGATATCAAGATATTCTGTTTATAGAGGCAGATCTCGAAAAAGATCTCAATTTGTTTGAAGAGATCATACAATTTCCGAGTGTAGAAAGAGATAGACCAATAAAAGAAAGCAACAAGAGATCTTATACAAGTTTCAGATTGAAAGATTAAGACATCATAAGCAGAGAATCAATGACTTTAAAGATTTCAATGCTTCAAGCGAAAAATTGAAGATATCTCATATTATACCAAGAAAAACCCTTATTAATTGATGATATTTCCTTTTTGCAGGAATGATGAGCTCATAATGAGAAGAGTTCACCCATCGAAGAAGGATTCCTAATGAGAAGAATTCACTCAAATACAGATAGAGCTCCTAATAAGAAGAGTTCGCCCAGTCAAGAAGAATTCTCAATGAGAAGAGTTTATCCCTAGCAAAGAAAAAACCTAAAATAAGAAGAGTTCGCCCGGCGAAGATAAAATTCCTAATGAGAAGAGTTCATGTCAGGGTTCCAAATGAGAAGAACCTATCTCTGGAAAATGAGAAAGACCACGATGAAAAGAGTTTTTCAACGTCTTTACAGAGAGATGGACCAACATATTGAAGCAGTTCATAATCAGAAGAACGGCTTCAAATGCCGATGATCAGACTGTTCAGACAAAATTCGTGTCCTCTTAGTCTTTGCCCTATTCCTATTCCACATCAATGAGCAAAGAAGGGCAGCTGTAGAACCCGTATTTTGTCTGGGTATACGTATATATACTATATCGATATAAATAAAGCCTAAATAAATAATAACAATAAATAAAACCCAATATAAAACAAATAAGTCCATTCATGTCCTAAGTCCATTTACATATCCAAAATACACATTTATATTACATTAGGCCAAAAAAAGATACAATGAAACCCAAGAGACATTCTATTTTCCACCCAAATTATATCTGGCCGGCCAAAAACAAACACAAAACTTAATTTGTGTTTTCTCAGCCCGCCAAAATCGAGAGCTCACTGACACGTGGCTTACTCCCATTCGTCCGTTTGATGGTCACATGGATCGACCCTAGCTGGAGCCGGGTCTTCGCCAGCAAAGCATGATGATGTCACGACGCGTCAGCCTATAAAAGAGGAAAAAGAGTAAGTGGCCGACAGACATTAAAGACGCAATTATTACCAAAATTAAAGGAGAGAGAGAAGGGAAGTCGAAAGGATTACCAAAGAAGAAGAAACGCCACTAGAAGAGAAGGAGGTCACTGTCGATCGTCGCCGGAGCTCGTCAAGCCACAATCACACAACGAGAGGTATATTTCAACCCTCGTAACTCCCATTCTGCACACAAAAACACAAATAAGGCCACGATAAAAAACATAAACATGAATCGAAAAAGAAAAATAATAAAAACCTAGATCTAAAGCTGAATGTGCCGAATCGAAAAGGAAAGTATCAAAATCATCACCAAAATAATAGATCTAAAGGAAAAACATACTAAAAATGAAAAAGAGAGAAAATAGGACAGAATATTATCTGAGCGAGAGAGGCCGAAGTGTCGGTGGAGCTTTCCGTCGTCGATAGAGTCGAAAATGAGTGGATGAGTGACCGGAAAGGGTAGTTAGGCTTAGGAAAGGGTGAAGAAGGGTGGATTCAGACGAATCTGGGTAGATTTAGGCTTAGGCAAGGGTAGATTTAGGGTTTTCTAGCAAGAATTGGGAATTTTTTAGAGTTAGGGTTTTGAAATACGGCGGAAAACGGAGGATCAGAAATCACCCTACGGTGGCCGAAAATCTCACCACGGTGGCCACAAATCGCCCCGTGGTGGCCGGAACCCAAACTGCAGCGGCCGGAAATTGCATTTGGGGAGAGGTTTTTGGGTGACTGAGTTGGGTACGAGTTAAAAAACGGAAAAATGGGCGAGTGGAACCGGGCTAGGGATTTTATAGGCCTTGGCGTGCGACGTCGTTTGGGGAGCGGGTCAAAACGACCCGCGTGTTTTGAAAACGGGTATGGATACGGAGCTGTAACTTGTCTCATGACCCGATTAAGGGTTTGGATTATTTTGGGTCGAGCCGTGTGGGCTAAACCGCCCGGTTTAGACTAGTTTTTGAATAAAATGGGTCGAATTAATGGACTTAGGCCAGAACTTTGAATAGGCTTAGACTTGGGTTTTCTAGTTTCTTCCCTTTTACATTTTAGTCACTTAAAAATTGTAATTCAGACTTTATGTTTTGAATTTAATTAATTCAGTCTTTTAATTGTTTAATTGTTTTAATTGATTTAATTTAATTTAATTAATTGTTTGATTTATGTATGCTTGCATTATTTCTAAGGCCATATAGTATATTTGTTAGGAAAATTAATCAATTGGCTTAGAATTAATTAGAAGCTTTAGTATAGGCCACTTAATTACATAATTGAATAGGAAATGTCATTGTAGCAAATGAATGGATATTTGAAATAAAGTTTGAATATTCAAGATTGACTAGTGTCACATTTTAGAGTGATGTTAATCAATGAATACTCAAATTAAAATTTCAATGTTCCATTTTAACTTAGAAAATACAAATTGCACCTAATTAGTTATATTAAAATAAGATAAATAATTAGTAACACCTTAATTAGGAATATTATTACTTTTGGATCCATTAAAAGTAGTGTCCATATTATTTGGATATTACCATTTATGTCCAAAAATTAATAATATTCTTAGATGTCTTAATTAAATGAATTAATGGTGCCTAATTAGAGTTTACTTAAAATGGCAAGACAATAATTTGACATGCATTAAACCTTTTGTGTTGAGATACATTTTGAATATAAATTGAAGTGTCCTAATGTAACTGGACGTTTCATAATTATATTTGTCCAAAATGTATTTTCTTACAAAAGGATACCTCCATTCAGAATAAAATTCATTTTATAGTTAAAAGAATTAATTGAATCCAGATTAATGTTTGAAATGTCAAAATACCATGTGAAATTAATGAGGTACCGATAACGAACGTTTGTAGGGGTGATAACCCTTCCCTACATGTAACCGACTCCCGGACCCAAACTTTTCAAAAAAGAATCTCTGGTATGCTTTTATGGTGTTCGGTCTACCAAAGTGGTCGGTGGCGACTCCAAAAATGATTTTTAAGCAAACAAAGGAAATTTGATTAAAAACGGAAAATTCAATAATTACAAGACCAAATTAAATGAAAAAACCCGATTTCAAAAACCCTAATCGTCATGCTATTTTTCTAAACAAACGGGTCTTTAAAAAAAGGTCACGACAACCATTCCAAGTGACATGACAATATGTAGATGAGGCTTTATGGTTTTTGTAAAGTGTCCATAAGTTCTATATTTTGTGCACATTCAATCTCATATTATTGTTGTTTTAAGTACATTTTAGGCATAATTACGTTCATGCATTACATTTTACAGTATTCTTTACTTTGCCATGCTTTAATTGAATATCTATTATTTGGTAAAGAAAAGATGTTATTTTAGTTTAGTTTTAGTTTCAGGTACTAGAAGCTAGTAGAAGGAGAGAGGAGCCGAGGACATGATGTTGAGGCAGCAGATCAAGGAGTTGTACTAACGCAGTTCCAGATAGAGACATCCGCTGCTGAGTAGCTGCCACCGCCATACCTGTCACCCAGGACATCAAGCTGAGGAATTGGAGAACTAGAGTGTGATCTTTAGAGAAGAAAATCATAATTCTAACGATGCCATCCATTCTATTTCCTGATGCCTGTAGTAGCGGACGGAGCCGTCGAAGGAGAAGAATGAGATAACTTACGGTGCAAGACAACGAGAAGAATTTCACGTTCAACTCAAAGAAGTCAGAATTAAAGGTTGCATTTAATGCAAAAGCTACTTTGAAGACTTCTACTCCAAGGAGGACTTGACCTAACTAATGCCTATATATACTTTACATATTTTGTACTTCAAGACAATTTAGGTTTTCCCTTAGGCATAGTTTAAGTTTTTTTGCCGCCAATTATGTTCTAAATTCTTCTTTGGGTTTGGGTTATGTTGTAAACTATTGTGAGAACGGTTGCTTAGGAATTAAGTTTGTTTTTGCAATAAAACTTCAAGGTTTGCTTATTCCATGTTCTTCATAGTTTTCAATTAAGTTCGAGAGATTAGTTGTTAACTATCCATTTTTTTGGTATCGAGAGAGTTGAACTCATGAAAGGAGTAAGTACGGTCTTCACTCTGATCAAGTGTTGATCAATCCAGCCTAGAAATAGGTTTGGGTTTAAGGCCGCTAAAAAAGAACATACCAACATTAATATCTTTGCAAGATTCACGCCGCGATTGGTATTATCTGCAGTGGGCAACAATAGCATTCTGACTTAGACATAAGGGGATCACTGTCGAAGCATTTTGCCGAGCTTTGAAGGACTGTCGAGTTTGCCGCCGAGCCACACGCCCATTCCACTACCGAGGCAGCGAAAGCGTCAAAGCAGCTAATCTTCCATCTCCCACCGAGACATCAAAGTCTGGCAACACAAAGTAACTTATCCTATTCAACGCAGTTTCACACTACTCAGCAGCATAAACTGGCCCATTTCATAAATCTGATCTCTTCTCTTTATTTACTTGTGTTTTATTTATCTTCCTCTTAAACAAACTAAACTTATTGTGCATTTAATTTTTCTTGTGCATGAATCATAATTAGAGTTAAGCTGTCCAATCCCTGTAGGAGACGATATCTTTTATATTATAACTTGACAAGAGTGTGTACTTACGCTCATAAATAGAGAACACCCAAACGCTCTACAGTTTTCAAATTTGTGTCCAAGATTTTTATTCATCACATAATGCCTAATGTCCTCAAACAAAGAGATTATTGATTTGTACCTTGCAACAATGATTGCTGAGTTAAAAGCCTCTCCAAAGTTGTTATCCAATGCATCACACTTTAAATGTGTTGAAAAAAAAAAGCTTTTGACCAATGTCTTGGATCTCTCTTCATTAAACTTGACAAAGCAGTAGCCTTCATAGTTTATATCCTTGCAGAATGCTTCTGGAAATATGCCATAGTGGTTGCCTTGCAGCATGCCCAAAACAATTGTTGCATATCACGTCCATTGTTCCCCTTCTTTCAATATGCATACATATGTCTTGCACAAAATCTGTGCTCAACTTTTAAAAGGATCAATTGTACTTCTTCCAAGAGCCCCTAAAACAGTTTATAAAGCAGTTAAGAAAACTAGATTACATAAATAGTTTACAAATTAATTAAAAAAACAGTTAAAAAAATTTACCTTCTGCATGTCACTGAGTATAGTGAACCTATCTCCATCTCCTATTTGCATATCATTTTGGATGTGTTTCAAAAATCAGGCCCAAGTTTCCTTATTCTCCACCTCTACTACAACCCATGCAATAGAGAATATTTGGTTATTACCATCCCTACTTACAACAATTAGTATTTCACCCTGAAAGTCCCTTTAAGATACCACCCATCTAAAAACAACACTGGTATACAATGTTTCTTGAATCATTCCTTTAAACCACCAAAACATACATATAGTCTTCTAAAAATAGGATTAGTAGGTGGAGTAGATTTTTGAACAACGAGATCGGATGTACCATTTAGATTTGCTTCCCCCAATGTAGACACATAATTAAATAACTTATTAAACTCCTCATGCAACTTACCCTTAATTTTTTAGTAGCCTAAATTTTAGCTCTGTGGCACACATTTTTGTTCAATTCTACTATAACCTCTTCCTTAGCAAGCCTCGCCATGCCCCTCAATTTTAAGTTAGGAAAAATCTTTAGCTTACTCAAAAAAATGTTTCCCAATAATCTTATAAATAGCCTTTTTTTAAGGTTACAAAATATGAATATTTGTTCACATATGTTCTAACCTTAAAAACTTCATCTTTCCCCTCAAAGATTCATAGATCATGAAAGGACACCCTACCCCCTTGCACTTTGCTCTAGTCCTGTCAGAATCATTTTTAATGTATCTAAAATCAAATCTATTTGTAACAGTATAAGCACCCAAAGCTTTCTTAAACTGTTTTGAGCTCTCAAATATCATACCCAATTCAATCTTAAGAACTTCACTAGTTTCATAGCTGTTTGGATCATCTGATTCAATGTAATTAGTGTCACTACTTTCATGATCTACAGTTGTCTCTTTCTCTTGAGAACCAGTACCAGTAAACCTAGGCTCTGCTTGTTATTATCATTGTTGTTCATCCCTAAATTTTTGTCTTTAAATCTTCTCGTGTTTTAAAAAATTTGAGTTATCTCCTCATCATCTTTATCAGTCAACCATCTTTCAGCCCTAATATCTTTTGATTCATTGTCTTCACTTTCCTCATCATCTTCACAATAAGTACTATCACTTATACATTAAATCCTAAATTATTCTCTCCCAATACTCGCCCATCAGCTTCATTTTATTCCAAAACTGGCCCATCAACTACATTTTTTTTCCAGAACTGGCCCATCAGCTTCATTTTCTCCAACAACAGGTCCATCTTCAATATATGCATTTTCACCAAAATCTCCAACAACATATATGCGTATGATTTCTTCCTTTGATAAATGATTAATTAAATCTATGTAACTACTATTTTCAGTACCCAAGACCCTCAAACCTTCATCCAAACTAAAACTTGGTTCTAAATAGACTAAATATTCAATATTTTGTTTAAAAATTTCTACCTCTTGAATAAAAGAAGCAATGATGGGGTAACATATGTAGTCAAGATCAATCTTTTATTTTTTATTTTTTCCCCACATAATCAAATTTAGGAAAATTATTAAACCTACCCCAAAATGAATTACAAGAGTACACTCTACCTATGCCAATTTACCTACAGAAATATTCAAAAACAGACATTTAATACCAACTAGATTAAACCAAAAAACAACATAACAGTAACCCATCTTTGACACAATTCTATTTGCTGCAATAATCACTAATTAAATAAGTCAATTAAACAGTATAACAGTAACCAAAAAACAAATTTAAAATCAATAACTAATTAAACAATTCAATGAACAATAACCGAAGTTAAATATGTAACTTTATTCTAAACAATTCTAATACACCATGCGACTGCAAAATGGAAAAACACTCATTTTCTTACCTGTCAGCTTCGATTATCCCCTCATAATGTTTTTTTTTGTTTGTCTCCACTCTAAACTTACAGGTCTTTCTAAACAACTTGTAAAAACAAAACAAATGATAAGAAATCTTACTTCTCACTTCTCTAAGTAAAAAATGAAACTTTACTGCACTTATAATTTACTTTTCCCTTTTTTACGAGTTACTTTTCTTTCTTTTTACGATTTAGGGTTTCAACATCACTGATTTCAATCGTTGTTTGCGTCAGTTTCTTTCAAATGAAGGCATAAAACTTAACGAATCTTAAAAACATGGATTAATCGAACCCTAAACGAAGCCACAGATTAAACGAAACCTGAACCTAAATCCATTCAAGCCCTAAATTTCATTCGTCATTTTTGTTCAGATGAGAGAAGAAATCTGATTTAGGTTTCAAAATGATTTTGGGTTTAAGGTAAATGGTAGTTTTGAGGATTTACTAAGTTACTGTTTTACTTATATTTTATTATTATTTTTGCTTTTTTATTTTCAAAATTGTTTTGTTGTAATATACTAAAAACAAGAAATTATAAATAAAAGGGGTTACGTGGCGAGTTTTCATCGGCTATTACGTTTTTTTAAACGGCGTATATTTTTGGGGTTATATGAGTAACGGCTATTACATGTAAAGTTTAGAGGGGAAAGTGTATCCTATATTAAATTTAGTAATTACTTATATGATACAATAGTATATGCGAACAAAAAAAAAAATGTATAAAAAAAAGTTCACGGCGAATGTATAAACTTTTTATTTAGTGCAAATTGTAAATATATTGTAAATATCTAATGTTTTAAATATAATGATAAATAAATATCCATATAATGGCAAGTGTCATGTTTTGCTCATCTAGCATGTTAAATCTAGTTGTATAAGAAATATATTTGTATATTAAAAATATTGATTTAAGCGATTGAAATTTGCAAAGGGTGTGCAAAAATTGACATGTTCAAAGTTTAGGGATCGTATTGAAAATTTTTCCGTAGTTAAGTGGGGCAATTTTGCCATTATTCCATAAATATTTAACGACCGGACTTCCGCTGTGAGACTCCATTTTGACCCAAGTGTTCACTTTTCGCAAAGCCCGCTAGTCGTTCCCGCCGAAAAGCCATGAAAATTCACTTGAAATAAAAGAGAGAAGGAACTCAAATGCAAATTCAATACAGTAACCCCCGATTCAATTTTCCAATCATCCAAACGGCCTTGACACAGTGAGTAAAAGTTTCTCGCCGGATAGTTTTTAACCTCAACTTTCTTTTTAGTGTATATTTAATGTTTTGCAATCTCTGTTTTTTTTTTGGAAACCTATTAGAGCCTAGGGTTAGGTTAAGTTCTATTATTTATATATTTGTGATTATGATAGAGAGATAGTTTATTCTTTTTCCTGATTACTTGCATGAATTAGGTTAACATGTCGGCGATTAATAAAATATCAGAAGTAGGAATACTGATTACTTTTTATATATTATTTATTTTTGGTACTAATATGTTAAGAATCTTGTCAGAATACAAATTAATCTGAACTTCATTAAGCATTATAATATTAGGCTGTATGCACTTAATTTAAGTTGAATTTGTACTGGATTCTCATGGTCAATTATTCCAGATTGTAAAATTTGGGAAAGTTAAAAGAAGGGATTGAAGGCATTCTGAGTATTGAAATCGAGACCTCTTTCCCATTTTTTATGTTTAATATAGTTAGCTTTTAGATCTTTTATTCAAAGTGTTTATAAACTTTGATGAATATATGCTTAGTATTTAGCAAGTTGTTAGAGTACTGTCTGAGTACTTAAACAACTAGTTTAAAGATCAATTGGATAATTAGTTCCATTGTTCCCTGATCATTAAACATTGTCTCCTAATAAACTTTTGTTGATGAAATAGGAACAAGTGCTATCTACTTTGGCTACTAAAACCATTTGGTAATTCTACTAAGGATCCTGAATGATTCCATCTTTGACCAGGTTTTGTTTGCACCTTTGCAAGGGCTTGGCCACAATTGTTTAGTGCAGCCATTTCTTTTATCTCAAGACTTTGAGATTACAAGTATGAATACAGATTAATTGCTAGTTTGATTTGTTTGTGCAACTCATTATTTTTAATATTGTCTTGAAACAATTAATTCTTGGAAAGATGATTTTAGGCTAGATTTCTCTTGGCTAATGTTTCAAAATGGTAATAAAAAAAAGAGAGAGGGGCATTCCGAGAATCAAACTCAAGACCTCTTGCACCCAAAGCGAGAATCATACCACTAGACCAAATATTCTTCTGTTTGATATTTAGCACAACCTCTCTTTGCTTATTAGCTCTATGTTTCAAGATTTTGCTAAACATTTATGTCTAGCTTCTAACATGTTAGCAAGTTATCCTGCTGTTAGATTATTAGCTGAGTTCTTAAACTAATGGTTCTTCTTATTGGATACATAGGCAGTTCTTGACTGATCAGTAAATTGAATCCTGAAGTCTGTTATGATGCAATAGGTAGAGGTGCTATCTACTTTAGCTGCTTAACCCATTTTGTAAATCTAGTTAGGATCCTGCCTTGATGAGGTTCCGTGCCTTTGTAGTGCTTTGCCTCTCTTCATTGCACAACAAACATTTAAATGAGGTTTTATGTTGATAAAAAGATAGAGCATAGAGACTTCTCTTTCACTTGAAGTATTTTAAATCTGCTCCTTTGGCAATGTCGAGGCAGTTATATATATCTGAAGACTTTTAGATCAAGCTTAAGAAGAATTGCTTGCGCCTTGTTTATTTGGTGTCCTTTGTTGTCGGACAAGTTTAAGTCCAAATACAGGTACTTCGAAGTTCGAACATCTTTAAATGCATATTCTTCTGTTTATTGGGTGCCAATTATTGAACAGGTTTAAGTCAGATTTTCATTTTAGGATGACTACAAGATTAAAGGTAGTGTTTTTTTAAAGGAACTAAAACTAAAACTAAAAAGAAAAAGAAAGTGGGGCATTCCGAGAATTGAACTCGGGACCTCTCGCACCCTAAGCGAGAATCATACCACTAGACCAAATGCCCGATATTGATACGAGCCAAAGTTTAGTATTAAAATTACTTTGTATTTTATTTTAGATCTAGGTATGCAAATTATATGACAAACTTAGAATACATAGCGCAGTGCCATAAAAGTTGCATAAAGATACTGCCGTGCTGTTTCGGCTATCGTGTATGTTGTCCATACCTTTTAGCTACTACTTTTCTCTTTATATCATGAACTTGGAACATGTGACATCGTTTAATGTTTCTATGACATGCATGCTTGAGTATGTGATAGATTAGGAAAAACAAAAAGCTGATGTAACTTTGGTGGTCCTTCAAGTTCTTAATATGCTTGGGAACAATCACTTCATACCCTCCGAGTGATTTATGGTCTATCTTTGGGTTAACCATGTTAAACTAAAAATTGTACATACACAAACATATCTAAATATCTGATTCAAGGCAATAAAAAGGTGGGAAATTATCCTCTGATAAATTCTGGTTCACTAGTGAGCTTATATCTAGCATGACCTAAAATACGAAGCTACCGGTTTTTATAATTTATAATTTGCTTTCCTCATTCATCTAGTAGTAGTTGTAATTCCCTACACACAAATTCAAACCTTTTTGCTGTTCAAGACTTGCAAATCAGCAATGTAAGCAGCATAGATTGATATATGCTATATTTGCCGGATAGAAAATACATGATTTGCACCATCACGTTGTCGTTTGTATTGATGGTCAACTAGTTCTTACTCTGATTTTCTGCAATCTACAGCTATGTCGTGGATGCTGCTGATTCTGATAACTTATCCGTCTCGAGAAGAGAACTCCATGACCTGTTAAGTAAATCCTCTTTGAATGGCATTCCCCTGCTGATACTTGGAAACAAGATTGACAAACCAGAAGCCTTGTCCAAGGAAAATTTGACAGAGCAAATGTAAGTAAAAGAATTAATGGTTAATCTTCATTGTTATCCCGACATAACCAAACCGACGGTCATTAATTCGTCAAGAACTTGTCATTGATGTTATGCACAGGGGTCTGAAGTCTATTACAGACAGAGAAGTTTGTTGCTATATGATTTCATGCAAGAACTCAACCAACATCGATACGGTGATTGATTGGCTTGTGAAGCACTCAAAATCAAAGAATTGAAATCTCAAAACTTCACTTTGCTGTCTTTGTTGTCTTTCTAACAAGGTTTGTCCCGTGGCTGGGACCATGGTCTTAATTTCCAACTTGGCTTGAATCATTGGTATTATATATATAGGTTTGGTGGGTGAGTGGAGCATAAATTTGTTTGATCTCTTTTCATGTACAGAATATCGCGTTGTAAACGACTAAATGTGGAAAAACGTTTCGTATTTTTGAATCAAATAAAAGCCTTTTGGATTAATAATTAGATTAAAGTTTGAGAATTTTGAGATTTTAGGATCGAATTTTATTATGCATAAATATTAATGTGCATATTTATAATTATGATTGTGTTTGTTAGAAAAAATGATTGAGAACAAGAGTCATGTTTTGTTCATCTAGCATGTTAAAACTGGTTATTAGATTTAATATATTAAATTTAGTAATTACAGATATGATACAATAGTATATGCGAACAAAAAAAAAAATAAAGAACAGTAATATAATATGAATATGTGAATGTATAAAAAAAGTTGATGGCGAATGTATAAACTTTTATTAAGTGCAAATTGTCATGTTTTGTATAAGAAATATATTTGTATATTAAAAATATTGATTTAAGCGATTGAAATTTGCAAAGGGTGTGCAAAAACTGACATGCTCAAAGTTTAGGGATCGTATTGAAAAATTTTCCGTAGTTAAGTGGGGCAATTATGCCATTATTCCATAAATATTTAACGACCGGACTTCCGCTGCGGGACTCCATTTTGACCCTAGTGTTCAGTTTTCGCAAAGCCCGCCAGTCGTTCCCGTCGAAAAGCCATGGAAATTCACTTGAAATAAAGAGAGAAGGGACTCAAATGCAAATTCAATACAGTATCCCCGATTCAATTTTCCAATCATCCAAACGGCCTTGACACAGTGAGTAAAAGTTTCTCGCCGGATAGTTTTTAATCTCAACTTCCTTTTTAGTGTATATTTAATGTTTTGCAATCTCTGTTTTTTTTTGGAAACCTATTAGAGCCTAGGGTTAGGTTAAGTTCTATTATTTATATATTTGTGATTGTGATAGAGAGATAGTTTATTTTTTTTCTGATTACTTGCATGAATTAGGTTAACATGTCGGCGATTAATAAAATATCAGAAGTAGGAATACTGATCACTTTTTATATATTATTTGTTTTTGGTACTCATTTGTTAAGAATCTTGCCAGAATACAAATTAATCTGAACTTCATTAAGTATTATAATATTAGGCAGTATGCACTTAATATAAGTTGAATTTGTACTGGATTCTCATGGTCAATTATTCCATGTTGTAAAATTTGGGAAAGTTAAAAGAAGGGATTGAAGGCATTCTGAGTATTGAAATCGAGACCTCTTTCCCATTTTTTATGTTTAATATAGTTAGCTTTTAGATCTTTTATTCAAAGTGTTTATAAACTTTGATGAATATATGCTTAGTATTTAGCAAGTTGTTAGAGTACTGTCTGAGTACTTAAACAGCTAGTTTAAAGATCAATTAGATAATTAGTTCCATTGTTCCCTGATCATTAAACACTGTCTCCTAATGAACTTTTGTTGATGAAATAGGAACAAGTGCTATCTACTTTGGCTACTAAAACCATTTGGTAATTCTACTAAGGATCCTGAATGATCCCATCTTTGACCAGGTTTTGTTTGCACCTTAGCAAGGGCTTGGCCACAATTGTTTCAAAATGGTAATACAAAAAAGAGAAAGGAATACAAATTAATTTGAACTTCATTAAGTATTATAATATTAGGCAGTATGCACTTAATATAAGTTGAATTTGTACTGGATTCTCATGGTCAATTATTCCATGTTGTAAAATTTGGAAAAGTTAAAAGAAGGGATTGAAGGCATTCTGAGTATTGAAATCGAGACCTCTTTCCCATTTTTTATGTTTAATATAGTTAGCTTTTAGATCTTTTATTCAAAGTGTTTATAAACTTTGATGAATATATGCTTAGTATTTAGCAAGTTGTTAGAGTGCTGTCTGAGTACTTAAACAGCTAGTTTAAAGATCAATTGGATAATTAGTTCCATTGTTCCCTGATCATTAAACACTGTCTCCTAATAAACTTTTGTTGATGAAATAGGAACAAGTGCTATCTACTTTGGCTACTAAAACCATTTGGTAATTCTACTAAGGATCCTGAATGATCCCATCTTTGACCAGGTTTTGTTTGCACTTGGCCACAATTGTTTCAAAATGGTAATACAAAAAAGAGAAAGGAATACAAATTAATTTGAACTTCATTAAGTATTATAATATTAGGCAGTATGCACTTAATATAAGTTGAATTTGTACTGGATTCTCATGGTCAATTATTCCATGTTGTAAAATTTGGAAAAGTTAAAAGAAGGGATTGAAGGCATTCTGAGTATTGAAATCGAGACCTCTTTCCCATTTTTTATGTTTAATATAGTTAGCTTTTAGATCTTTTATTCAAAGTGTTTATAAACTTTGATGAATATATGCTTAGTATTTAGCAAGTTGTTAGAGTGCTGTCTGAGTACTTAAACAGCTAGTTTAAAGATCAATTGGATAATTAGTTCCATTGTTCCCTGATCATTAAACACTGTCTCCTAATAAACTTTTGTTGATGAAATAGGAACAAGTGCTATCTACTTTGGCTACTAAAATCATTTGGTAATTCTACTAAGGATCCTGAATGATCCCATCTTTGACCAGGTTTTGTTTGCACCTTTGCAAGGGCTTGGCCACAATTGTTTAGTGCAGCCATTTCTTTTATCTCAAGACTTTGAGATTACAAGTATGAATACAGATTAATTGCTAGTTTGATTTGTTTGTGCAACTCATTATTTTTAATATTGTCTTGAAACAATTAATTCTTGGAAAGATGATTTTAGGCTAGACTCCTCTTGGCTAATGTTTCAAAATGGTAATAAAAAAAAGAGAGGGGCATTCCGAGAATCAAACTCGAGACCTCTCGCACCCAAAGCAAGAATCATACCACTAGACCAAATGCCCATCTTTGATATTTAGCACAACCTCTCTTTGCTTATTAGCTCTATGTTTCAAGATTTTGCTAAACATTTATGTCTAGCTTCTAACATGTTAGCAAGTTATCCTGCTGTTAGATTATTAGCTGAGTTCTTAAACTAATGGTTCTTCTTATTAGATACATAGGCAGTTCTTGACTGATCAGTAAACCGAATCTTGAAGTCTGTTATGATGCAATAGGTAGAGGTGCTATCTACTTTAGCTGCTTAACCCATTTTGTAAATCTAGTTAGGATCCTGCCTTGATGAGGTTCCGCGCCTTTGTAGTGCTTTGCCTCTCTTCATTGCACAACAAACATTTAAATGAGGTTTTATGTTGATAAAAAGATAGAGCATAGAGACTTCTCTTTCACTTGAAGTATTTTAAATCTGCTCCTTTGGCAGTGTCGAGGCAGTTATATATATCTGAAGACTTTTAGATCAAGCTTAAGAAGAATTGCTTGCCCTTTGTTTATTTGGTGTCCTTTGTTGTCGGACAAGTTTAAGTCCAAATACAGGTACTTCGAAGTTCGAACATCTTTAAATGCATATTCTTCTGTTTATTGGGTGCCAATTGTTGAACAGGTTTAAGTCAGATTTTCATTTTAGGATGACTAAGATTAAAGGTAGTGTTTTTTTAAAGGAACTAAAAAGAAAAAGAATAAGAGAATGGGGCATTCCGAGAATTAAACTCGGGACCTCTCGCACCCTAAGCGAGAATCATACCACTAGACCAAATGCTCGATATTGATACGAACCAAAATTTAGTAATGAAAATACTTTGTATTTTATTTTAGATCTAGGTATGCAAATTATATGACAAACTTAGAATACATAGCGCAGTGCCATAAAAGTTGCATAAAGATAAGCTAATAGGACAATTGGCAGTTATGCAGAAATCTTATCAGAAAATACTATTTTTGTGTGCTCTGCAGGCATGGAACTCAAAAAGAAACTAGAGTTATGGGCATTCGAAGAATCAAACTCGGACCTCTCACACCCAAAGCAAGAATCATACAACTAGGCCAAATGTCCATCTTTGATATTAAACACAGCCTCTTTTAGTTAACTCTTTTCTTCAAGATTCTGCTAAATTTCAAGGTTTGGCTTCTAACTTGTTAGCAAATTTATCTGGCTGTTAGAATACTAGCTTAGTTCTTAAACTAATGGTTTAAATATTTTTCCTATTGGACACATAGGCAGTTCTCAACTGATCATAAAATGCTGTGTCGGGCTAGCTTTTTATTTGTAGGGCTTTGCAAACTTAATTCCGAAGTCTCTTATTAGGCAATAGCTTACCAGCCTGGAAATTAACATTTTTATGTACATTTTTCAGAACTGATTATGATGAAGTCTAAACTTTTTATATACAGTTGACTTCAGGTTATATTCTTTTGATTGATATTGAATGATGGAACTCAAAAAATATAAATTGGGGCATTCCGAGAATCGAACTCGGGACCTCTCGCACCCAAAGCGAGAATCATACCACTAGACCAAATGCCCAGATTTGATGTCTTAAGCTACCTTTTATTGACGTGTTACAAATTATTCTGGTGTCAAAGTAATGGTTTAAAGATGTTCTTGTGGGACTAACAGCAATTTAGTGTTATGTCGGACGAACCTTTTGTTTGTGAGGCTCTGCAACTGAATCTTACTGTCTGTGATGATGCAATATGCAGAGGTGCTATCTACTTGAGCTGCTAAATCCATTTTGTAATTCTAGTTAAGATCCTGAAGTGAATCCCACCTTGACAAGGTTTTTGTCTATAAAAATGAGGTTTTCGTATGCCCTGCAGGCCAAATATCGACTGGTAATGGCAGGTTTGATGTGTAATGTTTCCCGATGCGACAATATTACAGGTCAGGCAATAGCTTTCCCAGCTAGGAAATTATCATTTTTTTATATACATTATTGAGAGGCGAAGCCTAATCTTTTTTATATACAGTTAACGGCTATATGCTTTTGATTGGTTTTTGCTTCAAAACAAGATTTACTCTTTTACATCAATCATATATTTGCTTTGACAACTAGAAGTAGCATGTTAGCAAATCAAAGGGAAGAACAAAATATGAATTATTAGGTTCAAATATAGGAAAGAGATAAGGGTGAGTTAGGGGGAAAAAGGGCCCAAAAAGAGATAAGGGTGAGTTAGGAAAAAAAGGGCCCAACCGGGTTCGAACCGGTGACCTCTTGATCTGCAGTCAAATGCTCTACCACTGAGCTATGGACCCAACTGTGTAATGTTGACAAAAACCTTATGTCAAAAATCGAAAGGCTTATGAATTAGAAAATACAATCAAAAAGGGCCCAACCGGGTTCAAGCTTGTACTAAAAATCTAAAGGCTTATGAATTAGAAAATATAATTAAAAAGGGCCCAACCGGTTCGAACCGGTGACCTCTTGATCTGCAGTCAAATGCTCTACCACTGAGCTATGGACCCAATTGATTTTTACAGTCAAAAGGATTGTACTAAAACCGAAGGCATAAAGGAATTAGAGAATATAGTAAAAATAAAGGGCCCAACCGGTGACTAGAGCTGTAAATGAGATAAGACAGATCACGAGTTATTTGAGCTTGACTCGGTCAAAGCTCAGTAAACACTCAACTCGATTAGACTTGACTTGAGTTCGAACTCAGCTCGAGTTCTTAACGAGCCGAGCCGAACTACTTGATACCCGACTCGAAAAGCTCGTGAGCTACTCGAAAATATAATAAACTATTTTTTAATTTTTTAAATTAAACTGAACTAAAATGTAGGTTGAGTGTTTTTTGTTGTTATGTTATGTTAGTTTAATTTTTAGTTTAATTTTTTTTATATTTTCATGTGCACATATTTTCTCCTACTAAGATTAGGGTTTTTTTTAATGAATCACATAGAAAATTTTCTTTTGTATGATTCTATCTACAAGAAAATTATGCAATTTAATCAACAACAACAACGATGATAATTATACACTACAACAATTGTGTTCTTTAGTGACAATTTAATTGTGACTTTGAGTTATTTATCACAAATGCTATGTTTTTTGTGACAAAATATATTTTATGACTCTTTTGAGATAAGTAATTGTGACATATTGATATTTGGTCACTGATATAACAATAGATGTGACCATTGCATTTCTTTTCACAATTAAATTGTCACTAAAATGAATATTTGTGACATGATTTTGTTTGTAACTAAAATTTTGTCACCGATAAAGTACACATATTGGCGTTGTAATACATGTATTTTGTTCGAATACCCATATATATAATTCGATATAAATAAAATCAAAATATATAAATACAATAAATAAATCCAATACAAATAAATAAAATAAGAGTGCACTTTTACCATACAAAACCCAAATTGTATTGAAAGCCCGAAATACAAAATACATAAGCCCAAATTCACAAATAAATGCCCATTTTCGGTCTCAAAGCCCGCCAAAAACCGCACGTGGCGAGCTGGGATTTGCCAACAAGCCTTCGCACGGATTACCTCTCTCGACTAAATTCAGCTGGCCGAGTAACATCATCCCTCCGACCCACTATAAATACCTATGAGAGAGAAAAAGTCAGGCAATTAATGATCTCTTAATAATTATGTAATTATTACCAGTCTTAATTGAGGAAAGAGAGAAGAAGTTCGAGAGTTTTACCTCGCCGTCTAGAAGTTGAAAAGCTCATCAGAGATCGTTGTCGGAGCTCGACCACCGCCGTCAGAAGGTACATCTTATCCTTCTCTTTCATTTTTTCTGCGTTAAAAACATAAAAAGTCATACCTAAACTCGAAAAATTAAGAAAACAATAGCTAAACTAAAACCTAAAACTAAATCAAAAGAAAAAAAAAGAAAGTTTCGAGTCCTTATCTTGCTTTGAGCGTCGCTGGTGTTTACGAGTGGAGAGTTAAGTATTCGACCAGAGTTGAAAATGACAGAGAAAGTGAGATTTGGTTTCGGGTAGGTAGTTTAGGTGGAGAAGTAGGGCGTTTCTGATGAAACAGGTAGTGGATTAGGGTTTAAGCTTGAAAAAGGGAAAAGATGAAGCTTTTAGGGTTTTAGCACGATGGTGGACGGTGGCCGGAAATCGCTCCAACGACGGAGTACGGTGGTCGAAGTTGCAGGTCAATCGTAGAAGATGGTCGAAAAGTTTAGGTTGTCCAGAGAAGGTAATAAAAAAATACATGCTGACCGGAGAAGATGATCGTAGAAATTCCGGTCATCGGAAAAAGGTTAGGGATAACCGGAGGTGGCCGGCGTCGCCTTCGGCGACTGGGAAACATAGGGTTTTTGGTTTTGTAATGAATCAAGGGAGAAAAATTGAAGAACTGGGTTCAATTTTTTGGCTAAGATGAAGTTTTGATCGAAGGAAAACATAAGACGGAAGGGTTTGTGTGTTTGAATAAAATTAAAATGTGAAAAATGAAGAATAGAGAATGAATGATAGAGGATAAATGATTTTTGATCTGAGGAAAATAGAGAAAGAGTGTGTTTAGGTGTTTGTTTTCGATTAAAACATAAAAAAATGAAGAACGAGCGATGAACTAGAAGGAAAGAGATGGTTTTGATCGAAAATGAGTGAAAAATCTGGATTTAGGGTGTTTGTGTCAAGAGGATTTAGAGAGAAAGTGAGGGAGGAGAGAGTGTGTAAACGGGGCAAATGGCCGAGTTGGCCCGGTCGACTCCCTTTTATACATGAGTCGACACAACACCGTTTTGGTGTCGGGTCGCGAGGATGATCCGCGCTCTTTTGAGCAGGTCTAAATACGGGTCTGCAATTCGACCTTAGGTCCGATTAAAGTTTGGGCTGGTCGTTTTGGGCCTGGTTTAAATGGGTTTGGGTTTATTTTTAAGGCGAATTAGATTTGGGCTCTTGAGTTTATCCTTTCTTACAGATTAGTCCTTGTAAATTAGCTCTATAATTTTAAATCCAATTCAATTTGATCCCGCTTTCAGTTCCGATTTAATTTTAATTATTTAATTTATATAGTATGTATGCCTTTTAGAATACACATTTAGTATATTTGTTTAGGAGAATTTAATTCACTTAGTGTAATTAAATTGAAGCCTTTTAAAATTAGATTCTCTAATTAAATCTAATTAATTCAATAGGAAAGGACATTGTAGACAAGTAAATGGATGTTGAATAAAGCTCAAATATTCTAAGTTAATTAGTATCACATTGTAATGTGGTGTTAATTAAGGGAATATTTAAGTAATAGATTCAATGTTTCATTTAAACTTAGAAAATGGAAATTACACATAGTTAGTTTAAATAAAATTGAAAAATAAGATTAAATAATTAGTGACACTAAAGCTAGGAATATTGTTACTTTTGAGCCTAATATGTGTAGTGTCCAATTATTTGGGTGTTACCATAAAAGCTCAAAAATTAATATTATTCATAAAATTTTAATTAATTAATTAATGGAGCCCTAAACTATGTTTTGCACTCTTTTGCCCTCTAAACTTTTCGCCGTTAATCATATAACCCCAAAAACAAACGCCGTTTAAAAAAACGTAATAGCCAATAAAAACTCGCCACGTAATCTTTTTATTTATAATTTCTTATTTTCAGTACATTACATCAAAATTAAGTTAAAATAAAATAAATATAATATAATATTATTAAAAAAACCTTTAACCTTAATTAAAATCATCTCATATTCTAACCCGATCCCTAAAACCCCTTTTCAATTTTTACCCAAGTAAATTTTATTTTTTCTACACGAAATTGGGGGAAGAAATTATTGTGTTGAACTCGACTTAGGGTTCGTGAATTCATTCGACTCTTCACCATCTTAACATTTTCTTAGTTTTTATAGGTTTTAGGATACCCAATTGTCTTTGAAGCATGTCAACCGAAAGTTCAAAATTTATCGCTAAAATGAAGATTAAGGAATAAAGTTCACAAGTTACTGGTTGAGAACAGAAAAATTAGAGTTGAGAATGTTGAATTAAAAAAGATGGTGAATATTGATGAAGTTAGAAGATTGGAGAAAAAGTTAGAAAAGGTGAAAGAGAAATTTAAAGTTGAAACAAGAAAATTGAAGAATGAAGCAATGTTCTACAAGAGTATTTTAAATGTTTCATTCTTAGTAATGGAGTTTTTCATCTAGAGTAAACTTAAAATTTGGTGTTTAATGTTGTAGAAGACAGATTTTTCATGATTGTTATGCAATGCTAAGGAATGTTATGTGAATAATAAATTGTTATGAGAATTTGGTTTTTAATGTTGTAGAAGACAGATTCAAATTACTTCTGAAGAAATTCTTATGTTATGTTATGAATTAATTTGTATATATTGATTGTATAACACAAAGGTTCATAATACACAAGTTTCATAACAAAATAAATTTTTGGAACAGTTACATAATACAACAACTTGTAAAAGTTGCATAACACAAAAGATGTTTTTTTTGCATAACACAGAAGATTGTATAACACAAAAGTTTCATAATGCAAAAAATTTTAAACAGAAGTTTCACAACACAAAATAAATTTTTAAAACAGTTACATAATAGAATAACTTATAAAGTTTGCATAACATAAAAGATCCCAAATAAGAACATAATATTAAGTTGGCATTTTTTGGGGTTAATTTAGGAGTTTTTTTTGTTGTGGTTACTGAAAGTTGATGGTGCTATAGATGTGATTGTAAGTTGGTTTACTGGTGCAGGGCGACTGGATTCAGATTGTTGACTCAATGGTACAAATTGAGTTGAAATTAGAGATTCAGACATAATTATTGGCTACACTTGGGATATGGTGTTAGGCATCCTTACTATCATTTGACCTGGTCTGCCAGGCTACAAAAACATAACATAATGTTAGAATGTAGTCAAAATTTGAAAATAATGACTAATATTAGATGCATGACTTACATTTAGAATTTACATGCTTTTATTTTTATTTGTATAGTCTAATGCCTTACATAATTATCCTTTCTCTTGGTCCAAATGATAATTCAGTCAACTGTCGACCACATGATGATTTGGTTTTTGCTTCCTTTGTTGAAGTATCTGCTGGTTGTGAAGGACTGGTTGCTGGTTGTGAGGGATGATTGGTTATTGGTTGGGAAGATGCAGACTCATATATTTGTTGATACTGTCAAATTATGAAATCAGTTAGTAAATAATAATTATGCAGTATAAAAAATAAATTAAATTAAAATACATTCACAATTTTGTTTTTTGGAGGACAAGTTCTACTGTTGTGTCCAAGCACTCTACAAGACATGTGCACTTGCTTCCTTTTTTAGAAAGCTTAGTCCCATTGCTTGTTTCTCATTCTTCTCTTTTTCTCTTTAATTTTGACCTTTCAGGGAGCTTCTTTTTCAAAGGAGGTTTAACTTTTTCCATTTTTGTGTCTTTTCAGAAAGCTTCACTAGGTATGATTGACAATGCATAATCATATAGTGACTTATATGTTTTCTTTGTGTATGCCTCATGAACATACCTCTCAAGTGGCTCAGAATTAAACAATATGACACATATAGAATGTGAGCATGAAATACCATTTAGATCTCAATATCTACATGTGCACTTATGACCTTGTAGATCAACAACATATGTTTGCCCATTACAGTATACCTTATACCTATGTTGACCATTGTATAACTCGTATTTGTCCGAATATACATATATATAATATATCGATATAAATAAAGCTTAAATAAATAATAACAATAAATAAAACTCAATATAAAACAAATAAGTCCATTCATGTCCTAAGTCCGTTTACATATCCAAAATACCCATTTATATTACATTAGGCCCAAAAAAGATATAATGAAACTCAAGAGACATTTTATTTCCCGCCCAAATTACATCAGATCGGCCCAAAACAAACACAAAACTTAATTTGTATTTTCTCAACCCGCCAAAACTGAGAGCTCACTGACACATGGCTTATTCTCATTCGTCTGTTTTATTGTCACATGGATCGACCCTAGCTGGAGCCAGCTGGTCTTCGCTAGCAAAGCATGCTGATGTCACGACGTGTCAGCCTATAAAAGAGGAAAGAGAGTAAGTGGCTGACAGACATTAAAGACGTAATTATTACCAAAATTAAAGGAGGGGGAAAAAGGAAGTCTAAAGGATTACTGGAGAAGAAGAAATGTCACCGGAAGATAAGGAGGTCATTGTCAATCGTCGTCGGAGCTCGTCAAGCCGTAATCACGCAACGAGAGGTATATTTCAACCCTCATAACTCTCATTCTACACACAAAAACACAAATAAGGCCACGATAAAAAAATAAAAACATGAATCGAAAAAGAAAAATAATAAATACCTAGATCTAAAGCTGAATGTGCCAAATCGAAAAGGAAAGTATCAAAATCATCACCAAAATAATAGATCTAAAGGAAAAACATACTAAAAATGAAAAAGAGAGAAAATAGGACACAATCTTATCTGAGCGACAGAGGTCGAAGTGTTGATGGAGCTGTCCGCCGTCGATAGAGTCGAAAATGAAGGGATGAGTGACGAAAAATGGTAGTTAGGCTTAGAAAATGGTGAAGAATGGTGGATTCAGATGAATCCAGATAGATTTAGGCTTAGGCAAGGGTAGATTTAGGGTTTTTCGGTGAGAATTGGGATTTTTTGGGAGTTAGGGTTTCGAAATACGGCAGAAAAGTGAGATCAGAAATCGCCATGCAGTGGCCGAAAATCGCACCACAGTGGCCAAAAATCGCCAAAGGCGGTTGAAAATCGCATTTGAGGAGAGGTTTTGGGTGATTGAGTTAGGTTCGAGTTAAAAAAACAAAAAAATGGGCGAATGGAACCGGGCTAGGGATTTTATAGGCCTTGGTGTGCGATGTCGTTTGGGGAGCGGGTCAAATTGACCCGCGCGTTTTGAAAATGGGTATGGATACGGGGCCGTAATCCGTCTCATGACCCGATTAAGGGTTTGGGTTATTTTTGGTCGAGCCGTGTGGGCTAAACTGCATGGTTTAGACCAGTTTTTGAATAAAATAGGTCGAATTAATGGACTTAGGCCAGAACTTTGAATAGGCTTAGACTTGGGTTTTCCAGTTTCTTCCCTTTTACATTTTAGTCACTTAAAAATTGTAATTCAGACTTTTTATGTTTTGAATTTAATTCAATTCAATCTTTTAATTGTTTTAATTACTTTAATTTAATTAAATTAATTGTTTGATTTATGTATGCTTACATTATTTTTAAGACCGTATAGTATTTTTGTTAGGAAAATTAATCAATTGGCTTAGAATCAATTAGAAGCTTTAGTATAAGCCACTTAATTACATAATTGAATAGGAAAGGTCATTGTAGCAAATAAGTGGATATTTGAAATAAAGTTTGAATATTGAAGATTGATTAGTGTCACATTGTAGAGTGATGTTAATCAATGAATACTGAAATTAAAATTTTAATGTTCAATTTTAACTTAGAAAATGGAAATTGCACCTAATTAGTTATATTAAAATAAGATAAATAATTAGTAACACCTTAATTAGGAATATTATTACTTTTGGATCCATTAAAGGTAGTGTCCATATTATTTGGACGTTACCATTTATGTCCAAAAATTAATAATATTCTTAGATGTCTTAATTAAATGAATTAATGGTGCCTAATTAGGGTTTACTTAAAAATGACAAGACAATAATTTGACATGCATTAAACCTTTTGTGTTGAGATACATTTTGAATATAAATTGAAGTGTCTTAATGTAACTGAACGTTTTATATTTATATTCGTCCAAAATGTATTTTCTTAGAAAAAGATACCTCTATTCGGAATAAAATTCATTTTATAGTTAAAAGAATTAATTAAATCCAGATTAATGTTCGAAATGTCAAAATGCCACGTAAAATTAATGAGATACCGATAATGTGCGTTTGTAGGGGTGCTAACCCTTCCCTACACGTAACCGACTCCCGAACCCGAATTTTTCAAAAAAGAATCTCTGGTACGCTTTTATGGTGTCCGGTCTACCAAAGTGGCCGGTGGCGAATCCAAAAATTATTTTTAAGAAAACAAAGGAAATATGATTAAAAACGGAAAATTCACTAATTACAAGACCAAATTAAATGAAAAACCCGATTTCAAAAACCCTAATCGTCAGGTTGTTTTTCTAAACAATCGAGTCTTCAAAAAATGGTCGTGACAGCTTGACGACTTCACTAAGGACAAAATTGATTTTAATTCTACGTGACATTTTAGCATTATGAACATTAACTTGAATTTAATTTCTTCTGATGAATTGTTCGATGGATTTTAAGAAGAATGAGGGTAGTTTTTGTGTATGCTATAACTGTCATTCATGTATAAACCTTAAACCCAAGTTTTTCACCCTTAAGTGGGAGTAAGACAATATTCGACGTGATGTTGTCTAACTCCGAGCTCGGATTTTTGTCGTCTTTCGGTATACTAATGCGTTGTGGGGTCCACGCCTCCGTTATAAGGGACCTATACTACCAAATCGATGTCTTACTATCGCAGTAGACGGTAATGACAGTTCGGGAACCAAGAGTCTAGAACAAAGCCCACATTTTGTTTTAGAAGCCTACCCCACTAGAGCCAGACAAGGACCTAGGATATGTGCTGCCAGTTTAAATACTTTTCTCTGGTTATTTTCTTGCTTAATTAAATTGTTTTATTTACCAACAATATAATTTTTACTTACACAATTAATTTATCATACTGACTCGTTTCTTTTATTTTTGTTTTTGTTTTGCATTTTGCACCGCATCATTATTGCATAGAGGTATTGATTAAAAAATGGTTATCAATAAAAAAATCATGACATATGAAAGGAATCATAATCTGATAGAAGAGACTACAAATATGAGGCAGTATCCGAGACGAGTCACAGAAGAAATGAAAGGCAGTTCATCCAAGTGTCATATATCTGATGGTGATAGTGTTGATGCTGACAAAAATGAGGTGCAAGAACTGAAAAGACAAATGGCTGGAATGATGACTATGATGACAACTATGGCCAAAGAAAAAGGACATACTGAACTGAAAGGAGACTTGAACAAAAACTAGAATATGTATAAACGACCAGGTCCGAGCACTGTTATAATTCGCATTAATAAACCAACTGAAGGTAAAAGTAGGATGAATTTTGAAAATGTAATGATGGATCCGGAAGAAGCCCGAGTGAAAGGAAATGAAGAGTCTTTTAATTCAATCCCGATGAAATATGCAAATTTACTCCCGCTTTTGGTAAAAAAGAAACTTGTGAGCCCAGCTTGGTCCAAGCCTAAAGAATTTTCTTATTTGAGAGGTTACAACGACAATGTAATATGTGATTATCATCAGGACAGTTCATACCATACTACTGAGAATTGTGAGGTTTTGAAGAACAAGGTTGAAAATCTTATCAGGGTAGGCTTATTGAGTTTTGAGGACGGAATGCCCAAATTTCCTAAAAGCCTGATAACTAATAAAACACCTAGAGATGTAAAGATGAAGGAAAATCCAAATCCATCAGAATCAATTCAGTGTTCAGGAAAAAGTTGAAACTTTAGTATCTCATCAACATATTATCAAAGGACAAGAGATTACAAGTTTCATTTTGATTCAATCCCTATTTCATAAAAGAATTATATCCTCAGTTGCTGAAAGCTCGATTAGTGACCCCACAATTTGTCACACCTTTGCAACCTCCGTATCCAAAATGGTATGAGGCCAAGGCTCATTGTGAATATCATAATGGAACCCAGGGAAATTCTATTGAAAATTGTATCACCTTCAAACGACGAGTTCAAGTTCTTTTGGAACACAAAAAATGGAAATTTGAGACAGAAAACTGTTCTGATTCAATGACTGAGTGGGAGACACACGACCAACGAACCTAGAAAGAGGGGCATCTGTTTGAATATGAGGTTCAAATAAGGAAGCTAAGGCAAGAGAAGGATAATCTGGATGAAGAGCTGAAAACTCTGCAATTCGATTATCAAGAAATTCGTTTGATGCTCAAGAATGCTGGTTTGGGTGTGACACTGGAACAGTCAAAGAAGCGAATTAAAGAACTGAAGTGTGAAACTGAATATTGGAAAAGGAACTGTAAGGTAAATGAGAATCGAGACAATATGCTCTTGTGTGATCTGCAGACATTGGAAATACAACGCAATGCCATCATAGATGAGTTAAAAGTCAGCGAAGCTAAACGCGAGATGATGAAAATGTACATGCAAATGTATGAGGATAATGCTATCAAGCTGAAGGCCAGTTAAGCTGAAAACGAAACACTAAAGAAAAAGGTAGATGAGTACCTCAACATCTAACCAAAGTACAAGGATCTTACAGAGGATATCAAGAAAGGCTGTCAAGAAAGTGAGGAAAAACGGCATGTCCAACTTCAGAGATCGAGAATAAAGAAACGAGAAAGAGACAATAACATGAAAGATGACGTAACCCAAGCATGAGAAGTGGTTCAACAAGTAGCAGACTCGGTTAACATAGTGTTGAGTTGTGTGGGGCTCGATTCGTTCAACCGATTATGCTCACCAAGTGGTGGAGAGGTGGATTTTTGGGTGGAAGGGTTTAGGAAGCTAAAATGAAAATTGACACAAGGATATATAGTGGTTCAACCTTCTAACCAAGGTCTACATCCACTACCTTAGCTCCCCACTAAGGATTTCACAACCAATTCCACTAATTGATTCGTCCCCTTTTCTAGGCTTAGGAGGAAACCCTTTACACCGATCAAGCTTCTACCCAAAGCCTTGATCAAAACCCTATTTTACAAAGAGAAACAAGAAGCAAACTTAAACCCTCTAATAGGTGTTTGTTTGCACAATTAAGCTCTCACCCAAAACCTAAAACACTTGAGCAAATTTGACAATTTTGGCTCACTAGTGTTTGTCTATACAATAATTGACACTTTAGGCTCTAAGACAATTCTTGATCATTTGTTGACTGACAATATGAGCATTAGCCTTCTCTTGATGCTTGGAGGTCCCTTTTATACTCCCAAATGAGTTTGTAGCCGTTACTAGCCGTTGGGATCATATTGGAGCCGTTGAGGACTTTAATTCCCTCCATAAATGCAGTTCTGCAGCTCCCCGTTTCGAAACGCTCGATGCCGTTTCGAAACACTCTCAATGTAGAAAGAGTCGTTGCAGTCTGTCAGGGCATTCGTTTCGGAATGCCTCCTGGCCGTTTCGGAACGCCTCATGTCCGTTTCGGAACGCCTCCTGGCTGTTTCGAAACCAGTATCGAAACGCTATAGGACCGTATCGAAACGCCTGCATTTAAAAGTTGGTTGGGAAAATAGCCATTGGGGTTTATGACCGTTGGGGTCATTGCCACGTGGGCGTATCGAAACGGCCTAGCCCATTTCGAAACGCTGGGCAAAAATCAAGTCCAGGGAAAGCCCGTTTCGAAACACGTTTCGAAACGAAATCGCTACTGGAATCCCCTGTTTCGAAACGCCCTATGGTGTTTCGAAACACCTGGACAGGTTTGAGAAATTTGGCTTTGAAACACATTAAAAACCCATTTAAAAACATCCCTAAACATAGTTTCAGAATATTTGGACTTTGGAAATTGTTTTAAATACTTTTTAAATCAGTCCAAAACATTTTTCAATTATTATATCAAAACATTAGTTCTACACGCAGCAATGGCACTGAGTCAGAACGTTGAACCGACATTAGATCACGGAGGGAAGCTAACTTGGCTTTTGAAGGAAGTTAGGAAGTTGGGAGTTAGAGCCCACCAATATTTGTAAAATCTAATATCTGATGTATCAGATCTTTTCATTTCAATGAAAGTTGTTCTACGATAGTCACTTTTAGAATCAATACCTTCTGCATTTGTGTATACATGCATTGCATATTTATCAACATAACATCATCATTAAATAACATCCCATTCACATTCATTATCTGAATCAATCGGGATTTCAATGGCAACAATTCAGGAATCACTGAAAGTTTGGAAATATGTCAGTGTGGAAGAAGTCATGGAAGAAACTAAACAAGCTTATGGAAGGTCACAAGAGCAAATGACTGAGCATCGACAGAGTGCAAAAAATCGCACTTCTATTCCATGTTTAACAATTTACCCCGGGGCACCTAACCCGAATACTGAAAGAGGTCTTGCAAAGCCTATCATCTTAGGATCAGGACTTGAGCAGTTGAAAGATAGATATACAAGATCTAAGGAAGAGATCAAGATAGGAAAATGCGTTGGTGATCCCAGATTTGATGCAAGGGAATTCTGCTTAGTCCTCGACCTAGTCGTTCCACCTAAATTCAAGGTCCCCGGTTTTGAGAAGTATGATGGTTCTAGCTGTCCTAGAGTCCACTTGGCAATGTATTGTAGAAAGATGGAAGGATATTTGGATGATGATAAATTGTTGATCCACTATTTCCACGATAGCCTAGTTGGACCTGCTGTAATGTTGTACAACAGTTTGATTCGAGAACAGATTCGATCATGGACTTAGCTCATGATCGCCAGTTTCTACAAAATATGAGTATGAGGGTCAGTGAGAGCTTTAAAGATTATGCATTAAGATGGCGAGAAATAGTAGCCCAAGTTACAACCTCCTATGATAGAAGAAGAAATATCTCTCATGTTTCATCAAACTCTTTCCATCTCCTTTGTAACACTCAGTTAAAAAAAGGGAAAGAAAAAAGGGAAGGGGAGTTGTTGGTTGTGAGAATTGAACCCACAATCTATAGGCAACAAAGTCGGTGACCTAGCCAACTGAGCTAGTAGCTCTTGTTGTCTAAATCGCCCAATTTTTCCTTTGAACCTTTATGTGTGGTTACCAAAGATAATTAAAGCCGATCTGACTTTTCACCTACCAAATTAATGCCCAAATTTCCCCCTCGTTGTTCCAGACCCTTCCCTTCATCGAACCTAGTGCTTAGCCGTTCTACCCACGCCGATCTTCCACACCGCCCCCCGGTGTCGTCCACCGCTGTCGCCTCCGTGTCCGTCATCGTACCCCAGCCTCGATTCCGCTCCTCACTCATGGTTAACGTCTGTCGGTCGCCATGGAGATAGGGCCGAAGCAACATCGAGACCCCCTAAACGCCTCTCTATTTCTCCATCGTTTTCGATCGTCTCCACCATCGGCAAGGCGCGTCGACCGTCCAGGCGTGCTCCGCGTGTGAAGGAGAGGAAACCCCCTCTGAGAACTCGACGTTTTGCCACCGGGAGAGCCTTCGTCGGAGCTACGTGTCTTTCCAGCTACTCTGTTACATTTTGGGTAAGATCCGGTGCATTTCTGACGTGAATCCAATTAACTTCATAAGGTTTTGTTTGGGCGGTCTTTTCTGATTCATTTCCGGCAAAAAAATGGCCTTTGGCGTCTCAGGCGATCAATTCCGGTGATCGGCCGGTGAAGCCAAACCTGAAGGATAAATGGACCGATTTGATAGAAGCCCAAAACCCGAACCGGCTTAACCTAAACTCGTGTCCAACTGACCCGAGTTGACCCGAACCCGACCCGAGTTTGACCCGTTGCCCGAGTCAACCCAGTGAGTCAACTCGCCCGAGTCAACTCGCCCGAGTCAACCCAGTGAGTCAACTCACCCGAGTCAACCCAGTGAGTTAACTCGCCCGAGTAAACCCAGTGAGTCAACTCGTCGAGTCAGCCATTGGACCAGTGACGTCTGCGTTGACTTTAACCGCTGACGTCAGCGTTGACTTTGACCAAAAAGTCAACTTTTCTCGAAAACTCTCGTTTTATGTTTTTCGACGTTCTGAGTTCAATTTTGATGCCCGTTTCGTGAAATTTTGACCCAAAAGACTCTGAATCTAACCTTGAACCCAAACTTGTATATGTATTTAGTTATGCAGTTAAGGGTGCTGTGAATAATGACTAAAATGGGAATTTGTGTAATTGAAGGTACTCACAGTTCCTTGAAAACGGATTGTTAAGGAACGTCAAATCCGGGTTCAAGAGTGTTCAAATATCGTTCATGGATCGACCGATATAGCTCGGAGCCAAGGTAATACTTTTCTACCACTTGTATGCTTTATGAACATGTTGGTATGCAGTTGTATCATGCATGCTTATGATGAAGTATATTGTTAATCTACCTATGTCAAATTAGATACAAAAAATAAGTGTGAAAATATAGCTAAGTATGACATATTCGATTAAAAAATGAATAAATCAAAAAGATCTGAAGTTCTATATTTATTTTGAATAAGATTTGATTGACGCGAATAAGGAATTGATGATCAATGAATAATCCAAGTTAGTGCACTTCGAAACATCCAATTCAGACTATTTCTTGATTAAAGTTATAATGCTCAGAATATTTGGTTGTGAAGTGACAAAAAGCGCCATGATGTATAAGAAAGACTTAGAATTACCTCTGTTAATGGAAGTGTTGAGATGTGAGGGGCTCGATTCCTTCAACCGTTCTTGCTCGCCAAGTGTGGAGAAGTTGGATAATTTGGGTGAAATTGTGGGAAGGAAAAGATAGACAATTTACACAAGGATTTATAGTGGTTCAACCTTCTAACCAAGGTCTACATCCACTACCTTAGCTTCCCATTAAGGATTTCCAAACAAATTCACAAAGAATTTCGTCCCCTTTTCTCGGCTTAGGAGGAAACCGTTACAACGATCAAGCTTTCTACCCAAAGCTTGATCAAACACTCTCTTACAAGAGAAAGAAAGCAAACTAGAAATCCCTCTAATAGGTATGTGTTTGCAATACTAAGCACTCACCCAAAACCTAAACACTTGAGCAAATTTAACAATGTTAAGCTCACAAGTGTTGTCTAAGCAAGAAATATACAATTTAAGCTCTAAACAAATTTTGACATCATAATGTTGTAACAATTGAAGCATTAACCATTTCAAGATGCTTGGAGGTCCCTTTTATACTCCTTGATGAGTTTGTAGCCGTTACTACCCGTTGGGATTGAATTGGAGCCGTTGGAGCCTTTATTTTCCACCATAAATGCAGTTCTGCAGCTTAGTGTTGAGTGTGTAAAAGTTCTATTATTTACACCCTTTTTAACCCATATTTCTGCTGCATTCAAGCATCATTGCATTGCATTTAGGCTAGTTTACAGTAAAACATCACAAATGGATTAAAGGCACGGATTCTGCTAAAAGATGGCTTATTTTGCAGGTTGCTGCTATCGTAGACGGTGAAGGCGGGCGCAGGGCAGAGAAGCAGAAGAGTTAAACTGGACAAACAGATGACAAGGAAGAAGCTGTCATGGACTTGTCGTGACAGCAAGGTGACAGCATCCTTATGAAGAGGAAAAGTAAAATGGACCTCGATAGATAGAGAAAAATCTGCTCGTCTGTCGTGTGAAAGCCAAATATTTTTCCAAGCCCCGGATCAAAAGATATGTCAAGCCAAAGCTCAAGGAGAGGAATTCTCATGAAACAAGGAGGCGGCTGAAAAGTAGGAATCCTTAGAGATTAAGCATTTATTAGAATCTTACTTTTCATTAAAGTTGTAATCCTTGTTAACTTAGAATACTTGAGCCCAAAGCTTATATAAGGGCATAGATTTAACCTAGGAGGCATAATACCCCATAACCGATAACCTAAACCCCTCTGCCGTTTACCCGTCGTCGACATGTTCTAAATTCCCCCTAGGGCCACGGGTTGTTTTGTAAAGTAGTTGCAATGGTTGTTTTGTTTTAAGATTTTCCAAGTTCAATAAAATAAACTTCAAGTTCTCTTATTTTGGTTTTAATATCTTGCAAGAGCATCGGGAGAGCATTGTGAGGTTATCTATTTACTTAGCATCGGGAGAGTTAAGTATACGAAAGAAATAAGAGCGAGTTCTCTAGTTTATAGTTGAACTATCTTGTGCTTAGGGATAGGGCAAGGTTAAGTGGCTAAGGAAGAATTCATACACATCGGTGTTCATCCTTCGATTCACGCCGGGAGGTATCATCAAAGACGTGATCATCGACAGACTTAGACCTAGGGATAGGCCAAGGCAGATCAGGGATTCTTGCCAAACTTGAACGTACTGAGTTGGTGTGTTTGCTGCCGCGACGACCAACGGACAGCTGCCGCGACAGGTGCTGCCAGCGACAGGCGCGACGACAGAACTGGAGTTCCTAAGCAATTCAATACCTGCACTACTGAGCAATTCAATACCAGCCCATTCTCTCTATCTTGATATTCCTACTCTTTTATTTACGTTTTATTCAATATTTTTGTGACAACTTCCTAAACTATTCTCTTTACTTCGTGCAGTGAAATAAGGTGAAGCTATTAGCCCAATCCCTGTGGAGACGATAATCCGATACTTCGTATCACTTTACTACTTGCGTCGTGTACACTTGCACTACAATTGCGATAGACTCTTTTACACGCAACACTTAGCGTATCGATACCCTTCAAACCGTATCGATACGGTCCCGATAAGAAATTAGACGTTGGGCTTCTTCAGCTGATGCGTATCGATACGCGTACCTAGCGTATCGGTATGGTCCTGCAAATTAAAGACCGTTGGGAAAATGACAGTTGGGGTAGTTAGGCGTATTGGTACGCGATACACCTGTATCGGTATGCGACTAGCCGTTGGGCTATTTCAAAACACACCGTATCGATACGGCTAAGCGTATCGGTACGGGTTTTGGCTACTGGAAAACTCATGTAGTTGAAACCCTAAGGCGTATCGGTACGGTCCGAGACCGTATCGGTACGGGCACTTGAAATGCTTGGTTTTGACTACTTTAAATGCACTTTAATTCATTCCAAAGCCTTGTAAAACCCTTAAACATATTTTCAAGTTGTTTTTGACTAAAAACACATTTTAAATTCTTTTCAATTTAGTCCAAAACATTTTTCAAATATTATATCAAAACACTTAGTTCTACAAGAAGCGATCTAGAAATCTTCATTAGATCTGGTAACACAATCTATTCATCTAAAAACCTCGGTTTTGCTCCGGTCGTTATGTTAGCGAAGCCTAAACCTTCAAAATTGCAAAGTATTAAGATCTTCCCGGGCTCTGAATAAATCTCTGAAGATAAGACTACGGAAAATTTATTCGCATGTTTAGATTAATTCAAGTGGCGTAAAAATTGAATTGATCTAAAATGACTAAAAGGATGGAAAATGCTGATAAGACTGAACTAGTCGGAATGTGTATAATGACCAAAAAGACAAAATTACCCTTGGGCAATACATGCCTAATTAACCATAATGATGGATATACCCTCGAGACTCGAATCGAATGAATATTTAGAAGGATTCGAAAGGCTCGGGATAATTGAAAAAAAAACCTTTGAACACTGAAATGACTGAAAATACCTCTAAGACTCGTATTTGCTGGCCGTTTGTGTGTGTGTGTATGTGTGTGTGTGTGTGTGTGTGTGTGAATTTGAATGAATACCATATGAAATCATATTCGATCTATTTGGAGGAAATAAATAGTTAACGGTAAGAGTAATCTGTTTAAAGGTACATTCGATACTATGGTTTGAGTTCGGGTGCACTACCCATGTTTAAATACTTGGTAAATATCACAGTATTGGGATCCATAAGTTCGGCTGAATTTGGAAACCTGATAAACCGTGGAGACCTTCATGTATGCAGATTGCCAATTTGTCCTTAGTATGTGGAATTAAAGAATCACCCCTAACAGTTAAACGACCAGAATGCCCTCGTTGGCCAAAGTGACTGGAATAGTCTTAAATGTATATGATATCGTGAAAGATCTTGATTTAGAAAATCCTGAATACTTGGTTGGAAACCTGATTAGCAAATGGAATTCCCGAGTCTCCATTTATGCCTTGTTGGTATAAATTACTGAAATGCCCATGTATGACAAAATGACCATAATGCCCTTGTAGGCCTAAATGGCTGAATCACTCTTGATTATATCTGAACTTTCAAAGATCTTGATGTATCGACACATGAATATCTGGTTTGAACCGTTAGCACGAACCCCTTTTAATAAGGATCTCATTTTTGAAATTGTCCAAATCTTCAAAAGTTCAGTGTGTCCCTTTCTGTAAATACCGAGTATCTTCAAGAAATAAATTGTTCCATCTAGTGTGTTCCACGTGTGTTACACGACTGTTTTTGCATACTATTCTACATGTTTTATCACACTAATCATGTGCACACGACTGATATGCAGTTTTCGCATGAACATGACATGTTTTAGAATTTAAACATGACTGTATTATATGTTTGATATAGACCTTAGTACCCGATATGACAAACATGCTATGTGGATAATGTATTATTGAAAATACTACAGATGATTAATGAACTACTGATGAACTGATTCACTGGGGTACTTGGGATATGATATGAAGTTACTAACGGCTCCTATGCTTCGGCTAGGTCCGCCCGTTTCAGTTCCTAGGTTTCGACTAGGTCCGCCCGTATTCGGTTTCTATGCTTCGGCTAGTGTCGCCCGTATTCTAAGGTATTCCCTTAGGATGGTACCCACGCCCAATGGGCTCGGGTTAATGCCTGTACATGATACCGCACTAGGGAAACTATATACCGGAGTATGGTTGGAGGGTAAATAAAGAATTAAAATGAACTTCACCGCTACTAGAAACAAATGTATTTGAAATAAAAAGAATTAAAATGAACTATATTATGTGGGTCGCTTTTGTGACCCTAATGTGACTTCCTAGGATCCGTTGTAACGCATAGGCGGGTCTAGGGGGTTACATCCTTTCTTTGAGAAAATGCTTGTGAATGCAAGAGATAATTTTAAAAATCTCATGGTGATTGGAGAAGCGATAGAAGCGGGGATTCGACAAGGGAAAATCGAAACAAGGTTTGAAGACCGTGTCGATTAGAAAATGGAACCAAAGAAAGAAGTGAATGAATGTAATGTTCAAAGTTCTTAGAGTCGTAAGAGAAGAAGGCTAGCTAATTCATCAAGAAGACCACGGAAAATTCCTCGAGCAAGTGCAAACCTAGAGATATTCGGAGTATCTATCTCAGATCAGCTTCCCCACCTCTTCGAAAGACAATATGTTACTCCCAGGCCAACAAAAGTGGTGCCAAAGCCATTCGCCTATAGCTATGATCCAGACAGTGTTTGCGACTTTCACATGGGGGCACCAGGACACGCTACCAAGAGGTGTAGGCCTTTAATGGAAGAGATCAAGAAACTAGTTAGTAATAGAGTCCTGACACGGGAATTAGTTCAAAAATGGGAAATGCGAGAAATGGAGCAAGCAGTTATACCAACCGAAGACTCTGAAAACCAGGATGAAAACTTCCAAGATTTTTTGGAGTTCTGAGAAGTATGTTTTGCTCATACTCTCAAGTAGTTACAATTTACAAGGACCATTTCTGAAGCAATACAAGATATAATTCTACTACCTTTGGCCCATAAGTAGTAGAGATCATTTTCTAGGGACATATGTCATGATTGATGGTTTTCATTTCAATGAAGGGATGTTTTAATCAATGAATATGCATATATCCTCTCTTACCTTTGTAGGTCACTGGATGTCAATTGCAAGATGTGACACTGATTATGGTGCAACGATCATTTGGATGTTGTGAAAACGATGAAATGGAATTTATTTCTCAGACTACTCTTGTTAGTAAAGCAAGAGAAGGTCAGATTGCTATTCCTTTAACGATGTTCGATGACAAATCCTTGAAATTCATAAATAGCGAAGTGGACTAGGCGTTTTTAACCAAGTAGAGTTGCTTGAAATTGAAGTTCTAAGCGTAGTCTTCTATACCTTAAAAAAATACAATAAGAGTGAGAAATTAAAAGAGAAGAAAATGAGTGAAAAAAGAAAGAAGAAAAAGAAAATAACGAAAAAGAGAAAAAAAGAAAAAGAAAGAAAAAGGAAAAAAGAGAAAAGAAAATAAGAGCGAAAAACGAAAGAAAAATGGGAGGAGTAAGGTAATGAACTATTGAATAAATAAGTCTCGGAACATCCTGATGGAGCTGTGGGGGGATGTCGACAAATCTAATAAGGAGCTACGCTCCACCTGTCCAATACCCAAGCGTCAGAGATGTATCTTTGAAGGCATGTGTATAATAGCAATTTAATAATATCTAGTAACAGTCAGAAACACACACCTGCACCTATGGAAGTTTATTCTTAGAATGATATTTCTGCACTTTACTGGTTAAACAAGTCCGGAAAACTTGAACACATTTATGAATGGAAAAGTATGAAGATAACGGAAAAGGAGCAGCTTTCTGACCGGATCAAGTAACGCGGTAATCATAGAGTGTGAACCGAGTGATTTGGAAAAATTTCTTGACTCGCCACAACATTCACAAGTTATGCTAATTACGAGAGAGTTGAATCTAGGACACTATCGCACTTGATATCCAGGGCATCCTATTATGTTTTCCTTCTTTATTAAAATCCTGATTTTCCAGGCCTAATAAGGTGCCCTTCTATTGGAATGACGATCAGTAAGCTGACATTTTTTCAAAAATAAAAATAAAAGGATTTCCTTGTATCGCTTTAGAGATAAACTTCAGTGTGCGAGATCATGAATGCAAATGGTCATCTTGATATGGTAAAAATATGGCTGAGTATGGGAAGCCTATTTGTTCAACGATCCTTTGATCAAAGATGAGGAATTACTCACCAGGGGTTGTGGTAAGGACAAAGACAAGAATACATGTACCAGAAGGATAAAAGACTTGAGGTATATCTTTGCCTTGGGTTATGGATCGAATCAATAGAATATGCTTGAGGAAAGTATAAGGACTTCGATAAAGTTCAGGGACTAGAAGAAGGCGTATAGAAATGGAGAAATTTCAGAGACTTAAAGCGAGTCTTACCATGAAGTTCTGGTTGATTTTTGAAATTAAAGTATGAGCTTAATAAAAGTTCAAGGACCTAAAGAAAGTTCAGGGGCTGAGAAAGTTTAGGGATCTGAAGAAAGTTCAGGGACCAGAAAAGTTCAAGGGCCGAGAAAGTTTGGGGACCTAAGTAAAGTTTAGGGATTAAAAGTTTGCGGACTTGAAGCATCTGTTCACCCTAAATGGTGAAGGAGGGGGCAAAATCTACCCTAAATAAAGAGACCAGAGGCATTGTTGACAGTGAAGATGAGATTATTGAGGCATGAGAATCCAAGTTGGAATAAACCAGAAATGATGCAGAGCCTGGAAAAATTCGACCACTAAAGAAGTTGATCAAGAAGAAAATAATCCCAGCAACAAAGATCTAGGGCAAATGTTGTCAAAGCCTGAAGATGGTGAGAGCTTTAAAGGGTCAAGTTGATCAAGATATGATGAAAACAATTTAAAGAGATAAGAAGAAGAAAAAGGTCTTAACAAATTCTAGGGCAAAATTCAATAAGATCAAGCTAAGTCAAATTTTTCAGAACAAGAAGATAATAAGAGCTCTAGACAAAATTCAATAAGATCAAGCTAAGTCAAATTTGAAAAGAGCAGTCTGAAGAGATGAAGTACCATAGTAGAAGAAGTAGAAAGTTCAACGAAGAAGCAAAGAAGATCAGAGCTCATCCAAGTGGTTCTCAATTGACACAATCCATGCATCATATAGTCAAGCATACGTAAGATAGAAGCATTCTAATGCATGCATTCAAAGCATTTGTGTACATTTTTGCAAGAATTTACAGAAAAGAACAAGAAGCAAGCCAGATTTCAATTTACAGTTTCAAGATTCAGGAAGAAGATTCCAACCCATTTGAAGAGACAGATCAGTAAAGATTTCAACCTGTTTGAAGAGACGGATCTCAGTAAGGATTTCCACCCGTTTGAAGAGACGAATTTCAACCAATATTCCAACCCGTTTGAAGAGACGGGTCACTAAATATTTCAACCCGTTTGAAGAGGCGGATCTCAACAAAGTCCGTTTGAAGAGGCGAATTTTTACAAAGTTTACTCGTCCGTTTACAGAGACAGATCTCAACAAGATTTTCTAATTGTATGTACAAGGCAGATACTACATTATAATACTAAATCCTTTGGGTCACCAGTAAGTCCTTCAGCCATGGTGTTAAGTCTTTCGGGCCATCACCTTCGGGAGTGATGTGGTTGTTTGCACAAGAAAGGAAGTGCATTACAAATCTAAATCCTCCGGGTCGTCAATAAGTCTTTCGGGCATGATGATAAGTCCTTCGGGCCATCACCTTCGGGAGTGATGTGATTGCTTGCACAAGACAGATAGTGCAATGCAATTTTAAATCCTTCAAGTCGTTAGTAAGTCCTTCGGGCATGATGTTAAGTTCTTTAGACCGACACTTCCAAAAATGATAAGAACTTTTTAGATGGTGTCACAGTTGGTCAGTTGGGGCATGGTATTGACAAAGATATTGATCCTCTAGGGCCTTATTTTAAAATAGGGAAAAAGAATAATAAGAGAAAAGAAAGAAAAACAGAATGATTCATGCTACCAGGAGAGGGGCACGAGAAAGATCAACCTTGGAATCAAATAGGTCATATGCAGTAGAAAGAGATGAACTGATATAGAAAAATAGAAGATCTGATATGAGTTTCAGATTGAAAGATGAAGATACCTTTGACAGAAAGTAGTGACTCTAAGGATCTCAGCGCTTCAAGATGGGAGTTGAAGATGTTTCATACTATTCCAATTTACATTCTTATTAACCAATGATATTTCTTTTTGTGGGTTTTGGACCTTTTTCCTAGAGACAAAGACATTCCATTTACAGAGGCGGATTTCAAGACGTTCCGTTTACAGAGGCGAATCTCAAGACATTCCGTTTATAGAGGTGAATCTTAAAGTATTTCATTTACATAGGCATATTTCAAGACGTTCCGTTTACAGAGGCGGATCTCAAGACATTTCATTTACAGAGGCAGATTTCAAGACGTTTCGTTTATAGAGGCAGATCTTAAGACACTTCGTTTACAGAGGCGGATCTCAAGACATTCTGTTTACAGAGGCGGATTTTAAGATGTTCCATTTACAGAGGCGGATCTCAAGTCATCCCGTTTACAGAGGCGGATCTCAAAACATTTCGTTTATAGAGAAGGATTTCAAGACGTTCCGTTTATAGAGGCGGATATCAAGACATTCCGTTTACAGAGGCGGATCTCAAGACATTCTGTCTACAGAGGCGGATTTCAAGATGTTTCTATTTACAGAGGCAGATCTCAAGTCATTCCGTTTATAGAGGTAGATTTCAAAACATTCCGTTTACAGAGGCGGATTTCAAGACGTTCCGTTTTCAGAGATGGAACTCGAGTCATTCTGTTTATAGAGGCAGATATCAAGATATTCTGTTTATAGAGGCAGATCTCGAAAAAGATCTCAATTTGTTTGAAGAGATCATACAATTTCCGAGTGTAGAAAGAGATAGACCAATAAAAGAAAGCAACAAGAGATCTTATACAAGTTTCAGATTGAAAGATTAAGACATCATAAGCAGAGAATCAATGACTTTAAAGATTTCAATGCTTCAAGCGAAAAATTGAAGATATCTCATATTATACCAAGAAAAACCCTTATTAATTGATGATATTTCCTTTTTGCAGGAATGATGAGCTCATAATGAGAAGAGTTCACCCATCGAAGAAGGATTCCTAATGAGAAGAATTCACTCAAATACAGATAGAGCTCCTAATAAGAAGAGTTCGCCCAGTCAAGAAGAATTCTCAATGAGAAGAGTTTATCCCTAGCAAAGAAAAAACCTAAAATAAGAAGAGTTCGCCCGGCGAAGATAAAATTCCTAATGAGAAGAGTTCATGTCAGGGTTCCAAATGAGAAGAACCTATCTCTGGAAAATGAGAAAGACCACGATGAAAAGAGTTTTTCAACGTCTTTACAGAGAGATGGACCAACATATTGAAGCAGTTCATAATCAGAAGAACGGCTTCAAATGCCGATGATCAGACTGTTCAGACAAAATTCGTGTCCTCTTAGTCTTTGCCCTATTCCTATTCCACATCAATGAGCAAAGAAGGGCAGCTGTAGAACCCGTATTTTGTCTGGGTATACGTATATATACTATATCGATATAAATAAAGCCTAAATAAATAATAACAATAAATAAAACCCAATATAAAACAAATAAGTCCATTCATGTCCTAAGTCCATTTACATATCCAAAATACACATTTATATTACATTAGGCCAAAAAAAGATACAATGAAACCCAAGAGACATTCTATTTTCCACCCAAATTATATCTGGCCGGCCAAAAACAAACACAAAACTTAATTTGTGTTTTCTCAGCCCGCCAAAATCGAGAGCTCACTGACACGTGGCTTACTCCCATTCGTCCGTTTGATGGTCACATGGATCGACCCTAGCTGGAGCCGGGTCTTCGCCAGCAAAGCATGATGATGTCACGACGCGTCAGCCTATAAAAGAGGAAAAAGAGTAAGTGGCCGACAGACATTAAAGACGCAATTATTACCAAAATTAAAGGAGAGAGAGAAGGGAAGTCGAAAGGATTACCAAAGAAGAAGAAACGCCACTAGAAGAGAAGGAGGTCACTGTCGATCGTCGCCGGAGCTCGTCAAGCCACAATCACACAACGAGAGGTATATTTCAACCCTCGTAACTCCCATTCTGCACACAAAAACACAAATAAGGCCACGATAAAAAACATAAACATGAATCGAAAAAGAAAAATAATAAAAACCTAGATCTAAAGCTGAATGTGCCGAATCGAAAAGGAAAGTATCAAAATCATCACCAAAATAATAGATCTAAAGGAAAAACATACTAAAAATGAAAAAGAGAGAAAATAGGACAGAATATTATCTGAGCGAGAGAGGCCGAAGTGTCGGTGGAGCTTTCCGTCGTCGATAGAGTCGAAAATGAGTGGATGAGTGACCGGAAAGGGTAGTTAGGCTTAGGAAAGGGTGAAGAAGGGTGGATTCAGACGAATCTGGGTAGATTTAGGCTTAGGCAAGGGTAGATTTAGGGTTTTCTAGCAAGAATTGGGAATTTTTTAGAGTTAGGGTTTTGAAATACGGCGGAAAACGGAGGATCAGAAATCACCCTACGGTGGCCGAAAATCTCACCACGGTGGCCACAAATCGCCCCGTGGTGGCCGGAACCCAAACTGCAGCGGCCGGAAATTGCATTTGGGGAGAGGTTTTTGGGTGACTGAGTTGGGTACGAGTTAAAAAACGGAAAAATGGGCGAGTGGAACCGGGCTAGGGATTTTATAGGCCTTGGCGTGCGACGTCGTTTGGGGAGCGGGTCAAAACGACCCGCGTGTTTTGAAAACGGGTATGGATACGGAGCTGTAACTTGTCTCATGACCCGATTAAGGGTTTGGATTATTTTGGGTCGAGCCGTGTGGGCTAAACCGCCCGGTTTAGACTAGTTTTTGAATAAAATGGGTCGAATTAATGGACTTAGGCCAGAACTTTGAATAGGCTTAGACTTGGGTTTTCTAGTTTCTTCCCTTTTACATTTTAGTCACTTAAAAATTGTAATTCAGACTTTATGTTTTGAATTTAATTAATTCAGTCTTTTAATTGTTTAATTGTTTTAATTGATTTAATTTAATTTAATTAATTGTTTGATTTATGTATGCTTGCATTATTTCTAAGGCCATATAGTATATTTGTTAGGAAAATTAATCAATTGGCTTAGAATTAATTAGAAGCTTTAGTATAGGCCACTTAATTACATAATTGAATAGGAAATGTCATTGTAGCAAATGAATGGATATTTGAAATAAAGTTTGAATATTCAAGATTGACTAGTGTCACATTTTAGAGTGATGTTAATCAATGAATACTCAAATTAAAATTTCAATGTTCCATTTTAACTTAGAAAATACAAATTGCACCTAATTAGTTATATTAAAATAAGATAAATAATTAGTAACACCTTAATTAGGAATATTATTACTTTTGGATCCATTAAAAGTAGTGTCCATATTATTTGGATATTACCATTTATGTCCAAAAATTAATAATATTCTTAGATGTCTTAATTAAATGAATTAATGGTGCCTAATTAGAGTTTACTTAAAATGGCAAGACAATAATTTGACATGCATTAAACCTTTTGTGTTGAGATACATTTTGAATATAAATTGAAGTGTCCTAATGTAACTGGACGTTTCATAATTATATTTGTCCAAAATGTATTTTCTTACAAAAGGATACCTCCATTCAGAATAAAATTCATTTTATAGTTAAAAGAATTAATTGAATCCAGATTAATGTTTGAAATGTCAAAATACCATGTGAAATTAATGAGGTACCGATAACGAACGTTTGTAGGGGTGATAACCCTTCCCTACATGTAACCGACTCCCGGACCCAAACTTTTCAAAAAAGAATCTCTGGTATGCTTTTATGGTGTTCGGTCTACCAAAGTGGTCGGTGGCGACTCCAAAAATGATTTTTAAGCAAACAAAGGAAATTTGATTAAAAACGGAAAATTCAATAATTACAAGACCAAATTAAATGAAAAAACCCGATTTCAAAAACCCTAATCGTCATGCTATTTTTCTAAACAAACGGGTCTTTAAAAAAAGGTCACGACAACCATTCCAAGTGACATGACAATATGTAGATGAGGCTTTATGGTTTTTGTAAAGTGTCCATAAGTTCTATATTTTGTGCACATTCAATCTCATATTATTGTTGTTTTAAGTACATTTTAGGCATAATTACGTTCATGCATTACATTTTACAGTATTCTTTACTTTGCCATGCTTTAATTGAATATCTATTATTTGGTAAAGAAAAGATGTTATTTTAGTTTAGTTTTAGTTTCAGGTACTAGAAGCTAGTAGAAGGAGAGAGGAGCCGAGGACATGATGTTGAGGCAGCAGATCAAGGAGTTGTACTAACGCAGTTCCAGATAGAGACATCCGCTGCTGAGTAGCTGCCACCGCCATACCTGTCACCCAGGACATCAAGCTGAGGAATTGGAGAACTAGAGTGTGATCTTTAGAGAAGAAAATCATAATTCTAACGATGCCATCCATTCTATTTCCTGATGCCTGTAGTAGCGGACGGAGCCGTCGAAGGAGAAGAATGAGATAACTTACGGTGCAAGACAACGAGAAGAATTTCACGTTCAACTCAAAGAAGTCAGAATTAAAGGTTGCATTTAATGCAAAAGCTACTTTGAAGACTTCTACTCCAAGGAGGACTTGACCTAACTAATGCCTATATATACTTTACATATTTTGTACTTCAAGACAATTTAGGTTTTCCCTTAGGCATAGTTTAAGTTTTTTTGCCGCCAATTATGTTCTAAATTCTTCTTTGGGTTTGGGTTATGTTGTAAACTATTGTGAGAACGGTTGTTTAGGAATTAAGTTTGTTTTTGCAATAAAACTTCAAGGTTTGCTTATTCCATGTTCTTCATAGTTTTCAATTAAGTTCGAGAGATTAGTTGTTAACTATCCATTTTTTTGGTATCGAGAGAGTTGAACTCATGAAAGGAGTAAGTACGGTCTTCACTCTGATCAAGTGTTGATCAATCCAGCCTAGAAATAGGTTTGGGTTTAAGGCCGCTAAAAAAGAACATACCAACATTAATATCTTTGCAAGATTCACGCCGCGATTGGTATTATCTGCAGTGGGCAACAATAGCATTCTGACTTAGACATAAGGGGATCACTGTCGAAGCATTTTGCCGAGCCTTGAAGGACTGTCGAGTTTGCCGCCGAGCCACACGCCCATTCCACTACCGAGGCAGCGAAAGCGTCAAAGCAGCTAATCTTCCATCTCCCACCGAGACATCAAAGTCTGGCAACACAAAGTAACTTATCCTATTCAACGCAGTTTCACACTACTCAGCAGCATAAACTGGCCCATTTCATAAATCTGATCTCTTCTCTTTATTTACTTGTGTTTTATTTATCTTCCTCTTAAACAAACTAAACTTATTGTGCATTTAATTTTTCTTGTGCATGAATCATAATTAGAGTTAAGCTGTCCAATCCCTGTAGGAGACGATATCTTTTATATTATAACTTGACAAGAGTGTGTACTTACGCTCATAAATAGAGAACACCCAAACGCTCTACAGTTTTCAAATTTGTGTCCAAGATTTTTATTCATCACATAATGCCTAATGTCCTCAAACAAAGAGATTATTGATTTGTACCTTGCAACAATGATTGCTGAGTTAAAAGCCTCTCCAAAGTTGTTATCCAATGCATCACACTTTAAATGTGTTGAAAAAAAAAGCTTTTGACCAATGTCTTGGATCTCTCTTCATTAAACTTGACAAAGCAGTAGCCTTCATAGTTTATATCCTTGCAGAATGCTTCTGGAAATATGCCATAGTGGTTGCCTTGCAGCATGCCCAAAACAATTGTTGCATATCACGTCCATTGTTCCCCTTCTTTCAATATGCATACATATGTCTTGCACAAAATCTGTGCTCAACTTTTAAAAGGATCAATTGTACTTCTTCCAAGAGCCCCTAAAACAGTTTATAAAGCAGTTAAGAAAACTAGATTACATAAATAGTTTACAAATTAATTAAAAAAACAGTTAAAAAAATTTACCTTCTGCATGTCACTGAGTATAGTGAACCTATCTCCATCTCCTATTTGCATATCATTTTGGATGTGTTTCAAAAATCAGGCCCAAGTTTCCTTATTCTCCACCTCTACTACAACCCATGCAATAGAGAATATTTGGTTATTACCATCCCTACTTACAACAATTAGTATTTCACCCTGAAAGTCCCTTTAAGATACCACCCATCTAAAAACAACACTGGTATACAATGTTTCTTGAATCATTCCTTTAAACCACCAAAACATACATATAGTCTTCTAAAAATAGGATTAGTAGGTGGAGTAGATTTTTGAACAACGAGATCGGATGTACCATTTAGATTTGCTTCCCCCAATGTAGACACATAATTAAATAACTTATTAAACTCCTCATGCAACTTACCCTTAATTTTTTAGTAGCCTAAATTTTAGCTCTGTGGCACACATTTTTGTTCAATTCTACTATAACCTCTTCCTTAGCAAGCCTCGCCATGCCCCTCAATTTTAAGTTAGGAAAAATCTTTAGCTTACTCAAAAAAATGTTTCCCAATAATCTTATAAATAGCCTTTTTTTAAGGTTACAAAATATGAATATTTGTTCACATATGTTCTAACCTTAAAAACTTCATCTTTCCCCTCAAAGATTCATAGATCATGAAAGGACACCCTACCCCCTTGCACTTTGCTCTAGTCCTGTCAGAATCATTTTTAATGTATCTAAAATCAAATCTATTTGTAACAGTATAAGCACCCAAAGCTTTCTTAAACTGTTTTGAGCTCTCAAATATCATACCCAATTCAATCTTAAGAACTTCACTAGTTTCATAGCTGTTTGGATCATCTGATTCAATGTAATTAGTGTCACTACTTTCATGATCTACAGTTGTCTCTTTCTCTTGAGAACCAGTACCAGTAAACCTAGGCTCTGCTTGTTATTATCATTGTTGTTCATCCCTAAATTTTTGTCTTTAAATCTTCTCGTGTTTTAAAAAATTTGAGTTATCTCCTCATCATCTTTATCAGTCAACCATCTTTCAGCCCTAATATCTTTTGATTCATTGTCTTCACTTTCCTCATCATCTTCACAATAAGTACTATCACTTATACATTAAATCCTAAATTATTCTCTCCCAATACTCGCCCATCAGCTTCATTTTATTCCAAAACTGGCCCATCAACTACATTTTTTTTCCAGAACTGGCCCATCAGCTTCATTTTCTCCAACAACAGGTCCATCTTCAATATATGCATTTTCACCAAAATCTCCAACAACATATATGCGTATGATTTCTTCCTTTGATAAATGATTAATTAAATCTATGTAACTACTATTTTCAGTACCCAAGACCCTCAAACCTTCATCCAAACTAAAACTTGGTTCTAAATAGACTAAATATTCAATATTTTGTTTAAAAATTTCTACCTCTTGAATAAAAGAAGCAATGATGGGGTAACATATGTAGTCAAGATCAATCTTTTATTTTTTATTTTTTCCCCACATAATCAAATTTAGGAAAATTATTAAACCTACCCCAAAATGAATTACAAGAGTACACTCTACCTATGCCAATTTACCTACAGAAATATTCAAAAACAGACATTTAATACCAACTAGATTAAACCAAAAAACAACATAACAGTAACCCATCTTTGACACAATTCTATTTGCTGCAATAATCACTAATTAAATAAGTCAATTAAACAGTATAACAGTAACCAAAAAACAAATTTAAAATCAATAACTAATTAAACAATTCAATGAACAATAACCGAAGTTAAATATGTAATTTTATTCTAAACAATTCTAATACACCATGTGACTGCAAAATGGAAAAACACTCATTTTCTTACCTGTCAGCTTCGATTATCCCCTCATAATGTTTTTTTTTGTTTGTCTCCACTCTAAACTTACAGGTCTTTCTAAACAACTTGTAAAAACAAAACAAATGATAAGAAATCTTACTTCTCACTTCTCTAAGTAAAAAATGAAACTTTACTGCACTTATAATTTACTTTTCCCTTTTTTACGAGTTACTTTTCTTTCTTTTTACGATTTAGGGTTTCAACATCACTGATTTCAATCGTTGTTTGCGTCAGTTTCTTTCAAATGAAGGCATAAAACTTAACGAATCTTAAAAACATGGATTAATCGAACCCTAAACGAAGCCACAGATTAAACGAAACCTGAACCTAAATCCATTCAAGCCCTAAATTTCATTCGTCATTTTTGTTCAGATGAGAGAAGAAATCTGATTTAGGTTTCAAAATGATTTTGGGTTTAAGGTAAATGGTAGTTTTGAGGATTTACTAAGTTACTGTTTTACTTATATTTTATTATTATTTTTGCTTTTTTATTTTCAAAATTGTTTTGTTGTAATATACTAAAAACAAGAAATTATAAATAAAAGGGGTTACGTGGCGAGTTTTCATCGGCTATTACGTTTTTTTAAACGGCGTATATTTTTGGGGTTATATGAGTAACGGCTATTACATGTAAAGTTTAGAGGGGAAAGTGTATCCTATATTAAATTTAGTAATTACTTATATGATACAATAGTATATGCGAACAAAAAAAAATGTATAAAAAAAAGTTCACGGCGAATGTATAAACTTTTTATTTAGTGCAAATTGTAAATATATTGTAAATATCTAATGTTTTAAATATAATGATAAATAAATATCCATATAATGGCAAGTGTCATGTTTTGCTCATCTAGCATGTTAAATCTAGTTGTATAAGAAATATATTTGTATATTAAAAATATTGATTTAAGCGATTGAAATTTGCAAAGGGTGTGCAAAAATTGACATGTTCAAAGTTTAGGGATCGTATTGAAAATTTTTCCGTAGTTAAGTGGGGCAATTTTGCCATTATTCCATAAATATTTAACGACCGGACTTCTGCTGTGAGACTCCATTTTGACCCAAGTGTTCACTTTTCGCAAAGCCCGCTAGTCGTTCCCGCCGAAAAGCCATGAAAATTCACTTGAAATAAAAGAGAGAAGGAACTCAAATGCAAATTCAATACAGTAACCCCCGATTCAATTTTCCAATCATCCAAACGGCCTTGACACAGTGAGTAAAAGTTTCTCGCCGGATAGTTTTTAACCTCAACTTTCTTTTTAGTGTATATTTAATGTTTTGCAATCTCTGTTTTTTTTTTGGAAACCTATTAGAGCCTAGGGTTAGGTTAAGTTCTATTATTTATATATTTGTGATTATGATAGAGAGATAGTTTATTCTTTTTCCTGATTACTTGCATGAATTAGGTTAACATGTCGGCGATTAATAAAATATCAGAAGTAGGAATACTGATTACTTTTTATATATTATTTATTTTTGGTACTAATATGTTAAGAATCTTGTCAGAATACAAATTAATCTGAACTTCATTAAGCATTATAATATTAGGCTGTATGCACTTAATTTAAGTTGAATTTGTACTGGATTCTCATGGTCAATTATTCCAGATTGTAAAATTTGGGAAAGTTAAAAGAAGGGATTGAAGGCATTCTGAGTATTGAAATCGAGACCTCTTTCCCATTTTTTATGTTTAATATAGTTAGCTTTTAGATCTTTTATTCAAAGTGTTTATAAACTTTGATGAATATATGCTTAGTATTTAGCAAGTTGTTAGAGTACTGTCTGAGTACTTAAACAACTAGTTTAAAGATCAATTGGATAATTAGTTCCATTGTTCCCTGATCATTAAACATTGTCTCCTAATAAACTTTTGTTGATGAAATAGGAACAAGTGCTATCTACTTTGGCTACTAAAACCATTTGGTAATTCTACTAAGGATCCTGAATGATTCCATCTTTGACCAGGTTTTGTTTGCACCTTTGCAAGGGCTTGGCCACAATTGTTTAGTGCAGCCATTTCTTTTATCTCAAGACTTTGAGATTACAAGTATGAATACAGATTAATTGCTAGTTTGATTTGTTTGTGCAACTCATTATTTTTAATATTGTCTTGAAACAATTAATTCTTGGAAAGATGATTTTAGGCTAGATTTCTCTTGGCTAATGTTTCAAAATGGTAATAAAAAAAAGAGAGAGGGGCATTCCGAGAATCAAACTCAAGACCTCTTGCACCCAAAGCGAGAATCATACCACTAGACCAAATATTCTTCTGTTTGATATTTAGCACAACCTCTCTTTGCTTATTAGCTCTATGTTTCAAGATTTTGCTAAACATTTATGTCTAGCTTCTAACATGTTAGCAAGTTATCCTGCTGTTAGATTATTAGCTGAGTTCTTAAACTAATGGTTCTTCTTATTGGATACATAGGCAGTTCTTGACTGATCAGTAAATTGAATCCTGAAGTCTGTTATGATGCAATAGGTAGAGGTGCTATCTACTTTAGCTGCTTAACCCATTTTGTAAATCTAGTTAGGATCCTGCCTTGATGAGGTTCCGTGCCTTTGTAGTGCTTTGCCTCTCTTCATTGCACAACAAACATTTAAATGAGGTTTTATGTTGATAAAAAGATAGAGCATAGAGACTTCTCTTTCACTTGAAGTATTTTAAATCTGCTCCTTTGGCAATGTCGAGGCAGTTATATATATCTGAAGACTTTTAGATCAAGCTTAAGAAGAATTGCTTGCGCCTTGTTTATTTGGTGTCCTTTGTTGTCGGACAAGTTTAAGTCCAAATACAGGTACTTCGAAGTTCGAACATCTTTAAATGCATATTCTTCTGTTTATTGGGTGCCAATTATTGAACAGGTTTAAGTCAGATTTTCATTTTAGGATGACTACAAGATTAAAGGTAGTGTTTTTTTAAAGGAACTAAAACTAAAACTAAAAAGAAAAAGAAAGTGGGGCATTCCGAGAATTGAACTCGGGACCTCTCGCACCCTAAGCGAGAATCATACCACTAGACCAAATGCCCGATATTGATACGAGCCAAAGTTTAGTATTAAAATTACTTTGTATTTTATTTTAGATCTAGGTATGCAAATTATATGACAAACTTAGAATACATAGCGCAGTGCCATAAAAGTTGCATAAAGATACTGCCGTGCTGTTTCGGCTATCGTGTATGTTGTCCATACCTTTTAGCTACTACTTTTCTCTTTATATCATGAACTTGGAACATGTGACATCGTTTAATGTTTCTATGACATGCATGCTTGAGTATGTGATAGATTAGGAAAAACAAAAAGCTGATGTAACTTTGGTGGTCCTTCAAGTTCTTAATATGCTTGGGAACAATCACTTCATACCCTCCGAGTGATTTATGGTCTATCTTTGGGTTAACCATGTTAAACTAAAAATTGTACATACACAAACATATCTAAATATCTGATTCAAGGCAATAAAAAGGTGGGAAATTATCCTCTGATAAATTCTGGTTCACTAGTGAGCTTATATCTAGCATGACCTAAAATACGAAGCTACCGGTTTTTATAATTTATAATTTGCTTTCCTCATTCATCTAGTAGTAGTTGTAATTCCCTACACACAAATTCAAACCTTTTTGCTGTTCAAGACTTGCAAATCAGCAATGTAAGCAGCATAGATTGATATATGCTATATTTGCCGGATAGAAAATACATGATTTGCACCATCACGTTGTCGTTTGTATTGATGGTCAACTAGTTCTTACTCTGATTTTCTGCAATCTACAGCTATGTCGTGGATGCTGCTGATTCTGATAACTTATCCGTCTCGAGAAGAGAACTCCATGACCTGTTAAGTAAATCCTCTTTGAATGGCATTCCCCTGCTGATACTTGGAAACAAGATTGACAAACCAGAAGCCTTGTCCAAGGAAAATTTGACAGAGCAAATGTAAGTAAAAGAATTAATGGTTAATCTTCATTGTTATCCCGACATAACCAAACCGACGGTCATTAATTCGTCAAGAACTTGTCATTGATGTTATGCACAGGGGTCTGAAGTCTATTACAGACAGAGAAGTTTGTTGCTATATGATTTCATGCAAGAACTCAACCAACATCGATACGGTGATTGATTGGCTTGTGAAGCACTCAAAATCAAAGAATTGAAATCTCAAAACTTCACTTTGCTGTCTTTGTTGTCTTTCTAACAAGGTTTGTCCCGTGGCTGGGACCATGGTCTTAATTTCCAACTTGGCTTGAATCATTGGTATTATATATATAGGTTTGGTGGGTGAGTGGAGCATAAATTTGTTTGATCTCTTTTCATGTACAGAATATCGCGTTGTAAACGACTAAATGTGGAAAAACGTTTCGTATTTTTGAATCAAATAAAAGCCTTTTGGATTAATAATTAGATTAAAGTTTGAGAATTTTGAGATTTTAGGATCGAATTTTATTATGCATAAATATTAATGTGCATATTTATAATTATGATTGTGTTTGTTAGAAAAAATGATTGAGAACAAGAGTCATGTTTTGTTCATCTAGCATGTTAAAACTGGTTATTAGATTTAATATATTAAATTTAGTAATTTCAGATATGATACAATAGTATATGCGAACAAAAAAAAAAAAAATAAAGAACAGTAATATAATATGAATATGTGAATGTATAAAAAAAGTTGATGGCGAATGTATAAACTTTTATTAAGTGCAAATTGTCATGTTTTGTATAAGAAATATATTTGTATATTAAAAATATTGATTTAAGCGATTGAAATTTGCAAAGGGTGTGCAAAAATTGACATGCTCAAAGTTTAGGGATCGTATTGAAAAATTTTCCGTAGTTAAGTGGGGGCAATTATGCCATTATTCCATAAATATTTAACGACCGGACTTCCGCTGCGGGACTCCATTTTGACCCTAGTGTTCAGTTTTCGCAAAGCCCGCCAGTCGTTCCCGCCGAAAAGCCATGGAAATTCACTTGAAATAAAGAGAGAAGGGACTCAAATGCAAATTCAATACAGTATCCCCGATTCAATTTTCCAATCATCCAAACGGCCTTGACACAGTGAGTAAAAGTTTCTCGCCGGATAGTTTTTAATCTCAACTTCCTTTTTAGTGTATATTTAATGTTTTGCAATCTCTGTTTTTTTTTGGAAACCTATTAGAGCCTAGGGTTAGGTTAAGTTCTATTATTTATATATTTGTGATTGTGATAGAGAGATAGTTTATTTTTTTTTCTGATTACTTGCATGAATTAGGTTAACATGTCGGCGATTAATAAAATATCAGAAGTAGGAATACTGATCACTTTTTATATATTATTTGTTTTTGGTACTCATTTGTTAAGAATCTTGCCAGAATACAAATTAATCTGAACTTCATTAAGTATTATAATATTAGGCAGTATGCACTTAATATAAGTTGAATTTGTACTGGATTCTCATGGTCAATTATTCCATGTTGTAAAATTTGGGAAAGTTAAAAGAAGGGATTGAAGGCATTCTGAGTATTGAAATCGAGACCTCTTTCCCATTTTTTATGTTTAATATAGTTAGCTTTTAGATCTTTTATTCAAAGTGTTTATAAACTTTGATGAATATATGCTTAGTATTTAGCAAGTTGTTAGAGTACTGTCTGAGTACTTAAACAGCTAGTTTAAAGATCAATTAGATAATTAGTTCCATTGTTCCCTGATCATTAAACACTGTCTCCTAATGAACTTTTGTTGATGAAATAGGAACAAGTGCTATCTACTTTGGCTACTAAAACCATTTGGTAATTCTACTAAGGATCCTGAATGATCCCATCTTTGACCAGGTTTTGTTTGCACCTTAGCAAGGGCTTGGCCACAATTGTTTCAAAATGGTAATACAAAAAAGAGAAAGGAATACAAATTAATTTGAACTTCATTAAGTATTATAATATTAGGCAGTATGCACTTAATATAAGTTGAATTTGTACTGGATTCTCATGGTCAATTATTCCATGTTGTAAAATTTGGAAAAGTTAAAAGAAGGGATTGAAGGCATTCTGAGTATTGAAATCGAGACCTCTTTCCCATTTTTTATGTTTAATATAGTTAGCTTTTAGATCTTTTATTCAAAGTGTTTATAAACTTTGATGAATATATGCTTAGTATTTAGCAAGTTGTTAGAGTGCTGTCTGAGTACTTAAACAGCTAGTTTAAAGATCAATTGGATAATTAGTTCCATTGTTCCCTGATCATTAAACATTGTCTCCTAATAAACTTTTGTTGATGAAATAGGAACAAGTGCTATCTACTTTGGCTACTAAAACCATTTGGTAATTCTACTAAGGATCCTGAATGATCCCATCTTTGACCAGGTTTTGTTTGCACTTGGCCACAATTGTTTCAAAATGGTAATACAAAAAAGAGAAAGGAATACAAATTAATTTGAACTTCATTAAGTATTATAATATTAGGCAGTATGCACTTAATATAAGTTGAATTTGTACTGGATTCTCATGGTCAATTATTCCATGTTGTAAAATTTGGAAAAGTTAAAAGAAGGGATTGAAGGCATTCTGAGTATTGAAATCGAGACCTCTTTCCCATTTTTTATGTTTAATATAGTTAGCTTTTAGATCTTTTATTCAAAGTGTTTATAAACTTTGATGAATATATGCTTAGTATTTAGCAAGTTGTTAGAGTGCTGTCTGAGTACTTAAACAGCTAGTTTAAAGATCAATTGGATAATTAGTTCCATTGTTCCCTGATCATTAAACACTGTCTCCTAATAAACTTTTGTTGATGAAATAGGAACAAGTGCTATCTACTTTGGCTACTAAAATCATTTGGTAATTCTACTAAGGATCCTGAATGATCCCATCTTTGACCAGGTTTTGTTTGCACCTTTGCAAGGGCTTGGCCACAATTGTTTAGTGCAGCCATTTCTTTTATCTCAAGACTTTGAGATTACAAGTATGAATACAGATTAATTGCTAGTTTGATTTGTTTGTGCAACTCATTATTTTTAATATTGTCTTGAAACAATTAATTCTTGGAAAGATGATTTTAGGCTAGACTCCTCTTGGCTAATGTTTCAAAATGGTAATAAAAAAAAGAGAGGGGCATTCCGAGAATCAAACTCGAGACCTCTCGCACCCAAAGCAAGAATCATACCACTAGACCAAATGCCCATCTTTGATATTTAGCACAACCTCTCTTTGCTTATTAGCTCTATGTTTCAAGATTTTGCTAAACATTTATGTCTAGCTTCTAACATGTTAGCAAGTTATCCTGCTGTTAGATTATTAGCTGAGTTCTTAAACTAATGGTTCTTCTTATTAGATACATAGGCAGTTCTTGACTGATCAGTAAACCGAATCTTGAAGTCTGTTATGATGCAATAGGTAGAGGTGCTATCTACTTTAGCTGCTTAACCCATTTTGTAAATCTAGTTAGGATCCTGCCTTGATGAGGTTCCGCGCCTTTGTAGTGCTTTGCCTCTCTTCATTGCACAACAAACATTTAAATGAGGTTTTATGTTGATAAAAAGATAGAGCATAGAGACTTCTCTTTCACTTGAAGTATTTTAAATCTGCTCCTTTGGCAGTGTCGAGGCAGTTATATATATCTGAAGACTTTTAGATCAAGCTTAAGAAGAATTGCTTGCCCTTTGTTTATTTGGTGTCCTTTGTTGTCGGACAAGTTTAAGTCCAAATACAGGTACTTCGAAGTTCGAACATCTTTAAATGCATATTCTTCTGTTTATTGGGTGCCAATTGTTGAACAGGTTTAAGTCAGATTTTCATTTTAGGATGACTAAGATTAAAGGTAGTGTTTTTTTAAAGGAACTAAAAAGAAAAAGAATAAGAGAATGGGGCATTCCGAGAATTAAACTCGGGACCTCTCGCACCCTAAGCGAGAATCATACCACTAGACCAAATGCTCGATATTGATACGAACCAAAATTTAGTAATGAAAATACTTTGTATTTTATTTTAGATCTAGGTATGCAAATTATATGACAAACTTAGAATACATAGCGCAGTGCCATAAAAGTTGCATAAAGATAAGCTAATAGGACAATTGGCAGTTATGCAGAAATCTTATCAGAAAATACTATTTTTGTGTGCTCTGCAGGCATGGAACTCAAAAAGAAACTAGAGTTATGGGCATTCGAAGAATCAAACTCGGACCTCTCACACCCAAAGCAAGAATCATACAACTAGGCCAAATGTCCATCTTTGATATTAAACACAGCCTCTTTTAGTTAACTCTTTTCTTCAAGATTCTGCTAAATTTCAAGGTTTGGCTTCTAACTTGTTAGCAAATTTATCTGGCTGTTAGAATACTAGCTTAGTTCTTAAACTAATGGTTTAAATATTTTTCCTATTGGACACATAGGCAGTTCTCAACTGATCATAAAATGCTGTGTCGGGCTAGCTTTTTATTTGTAGGGCTTTGCAAACTTAATTCCGAAGTCTCTTATTAGGCAATAGCTTACCAGCCTGGAAATTAACATTTTTATGTACATTTTTCAGAACTGATTATGATGAAGTCTAAACTTTTTATATACAGTTGACTTCAGGTTATATTCTTTTGATTGATATTGAATGATGGAACTCAAAAAATATAAATTGGGGCATTCCGAGAATCGAACTCGGGACCTCTCGCACCCAAAGCGAGAATCATACCACTAGACCAAATGCCCAGATTTGATGTCTTAAGCTACCTTTTATTGACGTGTTACAAATTATTCTGGTGTCAAAGTAATGGTTTAAAGATGTTCTTGTGGGACTAACAGCAATTTAGTGTTATGTCGGACGAACCTTTTGTTTGTGAGGCTCTGCAACTGAATCTTACTGTCTGTGATGATGCAATATGCAGAGGTGCTATCTACTTGAGCTGCTAAATCCATTTTGTAATTCTAGTTAAGATCCTGAAGTGAATCCCACCTTGACAAGGTTTTTGTCTATAAAAATGAGGTTTTCGTATGCCCTGCAGGCCAAATATCGACTGGTAATGGCAGGTTTGATGTGTAATGTTTCCCGATGCGACAATATTACAGGTCAGGCAATAGCTTTCCCAGCTAGGAAATTATCATTTTTTTATATACATTATTGAGAGGCGAAGCCTAATCTTTTTTATATACAGTTAACGGCTATATGCTTTTGATTGGTTTTTGCTTCAAAACAAGATTTACTCTTTTACATCAATCATATATTTGCTTTGACAACTAGAAGTAGCATGTTAGCAAATCAAAGGGAAGAACAAAATATGAATTATTAGGTTCAAATATAGGAAAGAGATAAGGGTGAGTTAGGGGGGAAAAAGGGCCCAAAAAGAGATAAGGGTGAGTTAGGAAAAAAAGGGCCCAACCGGGTTCGAACCGGTGACCGCTTGATCTGCAGTCAAATGCTCTACCACTGAGCTATGGACCCAACTGTGTGATGTTGACAAAAACCTTATGTCAAAAATCGAAAGGCTTATGAATTAGAAAATACAATCAAAAAGGGCCCAACCGGGTTCAAGCTTGTACTAAAAATCTAAAGGCTTATGAATTAGAAAATATAATTAAAAAGGGCCCAACCGGGTTCGAACTGGTGACCTCTTGATCTGCAGTCAAATGCTCTACCACTGAGCTATGGACCCAATTAATTTTTACAGTCAAAAGGATTGTACTAAAACTGAAGGCATAAAGGAATTAGAGAATATAGTAAAAATAAAGGGCCCAACCGGTGACTAGAGCTGTAAATGAGATAAGACAGATCACGAGTTATTTGAGCTTGACTCGGTCAAAGCTCAGTAAACACTCAATTCGATTAGACTTGACTTGAGTTCGAACTCAGCTCGAGTTCTTAACGAGCCGAGCCGAACTACTTGATACCCGACTCGAAAAGCTCGTGAGCTACTCAAAAATATAATAAACTATTTTTTAATTTTTTAAATTAAACTGAACTAAAATGTAGGCTGAGTGTTTTTTGTTGTTATGTTATGTTAGTTTAATTTTTAGTTTAACTTTTTTTTATATTTTCATGTGCACATATTTTCTCCTACTAAGATTAGGGTTTTTTTTAATGAATCACATAGAAAATTTTCTTTTGTATGATTCTATCTACAATAAAATTATGCAATTTAATCAACAACAACAACGATGATAATTATACACTACAACAATTATGTTCTTTAGTGACAATTTAATTGTGACTTTGAGTTATTTATCACAAATGCTATGTTTTTTGTGACAAAATATATTTTATGACTCTTTTGAGATAAGTAATTGTGACATATTGATATTTGGTCACTGATATAACAATAGATGTGACCATTGCATTTCTTTTCACAATTAAATTGTCACTAAAATGAATATTTGTGACATGATTTTGTTTGTAACTAAAATTTTGTCACCGATAAAGTACACATATTGGTGTTGTAATACATGTATTTTGTTCGAATACCCATATATATAATTCAATATAAATAAAATCAAAATATATAAATACAATAAATAAATCCAATACAAATAAATAAAATAAGAGTGCACTTTTACCATACAAAACCCAAATTGTATTGAAAGCCCGAAATACAAAATACATAAGCCCAAATTCACAAATAAATGCCCATTTTCGGTCTCAAAGCCCACCAAAAACCGCACGTGGCGACCTGGGATTTGCCAACAAGCCTTCGCACGGATTACCTCTCTCGACTGAATTCAGCTGGCCGAGTAACATCATCCCTCCGACCCACTATAAATACCTATGAGAGAGAAAAAGTCAGGCAATTAATGATCTCTTAATAATTACGTAATTATTACCAGTCTTAATTGAGGAAAGAGAGAAGAAGTTCGAGAGTTTTACCTCGCCGTCTAGAAGTTGAAAAGCTCATCAGAGATCGTTGTTGGAGCTCGACCACCGCCGTCAGAAGGTACATCTTATCCTTCTCTTTCATTTTTTCTGCGTTAAAAACATAAAAAGTCATACCTAAACTCGAAAAATTAAGAAAACAATAGCTAAACTAAAACCTAAAACTAAATCAAAAGAAAAAAAAAAGAAAGTTTCGAGTCCTTATCTTGCTTTGAGCGTCGCTGGTGTTTACGAGTGGAGAGTTAAGTATTCGACCAGAGTTGAAAATGACAGAGAAAGTGAGATTTGGTTTCGGGTAGGTAGTTTAGGTGGAGAAGTAGGGCGTTTCTGATGAAACAGATAGTGGATTAGGGTTTAAGCTTGAAAAAGGGAAAAGATGAAGCTTTTAGGGTTTTAGCACGATGGTGGACGGTGGCCGGAAATCGCTCCAACGACGGAGCACGGTGGTCGGAGTTGCAGGTCAATCGTAGAAGATGGTCGAAAAGTTTAGGTTGTCCAGAGAAGGTAATAAAAAAATACATGCTGACCGGAGAAGATGATCGTAGAAATTCCGGTCATCGGAAAAAGGTTAGGGATAACCGGAGGTGGCCGGCGTCGCCTTCGGCGACTGGGAAACATAGGGTTTTTGGTTTTGTAATGGATCAAGGGAGAAAAATTGAAGAACTGGGTTCAATTTTTTGGCTAAGATGAAGTTTTGATCGAAGGAAAACATAAGACGGAAGGGTTTGTGTATTTGAATAAAATTAAAATGTGAAAAATGAAGAATAGAGAATGAATGATAGAGGATAAATGATTTTTGATCTGAGGAAAATAGAGAAAGAGTGTGTTTAGGTGTTTGTTTTCGATTAAAACATAAAAAAATGAAGAACGAGCGATGAACTAGAAGGAAAGAGATGGTTTTGATCGAAAATGAGTGAGAAATCTGGATTTAGGGTGTTTGTGTCAAGAGGATTTAGAGAGAAAGTGAGGGAGGAGAGAGTGTGTAAACGGGGCAAATGGCCGAGTTGGCCCGGTCGACTCCCTTTTATACATGAGTCGACACAACACCGTTTTGGTGTCGGGTCGCGAGGATGATCCGCGCTCTTTTGAGCAGGCCTAAATACGGGTCTGCAATTCGACCTTAGGTCCGGTTAAAGTTTGGGCTGGTCGTTTTGGGCCTGGTTTAAATGGGTTTGGGTTTATTTTTAAGGCGAATTAGATTTGGGCTCTTGAGTTTATCCTTTCTTACAGATTAGTCCTTGTAAATTAGCTCTATAATTTTAAATCCAATTCAATTTGATCCCGCTTTCAGTTCCGATTTAATTTTAATTATTTAATTTATTAGTATGTATGCCTTTTAGAATACACATGTAGTATATTTGTTTAGGAGAATTTAATTCACTTAGTGTAATTAAATTGAAGCCTTTTAAAATTAGATTCTCTAATTGTAACCCCCTCGTCCCGGTCTGGTCGGATGACCGGTCCTAATGGGCCACACGGGGAAAACCGAGTGAAAACCCCTAAGGATTCCCCCCTCGGTTAACGACCCTAAAATTTCTTTTTACTTTAATCTTGTATAGATGCACATTTAATTCCTAAGTGGAGCATAACAGCGGAAGATACAATCAACGGAACATTCACCGACCAAACTAAGCATAAACAGTCCATTTTACTTCATTACAGCAGGCCGTTTCGAAACGCCCCTAGGGTGTTCCGAAACGCCTTGACTTAGTCAACGGCCCTGGGTCAACCATAAGGTGACCGTTCCGAAACAGGGGTGGCCCGTATCGGAACGGCCTTGACGGTCAATATCTCGTGGTCAACGAGATTTGACCGTTTCGAAACACCAAAGGCCCGTTTCGGAACGGCTACATCTCGCCAATTTCTCAAAATTCCAGTAGCAAAAACGTTCCGAAACGCCCTCATCCGTTTCGAAACGGCAGGCCATTTACAAAGGGACCGTTCCGGAACAGGGGGACCCGTTCCGAAACGCCCCCTGTCTGCAGACTCATCTGGCCTGTTTTGAGGCACAAGGGTGCCCCAAAACACCACCAAGACACCATACAACAGCTAAACAAAGCAACTCAGGGGATAACAACTATACTAGCATGCTTCAACATGATTTAGACATGTCCAACACTAAAGCAACAATCCACAACATGCATTCATTCTAACAACATTCAAACATATGTAAAAACTCTTAAGGCATAGGCTAATATCCAAAGTAAGCAATTAGGCATGACTTACAACTCATCATGGCAACACAGACCATGCAAAAGAAAGGTATAAGGGAGCCCATACATGCTCTCAAACAACCAACAACTACTCATCAAAGCCATACATGTCCCATTGCTCAAACTATTACATGTCTAACATTTAAAAACCATACTTGATGAACTTAAGCCAAAAACCACACTTGGAGCCTTCCACTTGCGCGAGCAACCCACGAGCTTAAGGATCTGCAATGTTGAACAAAGAGAGCGTAAGCAATGATGCTTAGTGAGGGTGAGCTCTAAAAACAAACCTCAACATTGCAGGGTCCGAGCACGATCTAGCCAAGGCATTACACACACATACCAAGGATCCACAAAAGCCACATTATGAGGTGCATGAACAATATATACAAGTACATGTCATGAACCTTTAAGCTCTACTTTCACAACATAAATAGCCACATCAAACATTCTCACAAGGATCATTAATCTCAACACATGGATACATATATCAAACAACATTGGCACCTAGATATGACTCAAATACGTGGATAACCGTTGGAACTCACATCCAACAACACAACCATTACCTGACGGTGGGATTACACTCATCACCGGTCCCGCGGAGGGGATTCCACTCATCCTCACGCCCCGTCGATGGGATTCCACTCATCACCGACTATATTTAAATACCATTTCCGGGCGTACCCGTACTCCTCCTTGGTGACTCAACGCCACCAAGGCCACGCGCGACTTTTGACTCATGTGTACACACTAACATCCTAATGATCGATCATTTGTATTTAAGTATACTAGTGCCAATATTTTACTCGTTCCACATTACTCATTTCAATCATTCCCGTGCTTAGCACGTACTTACTCACCATGAACACAATCATGAACCAACATCATGCATGCTTTAAGCAATACAAATCATGCCTCATCTCACATGTATCATACAATATACATAAGCATTCATATCACAACACATATGAGGCATATACATTCATACATTCAAGTTCATCCAAGGGCTCTAAATCAAGCTTAGGATTAGGCTACCACCCTAATCCTAACTCTAAGTGGGTCTACCAAGCCCAACCTAGTCCATATACTCGAACCAACCAATTTAAAACCATTTAAGACAATTAACCACTCACCTAACTCCCGAGCTCAAGACCAAGCAAGCAATTGTCTTCAATTTCCCGGATTCACTTCCGATGCTTCACCGATGCCCAAACTTGACTCTAATCAATCCCAAACACAAACAAAACATCCACAATCAATATCTTGTCATCGAAATTAACCCGGATTACCATTTCCAAGCATTCAACACCCAAAATTAGACCAAAAACAGGATTTTCGAGCAGCCCTTAACACCCACTGAAAACTCTCATTTCAAGCACCCAAACAATCATCAATTGCACCCAAAATGATCCTCATATGTCATACTACCTACAGCTCCCAAAACCCAACATCAAACAGCCCCAAAACATACCTTAAAACCCTCCAAAAACCCCATTGAAACACAATTCCGAAAATTTCCCCAAATCATTTGAAATTTATATATGTTATACCATTTGGTCTCTATATACTATAACTAAGCATATTAAATCAGATTACTCCATTTAACTACATAAAGTTCTCATTTTTTTATTCAAAACATTCAAAACCTCCATTTCTAAAAACTCCATGAAAATGAAAAAGAAGAGTACTTTCCCGAAGGGGTGGATGAGGGGAAGTCGAAAATACTCTTACCTTTCAAAACGGAGTTGAAATGAGGAGTAGAGGTGATGGAACGGTGATTCTCCAAGGAGAGAAGAAGGTAACGGTGGTTTTTTTTGAAAGGGTGAAGGGAAGAAGATGAGAAGGGTGGGTGTTTATTTGACATGTGATAATTTTGAAGCTCAAAAGACTTGTTTGCCCTTAATGAAATGGGGCATTTACAAGGAAGGTAAATTCATGGTTGAATGTGGTTTAATCTTAAAACGTGATTAACCCAAATTGATTAATTTTGAAAACAACTCGAAATATTATTTAGAGTATAAAACCGAGCCCAAAATAATATTAAAATATTATTTTCACCTAACCCCTAAACTCGGGTGTTACACTAATTAAATCTAATTAATTCAATAGGAAAGGACATTGTAGACAAGTAAATGGATGTTGAATAAAGCTCAAATATTCTAAGTTAATTAGTATCACATTGTAATGTGGTGTTAATTAAGGGAATATTTAAGTAATAGATTCAATGTTTCATTTAAACTTAGAAAATGGAAATTACACATAGTTAGTTTAAATAAAATTGAAAAATAAGATTAAATAATTAGTGACACTAAAGCTAGGAATATTGTTACTTTTGAGCCTAATATGTGTAGTGTCCAATTATTTGGGTGTTACCATAAAAGCTCAAAAATTAATATTATTCATAAAATTTAATTAATTAATTAATGGAGCCCTAAACTATGTTTTGCACTCTTTTACCCTCTAAACTTTTCGTCGTTAATCATATAACCCCAAAAACAAACGCCGTTTAAAAAAACGTAATAGCCAATAAAAACTCGCCACGTAATCTTTTTATTTATAATTTCTTATTTTCAGTACATTACATCAAAATTAAGTTAAAATAAAATAAAATAAATATAATATAATATTATTAAAAAACCTTTAACCTTAATTAAAATCATCTCATATTCTAACCCGATCCCTAAAACCCCTTTTCAATTTTTACCCAAGTAAATTTTATTTTTTCTACACGAAATTGGGGGAAGAAATTATTGTGTTGAACTCGACTTAGGGTTCGTGAATTCGTTCGACTCTTCACCATCTTAACATTTTCTTAGTTTTTATAGGTTTTAGGATACCCAATTGTCTTTGAAGCATGTCAACCGAAAGTTCAAAATTTATCGCTAAAATGAAGATTAAGGAATAAAGTTCACAAGTTACTGGTTGAGAACAGAAAAATTAGAGTTGAGAATGTTGAATTAAAAAAGATGGTGAATATTGATGAAGTTAGAAGATTGGAGAAAAAGTTAGAAAAGGTGAAAGAGAAATTTAAAGTTGAAACAAGAAAATTGAAGAATGAAGCAATGTTCTACAAGAGTATTTTAAATGTTTCATTCTTAGTAATGGAGTTTTTCATCTAGAGTAAACTTAAAATTTGGTGTTTAATGTTGTAGAAGACAGATTTTTCATGATTGTTATGCAATGCTAAGGAATGTTATGTGAATAATAAATTGTTATTAGAATTTGGTTTTTAATGTTGTAGAAGACAGATTCAAATTACTTCTGAAGAAATTCTTATGTTATGTTATGAATTAATTTGTATATATTGATTGTATAACACAAAGGTTCATAATACACAAGTTTCATAACAAAATAAATTTTTGGAACAGTTACATAATACAACAACTTGTAAAAGTTGCATAACACAAAAGATGTTTTTTTTGCATAACACAGAAGATTGTATAACACAAAGGTTTCATAATGCAAAAAATTTTAAACAGAAGTTTCACAACACAAAATAAATTTTTAAAACAGTTACATAATAGAATAACTTATAAAGTTTGCATAACATAAAAGATCCCAAATAAGAACATAATATTAAGTTGGCATTTTTTGGGGTTAATTTAGGAATTTTTTGTTGTTGTGGTTACTGAAAGTTGATGGTGCTATAGATGTGATTGTAAGTTGGTTTACTGGTGCAGGGCGACTGGATTCAGATTGTTGACTCAATGGTACAAATTGAGTTGAAATTAGAGATTCAGACATAATTATTGGCTACACTTGGGATATGGTGTTAGGCATCCTTACTATCATTTGACCTGGTCTGCCAGGCTACAAAAACATAACATAATGTTAGAATGTAGTCAAAATTTGAAAATAATGACTAATATTAGATGCATGACTTACATTTAGAATTTACATGCTTTTATTTTTATTTGTATAGTCTAATGCCTTACATAATTATCCTTTCTCTTGGTCCAAATGATGATTCAGTCAACTGTCGATCACATGATGATTTGGTTTTTGCTTCCTTTGTTGAAGTATCTGCTGGTTGTGAGGGACTGGTTGCTGGTTGTGAGGGATGATTGGTTATCGGTTGGGAAGATGCAGACTCATATATTTGTTGATACTGTCAAATTATGAAATCAGTTAGTAAATAATAATTATGCAGTATAAAAAATAAATTAAATTAAAATACATTCACAATTTTGTTTTTTGGAGGACAAGTTCTACTGTTGTGTCCAAGCACTCTACAAGACATGTGCACTTGCTTCCTTTTTTAGAAAGCTTAGTCCCATTGCTTGTTTCTCATTCTTCTCTTTTTCTCTTTAATTTTGACCTTTCAGGGAGCTTCTTTTTCAAAGGAGGTTTAACTTTTTCCATTTTTGTGTCTTTTCAGAAAGCTTCACTAGGTATGATTGACAATGCATAATCATATAGTGACTTATATGTTTTCTTTGTGTATGCCTCATGAACATACCTCTCAAGTGGCTCAGAATTAAACAATATGACACATATAGAATGTGAGCATGAAATACCATTTAGATCTCAATATCTACATGTGCACTTATGACCTTGTAGATCAACAACATATGTTTGCCCATTACAGTATACCTTATACCTATGTTGACCATTGTATAACTCGTATTTGTCCGAATATACATATATATAATATATCGATATAAATAAAGCTTAAATAAATAATAACAATAAATAAAACTCAATATAAAACAAATAAGTCCATTCATGTCCTAAGTCCGTTTACATATCCAAAATACCCATTTATATTACATTAGGCCCAAAAAAGATATAATGAAACTCAAGAGACATTTTATTTCCCGCCCAAATTACATCAGATCGGCCCAAAACAAACACAAAACTTAATTTGTATTTTCTCAACCCGCCAAAACTGAGAGCTCACTGACACATGGCTTATTCTCATTCGTCTGTTTTATGGTCACATGGATCGACCCTAGCTGGAGCCAGCTGGTCTTCGCTAGCAAAACATGCTGATGTCACGGCGTGTCAGCCTATAAAAGAGGAAAGAGAGTAAGTGGCTGACAGACATTAAAGACGTAATTATTACCAAAATTAAAGGAGGGGGGAAAGGGAAGTCTAAAGGATTACTGGAGAAGAAGAAATGTCACCGGAAGATAAGGAGGTCATTGTCAATCGTCGTCGGAGCTCGTCAAGCCGTAATCACGCAACGAGAGGTATATTTCAACCCTCGTAACTCTCATTCTACACACAAAAACACAAATAAGGCCACGATAAAAAAAATAAAAACATGAATCGAAAAAGAAAAATAATAAATACCTAGATCTAAAGCTGAATGTGCCAAATCGAAAAGGAAAGTATCAAAATCATCACCAAAATAATAGATCTAAAGGAAAAACATACTAAAAATGAAAAAGAGAGAAAATAGGACACAATCTTATCTGAGCGACAGAGGTCGAAGTGTTGATGGAGCTGTCCGCCGTCGATAGAGTCGAAAATGAAGGGATGAGTGACGAAAAATGGTAGTTAGGCTTAGAAAATGGTGAAGAATGGTGGATTCAGATGAATCCATGTAGATTTAGGCTTAGGCAAGGGTAGATTTAGGGTTTTTCGGTGAGAATTGGGATTTTTTGGGAGTTAGGGTTTCGAAATACGGCAGAAAAGGGAGATCAGAAATCGCCATGCAGTGGCCGAAAATCGCACCACAGTGGCCAAAAATCGCCAAAGGCGGTTGAAAATCGCATTTGAGGAGAGGTTTTGGGTGATTGAGTTAGGTTCGAGTTAAAAAAACAAAAAAAATGGGCGAATGGAACCGGGCTAGGGATTTTATAGGCCTTGGTGTGCGATGTCGTTTGGGGAGCGGGTAAAATTGACCCGCGCGTTTTGAAAATGGGTATGGATACGGGGCCGTAATCCGTCTCATGACCCGATTAAGGGTTTAGGTTATTTTTGGTCGAGCCGTGTGGGCTAAACTGCATGGTTTAGACCAGTTTTTGAATAAAATAGGTTGAATTAATGGACTTAGGCCAGAACTTTGAATAGGCTTAGACTTGGGTTTTCCAGTTTCTTCCCTTTTACATTTTAGTCACTTAAAAATTGTAATTCAGACTTTTTATGTTTTGAATTTAATTCAATTCAGTCTTTTAATTGTTTTAATTACTTTAATTTAATTAAATTAATTGTTTGATTTATGTATGCTTACATTATTTTTAAGACCGTATAGTATTTTTGTTAGGAAAATTAATCAATTGGCTTAGAATCAATTAGAAGCTTTAGTATAAGCCACTTAATTACATAATTGAATAGGAAAGGTCATTGTAGCAAATAAGTGGATATTTGAAATAAAGTTTGAATATTCAAGATTGATTAGTGTCACATTGTAGAGTGATGTTAATCAATGAATACTGAAATTAAAATTTTAATGTTCCATTTTAACTTAGAAAATGGAAATTGCACCTAATTAGTTATATTAAAATAAGATAAATAATTAGTAACACCTTAATTAGGAATATTATTACTTTTGGATCCATTAAAGGTAGTGTCCATATTATTTGGACGTTACCATTTATGTCCAAAAATTAATAATATTCTTAGATGTCTTAATTAAATGAATTAATGGTGCCTAATTAGGGTTTACTTAAAAATGACAAGACAATAATTTGACATGCATTAAACCTTTTGTGTTGAGATACATTTTGAATATAAATTGAAGTGTCTTAATGTAACTGAACATTTTATATTTATATTCGTCCAAAATGTATTTTCTTAGAAAAAGATACCTCTATTCGGAATAAAATTCATTTTATAGTTAAAAGAATTAATTAAATCAAGATTAATGTTCGAAATGTCAAAATGCCACGTAAAATTAATGAGATACCGATAATGTGCGTTTGTAGGGGTGCTAACCCTTCCCTACACGTAACCGACTCCCGAACCCGAACTTTTCAAAAAAGAATCTCTGGTACGCTTTTATGGTGTCCGGTCTACCAAAGTGGCCGGTGGCGAATCCAAAAATTATTTTTAAGAAAACAAAGGAAATATGATTAAAAACGGAAAATTCACTAATTACAAGACCAAATTAAATGAAAAACCCGATTTCAAAAACCCTAATCGTCAGGTTGTTTTTCTAAACAAACGAGTCTTCAAAAAATGGTCGTGACAGCTTGACGACTTCACTAAGGACAAAATTGATTTTAATTCTACGTGACATTTTAGCATTATGAACATTAACTTGAATTTAATTTCTTCTGATGAATTGTTCGATGGATTTTAGGAAGAATGAGGGTAGTTTTTGTGTATGCTATAACTTTCATTCATGTATAAACCTTAAACCCAAGTTTTTCACCCTTAAGTGGGAGTAAGACAATATTCGACGTGATGTTGTCCAACTCCGAGCTCGGATTTTTGTCGTCTTTCGGTATACTAATGCGTTGTGGGGTCCACGCCTCCATTATAAGGGACCTATACTACCAAATCGATGTCTTACTATCGCAGTAGACGGTAACGACAGTTCGGGAACCAAGAGTCTAGAACAAAGCCCACATTTTGTTTTAGAAGCCTACCCCACTAGAGCCAGACAAGGACCTAGGACATGTGCTGCCAGTTTAAATACTTTTCTCTGGTTATTTTCTTGCTTAATTAAATTGTTTTATTTACCAACAATATAATTTTTACTTACACAATTAATTTATCATACTGACTCGTTTCTTTTATTTTTGTTTTTGTTTTGCATTTTGCACCGCATCATTATTGCATAGAGGTATTGATTAAAAAATGGTTATCAATAAAAAAATCATGACATATGAAAGGAATCATAATCTGATAGAAGAGACTACAAATATGAGGCAGTATCCGAGACGAGTCACAGAAGAAATGAAAGGCAGTTCATCCAAGTGTCATATATCTGATGGTGATAGTGTTGATGCTGACAAAAATGAGGTGCAAGAACTGAAAAGACAAATGGCTGGAATGATGACTATGATGACAACTATGGCCAAAGAAAAAGGACATACTGAACTGAAAGGAGACTTGAACAAAAACTAGAATATGTATAAACGACCAGGTCCGAGCACTGTTATAATTCGCATTAATAAACCAACTGAAGGTAAAAGTAGGATGAATTTTGAAAATGTAATGATGGATCCGGAAGAAGCCCGAGTGAAAGGAAATGAAGAGTCTTTTAATTCAATCCCGATGAAATATACAAATTTACTCCCGCTTTTGGTAAAAAAGAAACTTGTGAGCCCAGCCTGGTCCAAGCCTAAAGAATTTTCTTATTTGAGAGGTTACAACGACAATGTAATATGTGATTATCATCAGGACAGTTCAGACCATACTACTGAGAATTGTGAGGTTTCGAAGAACAAGGTTGAAAATCTTATCAGGGTAGGCTTATTGAGTTTTGAGGACGGAATGCCCAAATTTCCTAAAAGCCTGATAACTAATAAAACACCTAGAGATGTAAAGATGAAGGAAAATCCAAATCCATCAGAATCAATTCAATGTTCAGGAAAAAGTTCAAACTTCAGTATCTCATCAACATATTATCAAAGGACAAGAGATTACAAGTTTCATTTTGATTCAATCCCTATTTCATAAAAGAATTATATCCTCAGTTGCTGAAAGCTCGATTAGTGACCCCACAATTTGTCACACCTTTGCAACCTCCGTATCCAAAATGGTATGAGGCCAAGGCTCATTGTGAATATCATAATGAAACCCAGGGAAATTCTATTGAAAATTGTATCACCTTCAAACGACGAGTTCAAGTTCTTTTGGAACACAAAAAATGGAAATTTGAGACAGAAAACTGTTCTGATTCAATGACTGAGTGGGAGACACACGACCAACGAACCTAGAAAGAGGGGCATCTGTTTGAATATGAGGTTCAAATAAGGAAGCTAAGGCAAGAGAAGGATAATCTGAATGAAGAGCTGAAAACTCTGCAATTCGATTATCAAGAAATTCGTTTGATGCTCAAGAATGCTGGTTTGGGTGTGACACTGGAACAGTCAAAGAAGCGAATTAAAGAACTGAAGTGTGAAACTGAATATTGGAAAAGGAACAGTTCAATACGCTCGATTAGTCCTTGTAAATTAGCTCTATAATTTTAAATCCAATTCAATTTGATCCCGCTTTCAGTTCCGATTTAATTTTAATTATTTAATTTATATAGTATGTATGCCTTTTAGAATACACATGTAGTATATTTGTTTAGGAGAATTAATTCACTTAGTGTAATTAAATTGAAGCCTTTTAAAATTAGATTCTCTAATTAAATCTAATTAATTCAATAGGAAAGTACATTGTAGACAAGTAAATGGATGTTGAATAAAGCTCAAATATTCTAAGTTAATTAGTATCACATTGTAATGTGGTGTTAATTAAAGGAATATTTAATTGAAGCCATTTATACATGAGTCGACACGGCACCGTTTTGGTGCCGGTCGCGAGGATGATCCGCGCTCTTTTGAGCGGGTCCAAATACGGGTCCGCAATTCGACCTTAGGTCCGGTTAAAGTTTAGGCTGGTCGTTTTGGGCCTGATTTAAATGGGTTTGGGTTTATTTTTAAGGCGAACTAGACTTGGGCTCTTGAATTTACCCTTTCTTACAGATTAGTCCTTGTAAATTAGCTCTATAATTTTAAATCCAATTCAATCTGATCTCGCTTTCAGTTCTGATTTAATTTTAATTATTTAATTTATATAGTATGTATGCCTTTTAGAATAAACATGTAGTATATTTGTTTAGGATAATTAATTCACTTAGTGTAATTAAATTGAAGCCTTTTAAAATTAGATTCTCTAATTAAATCTAATCAATTCAATAGGAAAGTACATTGTAGACAAGTAAATGGATGTTGAATAAAGCTCAAATATTCTAAGTTGATTAGTATCACATTGTAATGTGGTGTTAATTAAGAGAATATTTAATTGAAGCCTTTTATACATGAGTCGACACGGCACCGTTTTGGTTCCGGGTCGCGAGGATGATCCGCGCTCTTTTGAGCAGGTCCAAATACGGGTCCGCAATTCGACCTTAGGTCCGGTTAAAGTTTAGGCTGGTCGTTTTGGGCCTGATTTAAATGGGTTTGGGTTTATTTTTAAGGTGAATTAGACTTGGGCTCTTGAATTTACCCTTTCTTATAGATTAGTCTTTGTAAATTAGCTCTATAATTTTAAATCCAATTAAATCTGATCCCGCTTTCAGTTCTGATTTAATTTTAATTATTTAATTTATATAGTATGTATGCCTTTTAGAATACACATGTAGTATATTTGTTTAGGAGAATTAATTCACTTAGTGTAAATAAATTGAAGCCTTTTAAAATTAGATTCTCTAATTAAATCTAATTAATTCAATAGGAAATTACATTGTAGACAAGTAAATGGATGTTGAATAAAGCTCAAATATTCTAAGTTAATTAGTATCACATTTGTAATGTGGTGTTAATTAAGGGAATATTTAATTGAAGCCTTTTATACATGAGTCGACACGACACCGTTTTGGTGCCGGGTCGCGAGGATGATCCGCGCTCTTTTGAGCGGGTCCAAATACGGGTCCGCAATTCGACCTTAGGTCCGGTTAAAGTTTAGGCTGGTCGTTTTGGGCCTGATTTAAATGGGTTTGGGTTTATTTTTAAGGCGAATTACACTTGGGCTCTTGAATTTACCCTTTCTTACAGATTAATCCTTGTAAATTAGCTCTATAATTTTAAATCCAATTAAATCTGATCCCGCTTTCAGTTCTGATTTAATTTTAATTATTTAATTTATATAGTATGTATGCCTTTTAGAATACACATGTAGTATATTTGTTTAGGAGAATTAATTCACTTAGTGTAAATAAATTGAAGCCTTTTAAAATTAGATTCTCTAATTAAATCTAATTAATTCAATAGGAAAGTACATTGTAGACAAGTAAATGGATGTTGAATAAAGCTCAAATATTCTAAGTTAATTAGTATCACATTGTAATGTGGTGTTAATTAAGGGAATATTTAATTGAAGCCGCGAGGATGATCCGCGCTCTTTTGAGCGGGTCCAAATACGGGTCCGCAATTCGACCTTAGGTCCGGTTAAAGTTTAGGCTGGTCGTTTTGGGCCTGATTTAAATGGGTTTGGGTTTATTTTTAAGGCGAATTACACTTGGGCTCTTGAATTTACCCTTTCTTACAGATTAGTCCTTGTAAATTAGCTCTATAATTTTAAATCCAATTCAATTTGATCCCGCTTTCAGTTCTGATTTAATTTTAATTATTTAATTTATATAGTATGTATGCCTTTTTAGAATACACATGTAGTATATTTGTTTAGGAGAATTAATTCACTTAGTGTAATTAAATTGAAGCCTTTTAAAATTAGATTCTCTAATTAAATCTAATTAATTCAATAGGAAAGTACATTGTAGACGAGTAAATGGATGTTGAATAAAGCTCAAATATTCTAAGTTAATTAGTATCACATTGTAATGTGCTGTTAATTAAGGGAATATTTAAGTAATAGATTCAATGTTTCATTTAAACTTAGAAAATGGAAATTACACATAGTTAGTTTAAATAAAATTGAAAAATAGGATTAAATAATTAGTGACACTAAAGCTAGGAATATTGTTAATTTTGGGCCTAATATGTGTAGTGTCCAATTATTTGGGTGTTACCATAAAAGCCCAAAAATTAATAATATTCATAAAATTTTAATTAATTAATTAATGGAGCCCTAAACTATGTTTTGCCCTCTTTTACCCTCTAAACTTTTCGACGTTACTCATATAACCCCAAAAACAGACACCGTTTAAAAAAACCGTAATAGCCGATAAAAACTCGCCACGTAACCCCTTTTATTTATAATTTCTTATTTTCAGTACATTATATCAAAATTAAGTTAAAATAAAATAAATATAATATAATATTATTAAAAAAACCTTTAACCTTAATTAAAATCATCTCATATTCTAACCCGATCCCTAAAACCCCTTTTCAATTTTTACCCAAGTAAATTTTATTTTTTTTGCGCGAAATTGGGGGAAGAAATCATTGTGTTGAACTCGACTTAGGATTCGTGAATTCGTTCGACTCTTCACCATCTTAACATTTTCTTGATTTTTGCAGGTTTTAGGATACCCAATTGTCTTTGAAGCATGTCAACCGAAAGTTCAAAATTTATCGCTGAAGGAGACGTTGTAGAATATGACCGTGAGTTAAAAGCCCAAATTTACACTTCAACTGTTCTACGAAGCAAGGGTAGGAGATTCTATGGATATGCTAAAGGCCAACAAGTAAGTAGTTCTTTTTTGGCTATATTAGTTATTTGTTAGAAATATTGTGATTGAATTAAGGCTTAATTTGATTTGTTTTTATATTTTTGTAAAGAAGATGTAATTTTTTTTAGGTGAACTGACTATGATAAGGCAAATTTGAATGAAAATGAAGATTAAGGAATGAAGTTCACAAGTTACTAGTTGAGAACAGAAAAATTAGAGTTGAGAATGTTGAATTGAAAAAGATGGTGAATATTGATGAAGTTAGAAGATTGAAGAAAAAGTTAGAAAAGGTGAAAAAGAAAATTAAAGTTGAAACAAGAAAATTAAAAAATGAACCAATGTTCTACAAGAGTATTTTAAATGTTTCATTCTTAGTAATGAAATTTTTTATTTAGAGTGAACTTAAAATTTGGTGTTTAATGTTGTAGAAGACAAAATTTTCATGATTGTTATGCAATGCTAAGGAATGTTATGTGAATAATAAAATGTTATGAGAATTTGGTGTTTAATGTTGTAGAAGACAGATTTTTCATAATTATTATGCAATGCTAAAGAATGTTATGTGAATAATAAAATGTTATGAGAATTTGGTGTTTAATGTTATGCTATCTCTTGATCTCTAGTGAAATGCTCTACCACTAAGCTATGGACCCACTTGTTTTTTTTTTTTTTTGAAAAAAAAAAGCTAATATTAAAACCTAAAAGCATCAAAGGAGTTAGGAAAATGGACCTAAAATATAGGGCCCAACCAGGTTTGACCTTTTTTCTATCACCAAATGCCTAGGTTTGTTGCTTGGAACAACCTTTCTCTATCTTGTTAGAAAGTTATTCTGCAGTCAGAAGAGTAGCTTTCTTCTTAAACCAATGGTTTAAATATGTTGTTATCAGACATGTAGGCAGTTCTAGTAAATGTTGTGTTGGAAACTGAATCTTAAAGTCTATGATGATGCAATATGTAGAGGTAGTGTCGAATTCAAAAATATATTTGAGGGTGGACACAAATAAACTCTCGAAATTTTAAGGTGGGCACAAGCCTTAAATATTATAAAAATTAAAGAATTAATTCATAAAAAAAAATGAGCGCAAATATGTGAACTTTAAAAAGTTTAGGATGGACACAAGTCCACCCTACATTATACGTGGATCTATCATTGTGTAGAGTAGCTGCCAAATATAAAAAGAATATAATGGGGCATTCCGAGAATTGAACTCGGGACCTCTCGCACCCTAAGCGAGAATCATACCACTAGACCAAATGCCCTCACAATTGGTTTAAAAATCTCAATTTAAACACTTATCTGCTACATATATCACCAAAATGAACAAACCATGACTGATTGCACCAAGTAAGAAATGTCCCTGAGAAAGAATGACCCACCGTGAATATCTTTAGTAAATAAATTTGCTTATAAAAACGGAGAAAATAATAGCAAAAAGAAATCAGGTCAATACTACGCTTCAAGCCCGGAATTCTCTGCAGACCACATTTGCGAGAAACCTCCCATTTGCTGTTTTTAGTTACCAAATTGACCTATTAATATTCCCACAACAGACAAATCGGAAGAAGAAAGATTAAAAGAGGGTTAAGACAATCAGTTGATTTGCCTTCTCTTCATTTTAAGCAGAAAAGATGGCAACATTTGCAGGGACACAACAAAAGTGCAAGGCATGCGACAAGACTGTCTATCTGGTTGATAAGCTTACAGCTGATAATCGGGTTTATCACAAGGCTTGCTTTCGTTGCCACCATTGCAATGGTACTCTCAAGGTAAATCCTATTTAATTTCGTATCGAGTTTTCCAGAAAAGGATACGAGGGATTGTAGATGCTGCAATCCGTATTTCATACTTCGGGTTTTGTTTATGTTATGTTGTTTGAAAAAATTTTGTTGTGAAATAAAGAGAAATGATTGCAGATGTTGAGATTCAAATATTATATTTATCAAGTAATGGGATGAATTAATTGAGCTAAAATCTTAGCTGGTTTAATGTTGCAATTGCATTGTTGGCATTATGGCAAAATAAGTTGTGATATTTTTTTTCAATAATTAATTGATTGATTATTTATTATTTAATTTCGCAGCTTAGCAACTACAACTCTTTTGAAGGAGTGTTGTACTGCAGGCCTCACTATGACCAACTCTTCAAGAGAACCGGCAGTCTTGACAAGAGTTTTGAAGGTATGTAAATATATTTAGTATAACCATTGATATTCGATGTGTGTGTGGACTGATTCAGATCGGGTACAATAAAAGTCCATGAATGTGACCTGAAGTGATTAAAAATAAATAAAGAGTCAGAATAACACAATTACAATGTATTATTTACTGTATATCAGTCTGTTAATGATATGCTTTATTTGTTTATTTTTGTCTTTTTAATATTCTACCAGGAACACCAAAGATCAAACCTGAAAGACTGATTGAAAATGAGGTAATTATTTGGGGGGAAAACCCAAATATATTTACCTGTTTCAAATTTATTTATATATAAAAATCTGAAATTTAACAATATATCTTACCTTTGAATTATGGGTCCAACAGAGTGCACTGAAAATGTCGAGCGTGTTCGCTGGCACCAGAGAAAAATGCAAGGGCTGTAATAACACTGTCTATCCAATTGAAAGGGTAAGTAATTTTTTTTAAAAGATAAGTAAATAAATTAAAACCTTTTTTTTACCATTTTTATTTCTTTTAAAAATTCGGGTCGAACTATAGGTTGGATTTGGGTACAAAATTTTTAGAAATCAGGTTACCACCAGACCTAATCCGATTAAAATTCGAACATCGAACTTATTAGATGTTATTTTATAACTCTGTCTGCATTTGAACACCTTGTGCTGTTGGATTAAATTTGATTATCTTGTTTTTGATCCTTTTTTTTCTCATTTTGTTGAAGGTTACGGTTAATGGGACATCATACCACAGGGGCTGCTTCAAGTGCTGCCATGGAGGATGCACCATTAGTCCATCAAATTACGTTGCACATGAAGGAAAACTTTACTGCAAACATCATCATATTCAACTCTTTAAGGAGAAAGGAAACTACAGCCAACTCGAGACCGATCGCCCGAAAAGCTCATCGACGGAAATCGCTGCCGAATCGTAGGCCATTTTATGCTACTTTTATATATCTGCCGATCGAAAGTCCGACCATCCATGTCATTTGTGTGTCGGCTTACCGATGGATAGATAAAACTTTCTAAACTTATCTTCCATTGATGAGATTTTAACAAATTTTTGGAAATAAAATCGGTGGACTTGACTTTAAATAAAAACCTGAATTTAACTCGATTATTGTCGAGTTAAACCAAAGTGCAAAAAAATGCAAATTCGATCATGAGTCGAGTTTGAACAATTCGATCTTTATCTCGAATTAAGCTAGAGCTTTAGACTTGAATTTCGAGTCAAGCTCAAACTTCTTATAAATTTAACTCTACAAAACAAGTTCTACATAAATTTCAACAATATATAATCGTATCGTGTCCAAAATTAAAAGATCAACTACGACAATGTCTCGGTTTAAATCGCCTTGTTAGATGTTAAATGACAAAAAATGAACATTTTAGACATTGTAGCTCCTGCAAATGCATGTATTAATAAATGTGATTATTAACAAACCCATTGTTGTTGTTCAGACAAACATAATCCAGGAATGGTTTATACAATACCATCATTAGGTTCATGTTATTTTTCACAAGATACACGGTTTGGTCTCAAAGACTTACTCTAACAATCGCTTGTACTTGCACCATGCAATAGCAATCACGTAGAGGAAGATTGACCCGGCAGTACTACCTCCGATTGTCCATAGGAAGTCCGACATCCCCGCTTTATCAGGGTCGAATAGCTCAATATGGATATTCATGCCGAAGACACCAGCAACTACAATAAAGGCACTGATGACAAGGGTGGCTGTTGTTAGCATGACTCCCATTTGCAGGAGATGGTTCTGTTTGTCATCTAGCATTATGTTGATGTAGTCCTCTGTGTCATCGACATATTCCCTCAGCTTCCCGGAAAGACGAAACAAAAATTAAGATCAATGTCAATAATCCGAAGTCCCAAGAATAAAGAATGATAAAGAAACTTATATGGTGTAATGGTACCGAGTGCACGTACCATGATATATTACTTTTGCTTAATATATGAACTAAAATGCTAACAAGTAACAAATACAGAAGATCTGGCAATATTAAAAACGACACTAGCACAATACAGAAAAATAACTAAAACAAAATAGAAAACACAACACCAAAAAAAAACACATTCATGAATCAAGATCTTATATGATATAAATTATTAATGTATAAAAGTTTATATAAATATGAAAGAACTTAAACACAATTATTACACGAACATGAACACGAGATAGATACATTGCTTGAAAACATAGATTCAATCAAGTGGCGTAAGCATGAAACCAAACCATGTCCAAGTTATTAGATGATAATAAAGAGGGCAGTAATAAAGTGGCAAGTGTGAATGAAATACCGTGGACAGCTTGTTCAGTGTACCATCAATTTGAACAAAGTATGCTTCCAAAAGCATTTCTAACTCTTCTACATCAAGGTGCTTGCTGATAGCACTGCGGGTAGTACTTGTATGAGTTCCATGGCTGTCTCGGCCAATTGCATTACTAGGAGCAAACAAATTATCCAGGGGGCAATCAGATTCTTGGATATCACCTTCGTAATTGGTTGCCAAGGAGATTTCAGCAGGTGTCCTGACATAATGCAGGGAGAAATCTGAGATGCCGAAGATTGCAAGTAAAATGAACTGAAAAAGTGAATCTTTGATGAAATTGAGCGCCCAAATTGTTTAGCACCTATTATTGTTGTCTGGTCGAAGAACTTCATCACCCATCTCCTCTCTCCCATTCATAGACGAGGTTGATGAATTTTCAAGTAGTTGTTTCTCAGTTAAATACATCTCAGCCATATCTTCATCATCATCTAGCAAGTGTTCCAATTCATCCCTTACCTGAGAATAAGCATATCTATATAATTAAGTTCAGAATTGAAAATGGAAAAAAAATAAAGAAACAAAAGCATTGTTCAATCTATTGATGTCAGTTCAGTTCAAAAGTCCCACATATGGAAATCAACATAGTTATGTTTAAATACAAAACCTTCTGGACGCGCCCAGTTATTGCAACTAATCGGCTTTTGATTTGGCGAACCCGCTCCAAATTGAGAGTACTAATCTTTGATGTCAATTTATCTAAGGCAGGATGAGCTTCTAGCTCCAATGTCCTTGCCTGCATCGGCAATAGAAAACAATAAAACAATAACCAAAACATAACAAGTAAAACACCGGGATGGTAAGAAAAAGTTCACAGGCAAACTAAGAGAGAGGAAGCATTACTCACTTCATTTTCTAAGCAGCTGCAAGCAGATTCAAGGCATGCCTCCAATGCAACAAACTCAAATGGGAGAATCTTTGAGCCATTTGGGTTCTCAAGACTCTGTTTCTCTTCTGATTTACCTTCATCATCCAGATTCTGAGGCTGTGAAAACCTTGATGACAAATTTTGAGAACTTGTTCGTATTATGTAGTTGGAATCATCAACAGCGCCTTCCTAAAGAAGAAAACAAAACGATTTGGCCAATGAATATGAAACAGAATCAGTTGGAGAGCCTAGTAACAAGATGAAAATCAGTAGAGAAGCAAGAATGAACCCGCAGGAACTGATATTGACCATGTTCCTCTGACTCAATTTTTTTTTTTTTAAGGACCCAAGACTAACACCCGGTTCAGATGCATATCCGAAATAGGTACAAGGATATGACCCTCCAAGAACACTCCATAAACATGGAGAAACTTTTAAAATAATTTAAGCATATGAGTGTCGGCAAATACCCGTACCCGACACACACCTGAGTCCGAGTAACATAGGTTATTGAGCTATGGCAACATGACTGACTACTAGCTACTAGAAAGAAGGGAATTGAGCTAGCAAAGTTGCATCTGGCAGCTAGTGAGCTAAACACTGACAAGCCTAGAGCTGCCAAGCTGATTGTTAGATACGAAAATGGAGTGTAACCACCAGCTGAGTTAGCTGGTATTCAAAAAATTGTAACAGGATAATAGATAAGTTGGTATTGCGAAATGCGAAATTCTAGAAGGCAATTATATTGTTGAATTCCACTATGTTACTTGGACTACAATTATGAATGAAATATATCATTTTTTTTCTATTATCCCCCTAATATCATCAAGTCACAGTGAATAGTCTCTGATAGGATACATAATTTTACCCAATTGAAATAACAAAATTTCATCGATGCAACAATAAAGCAGGAAAATAAATAAGAACCCTAAATCAAAAGAATACAAAAATGAACCTGGTCTTTGGTTGCTTGATAATGGCACAAAATTCGCTTCTGAATCTCATCAACAAAGGGCGTAACCGAAGGATCCTTAGAATTCAAAAGCAAAACCTCTTGCGCCGTGATGATTGCCTTAATGTGCTCCAAGTTAATCACTATCGCCCTTTCACGACCCAGAATCGTCGACGGGTATGACAGAAGCGGGTCCAAGATCCGAAGATCTCGAGCGGGTAAACCCGTGCGTCTCATGATAGCATGCTTTCCGGCCTCTACCATCTGGGTCTGGCACGTCGAGTCTAGTATAAGCCATGCCCGAACACCGGTCCCCTTTTTCCGATGGCCAGCGACGGTGGCGGTGGCTTGAGCTTGATTCGGGAACGGAGCGGGTCGGGATGAAAGGTCCGGATCGTCATCGGGTTTGGGCGGTGGCGACGTAGGTCGACTTGTCATTTTGGACTTTTATCTTCTGAGGGTCATTGGATACTGAAATTTAGCAGTAAGAATTACGAAAGGTGCCGTTTAGTTATTTATAGCCCGCGTAATCTAACTTGCACGTTAGTGTTAAAGACCGTCCTGGTACCCACCTTTTACCACCGCAGCTTTTGATTTTTTTTTCCACGGCAAACAAACGGATAAAATTTTGGGTAAAATACACAAATGATCATCAAATATAACATAATGTTACAAAATAATCATTATAACTTATAAATGGTAGTAATAAGTTTTGATAACTTTACAATACATGAAAAAAAATTCATAACTATTTTGTAATAATGTGATAAAATTTAGTGATTATTTAAAACGTAAATTTTGTCTGAATATTGAAATTAAGAGAAAAAAAAATCTTAAGTAGAGTGAGTGAAAAATTATTTTATTAAGTAGAGATATTGTTACAGTAAATAATAGACGGATTTAAAAAGTATAAATTTTTTTTAATTGAAATTTTAAAGAGGACATTTCTTCTCGATGACTTTTTAAAGTTGTCCAACCTTCTCGACGACTTGCCTGTTTATTATAGCAACGTTTCTGTTTGATGAAATAATAAACTCAATATCATTATTCAAGAAAATTATCATTTTATAACAGATTGATAATTTTATATGGTCTTATAATTTTTTATGGTTATTTCGAGAGTTTCTCATTTTATATTACACTAAAAAAATCACATTGTTTTGACTCGAATTTGAGTGTCATACACACACACACGCATATATATATTGACAAATATTAAATCTAATCTTAATTCTACCTATAGGGAGTAGAAAATGAAACTCTAGGGGAAGGAAGGAGAATGTTCATAATCTTAATAGGTCTAGAAGATTATATAACTCATGACCTAAGGGACTATAAGAGAATAAATATGAACAATTTGATCAACTAATCAAATGTACTTGCTCGAACATGTGTGTCGTATATAAACATGTATTTTACATTTTATACTCATATTTGTATATAAATCGAACATAAGTGTAGAGACACATGTGCAACATGAGTTCAATGTATATAATATTTTATTGTTTGAAGGTTTTGTGAATGTGCATCCTGAAACTTGTTATACTATAGATTATTACCGGATTTTCCCAATAATCTGATGCGATCCGGATTTGATGTGTTTATGAAAATTGGTCTTTACTTCTTAATACAATTTATGTTCGGGATGCGATGTTATTTTTCTTAATAATATTATTTTTAAAATTTAAATTCGCATTATTTCTTTAAAAATACAATGTGTCTTACTAATACATCTTACCTTTACTGCTTTCTTTCATTCAATATGTTATCGAACCATATGCGGATGAGATCAGAAATGTATTACCAAATGCCGAGAAAGGGTTAGAATTTCTGTAGATCTTGCTTTTATGCTGGACTTTTGGGTAATTTTATTTGCGTGACAGTACAAATTGTTCATCCATACACAAAGACAAAGTCATTTAATAGATGAGATTTATTGTCGCTCTCAATTTTTTCATATAATATAATTTCAGGTTCATTTTAGTTTGAATATTAATCAAATATGTTTTTTCTCTTAATTTTTAAATTTAAGACCTTATGATTAAAAAAAAAAAAGACTTAATAAACTTTTATTAATCATAACTCGATTCTTGTCCATATAGACTTGGGAACGATAACCTTAATCCTTACTCATAAAGAACTACAACTTTAAAGTAATCATTCGTGGTCTCAAATAATAAGGTTCATCTATGCCATTTTTTAAAAGTAAATCTTCATCTATTTCTTACATGTCAATAAAAAGTGGATGGTTATTTAGAAGTTAAAATGACATGAACAGACCTTATTGGTTGGAACCACGAATAACGTAGTGAACCGAGTCATCTAATAATTTCTCGATTGATATAGTGTGTGTTTATCTTACGTGTTAAGATCTTACGTATGTGCAATTTAAAAATGCAATTTCATTTGGATAATTATTTGATACACTAGCGGTGAAAACTAAAAGTTTCCCCAATCGTCTTAGTTTTAGGGTTTAAAATCTAGAGGTTTAGGTTTATTAGTTTAGAATTTAGGGATTGTAAATAGAATTTAGTGTTTAGGGTTAGAATTTATGGTTTATAGGTTTAAAACCTAAATCCTCAACATATTACCCAAAAATCTAAAACCTAAACTCTAAACCATAAGTCCTAACATTATCCCATAAATTCTAACTATTATCTCTAAATTCTAAACTCCTACCCCTAAATATTATACTATAAACTAAATCTATAAACCTTAAAACAAAGCGTTTGTGAAAAATTTCTACATCCAATGTATTGAATATAAATATTTTCATTTATGTGTCATAATTTTGATAAAATACGATTGATAAAGCCCAACTTTGTTTTGTTTTAAAGTAAACTAACACTATTTCAAGAGCAAAATGAAATAAAATGTTAACTAAGAGAAAAAAGAAAATAAAAATAAATGGATGGCAAGAAAACATGTTACCATACATGTGAACTGATCTTGTCTTTAATCATTGAGTAAGGGTATGTTTAAAGACTACATCTAATAAAGGGTGAAAAAATCACTATCTAATTAATGTGAAATTTGATAATATATTATTCGTTTAACTTATTTTTTCTCTTCGTTTTTTTCAATATTGAATTATTGATCACACTTTTTTAAGTTCGTGTCACATAGATAAAAACACGTCTGTCAAAATTATTTTTTGTCTTTTTTGTTAGAAAAGGTGTCGTATTAAAAATTAATTTTTAATGCATGTTATTTTAAGTTTATATAGTTAATGTACCATATGTATATTTAAATTTTTTTAAAAGATATTTTGTTTTTGGATAAACTATACTATTGACCACCGAACTAATTAAGAATTCCTATTTTGACCACTGAACTAACGAACTCGTCAATCAGACCAACGAACTTATAAAACCAACCTATTTTGACCACCGCCGTTAAAAACCTAACGGTGCAGTGACGGAATTGCCACGTGGCAATTAACGGAAAAATTTTAAAATTACATATTTGGTCACTGTTATTTACACATTCTTTCAATTTAGTCCTAATTTTAAATTATTTAATTAGGTGGCGACACGTTATTGGAGGACTTTAATTATTTATATTTGATTTTATTAATTTATTTTTCTCCTCCAAACATATGGTGAGAGGAAAATAAAATCCCTCAACATGTGTTGAGGGTGAATTGAACATGGGCAATGCTTAGGTAAAGGCAGTGGTTTAGCCACTACACCAAGCACAACTTTGTGCTTTAAATCACCAAATCTAATATATATCTCTTATTGGTTTTTACATTTTTAAGCTAAAAGATCAAACACTAAACACTAATTTCACATATATAACCCTAAACCCTAACTATTTCAAATTAATTTTACACTAAACATTTCAAATTAATTTCACATATATAAACCCTAACCCTAAGTATTTCAAATTAATTTCACATATATAAACCTTAAACCCTAAATATTTCAAACTAATTTCACACTAAATATTTCAAATTAATTTCACATATATAACCTTAAACACTAATTTAGGGTTTAAGGTTTATGATTATATATGTGAAATTCGTGTTTAGAGTCATATATGTGAAATTAATTTGAAATGTTTAGGGTTTAGGCTATATATGTGAAATTAATTTGAAATATTTAGGGTTTAGGCTATATATGTGAAATTCGTGTTTAGAGTTATATATGCGAAATTAGTGTTTAGAGTTTATATATGTGAAATTAGTTTGAAATATTTAGCGTAAAATTAATTTGAAATATTTAAGGTTAGAGTTTATATACGTGAAATTAATTTAAAATGTTTAGTGTAAAATTAATTGAGATATTTAGGGTTTAGGGTTATATATGTGAAATTTGTGTTTAGGGTTTGAGCTTTTGGCTTATAAATGTAGAAACCAATAAGAGATATATATTAAATTTGGTGATTTAAAACACAAAGTTGTGCTTGGTGCAGTGGCTAAGCCACTGCTTTTACCCAAGCATTGCCTAGGTTTGATCCATTCCTAACGCATGTTGAGAGATTTTATTTTCCTCTCATCACATGATTGGAGGAGAAAAAAAAATTAATAAAATCAAATATAAATAATTAAAGTCCTCCAATAAGGTGTTGACACGTGTCACCACCTAATTAAATAATTTATTATTTTATTAAATTAAAATTAGAACTAAATTGAAAGAATGTGTAAATAACATGGACCAAATGTATAATTTTAAAATTTTCCCGTTAATTGTCACGTGAAAGTTCCGTCACTACACTGTTAGGTTTTTAAAGGCGGTGGTCAAAATAGATTGATTTTATAAGTTCGGTGGTCTGATTGATGAGTTCGTTAGTTCGGTGGTCAAAATAAAAATCCTCAATTAGTTCAGTGGTCGATGGTATAGTTAACCCTTTGTTTTTTTAAACTAATACCTAAAATAATAATTTATTTAAAAAATTGACATTAGGAAAATAGGCGCACGATAAGGAAAATGCTCTGGGTGCACGATAGCAGGTTTATCGTTCTTCGACATTCTTCTTCGTCTCTGCTTATTTTCTTTCTGATTTAGGTGTCTTTGCTTTGCTTCTCTGCTTGTTTTCTGGATATTGTTATGGGTGAGGCTTCGGCGTCCAATGGGGCAGATTGGCGGAAGCTTTTTGTTGGAGCCTCTGATCAATCTCTTGATTTTTGTCCACCGGAGGGTGTTGTTGCGCCGCCTGCAGATGTCTTTGAGGAGGGGTCCCTAGCCTGGCGTTATGCTCTAGTGGGTCAATTTATTGGGCGAGCTCCGAATTTTAGTGCGTTATAGAAGATCGCTGGGATACTTTGGGGTAAACATGGTGATATTAAGGTTAGTTCCGTTGGGGATAATCTGTTTTTCTCTCGCTTTGTCAATTCCACTGTTAGGGACTGGGTTTATGAAAATGGTCCATGGCATTTTCAAAATAAATCGTTGATTTTGCGTCGGTGGGAGCCAAATATGGAGAGCCTCGAGTTTAAGCTGGATCGTATTCCCGTTTGGTTTCACCTTTGGGGTATTCCTCTAGAGCTTTTCACGATGAGGGGTTTGAGCTATATTGCTAGCTCTCTTGGTTTTCCCTTGTATATGGACAGTGTTACAGCTTCTAAACAAAGGCTGGCTTATGCTAAGGTTTGTGTGGAGATTACTATGGATACGCATATTCCAGAAGTAATTCCAGTCAAGCTTCGCAATGGTTCCACTGTTTCTGTTATGGTAAAGGTTCCTTGGAGGCCGCCAAAGTGTGACAAATGCTCATTTTTTGGGCATTCTACTAAGTCTTGTCTTGATAAAGCAGTTGGAGTTGACAGTGCAGTTGGAGTTGAGAGTGGGGCTGATAGGAAAGGAGATGGTAAGTTGAAGTCTCCCAGGCCTATTAATTCCTCTGAGAAATCTGCAGATATTGGTGTGGTTCCTATTAAAGGAATTGCTGTTACCCCGTATCCTTCTGTAAAGGGAGCTGTTCGACAGTCGAACAATAAGTTTAGTGCCTTAGCAGAGGCTGCCTCTTTGCTTTCAGATGATGGTGTTGCTCACGCTGAAGTGGTGATTGATAATCCTGAGGTTGCTGTGTTAGATCAGCCGAAGGTACCTGAGGAGGTTCCTGGTTCTTCAGGGGTTTTGGCTGGCTCTGGGGAATTGCTTGTTTCAGGGATGTCTGGCCCTGACTGTGAGGATGATGGTCCGATTGGTGATGCAGTTATAGCTCCTGGGTCTCCTAGGAAAGTTCGTATTGCTTCTCAAGAAGTGGCTAAGTTGATGTATGAGTTAAAACATAAGAAGAGAGATTTTGTGGACAAGAATAAAAAGAAAGGTCCTGTAGCCGTTGCTGGTGGTAAGGTCAATTCTTCTGCTTCTCCTTTGTTATGATTTTGTTTACCTGGAGCATTAAGGGTCTAAATGATCCTTTGAAACAAAAAGGGTTAGTTAGTCGGTTGGCTAGTTTGCGTGCTGATGTTGTCTGTCTTCTTGAAACACGGGTGAAAGTCAATAATGCTCGGGGTATTGTTGATAAGTGTTTTCATGGATGGAATTGGGTAGCTAATTACTCTGATGCTTATAATGGTCGTATAGGGCTCTTGTGGCAGAATGTTAATCTTACTCCTGTTTTTTTCTCTGATCAATATATCACTTGTCGTGTTTGTGATGGTGGGGTTGTTTTCTACTTGACCGTTGTTTATGCTTTTAATGCCAGCACTAGTAGAAGAAGTCTATGGTCCAGCTTAGTTGATCTTAAGAGTGTGATTGGTGATAGTCCATGGATTGTGATTGGTGATTTTAATGTAATTCTGAATTTACATGAAAGTTTAGAGGAGAGATCTGTTGTGGGTGTTGATATGATTGAATTTAGGGACTGTTTAAATGTGCTTGGTCTGGTTAATTATCCTTGCGCATGGCCTCTTTTCACTTGGTCTAATCACCAAGAGCAACGGCCTTTGGCTCGCAAGCTTGATAGGATGCTTACCAATCTGAATTGGTATAATACTTTTCCATGTTCTCAGGCGGAATTTTTGGCACCAGGAATATCGGATCACTCTCCTGGACTGTTTATTACGGATAAGGTTTTTTCATCCTCTCCAAAACCTTTTAAATTCTTTAATTTTTGGTGTCAGCATTCCATGTTTTTGGATACAGTTGCTCGTTCTTGGGATGTTGCTGCTTTTGGTAATCCCATGAGGCGGTTTTTTGTGAAATTGAAGAGGCTCAAACCTGTCCATAGGCAATTTAATAGGCGGCATTTTGGTGCTCTTCCTGCTCGTGTGGTTGCTAAGAGGAAGCAGTTGGAGGAGGCTCAGTTGGTTAACTTGTCTGCAAGTATTTGTTCTTCTTCGATTGCTCAGGAAAAAGTTTTAAGGGACGAGCTCTCTCAATTGGAGGTAGCTGAAAGGAGTTTTTATCAGCATAGGGCTAAGGTGCAGTGGCTTTGTGAAGCTGATCATAGTACTAAAATTTTCTATTCAGTGGTTAAAGTGAAGAATCGGAGGCAGTACATTCAATTCCTTGTGTCTTCAGAGGGTGTTAAGTTGGATACTCAAGCAGGAATAGCTCAGGAGGTGGTTCAATTTTTCACTAGTTTACTTGGAACAAAGGACCCAAATGTTGTTGTCCCTTCTATCGATTTCCTGAGGGAATTGATTTCCTACACTGTTCCTTTTGAGGAAGCTGAGCTGTTGGTGAAAGAGTTTTCAGATGAGGAAATTAAGGCTGCATTGTTTGAAATGGGTGATGATAAATCCCCGGGGCCTGATGGTTTTACTGTTTTGTTCTTCAAAAAGACATGGAATATCACAGGGAAAGATTTTCTAATGGCAGTCAAGTATTTTTTCTCTCAGTCTCAGCTCATTCCTAGCTTCAATGCTACTACGATTGTTTTGGTTCCTAAAATATTGTGTCCCAATCAAGTTAAGGATTTCAGACCGATATCTTGTTGCTCTATTGTATATAAATGCATCACTAAAGTGCTGGTTAATCGTTTGTCTCCAATATTCTCTGACATGATCGAACCTAATCAATGTGCTTTTATTAAAGGGCGTAACATTGTGGATAACACCCTTTTGGCTCAGGAACTGGTGCGAGGGTATGGAAGGAGTACTCTTTCTCCACGGTGTACTTTTAAAATCGATTTGCAAAAGGCTTTTGATTCGATTAGCTGGGATTTATTCTTGTGGTATTGCAGGCTATGGGGTTTCCCAGTAGATTTATTGCATGGATTGAGGCTTGCGTGATGGCACCGTGGTTCTCTGTGTCTGTTAATGGTGGTATTTCTGGCTTTTTTAAGGGGGAGAGGGGCGTGAGGCAAAGGGATTCTCTCTCGCCTCATATCTTTGTTCTGGTCATGAATGTCCTATCGAAGTTGTTGAATGTTGCTGCAGATAAAAGGGTATTTCAGTATCACCCAAAATGCCATAAAGTCAAGCTGACTCATCTATGTTTCGCGGACGATTCAATGGTCTTTTTTAAAGGGAATTTGGATTCAGTGGCTGGAGTTTGCTGTGTGTTGGATGAATTCTATTTGATGTCTGGACTTCGTATTAACGCTGCTAAGTGTGAATTCTTCACTTCTGGCATTCCAGCTGAGTTGGTCGATGTTATGGCTTTAGTTTCTGGGTTTAAGCATGGTGTGCTTCCTGTGCGATATCTTAGAGTTCCATTGGTTACTCGGAAGTTATCAGTCAAGGATTGCCAACCTTTATTGGTGCGAATACAGGATAAAATTCAGCAATGGTCGGTTCTGAAGTTGAGTTTTGCTGGGCGACTGGAGTTAATTCGATCTACTATCTTTGGCATTCAAAGTTACTGGTGCAGGCAGTTTGTTCTCCCTAAGACGTATTACGGAGGATGAATCAGTTGTGTATGCGGGTTTTCTGGAAAAGGGACGATAAGAAAAGAATTGGTGCTAGAGTTAACTGGGATGTGGTTTGCTCTCTGAAGTCTGAGGGTGGGCTTGGCTTGCGAGATTTGGTTAGCTGGAATGCTGCATGTATGGTTATCTTGGTGAGGAGGTTGTTACCTGGTCAGGGCTCTTTGTGGGTGGCCTGGTGCCATGCTTATATTCTGAAGGGAGTGCCTTTTTTGCAGCTGGATTCTAGGACTTCGATGAGTTGGATATGGAAGCAATTGTTAAAGATTCGGGACATTCAAAGAGGGTTGTTGTCGAATGTTCCTTTAACTGTTTCGCAAGTTTGGTTGGAGCTGCGTCCTAGAAGGGAGAAGGCTTGTTGGCACATGCTTATATGGTCTCCTTTACACATTCTTCGACATGCGCTTATAGCATGGATGGCCATTCTTGGGAGGTTACCTACCAGGGATCGTCTTAGCTCTTGGGGAGTGTTGGTTGATGATTCGTGCATTTTGTGTGGCGAATGTGGTAAGACTAGGGATCATCTTTTCTTTAGTTGCGAGTTTTCTAAATTGATTTGGAAGCGAATCTTGCAAGGGTGTGGTATTCATCGGGAGGTTTTTACTTGGAATGTTGAACTTGATTGGGCAGTGAAGAACTTTAGGGGTAAGTCTCTTATCGCTCTGATTTTGAGGCTTGCTTGAAATGCTTTCATTTACTTTGTATGGAGGGAGCGAAATTCTAGGATTTTTGGCGCGTCTTTCTCTACGGTTGATGATATCTTTTTGTGCATACTGGACATTGTTCATATACAGTTACAGGGGAAGGTTAATCATTTGCGACAGTGTATAGATTCACAATTGAGATCAAATTGGGACTTACTTATATAGGGTGGGTCTAGTTATATTTGTTTTATTGTACAGGATTGGAGTTTTTTGGTAGCAGGAGTTTTCCCTGCTCCTGGATAATGAAATAACCAATTATCCAAAAAAATAATTTATTTAAAAAATTCTATTTTAGGTGGCGTCTGTCATGCCAGCCTGGCGGTAAATTTTTAAAATTTGAAAATGCCAACCAACAGTGGTTAAAAAAACTGCAGCTAATTTAAATTTGAAAAAAAAACCACTTTCCAATTATAAATATACATATCCACCCCTTCAAATCCTCCACATTTCAATCGTCTTGTCTCTCACAAAGGTGTCTTGATAAACGCCTTTGATTTTAGTTTCTCTGCCATTTGATTTTAATTTTTCTTTAGCGAAAATGAGAGAGTGCATTTCAGTTCACATCGGTCAGGCCGGTATTCAGGTCGGAAATGCCTGCTGGGAGCTTTACTGTCTTGAGCACGGGATTCAGGTATTTTCATTTCTTTTTCTTATTTTTTCCCGGTTTCAGATTTGATATTCGTTAGCTTTTGATTCAGATCTGCGGGTCATTGTTCTACGTTTGAATATATTTTGTTTCATTTTGCTCAGATCTGTGTTTTAACCTTCAGATCTTATGATCTGCCATTTTGATCTGCTTAGATTTGTTTTTTTTATGTATTTGACTGATTTTTCAATAAATCTGAGAATGCTTAGGTCTTCGTTATTCATGTTTTGTTTTCTCATCTGTTAGGCTATGTATTCTGTCAGATCTGGCAAATATGTGTTTGAATCATATGATTTTCGGTGGATTTTTTCTTTAAATCTACGTTAGTCTATTGTTTTTTCTAAAGTTTTTTTTAAATGTAAAGCATTTCGAGTGTTAGTTATTTTTAGATCCATTGCAAGCTTTTGTTTGGATCTTTAAAAAGTAGGAGGATTTTGCTTTAGATCTGAATGATTTTTTCTTCTACATTTTTGTAAATGTTAAGCGCTTCAAATGTTGGTGCATTTCCAGATCCATGCGAAGCTTTGTTCATCTATTGTTATTTAGCTTCGAGATCTAAGTTTTGGTCACTGAATAATAAGCTGCTGAATTTCTGTTTCGAAACAGCCTGATGGCCAGATGCCGAGCGACAAGACTGTCGGCGGAGGTGATGATGCTTTCAACACCTTTTTCAGTGAAACTGGTGCTGGGAAGCACGTCCCTCGTGCTGTCTTCGTAGATCTTGAACCCACTGTTATTGATGAAGTGAGGACTGGTGCTTACCGCCAGCTCTTCCACCCAGAGCAACTCATCAGCGGCAAGGAAGATGCTGCCAACAACTTCGCCCGTGGCCACTACACCAGTACATTCTTTTAACCTAATCCGATTTATTTATTTGACAGATCGTTTAACCAATTTCATTTAATGTAACTAATATTCGTTATTCTCTTGCTTCAGTTGGCAAGGAGATTGTTGACCTGTGCTTGGACCGCATTAGGAAGCTAGCTGATAACTGCACTGGTCTACAAGGGTTCCTTGTTTTCAATGCTGTCGGCGGAGGCACTGGATCTGGTCTCGGTTCCCTTCTCTTGGAGCGTTTGTCTGTCGATTATGGAAAGAAATCCAAGTTGGGTTTCACTGTGTACCCATCTCCCCAGGTCTCCACTTCCGTTGTTGAGCCCTACAACAGTGTTCTCTCAACTCACTCCCTTTTGGAGCACACTGATGTTGCTGTTCTCCTTGACAATGAAGCTATCTACGACATTTGCAGGCGCTCTCTTGATATCGAGCGCCCCACCTACACCAATCTTAACCGCCTTGTCTCTCAGGTATCATATTGCAACGTCTCACTGTGCTTTTATAGTTGGAAAGAGACATTTGTGATCCTAAGTTTTGGAATTTGACTGGAAAATAGTAACTCGGTGATATCTTTTTCTTTGTGATTCAGGTGATTTCCTCCTTGACTGCCTCACTTAGGTTCGATGGTGCATTGAACGTTGATGTGAATGAATTCCAGACCAACTTGGTCCCCTACCCAAGGATCCACTTCATGCTTTCTTCTTACGCCCCTGTAATCTCTGCTGAGAAAGCTTATCACGAGCAGCTCTCTGTTGCCGAAATCACCAACAGTGCCTTTGAGCCTTCATCTATGATGGCCAAGTGTGACCCACGCCATGGCAAATACATGGCATGCTGTTTGATGTACCGTGGTGATGTTGTCCCTAAGGATGTCAATGCTGCTGTCACAACCATCAAGACCAAGCGCACCATCCAGTTCGTCGATTGGTGCCCAACCGGATTTAAGTGCGGAATCAACTACCAGCCTCCCAGTGTTGTTCCTGGTGGTGACCTTGCTAAAGTCCAGAGGGCTGTGTGCATGATTTCCAACTCGACCAGCGTTGCTGAAGTGTTCTCTCGTATCGACCATAAGTTTGATCTCATGTATGCCAAACGAGCTTTTGTGCACTGGTATGTGGGTGAGGGAATGGAGGAAGGAGAATTCTCGGAGGCACGTGAGGATTTGGCTGCATTGGAGAAGGATTACGAGGAAGTTGGTGCCGAGTCGGGTGAAAATGACGAGGATGGAGATGAGGAGTACTAAATGTACTGTGCAAGTGTGTTTGTGCGAGGGGCGCCTTTTCTATCCTATGTGTTTGCTTTATGACTTCTAAGCTTCGGAGCCTTTGAAGCTTGTTTAGTATTTTGTATGTTTTGTAATTTTGTTTCTTGTTGAAACTTGTTATGGTTTTATATGATTTTCAAAGGCGTCTCTTGTATGAGTTAAGACCCAGCAATTATGTTCGATCAAAAAATATACTCAGCAATAATGGTGGACATATTTATGGAAGGAAAATTGAAATTGAATATATGACACATAATTAGGGTGAAATGGATATAAACATGATATACTAATGCACTTAAACGTCAAAATTATGTAAATATACTAAGGAGTGTTTTGGTTCGAGAAAAATATTATTATTAAAGGGAATAATTTTTTTTGAAATCACATATTTTTGTTTAGGAAAATTCCCTACAGAGTAATACAACATTCTTAAAAGTAGCTTCTTTCCCCCAAGTGGTGAGAATGTATCATTCCTACCATATTTTTAGGTATTATTATTAGTTAATTTCCACCACTTTAACTAAAATATCTTTGAAAGAATGTTTTGTACTCAAATAAATTATTATTTTCTATTTCGGAAAAGATTTTTTTAACATATAAATATAATATTTATAATTAGTTATTAGTATATTTGATTTAGTAGTGAATGTGATTATTATAGAAGCTTATGAATTTGGTTTGCTTGTTTTTTTTTTTTATATTTTTCAAATATATAATTATAATAAATTATAAATATTCAAATATATAATATTGTACTATAACATTCAAAAGTATATTCAATTATTTGTGTAAAAATTTTATAAAAGAAACATATATAAATTAAAAATAATAGAAAAATATATTTACTAAAAATTTTCATGTAAACGTTTTTACTTTAATATTGAAAGTTTGACTAATTAAAAAAATATATCATAAGAATAATTTTGAAAAATATGCATTCTAGTAATCTTATATTTTATCAACCAAATAGTGTAATTTTACATTCCTGTCGAGCAAACCAAACGAAGAAATGTAACATTCCAGTAATGTGCCAAGTAATGAATCATTTCGGGAATCCTATTCTCAAAGGTAATGAATCATTCCGGGAATCCTATTCTCAAGGGTAATGAATCATTCCGGAAATCCTATTCTCAAGGGTAATGAATCATTCCGGAAATTCTATTCTCAAGGTAATGTTATATTCCGTGAACCAAACGCTCCCTAAGGGTTATTATTCAATGCACAAATGTTTGTGGAAATTTTGTTTGCATATGTGCTTTATTTTTAGGGTTTAGGAATTTAAGTGTAGTAGTTTTGAATTTAGGGGTCATTGATAGAATTTTAGGTTTAATGTTAAAATTTAGGGTTTATAGGTTAAAATCCAAATCATTAACTATATTAACATAAAACTTAAACCCTAACCCTAAACCTTAAATCCTAAATACTAACCATAAATGTCAAATTCTAAACATCTACATAAAAAACTCTAAACTCTAAATCGAAACCATTAACCCTAAAATTAAGATACATATAAAAACAAAAAATTTCTACTGATAATAATTCATATATTTATACATGAGTTAATATTTGATATAATATGTAAATTTGTTTACACAATTATTCATATATAAACTCTAATATAAGATTTAAATCCTTAATTCCACCATTAAAAGAAATCCTTAATTCCAAACTCGTTCATAAAAAAATACCCTTAAACCTTAAATTTAAAAATCTAAACCCTTAAATTCTAAATTAAACTCGTTCATAAAAATTGAATATTTTTCGATATAATGCCATTAAATACTCGTATATTATATACTATGCACATATACATCAAAATATGTTAATATACTAATGTACTTATAAATCGAATATATTTATAAAGTGGTTGTTTGAACTGCACCTACCTGCCTGATATTGTCAAGAAAATCATAGGGATTAAAGCCCCTCTTGAAGTGGATATAGATGATTTTCCGGGAAGAGGGTCGTGGTTTTCTCTATCAAGTCCGCTAATGATGCAGAGCAGACATGGAGATTTCTGATGAAGACACAAGTAGTTGGTCAAGGGTTCTAAGAGAATAACTGTAATTCTTTGTTAGCCAATGAGACTCGAGTTGAGAGGCCTGAAGTGTGGTTTTGGTGGAGCTCAAGTTGAAGGCCTTAGCCACGTTTTGCTTTTTTTTTTTTTTTTTTTGGGGGGGGGGGGGGGTTAAAACTTAGCCACGTTTTTCTTTCTTGCTTTTTGCTTAGGGTGGTCCGTTCGACACTGTTTTTTTATAGCGCTTTTAGAAAAGCGCCGCCGAATACCTTTCGGTCTTCATCACATAGCTTTTTCACTATTTTTGTTCTTAAACATAATTTTTAAAAAAAATAAAATTTTTCAGCTTCTCTCCAACTGCTGTTTTTCAACCTAAACTAAGGTTCAACGGCATCACAAAAGAGAGCCTTAGGCTTCGTTCGTCCACGTTTTTTTAAGCGATTTTAAACCTCAAACAAGTTTTTGCTCCTCAACGAACAGCTAGCTTTTCTTTAAAAATTGCTGTGCAAAATCGCTTGAAGCCCAAACGCAGAAACAACAAAATCCTAACTTTTGGAGTTTGAGAATTGCGTTTGGAAATAATATTTTTACCCTTTCTTTTTATATTAACCTAATATTTTTGTTATATTTTCACTCTTAATACCTTCAATAAAATTTTTATTTTTCTGGATTAAGTGTTTATATATTTATTATTTATAACTAAAATTATTAAATATTATTTTATTTTTAACTTTTCACCACAATAAGTTACACTAATCACTTAAAAACGTTTTAAATTAATATTATATATATCGAAATATTATTAGTAAGGAGAAATTATATCATAGGCTCGGCTCGCCACGTCATCCATGATCCCAACCAATAAAAAAACATTTATTTTATTAAATTTTTCTATATTATCTTTTTACGAAGTGAATCTACAATTAGTAAAAAGTATTTTTTAATTTAATTTACAGTAAATCTATGTAACACCCCCTTCCCGGCCTGGTAGAGAACCGGGTCGGAGAGCGCTACCGGAAACGATGCGGAGATCGGAGACATAATTTCAAAGTTCAAAAATCATTTCGTAATATTTTATTAATCTCTTTTAAGACTTAACACTTAACTTATTAACAACTTACTCAAATTGGGGTCAATTTTAAACTTTTTCAAACTTAGGGACTAAATTGTAATTTTCACAAATTAAAGGTCTTTATCTGAAATTCGTGAAAATATACTGAAATTAAACTTACTAGTTATTAGCCTGTAAAACCTCATTACTATCGGAGATTATTTATCTACCTGATTAGACGATGCAATATTTAATGACTATTTTGTAAAATATTCAAATCTATTTCTTTTTATTATCTTACTAAAATTCTTTACATATTTAAATGAGCCTAACAACTTACAAAAATCTTAGAGTCCTTTCTAATCATTTTTTTATTAGAAAATTATTCGTATCTATCATTATTATTGTTCTAACATTTATTTAATAGGACTTTTCTAGATTACTAAAATAAAACCACATTATTAAATTACAAAACACAATTTATACAAAAGTTGGATCATATGCCACTTTACTAGGAGTTCATGAAAGATATCATACATATAAGGTAGAGATGTGACTTGCAACTGCACCACACGATCAAAGGTTGGAAATCTATCAGGGTCCTGAAAATGCAAGAGACACGTATGTTAGGCTTACATAGCCTAGTGAGGTAGTCATGATAGTAAATTGACAATAATATGAATGTCATGATTAAATATAAATTTAATCTAACTTATTTGCATGCTTCTATAACAGTATAAGCATAACATGATCAGATATCCATATCACTAACATAACATAATATAATCATATATCTTATCATAAACATGTCATGGTATAACATATCGAACACATATTATATTGGTACCATTGGATACGCGGATTCCCTGTACACCTTATCATGAATCATAAATGAGCCGTAGCCCTGAGCCGTAGCTCCATGTATCCCTTACACTTCCATCCTTTTATCTCCCACATATAGGCCGTAGCCCTGGACCGTAGTCCTCCCTTACATGGTGAGCTCGAATATTCCTATGGCATGCCAATTGTATCCAATGTCCATAAATACACACAATTTCACATAGTCCATGATTTTCAGATCATATCATATCAAATAGCAAGATGAGCCGTAGCTCCATATCAGATAGCATTTCATATTATTTTCATGTACATATAGCATATCATAATCATTTTTGAGCATATCCAAATAATGCAGGGTACTTACCAGATGCAGATAAATTCATAATTAATGCAACGGGAAGGCACCGAGCCTACCCCTGACACGACTATACTTCCATATCAGAACATAAAAAAATATCGGAATGACACCGTGTCACCCGAGACAAATGCATCTACACTCACCTTGACAGACCGGTGCTTTATTTTTATTTATTGGGCTTGAAAGTTGATCTGAATCGACCTCGTGTACTACGATAAAAATTAATTAAAATAATAAGACAGTATCGAATATATATAAAAATATTAATCAAACTCGATACCGAAACTTAACTAACTAGAGATTTGAGCTTACCCCGTCGTCAGCAAAAATTCGATATTCCTATATCGAAAATATCGGACTACCAATCAAAGATTGAATCGTATCCTACTAATAATTATTTTTTTTTCTTCCTCAATTGCCGTGGGATTTCATCAATCTCCCCCCCCCCCTTTTATACTAATTTGGCGTCAACTACTCCTAATTTTTTTCTTTTTTTTATAATAAAATAATAATAATTTTAACTACTCCATACCTACTCCTTAAAATAATAATAATTTTAACTACTACATAAAATAATAATAATTTTAACTACTACATAAAATAATAATAATTTTAACTACTACATAAAATAATACTAAATTTTTACTTACTCCATAAAATAATAATAAACCGAATAAAAATTTCGAACCTAATTTCTACTAGACCGGTTTTTGGGATGTGACAACTCACCCCCCCTTAAGAAAATTCGTCCTCGAATTTTTACCTGAATCAAATAGATGAGGATATTGCTTTTTCATCGTGTCCTCAGGTTCCCATGTTGCCTCTTCCCTCTTGTGATTTCTCCACAAGACTTTAACCAATGCAACATTTTTGTTTCTTAGTCTTTTGATTTCTCTATCCAGAATCTGAATTGGTTCCTCTTCGTAAGACAAGTCAGGATTCAGCTCTAATTCTTCCGGCTCTAAGATATGAGATGGATCGGATCTATACTTTCTGAGCATTGACACGTGGAAGACATTGTGGATTTTATCGAACTCGCTAGGAAGTGCAAGTCGATAAGCTACTGGGCCAATTCTTTTAGAAATTTCAAAAGGTCCAATGAAGCGAGGACTGAGCTTTCCCCTCTTTCCAAACCGAAATACTTTCTTCCATGGAGAGACTTTAAGAAAGACTTTGTCTCCCACATTATGCTGAATGTCTCTTCGTTTTAGATCAGCGTAAGCTTTCTGCCTATCAAAAGCTTGTTTCAATCGAGAGTGAATGATTTGAACTTTCTCTTCTGTTTCTCTGAGCAGTTGTGGTCCCAACACCTTGTTTTCACCAAGTTCGGACCAACACAGAGGAGTTCTGCATTTTCTGCCATACAATGCTTCAAAAGGAGCCATCTGAATAGACGACTGATAACTATTGTTATAGGAAAATTCCACTAAGGGTAGGGATTTCTCCCAATTTTTCCCAAAGTCAATAATGCAGGCTCGGAGCATATCTTCCAGAATCTACAAGGAAGATCGTAATTGATATAGGATACCTAGCTTATGTTTAAAGAAAGACAATAACGAGGTTACCTGAATAACCCTTTCAGATTGGCCATCGGTTTGGGGATGGAATGTGATACAAGGGTGTTGTTGAAGAAATCAACTTTCCTCGTTCATTCACGGATCTAGGATAATAGCACGTATTTTCTCTGCAATAGAAACAAACATAGATTTTTATATAGATTTCAAAAATAAAGAAAAGTAAGAAAATAATTCAGAAATGAGGAAAAGAAGAAAATTGCTGAAATATTTTAAGGATGAAGATGATATCTTCAAACATTCAACAATAGCAGCAACGTTCTTGGTCTTGACACGATGAACTCGAAAGAACCTGCATAATCTGTTATGCAAACCCGAATCGAATCTGTTCTTCGTAATCGATAGGTGAACAAATTCCAAGGAAGAACTCGAACAATCTGTTGAACAAACCCGAACCTTATCTTGAATTTATTCGAATAAAGTACTTGGACCCGTCAATTATCTAACAATTGGGAACCCGAAGTATCAAGGAAAATAGTTCTAAAAAGAACTAAAATTGAGATATAATCTCACAAAGTTTTTATTCATCAAATGTCTTGTGTTTTTTTCAAATGAACATGCATTACATATTTATAGTAGATGAAAATAAAAATAATAATAATAAAAAAAAACACTAAATTCAGCATGGGCGGCATCTTGATCCCATTTCCAGCCGTGTATTTGGAATTTGGTGCCTTTGAATTTCAAAAGAAATTGGCACATGTTAATTGTACTTGGATGTTTTGTTTGAAATTCAAAGTTGAACCAAATATATCACATTTCCAGCCGTGTATTTGGACTTTTGAGGGAGGGGAGAATTGTGCTTGGCTGCTTTTTGATTTGGAGATTCAAATTGCTGCATGAAATTCAAATACCATGGCTGCTCTAAATTCCACGTGCAAGGGCTGCAAACATATATAAAAAAACATTATAAAAACATTATTAGAAATGCCATGGCTGCACAGTCCTTAAGAGATATACGTATTCTAATATACTTAATAAATTATAAAACCTAACCATGTCACATATCAATATGAAACATATTAAAAGGCTTACTATCTAAAACACAAACATTATCAAATGATTCTGAAATGTTAGCACAAGTAAGGAAAAGAGCTTCCCTGAAACGTAGCGCCCTAGATCGCGTAATTGGTCCTAACGGTAAGACTTCCGGATCAGCATCAAATGTAGGTGAAGATGTGCTCACATCATCCCCCCCTTCTTGAAAAGGATTTGTCCTCAAATCTGTAGAATCATAATGGTTTAAGTCAGAAACATTAAATGTGGCACTTACATTGTATTCTCCGGGTAGATCTAACTTGTAGGCATTGTCATTCACTTTCTCCAACACCTGAAAAGGACCATCTCCTCGCGGTAACAGCTTCGACCGCCTTTGGGCTGGAAATCTTTCCTTTCGAAAATGAACCCAAACCCAGTCTCCAACTTTGAAGGTGACTCGCTTTCTTCCCTTGTTTGCTTGCTTTTCATATTGCTGAGTCCTTCGCTCAAGATTCTCCTTCACTTGCTGATGCAACTTCTTGACATATTCTGCTTTCGCTTGACCGTCCCTGTTCGTCATCTGTTCTTGTGGCAGAGGTAACAAATCTAGAGGCGTAATGGGGTTAAAACCATAAACAACCTCAAATGGTGACATCTTAGTAGCAGAATGAATGGCATGATTATATGCAAATTCAACATGTGGCAAACAATCCTCCCAAGTTCTAATGTTCTTTTTAATGATGGAACGAAGTAAAGTAGATAAAACACGATTAACAACCTCAGTTTGTCCATCAGTTTGGGGATGGCAAGTAGTAGAAAACATAAGTTTCGTACCTAGTTTGCTCCAAAGAGTCCTCCAGAAGTGACTCAAAAACTTTACATCCCTGTCAGAAACAATTGATCTAGGAATACCATGCAAACGAACAATTTCTCTAAAGAACAAGTTAGCCACATTAACAGCATCATCAGTCTTATGGCATGCAATGAAATGTGCCATCTTAGAGAACCTATCAACCACAACAAATACACTATCTCTACCATTTCTAGTTCGAGGCAATCCCAAAACAAAATCCATCGAAATATCAGTCCAAGGGGAATCAGGAATAGGTAGAGGTAAGTACATACCATGTGGTGAAACATTCGACTTTGCCTTCCTACATGTCACACAACGTTCACAATACCTTTCAACGTCCCTGCGCATCTTTGGCCAAAACAGATGCTCTTTTAATGTATGTAACGTTTTAGTGACACCAAAATGGCCCATTAATCCACCTTCATGTGCCTCACGAATCAGAATTTCACGCATCGAACCCTGTGGAATGCAAATCCTGTTTTCCTTGAAAAGATAGCCATCATGCCTGTAAAACTTTCCATCTGCACCTTTCGAACAAGCATTAAACTTATCTCTAAAATCAAGATCATCAGGGTATAAATCACGAATATATGCAAAACCAATCAGATGTGAATCAAGATAACTCAAAAGTGCATACCTACGTGATAATGCATCAGCAACGACATTTTCTTTCCCTTTCTTGTAATGAATAACATAAGGAAAAGATTCTAAGAATTCAACCCACTTAGCATGTCGTTTATTCAATTTATGCTGACCTGTGATGTAACGTAAAGCCTCATGGTCGGTGTGGATCACAAACTCCTTAGGCAACAAATAATGCTGCCATGTCTCCAATGACCGAATCAGTGCATACATCTCTTTATCATAAACTGGATAATTTAATGTAGCACCACTCAATTTCTCGCTAAAGTAAGCAACGGGTTTCTTTTCCTGCATCAAAACAGCACCTATACCAATTCCAGAAGCATCACATTCGATTTCAAACATTTTATCAAAATTAGGTAATGCTAACACAGGTGCTCTAGTCAAACAATCTTTAATTTTCAAAAAGGCATCTTCTTGTTCCTTACCCCAAGAGAAGCTAGAGTTCTTCTTAATAATACCAGTTAAGGGGGCGGTAATGGAACTAAAATTAGGAACAAACCGTCGATAAAAACTCGCTAAACCATGAAACGATCTAACTTGAGTAATCGAAGTCGGTCGTGGCCATTCCTGAATTGCCTTTATCTTCTCAGGATCAACTTCAACTCCCTGAGAACTAACAATGTAACCAAGGAATGTGAGTTTGTTAGTACAAAATACACACTTCTCCATGTTACCAAACAATCTTTCTTCTCGTAAAACCTGCAAAACAGCTTGTAAATGTCCTACATGATCCTGTAAAGACTTGCTATAGATCAAGATATCATCAAAGTATACAACACAGAATTTACCAATGAATGGTCGCAGAACATGATTCATCAAACGCATAAAAGTACTAGGTGCATTAGTTAAACCAAAAGGCATTACTAACCATTCGTACAAACCTAGCTTTGTCTTGAAGGCTGTTTTCCACTCATCGCCTTCTCGCATGCGGATCTGATGATAGCCGCTCCTTAAGTCAATTTTGGAGAAGATGACGGCTCCGCAAAGCTCGTCCAACATGTCATCAAGTCTTGGAATGGGATGACGATACTTAATTGTGATCTGGTTCACAGCTCGACAATCTACGCACATCCTCCAAGAACCATCTTTCTTCAGTACTAACAGCACCGGAACAGCACACGGACTTAAGCTCTCTCGAATGTAACCCTTGTCCATCAACTCAGTAACTTGGCGTTGAAGCTCTTTAGTCTCTTCAGGGTTGGTTCGATAAGCTGGCCTGTTCGGAATAGTAGCACCTGGAATGAAATCAATCTGGTGCTCTATGCCACGAAGAGGGGGCAATCCCTTCGGTGTTTCAGCTGGAAACACGTCCTCAAACTCCTTCAAAAGTGTCAAAATCGGTGAAGGTAGATCAGTAGGAAAATCTGTCAATAAACAATAATCTTTAAACATCAAAATAAGAACAGATTGTTGAGAGGAAAGACATTTCCTGATTTCACTACTGCTCGCATACACGGACATCTTCTTCTTCTCTTTTGCAGTCTCTTTACTCTTTTTCAAGCTTGCCTGATCTTCAAACACTTGACTCGGTGTCAAAGGAGCCAAAGTGATCTTCTTACCTGCATGCATAAAAGAGTAACGGTTTGTATAACCATCATGCATTACCTTCTTGTCATATTGCCAAGGGCGTCCCAAAAGAAGGTGAGTAGCATCCATCGTCACAACATCACAAAGTACATCGTCCTTGTAGTTTCCAATTGAAAATGGTACAATAGCCTGTCTGGTCACTTTAAGCTCGCCACCATCATTCAACCATTGTAACTTATATGGATGAGGATGCTTTGTCGTCTTCAGACCTAACTTGTCAACCATCACTGAACTGGCAACATTAGTACAACTACCGCTATCAATAATCACAACACATACCTTGTCTTGCACCTTACATCGTGTGTGAAAGATATTCTCGCGCTGTAGATCATCTGGTACCTGTTGCACATTCAGACTTCTTTTAATAACCAAAAGTTCCATTACCTTACCAGATTCAGGAACCTCTAGGTCGGTCTCGTCTTCCTCTTCAGTAAGGACATCATGCACTTCCTCCTCGGAATCTGATTCTATCTCACCATCATCTCGCATCAACATAACCCTCCGGTTAGGGCATTGACTAGCAACATGTCCTCTTCCAAGGCACTTGAAACACTGGATATCTCGCGATTGTTCTTTTACCACCACTTGCTGTTTGCCACGCCCATTATCAGCAACGGGAGGCTTTGGTGTGCTGGATTCGCCTTGCTCTCGAATCCGAAGTGGTTGTTGTGGTGCTTGCTTCCTGGAATTGTTAGGAGTGTAAAATGGATTTGAAAAGGATTTAAAAGAAGGGTTACCTCGATTTGAAGGCTTCCTGCGCTGCTGTCGTTCAATCTTTATTGCCATCTGCACCATGTCATCAACCTCGACATAATGCTGTAACTCAACAGCGTTGGCAATCTCGATGTTCAACCCTGCTAGAAAACGTGCCATGGTAGCTTCTCGATCTTCCTCGATATTTGCACGCATCATAGCCATTTCCATATCCTTGAAATAATCCTCAACGCTCCTATTTCCCTGTTTCAAATTTTGCAACTTTTGAAACAAATCACGATGATAGTGAATAGGAACAAACCTTTTACGCATTAGTCGCTTCATCTCGATCCATGTTGCAACTGGATCATCACCAGTACGTCTACGACTAAATAGTAACTGGTCCCACCATATCAAGGCATAATCAACAAACTCTGTTGCTACTAATCGAACCTTCTTTTGATCCGAATAATTATAACACTCAAAAATGTGCTCCACTTTGCTTTCCCAAGCCAAGTATGCATCAGGATCTGAGCGTCCCTGAAAAGAAGGAATAGCAATCTTAATGTTAGTCAAATTATCGTCTACCTGTTGCACACGTCCTTGTCTAGGAATATGCTGCCTCGGTGACCGTTCGTCTTCATTTTCGTTCAATACATCGTTAACAGAGTTGGATCCTCCGTCAAACCTATCCATCCTCGACTGTAATGGCTCTAAGGCGGTAGCCACTACTCGTTGCATCATTCTCTCTAAGGCTTGCATTTGAGGAATTAGTGGACCCTGTTCAACCGTGTGGTCGTCGGAACCTGACATAATTAACAAAAAAAAAAAAAACAAACAAACAAACTGGTTAAAGGTTAAAAAAAAAGTCCTCACCAATCACACAACAAAAATCTTTACTAGTCACTCCAAAGAATTTGCACTCAAGAAAATAAGGAATTAACACTCAGCACTCGTGTTTCACTCGGGAGAATACTTGAATGGCTCTTTTTGTCTCCCCTTCTGTTCTCACACGCTCTGTTTGCCTTTTCCCTCGATCTCTCGTATTTAGTTCTTTAAAGGAACTGATTCCGATGTTCAGATTCTTCAAGTGTTATCAAATTAAAATAACGGGTAACAGGTGAATATTGTTAGAACAAAGATAAGGGTTAGGAGAGAAAAAAAGTTAAAAAAAAATTGAAAGTTGAGAATTTGGGCAAAAAATAAAAAAAATAAAAAAAATAACAATATGAAATGAAAGAAAGGATGCTAAAAGAACAAGAATTTAGCAACTTACGCAGTAGAAATACTTACCACCATCCTATCTCCGGAATAAACAAGAAAAGTTGATTTCGGGTGATTACAAAGCATTTCAAGGTAAGATAGATACATTCTTCAACATATCCAAGCTTTTCAACAATGTTATTTTTTTTTCTACACAACTCATCACTCTTTTTTTTTTGAATTTTCGTATATATATATATATATATATAATTCTAATTTATTTTTTTTGACTTTTTTTTTTGTCTTTTGGATAGATATATATATATTTTTTTGTCTGGTAGTGCAGAAGGTGCTAGAATCTGACCAAAGCTCTGATTACCATATGATTCAAGGGTGTTGTTGAAGAAATCAACTTTCCTCGTTCATTCACGGATCTAGGATAATAGCACGTATTTTCTCTGCAATAGAAACAAACATAGATTTTTATATAGATTTCAAAAATAAAGAAAAGTAAGAAAATAATTCAGAAATGAGGAAAAGAAGAAAATTGCTGAAATATTTTAAGGATGAAGATGATATCTTCAAACATTCAACAATAGCAGCAACGTTCTTGGTCTTGACACGATGAACTCGAAAGAACCTGCATAATCTGTTATGCAAACCCGAATCGAATCTGTTCTTCGTAATCGATAGGTGAACAAATTCCAAGGAAGAACTCGAACAATCTGTTGAACAAACCCGAACCTTATCTTGAATTTATTCGAATAAAGTACTTGGACCCGTCAATTATCTAACAATTGGGAACCCGAAGTATCAAGGAAAATAGTTCTAAAAAGAACTAAAATTGAGATATAATCTCACAAAGTTTTTATTCATCAAATGTCTTGTGTTTTTTTCAAATGAACATGCATTACATATTTATAGTAGATGAAAATAAAAATAATAATAATAAAAAAAAACACTAAATTCAGCATGGGCGGCATCTTGATCCCATTTCCAGCCGTGTATTTGGAATTTGGTGCCTTTGAATTTCAAAAGAAATTGGCACATGTTAATTGTACTTGGATGTTTTGTTTGAAATTCAAAGTTGAACCAAATATATCACATTTCCAGCCGTGTATTTGGACTTTTGAGGGAGGGGAGAATTGTGCTTGGCTGCTTTTTGATTTGGAGATTCAAATTGCTGCATGAAATTCAAATACCATGGCTGCTCTAAATTCCACGTGCAAGGGCTGCAAACATATATAAAAAAACATTATAAAAACATTATTAGAAATGCCATGGCTGCACAGTCCTTAAGAGATATACGTATTCTAATATACTTAATAAATTATAAAACCTAACCATGTCACATATCAATATGAAACATATTAAAAGGCTTACTATCTAAAACACAAACATTATCAAATGATTCTGAAATGTTAGCACAAGTAAGGAAAAGAGCTTCCCTGAAACGTAGCGCCCTAGATCGCGTAATTGGTCCTAACGGTAAGACTTCCGGATCAGCATCAAATGTAGGTGAAGATGTGCTCACATCAGAATGCAGTACTGAGATGTACTCTAGTTCCCAATGCCTCCTGTAAGGTTCTCCAAAATCGGGATGCAAACCGTGGGTCTCGATCAGAAATTATTGATGTTGGAACTCCGTGCAAGCGTATGACTTCGCTGATATACAACTCTGCTAGCTTGGATAAGCTGAAGTCCATTCTTACTGGAAGAAAGTGAGCTGACTTGGTAAATCGATCTACGATGACCCAGATTGCATTGTTTTTCTTTGGAGTCGGAGGTAATCCGTTTACAAAATCCATAGTGATACGTTCCCACTTCCACTGTGGCAGTTCAATGGGTTGAAGAAGTCCCGTCGGTACTTTATGTTCGGCTTTAACCCGTTGACAAGTCAAACACCTTGCTACAAAATCTGTGATTTTACTTTTCATACCGGACCACCAGTAGATCTCTTTTAGATCCTTATACATCTTAACAGCTCCGGGGTGAATAGAAAAAGGGCTAGCATGTGCTTCACGCAGGATCTGGTTCCGAAGATCATCATTGTTTGGAACACATATACGATTACGAAAGCATAACAAGCCGTCAGAATTTATGGCAAAATCAGGGTCCGGTTCATCCTTGATTCGGGCTAAAATAGGTTGCAACTCCTCATCATCTTCTTGAAGTGTTTTAATCAGGGACACAATGGTCGATTGTACCCTGAGCTCGGCTAATAACTTGCCACGCTTCATGAGCCGAAAGTGAGCGTTTAAACATCTAAGAGAAGAAGTGGGCTTCCGGCTAAGAGCGTCCGCCACCACATTTGCTTTACCGGGATGGTAATCAATTACCAAATCATAATCTTTCAAAAGCTCCATCCAACGACGCTGACGAAGGTTTAATTCTTTTTGGGTCAAAAGGTATTTCAGGCTTTTGTGGTCAGTAAAAAGATAACACTTTTCACCATAGAGGTAATGTCGCCAGATCTTTAGTGCGAACACAACCGCAGCTAGCTCAAGGTCATGAGTTGGATAATTAAGCTCATGCGGTTTGAGTTGACGTGAGGCATAGGCTATAACTTTACCTTCTTGCATCAAGACACAGCCCAATCCTTGATGGGATGCATCGCTCTATACTGTGAAATCTTTTCCTGACTCCGGCTGCACTAGAACAGGAGCGTGGGTGAGGACTTGTTTAAGTTGATCAAAACTCCGTTGTTGGTCCACTGTCCACCTGAAAGGAACGTCTTTTCGGAGAAGCTTCGTTAGGGGTGAAGCAATCAAGGAGAACCCCTTAACGAACCTTCGGTAGTATCCTGCAAGGCCCAGGAAACTACGAATTTCTCCTACGTTCTTCGGGGGTATCCATTCGAGAATGGCTTGAATCTTCTTTGGGTCCACTTGAATTCCCGCGGAAGATATTACATGACCGAGAAAAGATACTTCGGTCAGCCAAAACTCGCATTTGCTAAATTTGGCATAGAGTTGTTTTTCACGGAGGGTTTGGAGTACAATCCGAAGATGTTCTTCGTGAGTAACAGAATCTTTCGAATAGATCAAAATGTCGTCTATGAAGACAACGACAAATTTATCAAGATAAGGTCGAAATATTCGGTTCATCAAATCCATGAAGGCTGCAGGAGCATTAGTGAGCCCAAAAGGCATCACCAAGAATTCGTAATGACCATATCTGGTTCGGAAGGCTGTTTTTGAAACATCTGGTTCCTTCACGAGCATTTGATAGTAACCAGATCGGAGGTCTATCTTAGAAAAGACAGAAGCACCCTTTAGTTGATCAAATAGGTCGTCTATTCTAGGAAGCGGGTACTTATTTTTTATTGTTACTTTATTCAGTTGTCGATAGTCGATGCATAAGCGCATCGATCCATCTTTCTTCTTCACAAATAAAACCGGTGCTCCCCAGGGTGAGGAACTCGGTCGAATAAACCCCTTACTTTCAAGGTCTTGGATTTGGGCCTTCAATTCTTTTAACTCCATTGGAGCCATCCTGTATGGAGCGATAGAAATTGGAGTAGTTCCAGGTTGAACTTCTATCCCAAACTCAACTTCACGTACAGGAGGGAGTCCCGGAAGTTCTTCAGGGAATACGTCAGGAAAATCTCTTATTATGGGTATATCTTCAGGCTTTAGTTCCTTCGTAGATTCTAAGGCACACATAAGACTACTCTGACATTTAGATTTCATTAAGGTGATGCTTTCTCTACCTAGTCCACGGAGATATAATTTCTTTTTAGAACAATCTACCCATGCTTGATGTTCAGCTAGCCAATCTAGGCCAAGGATAAGGTCGAACTCATTAAAGGGTAAGACCATCAAATTGGCCGGAAAAGGAATTCCTTGGATTTTTAGGGGACAAGATCTACAGATCTTTTGGATTGTTACACTATCTCCTAATGGGTTTGACACAAGTATTTCGGAAGCAACATGATCACATTTTAAGGCATATTTTTCAATCAAATGTTCACTAATAAAGGAATACGTGGAGCCTGGATCTATCAAAGCATAAACAAATTCAGAACCTAACTCCACCATACCTGCAACAACATCAGGGTCGTCTTCTTGTTCGCGGCCTCGAACGTGGTACATCTGAGCTGAAGTCTTTGGATTTCGGCTTCCTGAAGGAGCATTATTGTTATGGGGCCTTCCGGAAGAACCAGACGGTGCTTGATTTATTCCCCTCCCTTTTACTGGAACGTTCTGAGAGGCTATAGAGGTAGGGGCTTGTGGATTTTGGGGGCATTGTCGGATGAAATGACCAGATTCTCCGCACAGGTAACAAGAACCTGACTGTTTACGACACTGTCCCAAATGTCTCTTTTGACAAAAATTACACAGAGGGGTCTGAGAACTTTTGGCAGAGCCTCCTGTACTGTTTATTGAGGTCGTACGCATAACAGTGGTCCCACCAGATGGAAATTGAGAGACATAATTAGAGTTAGGTAGCTGTTGATTGGCAGATGACCTTTGGTCCCACTGTCTTCCTCTTTTTTGAGATAGAGAAGGTTTGGAATCTTCTCGGAATCTTTTATCAGGTCGAGCTTGGTTTCCCTTCCTTCTTTCCGAGGCTCTTTGAGAAGCTTCAGTTGCAATGGCTCGATTCACCAGTATTTGAAAATCCTCGATTTCCAGAGCAACAAAAAGAGGACGTAATTCATCGCAGAGGCCATCTATGAACATTCTACATTTTTCTTTTTCAGTGTGGATGATATCAGTACCATATCTAGCGTATTTGCAGAAGTCATGAATGTACTGTTCTACTGGCCTTCCTCCTTGCTTCAAATGGAGGAACTTTTTACGTCTTTCAGCGAGGTAATGCTCACTAATATACTTTTTACGAAACTCCTGGAGGAAAAATTCCCAGGTTACTTTATGTTCGGGTACAGTGAGAGTTACAGTGTGCCACCAGCTTTGTGCTTCATCTGCAATCAGGGCTAAGGCACACTCCAACTTATGCTCCTCGGGGCACTTTAGTTGCTTGTTGATTACTTTCAAAGTATTTTCTAGCCAATATTCTGCGATTTCAGGATTATCCAGATCTTGGCCAGTAAATGTATAAACTTGATAACGTTTTAGCTTATCTATTGGAGCTCGAGAGATCTGCTGAGCAGCTTCAGCAGATGAGGAAGGTGCTTCTTGTCGAAGAGACACCACTACTTGTTTTATCATGTCGGCCATAGACATCAAATAGTCTTGTTGAGCCGACAACATAGGTGGAAGATGAGGTGGATTATTCTGAGCCACTTGTTCGGTACTTGGTTCTGGCCTCACATTTTCCCCTCGAGTGGAAGAGGAATCATGTTCGGTCTCATTTGTTTCTTTCCTAATAGTAGGAGCAGTCATTTTGGGTCTAGACACACATAAGAATTAAATCGTGTAAGTTGCAAGTCACAAAATACATATTTAATCAACTCCTAAGTGGCATATGAGACATAGACTCGTTAACGAATGCCTGGTTAGTCCTAGAATCGACTAAACTCTAGCTCTGATACCACAAATGTAACACCCCCTTCCCGGCCTGGTAGAGAACCGGGTCGGAGAGCGCTACCGGAAACGATGCGGAGATCGGAGACATAATTTCAAAGTTCAAAAATCATTTCGTAATATTTTATTAATCTCTTTTAAGACTTAACACTTAACTTATTAACAACTTACTCAAATTGGGGTCAATTTTAAACTTTTTCAAACTTAGGGACTAAATTGTAATTTTCACAAATTAAAGGTCTTTATCTGAAATTCGTGAAAATATACTGAAATTAAACTTACTAGTTATTAGCCTGTAAAACCTCATTACTATCGGAGATTATTTATCTACCTGATTAGACGATGCAATATTTAATGACTATTTTGTAAAATATTCAAATCTATTTCTTTTTATTATCTTACTAAAATTCTTTACATATTTAAATGAGCCTAACAACTTACAAAAATCTTAGAGTCCTTTCTAATCATTTTTTTATTAGAAAATTATTCGTATCTATCATTATTATTGTTCTAACATTTATTTAATAGGACTTTTCTAGATTACTAAAATAAAACCACATTATTAAATTACAAAACACAATTTATACAAAAGTTGGATCATATGCCACTTTACTAGGAGTTCATGAAAGATATCATACATATAAGGTAGAGATGTGACTTGCAACTGCACCACACGATCAAAGGTTGGAAATCTATCAGGGTCCTGAAAATGCATGAGACACGTATGTTAGGCTTACATAGCCTAGTGAGGTAGTCATGATAGTAAATTGACAATAATATGAATGTCATGATTAAATATAAATTTAATCTAACTTATTTGCATGCTTCTATAACAGTATAAGCATAACATGATCAGATATCCATATCACTAGCATAACATAATATAATCATATATCTTATCATAAACATGTCATGGTATAACATATCGAACACATATTATATTGGTACCATTGGATACGCGGATTCCCTGTACACCATATCATAAATCATAAATGAGCCGTAGCCCTGAGCCGTAGCTCCATGTATCCCTTACACTTCCATCCTTTTATCTCCCACATATAGGCCGTAGCCCTGGACCGTAGTCCTCCCTTACATGTTGAGCTCGAATAACCCTATGGCATGCCAATTGTATCCAACGTCCATAAATACACATAATTTCACATAGTCCATGATTTTCAGATCATATCATATCAAATAGCAAGATGAGCCGTAGCTCCATATCAGATAGAAATTATTTTCATATACTTGTAGCATATCATAATTATTTTTGAGCATATCCAAATAATGCAAGGTACTTACCAGATGCAAATAAATTCATAATTTTAACTACTACATAAAATAATAATAATTTTAACTACTACATAAAATAATAATAATTTTAACTACTACATAAAATAATACTAAATTTTTACTTACTCCATAAAATAATAATAAACCGAATAAAAATTTCGAACCTAATTTCTACTAGACCGGTTTTTGGGATGTGACAATCTAAGTGAAGATTCACTCGGTAAAAAATGATATGAAAAAAATTAATGAAATGGATACTTTTTATTGGTTGGGACCATGGATGACGTGGTGAGTCGGGCCTATAATATAATTTTTCTATTAGTAAGTTATAAAAATATTATTATTGTAATAATTTATAATAGTATGTTTTATATATTATAATATTAAAAATTTACCACAAATAAATTATATTAATATGCTATATATTTTTTATTTAATAGATTAAATATCAATAATATATTAGTATTGGAATAAATGATATATTAAAATAATATATTAATTGTTAATATTAAAATAATATTAATATTTTAAATAAAAATAAATAATAAAAACATAATTTATGTTCATTTATTTTATATTACAATATCATGTTTAAAATAGATATTTTATCTTTTCAAAAGTACTTTTTAACAACAATGTTAAACACTACAAACTTATAATTTAGAATAGCTTATGACGATGCAGTTACAGAATTGGATTATTTGTAATCTTACCAACCCAAGTAACTTGTGTTTTATCTCTTTGTAACCAAAGAAATAATTGTAATAAATATCATAAAATTAAAATATATGATATAAACCAGGAAATTATGGTTAGAAAGTAATAATAAAATCAAAATCCACATTTTAATAAGAAAAAAACTTTGTTTACAATGTATACAATTTAGGGTTTAAAATTCAGGGTTAAAAATTTAAATTTTAAATTTTATAGTTTAAATATGATCAATTATGTAAAGAAAATTACACAGTTTAAACAGACAAAATTGACAATTCAATGTGATAAATAAATTTATCATAATGATTTCATTTCTAATACCAAGTGATAAAGAAAAAGGGGGAAATCATATATTTACAATAAATACATGTATGTACATGTTTTATACAAAATATACATTTATTTTCACTCACCAAAAGGGACACCACCTGTAATACAAAAAAAGAAAAAGAGCAAGTTAGTGGTTCCTCATGCAAATGTATGCGTATCATATGCATACACATTTATACATATTAAGCTATATGTTGATCCACCTCTTTATTTTTTCTGAAGTACCAGTGTCCGATACTAGACATTTTTGGAAACAGTAGGGGAATAACATCCTCTAAACTGTATCGGACCCATCCGAATCCGAGTATCATAGAGCGTACGGATATATGCATATGGATACATATCTGTACACAGATTTAGGGAAAGAGAAATAGAAGGAAGAGGATCATACCCAACATAATTCTGGCACAAATTTTCATGGGAAGTGGCTTGGATGATTAACTTTTGAACTTGCAGTTTAACAGATAATCCATGTTCCACTTCTCGATTATCTCCAGAAATTAAGGTGCTGTGATCGACTACATGTTGGATATTAGAAGAGCTTGTCGGTATCGAAGAGCAGGATGAAAAATCGCGTCCCGTGAGTTTGTTACTCATACGAGCCATGACCACCACAGCCCTCTCGTTCAAAACCTCGTTAGCGTCACCGAGTTGGTTAACGGCCTACAATGGCACCACATTGATTTAAACCCCCCGTATTACGTTTACATTTATAAAAGACAAATTGTAGAGTTTTTTAGATAAAAAGAAAACCTGAAGAAGTTCCCGTTCCCGAGCCCCCCGCTGAGGATGTGCAAGCTCTTTACTTGGAGCAGTTTCTTCCGTGTTTACTACAGCAGTGCCGTGTGTACTGGTAAAAATTGACATTTGCGGGACTTCGTTGAAATTGAAAAGACGCCAATTAATGAGAGGGTCGTGAACAAATGCCTGAAGAACAGTTGATTTACAAAGTCAGATTCGTCGGTTTTTATACATGAACAAGAAAAACAGAAGTTCCATTTATAATAATGGATTGACAACAATGACAACCAGAGTGCTGTTACACAACTCTTCTTAACATGTTTCATTAAGGCACAAATGGCATACATAAATATATCGCTGCCACAATACCCAACACCCAACTCTGTTTCGTTTTCTATTATAAATACGTTCTTGATAGTATGATTAATTTATTAAAGCTTTCATGAAAGAAAACTGACAAAAAAATCAAGTTCAGAGGCTCATACCTCCATCATAGCCATAACACTATCCTTATTTGATCGGAGAACTTGCATCACATTTTCACACGTCGAGCGGAAATTGCCCTCAATACCACCAACTTCCATTGCTTTCACAAGCATTCTAGTCAAACGGAAAGGAACCTGCATGAAGAATTTCAACACAACAGAAATCAACAAACATTGAGCAGAGCGAAGCAATTTCACACCCTCTCCCCCAACCCAAAAGAATGAAAAAAAATAGTAATGGTTTCGATGGACATGCCTTTTCGGGGAACTTTTCCCGGTTCATAGAGGCTTCGAAACAGTCTCCAAAATCTATGTGCAAGATCTTTCCACTGCAAAAGAATATCATGTCATGACTATGAAGTACATAAAGTTTGATAAATATTAACTAATACACTTCTTTTTCCCCATACCTAGAGCGGCGTAGCATGAGATTACTCGGGTGACGATCACCTAAGCCAAGGAGATAACCAACCTGAAACAAAAGCCACACGTCATCCACTTATATTTTCTCTTAACGGGGATGCAATAACTACATGTATAACGCAAGTTTACAGATTTACAATGAAGTTCAATATCTAATATCACATTAACACTTTCCCCGTACAATCTCAGGAGTAAAAAAGGAGAGCTTCCAAATGTACGTGGCCTTGAGATGCAACTATACTGCATTTAAAGTAATATTGGATAAAGATTTTATGCTACCCATAGGCGGCTCTGTTAGTTTTTGACTTAAAAAGTCTCCTGAAATGAACTTTGTGATTGTATGCCGGCAATGCACATTTTGCAGCGTACTCTTTACACATAGACCTCATTGACTTGTCTCCATTTTGCCAAACTATTTATGAAACTAAACACTCTAGATTACATTTCCAGCCGATATCAGGCAGATATGGTTCTGAACCAGGGGTAATCCAAAGCTTTTACCAATAATCACTATAGTATGAAAAGAATAAGATAGTAGGATTGCATACTGGGATCTGGTAAAAATTATTTAATAAAAAAGGAAAGAGAGCAAGAGAGGACACCAACAACGAGAATAATAGTGAAAGTTACTTTACAGTTGGATGCTTGCAGTAATTAAGGATACGCCAAAAAGCAAGGTAAGCACATACCATGCTCATTACAGCTAAACTTCGAGTATAATTTGTCCTCCTCTCTAGCCACACCTCAGAAGTTCGACTTTTTAACCAAAGAACCTATCAAAAGCCAGATTAATGCAAGTTGAAAGAAGTCAATCAACATGAAAGGAAGAACAATATAACGAGAGCATACTTTGGCCAGATCATTTCCTTCAGTATTTTGTAGAGCATACTCAAATACTTCAACTTTAGCAATGAGTGGTAAATGGTCATAATCCGGTGCAAAACTTAACATAAATTTGTGCTCCTGATTTAGGGTGATCTGAAACCATGAAGCTCGGGTAAAGTTAAATGTGATTTTTATGACACAAAGCACCATCAGCTATGGAAAATGGACTATGAGAACCAAAATAAAGTAATCAGAGAACTTCAACCAACCCTTCTGGCATCTCTGTACTCTCTTATGAGCTGGTGTAAGGTATCACAATTAGGGACCCAGCCAATCAACCCACTGTTTGGAGATAGAGGTATGACATCATATCGCTGAATCGACAGATCTTTCTCTGCAGTTTTTCTAGAGTTTGCCAGCAGAGTGTTCACTAAGCCAAATAGCTGATAAAATTTGATCATCAAGGACATTAGATCTCAACAGATGAAATGAAACAAAATAGTAAATTATAGTAATATTTAAGATAACATAAGCGATGTAACCCTCCAAACATCAGCAAATGAACCGTAGAACTATCAAGCTTGAATGAAAGTGAAATATAAAAAGGGGAATGGAAAAGAAAGTAGAAACTACCTGCATGACACGCTCATCTTGGCGAAGATCTTCATGTCCTTTTAGTAAGAAGGCATAGTCTTCACCATCACTCCCATGAATAGTCAATTTCCGAGGGCGCTGTTTGGAAGTAATGACATCAAGTTGATGTGCAAATGATGCAATGGTTACCACCGGTGATTCTGACAATTAAAAAGGGGATCACTTCAGTTAGGGCAGTCGGTAGTAAAAAAAGGATAATTGGGGGATAACGTACGGATGCTGGGGTTTGAACTCAAGTTCTAATGCCACACAAACTTCTTGCAACTAGGCCGTGAGCAGGGCAGTCAGGCTTATACCAAGAGATAAATTCAAGACAACCATTATGCTTACCCGCACGGTATGTCCCAGGCACAGCAAGCTCCAAATCACGGCATTCTACCAACTCAGGAGAAACAGACTGCAGAATGTATAGTGAAAAGTTAGTATAGTTGCATTAATGAACTGGAAGAAATAGAGAGATTGATATTTGCCTGCAGGTCCAAGGTAGTAAGACTTTGAAGTTGCTTGTCTATTCTCCTGAAAACATGATAATAGAGATCCCATGCCTGATGAATACAAAAAACAATTAGGAGACATCCCCTGCTTCTGGAAAGCTACAGAGAAAACAGAACAGACGGACCAGTAGCATATTCTAATCAGCATCCCTATTTGACAGAAAGCTATATATAGTATGTGGAAGCCTCGAAGTACAACCCTAAGGTAGCCTGAAGCAACCACATAAGTTGGTTACAAACCTGCTTCAGACTACAAACACAGGTGATGACAGCCAAATTTACCCCAAAACTAGGGGGCAAACCAGACCCCAACCGCAAGAAATAGTATTGCTCACCCAATAAATAGAACAACTTCTCATGCCAACACACCACGTAGGAAATGACTCGAATATATGTAAAATCTAACAATTTAGTAAACAAAGATGTTGTACCTGAGTAAGCTCAGCATCTTTTCCGGTTCTCTTATATTTCATGCAGCACTCATATGCCTGAGACAAGTCATGATGGTATGCCTGCAATACCATGAAACTAAAATGAATTAACTGAATATACACACTGGAAATCTTAAAATGCCTGGAGGACTTCAATATATCAGGGGGAAATGGCACATAGCAGCAAAAGTATAAACAACTAGGTCAGAATATTCACCATAAATTGTGATAATACAATCCAAAAGAAGAATGAGATTAATATGCATATGTTACTGAAGAAATCCCATGGGGGAGATAAGATAATTAACAGCAGAGAAATAGAGAAAACCTCTATAAATGCTCTCTCCTTTATAGTAGTATTATCCCTCATAACCCCTTCCTCGAGCATCTCATGTAAAGGCTCCAAGACTTTCAGCATCCCTTCAATGTTATGTTCACCAAAGTATAGACGACTAGCTTCTTCCAGCCCCTCATGCCATAACTCATGCCAAAGTATTGCAACCCTGATTAGTTCCTTTGAAACCAATTGTGCCTGAGTACAGGTCAAATCTATTTATAGATCAAACGGCTAAGGAAAATAAATTAAAGAAAGTAAAAAACAAATTGATTTTAATTATTCAACCTGATCCACAAGTACACCACTATGCTGACGCACTTTGTCAACTACTTCTTGAGCAGCTGCTTTCCGCAAATTGCTTATGGATTTACAAGCAACAAGAAGAGGGTACATAAGAGCCTGGGGAAGAATTAAATCAGTTTAGCAAATGAAACGGCTCAAAATAATTTGAATTAAGGCCGCTACAGCACCAAGAGCCCCAAATTTGTAGCAGAACAGAACAATTAAGGCAAACCTGGGGGTGACTTTGACCAATTCGAACCAAAAGTGATTGAATGAGCTCTCTCACAGCATGGTTATTTGAATGTATTCTGGCGATTATTTGAGGTAAAACAGCCAACCATGTGTTGATATTAACATGGGCAAAACCTATCTGTAGGGCCTTTTGAACTTCTGCCGTTGCTCCATGGTTAAACCACAAGGTAAGAAGGCGAAGTATATCCTGAAGAAAAAAATCAGAATTTAAGAACAATGTTTGAAAGGGTACTATCAAGTAGCAGTTAAGAAGATAAAAATAAATAAAATAAGTCAGATCCTAATGAAAACAGTGGAAGAAAATTATGACTGCCATTATAAAAAATTTTGTGCTATTATCAAGCTTAAAAATGATCTTGAATATTCAGTTATATACCTGTAGACTGTCATCAACACCTTTTGCATTTGCTGCACATGCTATTGAATGAAAATATCCATTGACAGCTGAAACAACAAACTGAGAGGCAATGTTTGGAAAGCCTCTTAAAGTATAATGAGACATGACAGCTGTATTGAACAATGCCCATGTGTGCCATGCTTTTGCCCATTTTGTCGCGAACTGAGTGGCATTCCTAAACGCTGAAAGGATTTCTACCAAAAAAGACCAAGAAAAATTGATAACTTCACTTTTAAGAACCCATAAGTCCTTTTTTGTTACAATAACCATTTGACAAAAAAGAGGGAAACACTGCAAATGAACAAGATATGAAGTTCTTAGTATTAGCTACCCTGTATTGAATCGTCATCCAATCCAGGTGAGAGTGTCCACTGCCAAGCTCCAAGTTTAAGATACACGCGGGCCAGAAGTGGAACATTTGCACTTGTACCACTCATCGAAGCAGTTGATTGAAAGGATTGAATATTTGGGGAGATTGAAAGCTCTCTAGCCAGATTCTGTGACAGTGATTTTACTATCATTAATTAGGAAAAGGCAACTTAGAAATATAGGTAATAGTGAATGTCAGCAGAAAGATGAGCTTATTATGGTAGATATGCATGAAAGGGAAGAAAAAGAAAGGGCACTTGGCTGAAATTGCCAAAATGGATATACCTGAATCCTGGAAAATGCCTCCTTCCGTTTAAGATCATCTCCAAGTGACCATTGATATTTTAAGTAAGCCAGCATTACTTGAGGGGGACCATGATATCTTACATTTTCAGGAGAAGTTTCTGGATCATACTGAGTACCATCCAGCAGCCAGAAAATATATAAGAAAACGAACATGTTTTTGCATTCTGGCAGCTTAAAAAAAATATAAGCAATACAGACCTGTAAGAGCTGAATTAAGGTAGACCTAGCTTGACTAATCCTTCCATTCTGCCGACAAAGAGAAGCAAACTTGAGCCAGGTTTCAATGTCTTCTGTTGGAGGTAGAACAAGAGCTCTAACACCCAAAAGCGCTTGCCAGACCTGCATATTTGAACATATAAGAACCAACTCTCAAGCAACAGAAGCATGTGATACATTCGGGGACAGTATAAAGAAGCACTACATTCATTCGGTCATTCCACTTAAGAAAATGGATACAGGATGAAAGTATTCACGTTTGTTTACTACTATATCGTATGGATACAACCATAGAGCACAATTTCATGTTTGCCTAAAATCCTTGCTCCACCATCTAAAAGTTCTCTTTCATGTATAACTTCAGCAACATAAACAGGTTTGCTTCAGCAAGCTATGATAGAACATTGCCTCGTGGTACTGTCAGCAAGATACAGATTCAGGTGCCACCCTAACTGAAATCTAGACTGTTAAATCTTCCGTGTCAATCTGCGTGTGGTACTCGGATTCGTGTGCAAGTATTGGATACGGAGATTTGTCTGGCACAGGTATGTTCATTTGGAAGGTTTAGAAGGTCATATCCGCATACCTATGTACGGATATGATTCACACACACGAAGTGTCAGACACATGCACATTAAAAATAAAAGGAAGGAAATTGATGGGAACAGAAAATTGAAAAAAAAAATACTATTAAAAAAATGAAAGACAGATAAGGGATAGCCTTCTTACAATTCAATTCTTGCAATAACTTCATAACTGTAAGTTATCCGAGAAGTGTTAGAGCTTGAGGGGGAGTGTAAGTTGATGAGGAGTGTTAGAGTTTTTATTTAATGTGTAATTAGAGTTTATTCCTAATCAGTAGTTTAGATTTACTAGAAGTCTTATTTAAGTGAGGAATAATTATTATTTAAATTAAAGATAAAAGTATAGTTCTAGTTATATTAAAACTCTATATCAGCCTATTTAAAGGCTTACTCTGTATACATTTGATAATTAAGAATAATAAGAAAATACAGAAAAACACATTGTTCTCTCTGGAAAATATCTTGTTCATCTTCTTCAAACAACAAATCTCTAACCACCGATTACACACACAAACCACCATTATTCATTGCATCTCCGGCCACCATGGCCCCTTTCTCACAATAACATTTAATGTAAAAAAGAAAAAAACATAAATGGCGTATAGTTTAGCAAAAGCAATACTTACTAAGTCAGAATGGGAAACACTTCAACAAAGTAAATAACTTACCTCAACGTTTCAAAAGCAATACTTACTAAGTCAGAATGGGAAACACTTCATCAAAGTAAATAACTTACCTCAACGTTTCGTTTTGCTCCCTGTATCCGGTCAGTCCACATATTTCGAATCAAGGCACGCCGTCCTTCAGCAACAGGATTTCCCATCGGGAGAGTGCAATAATCAATGACCTGCAATAAATGATGATGTCCCCTGAGAACCAATCTTTAAGAAAGTCATGCTTATAGGAATGAACAGCTAAAAAGGAGAAAATTAAATCTAAAATAGATGTAGAACAAACCTCCTCTAGTTCTGAAAGCTGCTGAACACGGACCATATTGCTGTAAGCACGCTCATAACTCTCCAAAACCTGAAGAAGTAGGTATTAGAATCATGATAGCCATAAATTAAAGATTTTCTCAAGTCTAAACAGAAACTTCCATCACCGGAAATCAAATGGTATCATTGAAGGTACTGTATACAGAAAAACAATTATAGTAATATTAAATAGAGCATCAGATTCCTGAACCACAACAAAAGCTAAAGTTCTATAATTTTATTTGAATTAGTAATTTCATTACTTTTAATATCATGTACCAAATGAGCCTTGAAACGATCATTACCATTATACCATACCAATAGTCATAATAAAGAACTAATACACAGACATATATGGCTGGGAAAGGGGCAAGCGGAAGTGGGGAACTTAACTATACCTAAATGGTGTTTTACTTTCCCTTTCAACTATTCTCAAAGCACAAAGGAGCTAGAGCCATAAGGACTAAGAATATGAGACAATTTTAAAAAGGAAGAGGGCAGCGTGAATAATGTTGGATATGTTCTAGAAACTGAAAGTAGTGATTTAGAGTATTGACTAACATAAAGAAAGAAATGAATGATGGAGAAGAAAATCAGGGGGGTACACTAGTATGTGGTTCAAGAAATTGAAGGAGTTAAAAAACAAACCAAAGCAGCAAGCTCTGTTGCTAGGCACTTTCTCGCTCTCTCAACATACTCCCGTGCCTCATCATACTGCAAAATGCATATAGAAATAGATGATGGCATTCATAAGAACTAATGGGGGTAATGACTAATGAGTTATGAGTATAAACTAAAACATACCTTTCCTCTCCGAACTAGCAGAACAGCTCTGAAGAATGTACCATTACTGCTTCCATCACCGGTAGCAGCAGTATTCCCTAAAGCCCGGAGTTTGGTTTCATCACCATCATCTAATCGAGACACATACTCGGCCATTTGGTCCCATTCTCCCATGTTCCAAGCAGCATTTGCAGCCTAGAAGAATAAACTCATGAATACAAGTCCAATATAGAAAATGTTGACATATACTACGTCATAAATAACAAACCATTGGTGCCATTTCCAATCGAGCAGAGGGCTCTGCTGGAGTCCAATACTCTTTGCACAAGTTGTTAAGCTCTTCCCAACGAGCCAATGCAGCAAGGCATCGCATTCGCCCTACAACGTTCAAACCACATTTAAAATTTTCAAGAAACTATTATGCACTTAGGAAGCAAACTATCCTTTCTACGTTCAAATATGATGATGTAAAATACAGATATGTGAAAATTTTACGTCAGCCAATGAAACCCCTAAAAACTGTTGTTAATTTTATGTATTTACTAGTTATTAGTCCATGACAATTTATAGGGTAGAAAACTCACTCGAGGCTTTTCTTTTCTTAAATAAATAAATAAAAGTTCCAGAGAAACATCATAATCCAGCTTATTTGGAGCCAACTTGAATACAACAACAGGAATATCTTATCTATCAAAAATAGCTTGAGAAGACAAATATTTTGACCCCTAAAGATGCCTGACCAAAATTGTCCTAAATACAAAATGAAAAGAGCTGAAAAGAATACAAAGCTATCAGTATTCCTTTAGAGAAATGTATTTGCTGCAATCTGTTTTTGCATTCTTTTGGAGAAATTCAAGGATTTCCAAATTTTTGCTATGAAAAGTATAGTAATAAAGAGCATGCAAATATTAAAAGAACAGGACGAACAATTAAGTAGGCCATAGTGCTAAAGTTAATACCTAGGGTAGCTTCTAGTACGAGGTGCGGGCTTGATGCTTGAGAGGCTTTGACAGTGTATGCCTTAAGAGCATCATCCCATCTCTGCAGTTTCTCATACCTAATAAAACACAAATTATGCAATTAGATTTCCTTTTTTCCTCCCCATTTGCACAAATATACATAAATATACATATTTGAGGAAGACATCATGAAATAGTAAATCAGGGAATGACAAGCAGAAAACTACAACATAAAAGCTCCCTGAATGACATTAACGTCGCAAATCTTTCAGAAAATTAAATGTCTATACCATGATTCCTTCAACTGAACGTCCAGATGTTGTTGGGCATTGGTCAATATTCCCACAGCAGCCTAAAAAGGTTCAAAAAAAAATCACAACCTAAATCAAAGGGTGGAAATTGGGGAAAGCATGTAGTTATTAGAAGGGAAAAACACAGAATATATATAGTTATATACCTCATGCTGGTGTAACTGATTATTTATGTGTATGAGAGCTTCGACTACAGCAACAGGGTTAGCATCCATCTTCTTTGAGCGGGCACCTTCAAATTCCATTTCTTTGTAATGTAGAGCCTTGGCAAATGCTCGACACTGGCATGAGCCATATGAAAGATAAATATTTCACCATCCACATGACATAAAACTGCATATTACATAAAAGCTTTTCTCAAGGAAAGCGTACCTTTTCAGCAAGTGCAGCAAGAAGTCGTATATCTATAGGGAGAGGTCTTTCATCACGTTCCATGAATTCAGCCTGAAATGATCACATATTTATATTTATAAACAAAAGAAATACATTACCTTCTATATCAAATGCATGTTACCCAGATTGCCATAACAAGTGGGTTATGTATGTTACAATTGCTTATTGGCTACAGCAAAGGAGTTTCTTTATCACATGACTGCTTATATGTTTTCACCTTAAGTTGATTTTTACCACATAGTTTTTAATATTTCTGCATATTGCTTGTGGAGTCATATGATGCCAACTCCTTAACTCTTGAGTTACCAAGAATAAAAAACAGCAAAACAATATTCAAGCAGATTAATATGGTCTTCTAAAGTGAATCTAACAAATCAGGTAGTAAATGATAAAAGCAATCAAATAGCTTCAATAAAAACAAGGAATAAAAAATGGCTGAAGGGACATACCAAGTTGAGAAGAGTAGCCAAAATTTCAGGAGGGATATTAGGGGAAGAAAATGCCATCTCCAAGCTTCTAACCAACTGCCTCTGACTAGACTCATTCAGTTGAGACCAGCAACTAACAAAACCAGCAGCAAACAACTCACGCCCAACAAAAGGCTACAAAAGGAGCTGATTAGAAACCAAACTCTGAAGGAAATGATATATAAACATAAACCCTGCAAACATACATACTTGTAATTGTGCAAGCCGAGCACAGGTTCGTAATGCTGGAGAAGGAGATTCCTTTAAGAGTTCAATGCTAAAATGTCTCATCCATTCTGCCCAATCTTCTTTTGTACTGCGCTGAGAAGCCTCCCCAGCAGTGCGTAAGCGACCATCATTGACCTATACAGAAGCAATTTATGTCAAAGGCCTCTATAGACCCCATGAAATAAAATGAGATAATTATTTAGAAAAACGAAATATGGATATGTAAACAAATGCAACATAACAAGTCATTAAAAGTGCTCAGATCTGCCACATGAAATTAACAAGTCAGAGAATATGCAAACAAATGCAACATAACAAGTCATTACAAGTCAGAAATTTGTGTTTCAAATTTATACAGCCGAAAGGTATCAAGAAAGGAAGCATACAAGCATAGCTAACGCCCTAAATTACTTGTAAAACCCCACAAGAAAACCATTCTATTCATAAGTAAAATGCTATATGGCAGATGACTTGCCTGTTCATGCAAATGAGGCAACTGTTTACCTACCACATTACATTTAATATTCTAATTTTGCACAAGAAATTTGCTGATCATACATTAATTTCGTTAAAACATGGTGCAACCAAATAACTATAAAGCTGGCCATGCCAACAAGTTAGAAATTAACTATCAAGATTATCATTACAAGTTACAACAAAACCACTTTAAACTGATATGTAGTAAAGATTATTTCCAAGCTAGCATTGCACGTTTACTTGGCAGAATGTTTAGAATACTGGATGAATAACAATAACAATAACAATAATAATAGCTCATCATACAATCATGAGAGGATACCTGGTGACCTCTAGAATGTCTTTGCACATCATTCCCATCTTCATAGGGATCATTTTCCATATCATTTAGCGGGTCACTAACAACCTCCACTGGAGACCGTCGACTTAATCTTTGTGCTGCCGTGCTCCCCACAATTAATGGCTCGCGTCGCCTTAAACGACCTTCAATTTCCTCAAATTCTTTATGCTGAAACAAATGACTTGATATTAAATTTGACCATGGGAAGTAGCAGGAAACAAGTTTTTCGTACAAAAACCAATGACATGGTAAGAAGCAATACCCGCAAGCGGTGTCTCAACAAAAGTTTGTGTATAGATGGGATAAAAATAGTGAAGTCTTCCCCAAGGGCATGAGCCAGACAGCAAAGTGCATCAACAGCATCTTTACGGAGCTCATCATTTTTCCTGTAAATAAGTTTTTTTATAGGTATAGACATAGTTCGTAGACATAACAAGGTGCTTCCATCAAGCCTCTTATGATGCTGACGGTTCCAACCCATTAGAACCATCCACCAGTTATCACTGTTAGTGAATCCTCATGTTTGAAATAAATTACAAGGTACATAGGCTATTAATTACAAGGTTGATTGTAACCCTATGATATCATCATAAATAATCATTTTATTATCTTGCTTATTTACCTCAGAAAAACCTGAGGGCAAATTAAATAAAATCATCCCAACCATAACCAAAATACTCTTTTGGCCTCCGAAACCAAACGCATAGAAATGTGGATAGATGCATGCACACTGATACTCCTGATCTGAGGAAAGTGATAGACCACACAGAAGTGTGCATAGGGACGTTTTCTATATTTGTACAGTTTAAACAAAAGAAATAGACAACTCACCCATCTAAAACCATCTTCAAGTGATGCACTAGAGAAGATATGTGACCTGTAACCTGATTTACAAGAATGAAAAAACAAACAAAATAAAAATGGAAGTCGAACAGAACTTGAATCCACGGGTATTTACATTATATATGATAACTGATTTTTCAATGTCATTAAATTCTTGCTATCTACCTGAACACAAGGGATCAATCTTGTCAAAGTTCTGATAGCAGCACGTCTTATTTCCACAGAACCATCCACTTTAAACAGTCGAATAAGGGCAGGAAGAAGTAGATGCATATGTTCATCCAATGTCCCTACACAGTAATCATAACGAGAAATCCTTTAGATACTATCATTTAGAGATGCTTAAAATTAGATTAGATAGAGAAAAACAATTAGGTTTCAGTTCAAAACTGACAAATTTAGTTTAGACGAGCATGCGATAATGAAAGTTCCATATAAAAGATAATCTAGCATAAAACATGAAAACTCACTTTCAGAATTTTATTTGTAAATTAATATAGGGTTTTATAAAGCTATAATCAGATGTTTATTCTTCTTTCAACATGCTTAACCAGTATGCTGAACACAGTTGCAAAATAATAGACTTGAGTCCCAAAAGTGAAATAAGTACTGCTACTAACCACCAAACACTTCCAAGGTATGGAGGATGTCAAGAACATAGGTGTAATCATTGCAGCGTTCTGCGTCACTCAAAACTTGAATGCAACATGGAAGAATAGCAGGAAGATACTTTCGAAATTCATCATTGAGAGCTAAGCAAAGCTGCTCAACTAGATGCAGTACCTAAGCAAGAGAGGTAGGGATAGTTTAAGAAACAAGATAAACAGTAGAACAATAATAATCACAACAATCAATCTAACCGCAAGAGATACTGGTACAAATTACTTATCCATTTAAACTAAAATATAAAGAGTACCGGAAAACCACGTGAAGGGCGAGTACTAGCTGGCAAGCTGAATGATGACCATAGTTCAGAAATTAAAGATAACAGCTCCGGTAAATATTTACGAATATGCTGCACAAGAACGTCAAAACCCCAAAATCAAATGCCAGAAGAAAGTCAATATCAGTTACATGCATGAAAACTTCAAGACATAATTTTTTACCTGACGCACGATTGACACAAGAGTACCCAACTTCCATGTTATATAATCCTTCAGATGTTCGTCACATGTACTAACAATCTGAAAGAGATCATGCAAAACCTACAGAAACAGAAGCAAGATAATAAGCCGCAGTTCAGCAAATCAACCAACAAACAACAAGCATAAAAACCGAACTTGGGTGAAAAGTTAATAGACAAACACCTTTGGCAAGTATGGAACACAACCCAGACCCATTGACTAACCTCGCAAAACAGAAAATCAATGATATAAAGAAGATAAAATAGCAAGTTTTAATCAAATAGTAACTAATATAACTATTTATAAAAAAAATTAAATCTATATGTTCAAAACGCACCTTGAATATAAACATAAGAGATCCAACCACCTTTTGGTGGTAACTTGCAAGAGAAGGATCCCTAAGAATTCGCACGAGAGAATTGATAGCAACCTGGATTCAATTATTGTAGCAAAGAATTAAGAGTTTCTACTAGAAACAAACAAATGAAATGTTAAAACAAGCAAGAAGAAGAATAGATTAGGCGGGGCACTACAGTAGAGTAGTAATCTTCAGATGTAGCAAATGATGGCCAAAGGTCCATAGGCAGTTCATCCATTGATGATGGAATATGTTGACCTGAATCACTGGCGGCACGGGTAACATCTCCATGTGAACCAGTCAAGCTTTGCTGATTTCTTTTATGTGCATGGGGATCCAAAGCACCCATGATACCAAGAACCTGGAGACAACGGAGTTTTACTCAGCATGACAAGAAAACTGAACCATTAACTACATGCAAAGTTCAAGAGCAACTACCTTTAGTACTTCTCGTCTGGTAGACCACATTAACTCGCCATTCAACAATTTCAGAAGTAAGCCAAGTAATTGAGGGTATTCATTATATGGAGCTATCACATACCTGTAAGACCCATACAAGAAAAATCTCATAAACACCATTAATGGGGGGAAAGGAACAAACATTTCTAACATAAAACATGCATAAGTGTAAGAATGTGGATTATCCCAAAGTTCATCTGACAGTTTCAAAGCAATATAAGATGTCTTACCCAGTACTCTGTACAACTTGACCAAGAGTAGCAACAGCTACTTCACGTTTGGTGACAGCTGCACCATCCAATAATGCTTCAACAATTAAAGGCATAAGTTCTGAGATGTATTCTCTCATCGCAAAACCACCCTAAAACAAGTCAAAGTCCAAGAAAGAATCGTAGAACATGTTATACAAGGAAACTTACAACTAGTTACACAGCAACCAAGCTAGGATTCTCATCAGAAAGCAAACTTAACATAAGATACAACTGATAAATTCACAATTGATGCAGGATTATTTTCCTATGTCTATCAAACTAAATATATTACTGAAAAAAATGATGTCATGTGTGAAAGACTAAAAGCAAACAAACATAATTTGACCTACCACTCTAGCAAGATCTCCAACAGTTACAAGAACTCCACTGATAAAACCATTATTGGCATTGACTCCAGTGCCCTCAAGTAGTCGTGCCACAAGAGCCTGAAAAATAAAACATTTGATAACATGAGGCAGTGTCCCAATAAAAGAAAATAACCCAAATCCCCCCACCCAGCCAGAAAAAAGAAAGTAAAATGAGTAGCTACTAGAAAAGTGGAAACATAAAGAAAACAATTAAATAACACTGCAAGACAGATTAAACCTTGTGCACTGGGGCAATATACGGGAGTATCAGTCGTTCACAGTTGCGTATTAAACAACCTAGCAACTTGGCACTTTCTTCTCTGCATTTGTTATCTGCACTGCTGACAATGAAGTAGAAGTCAATATTTGATGCTGCATAGAGAGGACAGAAGTTCTTTTTTTACCTTTGCCCCAAGTATGTCAATAATTGTATGAGATGACGACGAAGTGCTGGAAGAACATATGCCGGATTTTTCTCTGACAATCTCCCAGCCACTGATATTGCATATTCTCGCACATCAAAATCCTATAGCAACAGAAATATTCTCTATTCATGAAAGTGAAGCAAAAAGTAATGCAAAAGTTGGAACCAAAAAGCATAGTTATTTCAGCACATGGTAAGTGTTAACTATCAAGATTAGAACCTTACAAGTGACTAACATGAGACTGCCCTTGATCTAATCAGTGTGCATGTCTCCAAACTCTTTGCAAAAAAGAATTTCCAATAAAAAAAGTGAAACATTTGGTATGAATATGATAATCTGTTGGAAAAGACAGAATAGCAAAAGTGCAGGCAAGAGTAGCTTAAGAATAGACAGGACAGGACAGCGACTATTAGGCACAATGTCTCATTTAGGGAAAGTTAAAAGATGATAAGAACAGTAATAGTGGCAGAGGCCAGACTTAAGCAAAATACAAAGTCTTCTTTAAATAAGGAAAAATACTAATAAACCCTATTTTGAAAGAAGAAAAAAAACTTACAGATCAGTGAATATGAAGTCCTCTTTAACTATGGAAAGATGCTGACAAACCCTATTTTTCACCTTTGAACAAAAATTTTGTATGCATTAATTTTCTAATTTTCTATGTAAAGAACAGCATTTGTCCAGTCCCACGCAGCATCATATTACTCCATCCCCTTTGTCTAGATACCGAGGTAAACTCTCTTAATCATGATAACCTTCTAATTATTTTTTATTTCATAATCCAGCAGCCCAAATATTAAATTGAAGACATGCCAGTCATCAAGACAATTAATAGGCTTATAAAGCAACAAACTAATTAAAAGGCATATGAAGATGAGAGAAACATTTGTGACAGTATGGATTAAATCGCACCTCATCATTTAAAGCAGCAAAAACCGCACTCAAGCTATCGGCTTGTGCTAAAAAATCATCAAAACCTCTATTTCCATGGAGAGAGGAAAATATTGAATGGCGTACAGTAACATCAGCATCTGCAACAGCTGCAATGAGAAGCTTCTCCACAAGCTGTTGAAAACCCAACATAAATTTATAAGCAAGCATAAATCATCATAAAGATTCCAGCACAGGTAAAATATAATACATTAATATCATCACTAATTGTAACTAGACAAACAAACCTCCTCGATAAGACGCCTTCGCTTTCCTCCAGCTCGGTTAGACCGGCCAGAACCAAATTGTGACGCGATATCAGAAAAGGAATTTGCAACTAATTTGCAACAGCATAAGGCAGCATCTTTTCGAGTGGCCCCATCCTCATCATCAAGATACACAACAACTGATCCTCTTGCAAACTCAAGAAGTTCATGTCCCTACACCATAGAATAATTAGTGCTCAAATATGGCTGACATCAGACACTCCATATAATGTGGGTAAACAAACCTTGAAATTAAAACGAGCTAGAGTCTGCAAAGAAAGCTGAACAAGGGCAGGACCCCTAAGCTCAGACACTGGCTGGGGAATATTCGGAGCAGTGCCCCGAGCCAAGGCAGCAGCTGGCCTTGCCTGAGAATAATAGGACTTCGAAAGAACCATGGAAATGCAATCAAGAAGCCGATCTTGAATAGTGGGAAGCAAAGATGGAATACTGAAACAGAACCAGTATTTTATGAAGCTAATACCACCAATTACCTCTAAATACAATTTGAATACAGGGTCATGGCTGCTCACATACCTGACAGTAATTTGTTCAAGAGCTTCAACAAGTGTAGGAGAAAGTCCAGCAGAAAACATAACATCAAGGAGACCACGAACATGGGACTCCATTGTTGGTCCCATAGCTTTCGCAATGTTTCCAACACAGGCCAAAGCTTCGAGAGAGGGTCTACCTCGGCGTGGAGCAATCTGCAGATAAATAAAATGTAAGCAAACAGTTTGCCACATTCTTTCTTATCAAATTAAAACAACCAAAATTCAAACAAAAACATACACACGCACAAGATGCAACCAAAAGATAAGTCCTGAAGAGCGAGACATATGATACTCACTGCATCACGTAAGAGAGAAGTAATTGTCGGCAAATAGTGGACAAGCTCTCCGTCCAAAGCACCAGCCATCTCCCCAAGGGCAATAAACCCACTGGCACGTTCAGCTGGGATTCTTAAAACTGTAAGGATGTGTTTCATGCATATCTGCAAGATATCAAAAAATCCAAATGCACATAATTGAAAGGGGTCTGCATGCTAGTTATAATAATGTGATTGTATAAGGAGAATAGCAACTAACTGTCAAGTAGTTTGTTACAAATCTGTCGCGCAGGAAATGTGCAATGCGAGGTAGCAATGAAGTTATGCTAAGGCGAACAAGCCGATCACGATGTTCTAGGTATCTAAGAACGATTTCGGCAACTTCTCTATACCTTGACATCATGAATTCACCGGTGTTCCTGATAGTTTATCCACACCAAAAATTAGCATCGACCATAAAACAGAAAGTTAAATATTGGACACTTGACTAGACCATTTTATGCTAATGACATAAATGGAATAATCATTCCAATGTTCCAATAACAACACACATACAATCATATATCATTTCATATGACAATAGAATATTCCCCATATGGAACGGATAATCTTCTACTCCTATAGGATGAGCATACTACAAATCGACTAATCACAACCTATATATACAGCAGCAAATCAGCACTAGGCAAAAGGCTATCAGCACATGTACAAGTACGTATAAAACAGTATTTATTTTACTAACCAATTAGGCATTTACACAAACACTATATATACAAATTTATTTTTCTATTTATTTCTTTTTTATTCTAATGGAGGGGAATGGTCAAGTGGGGGGAACCAATAGACTCAAACTAGAAACCAAAATTTACAGGATCTAGAGTCCTTTTTTATTTACATATAGCAAATAAGACCATCACACCAACCTCAAAAGCTCTCCAACAGCAAGCAAAGAACCATGTATACTGTGAATTGGAGCATTATTTCCCAATCCATCTTGTGTAGCTTCAAACATTCGATAATACCTTCAGAAACGCCAACAGTTGAACATAGAGAAAAAAAAATTGAAATATTAAGTTCAGAAGTTACAAAAAATGAATACGCAGAAGAAAGGAAACAGTATACCCTGCCTCATTTACAAACAAACCAATGAAGAGGAGCATCCAAGGAACATTAAAAAATAAAAAGCCAAGGAGGCCTCAACTCCACCAAGATTAGCCCCTTTATAAAGCACTACTATTGCAAGACGATTTATAATTCCTCTACTCTTCGTTTATTTGCAATTCAGATCCATAGTAGGAAAAGGGGAGATTTGGAAGAATAATAAGGATATACAAAAATCAAGTAACAGCAACAGCAAATAGGAACTCAACTCAGACACCAAAACCTAAGAAACCATGAAGATGTGTTTCTATATTTGTTGATTTAAAAAGAAAAAATAGTAAGCTAGGATTGCTAATGTTGCTATTTAATTCAAACTTATGAGAAGAAAAAAGGAGATAACAAAACTTCAAAATCAATACACTAACCACTGCACACGCCAACGTGTTTCACGTTTTTCAATAACACGAAGGCACGCACGCAATGCTTCCACAGCACGCTCACGAACAGCCAATGTTGGATCCCTCAATGCAACCCAAATAGCATCAACAAATTCAGGTACATGAACATTGAATACAGTGGAAGCATTTTCTGCCATTTCCTATAGTCATAAATGCAAAGCTAGCTTCAATAGAATATTCTTTTCCAACTAAAATTAATTTAAACAATTTGCAGCGAAGTCTGGAATACAATCAGAAAATAATCTTTATCAATGAATCCATTCTTAAGAACAATAAAAATCTCACATAGGCGTAGGACGCACCTTCAAAATTAAGACAGCTGCAAAACGACGATACTCTATTCTATCCCCACGAAGCCACCCCAGGGCAGTTCTTACCTGAGAAACAGACACAAATACTGTAAATTATTCCTACAGGCTTATGATTACACTATAAAAAAGAAAAAAGAAATGTCCTCAACAAACCTGAAACTCCACTTCATCGGCAGTCATTGCACCACCAGCTCTTGCTAGATGGCCAAGAACTTTACTAGCAAGGACTAGTATTTCAGGATCACGCTTAATCTCGAAAACTGTCCGCATATAATTAGAAAATCTGGAAACCTTGGAGGCATTCTCCCCAAGTGCCACATCTATCAACTCGTCAATGGCTCTTAAAGCTCCCATATTTTGTGCAACATCATTACTTTCCAGGAGGCTCGAAATTCGATCATATAACTGATCCATAAAACGGGAAAATGCTTCCCCGTTAAGATCACGAGCTGCTTCTTCCACATGCTTCTTCAATGCTAACGAAGTTCCCTCCTGTTAACAATAAAGCAAAGCCAAAGTTTAAATTCCCTAAAAATAAAGGATATAATCAATTGAACTATTAAGCTAATCTTATTTCTTCAGCTAAAAATAAAGGATATAATCAATTGAACTATTAAGCTAATCTTATTTCTTCAACTAAAAATCAAGGAAATGTGATTTCAAAATTGTTTACACTTTCTACAACTCATCAAGAGAACGAGAGAGGGAAAAAAAGGAGTGGAGATGGAAAACATCACCTTCGGATTGCCACGGGTGCAGAAGTCGGCGAGTATCCGATTGAGAGCTTCGAAGCTCCCGCCGGCGGGGCCAGAGGCGGCGGGTCCACAGAAGCGGAGGCTCTGCAAAGTAACTGCCATGAACACCCCTACCCTGACCAATAACTGCTGAAAATCCAACCCTAAAAACGTGAAAAATCAGTGGTTTACAGCATCAAAATGTGTATCAGATCTTCGGTTCAAGGCATCGAATCCAACGAAGTCAGTCGAAAAGGAAGGAAGGAGAATAATAGCAGTGGAGAGAATTTGAAGAATAATGGGAATGACGTTAAAAGTACGCGTGGAGAGTGTGCACCACCAACAATAAACCAACCCTTTTCCTTTTCTTTTTGTTCTTACAGTTTCAGTTGACAAAATAAACAGAGCATTTGACGGCAAGGCAATTTTGGTGTGGTTGCCTCATGCCTGTCCTAGGGAATACGGACTATTCTCGGATCCTATAAAGCTTCATTCGAATCCGATTGAATTTTATTTTTTAATTTGAGTTCGATTTTCTTAATAACAGACATTAACAGTATGTATTTAATATAATTCTACACTAAAATTCTTAAACTCTAAACCCCAAATTAAAATTCTAAATCTTAAATTAAAATCTTAAAATTAAATTTTCTTCATATGTGAATAGGATAATATCTTTTAATACATTGATCGGTTTATTATTGTAAAGACTTATTGTGAAACCATTTAATTTACTTTCTTCATTTAAATTTAAGTTTGATTTTAATATAAAAATTAAATTGTGCATAGGTGTATTTAAATATATTTATAAATAACATATCTTTGTATTTTAGTGTTAATTTAATCAATAGTCCTAGTCATAGTCAATTAGCCATATTCTATTTATATCATAGAAATTTGGACATATTAATATTTGTTAGATATATTTCTTTAAAAAATATTTGTTAGATAGATTTTAATAAATTTATTTATATTATTTTTATATATTTCATATTTTGATTGTTTTTTTTTGTTCAAGATGTATAATTATGAGAAATTTGAAATTGTCATGTGTAATTAACTATATTCACATGAATATTGTGTATTAAACATCTAAATTATTTCTATTTTTCCCTTAAAAAATTATTTCTATTTTTTATTTCTTTTAAACTTCTGATTGAACCGATGTTACAATTAATCGGATATTAAAAATGAAAAAAAAACTTTCTAAATGATAACCAAGATTATTACAATAATATTTTGGATAAATATTGTACAAACTGAAAGTTTTCACAAGCGCTTTAGTTTTAGGGCATAGGGAGTTAGTTTAGGGTATAAGATTTAGGGGTTTAGGTGTAGGTGGTTAGAATTTAGGGATAATTGTTTCAATTTAAGTTTTATGGTTATAATTTAGGGTTTGTAGGTTAAAACCTAAATCACCACCATATTACCTTAAAAACTAAACACTAACCTATAAACCCTAAATTATAACCCTAAACCTTAAATTAAAACAACTATCTCTAAATTCTAAACATTTACACCTAAACCCTAAACTAACTCCCTATACCCTAAAATTAAAGCGCTTGTGGAAAGTTCCAGTTTCCACCTCCGGTGTATAGGATATTAATCCTAATATTTTCACCTTTCATATTTTTAATTGATCATTAAATACAAAAATATATAAGCTACTAATTAATGATCGAACATAATTTTGATAAATTTGGTCTTGGTAAATTGAATATCAATTTATTTGTTTTCGTATAACTATCGATATCCAATCTACTAAACATAAATCGAGAATTGTTTCGTACACATATAAATACATAAACTTAAAAATCATCGGAATAACATCGATGTGAATTGAACTATGATATATGGTTTATTAACTCGTTCAAAGAACAACTCGAAGAACCATACTCCATTAGACAATTGGTAGCTTTCTCCTTCAAATCCATAGCTCTGTTTCTGATCTTATTTCCTTCCATGTCCACCATCAGTTTTTTTATAGTTCTCTTTATGTTCCCTCTTTCCAGCTCTTGCAATTCCAACCCTATTTTCCAAACATTGCACACATAACTCGAGTTAAGCATTTGGTCTCCGAAAAATGGTCTGCACAACATCGGTACCCCTTCACAGATACTCTCGACCGTCGAATTCCACCCACAATGGCTCCAAAATCCGCCCACCGCACCATGCGCCAACACTTCCTTTTGTTGCGTCCATTTCACGATACGACCTCTTTCTCCCATGCGTTCTTTGAATCTATTCGGCAATGTTTCGATCCATTCCGAGCCGCGGACCATACCAGGCCTAACCACCCACAAGAAAGGTTGTTCACAATCTACTAGCCCACGAGCCGTCTCGATTAGTTCGTGTTCATCGATGCTTGCCATGCTGCCAAAGCTCACATAAATGACGGATTTCAGGGCTTGTTTGTCGAGCCAAGTGATGCATTCATCGTCTTCGGTCAATATCGAGCTGCCGATGGTCGGGGCTAATTTGTGTAATGGTCCTATGGTGAAAATTGAGGCAGGGAAGTGTTGTTTTACATTTGAAAGTGCTTCTTGTTCAAGAAAGGCAATTGAGTTCACGATTATGGCTGATGAGCTCTTCACCGCGTTTGTGAATGCAACTCTGACTTCCGCCATCACGCCGGTCGGATACTGCGATAACGATGCACGTAACCGTGGAAGCTGAAGAGCTTGTAGCTCTGGCGAATTAATTCTAGAAATGAAATCTGTAACACAAATATATGAAAGTTGTTTTAAAAAATTGAATTTACAAAAGAATTCAAACTATATGAATTGCAAAAATATTCAGAAAATGTATAAATTATAATTATAATTTTATTTATCATATCAAATGGTGTTTCTGATTGGGTCATAATAGACCTTGAAAAGGGTTGGATTATACGTCCAAATCTGAAGTTCCGCTCGAAATTTAAGAGTTTTGAACATAAATATTAGGCTCAAAAAATGAACACGAATAAAAGATTTTGGCCCGTTTAAAATATTATTCAAACTTAGACTCTAATGTCCAAAGCACGAAACTGACTCAACTTGTATACAAAATAAATAAAAGATAAATTATATAAAAATAGTAAATAAAAAATAGATAAATGTTTTAAAAATAAAATAATAATAATAACAATATCAGCATGTCAAGAACAAGCTTGAGTTAAACAACTTTAAATATAAGCCGAATTAGAAAAAAATTAAAATTTATATTTCGAGTCGATCATGAAATATATTAAACACTTATATATAAACTCAACCGAAATATGATTTGATATGGGCCATGAACACCCATAGGCCATAAGCCAGATCATATTTAACGGTAGGAGTTAATGATGGACCAACGGTGATAACTATTTACAACTTTCGGTACCAAAGTGATAAAGAAAATTAGGTACCAAAATAAGAAAAGTGAACAATTATCGGACAGAATATTCATAATTCACTTAACCCATGTTGTGTTAGTATAGTAACATTAAAGAGGTAAATACTAAATAGTATACTGTATACCTTTCTCCTCGAGTTGGGGAAAGACAGTAAGGAACAGCAACGTCGTAGCAGAACTTGTACGCAGACTTATCCCGGGCAGCCTCAGCTCGTCAGCGATAGTTTGAGCACAAAACATGAGCGAATCATAGACGACGGCGGTGATACGATTGCCAGAGTGCACGATCTTCTCGATGCATTGCCGTAACGGTGCTGCACAGTTTTTGTTGAGACTCAACGCCAGACCGGCAAAATCTCTATCTAAGAGCCGAGATGGCGTGAGCTTATCCGGTATCGACACGAAGGCGAACTTGGGGTGGTTCGAAGGGTTGGGAGAGTTCAATTCGGGGTGAATTATGGTGATCGAGAAGCCTTTCGAGTGTAGGATAGTGGCTAGCTGGAGCATGGGTGTTATGTGGCCTTGAAAGGGTACCATTACCAGCACTAAATGACATGCTTTATTTTGCTTCTCCATTTGGTATGTTTTTCTCTGGGATCGACTTGCTGGTGTAGCAAGGTTTTTGGTAAAGTTAATGGAGAAAATTGGAACTTAATGATTGGTATATTGAAAGCTGTTTTCCACTTTTTCTTTAGTCAATAAATACGTGCTGATTTAAATATTGGTCTTTGGTTTTTTTAGTGGAAAATAGACCCCATCCTGTCCACTGCCCTTTTAGAATACTTGCATACTTTTAGAATGGATAAAGGAAAGTTTAGTAATAGTCCCTACACAATTTATCTTAATTTGATGGCTCAAGTTTTTTTTTCAACATTAACCCGTAATTTGGTGGGTTTTTTAAGGGTAAACATCACCATTGGTCACTAAATTGTACTTGTTTTCCTATTTTAGTCATCAAACTATTATTTTTGACAAAATAGTCACTAATGTTATGTTTTTCTTTTTCCTATTTTGGTCATCCACGGTTAAAAAACTCACGGAAAAAATAATAAAGTGGAAATAGTCTAGTGACCAAAATAGGAAAGAAGCAACATATTAGTGACCAAAACAGGAAAAAGAAGTAGTAACATTAGTGATCAAAATAGATTTTTTTTTTGAGAAGTTCGAATTTTGCCTTTTAAATTTTTGAAAGTTTTAATTTGACTCCCTCAAGATTTAAAATTTTTTATATTAAGCTTCAAAATTTTGAATATTTTAAATTAATTTCACTCTCATTTAAAAAAAAAATCGTTGAATCTCTCAAAATTATTAAAATTTTTTGTTAAACTCTCAATTTTTTTAAAAAATTTTCGTTTAAACATCTAAATTTTAAAAAAAAAATCAGTTAACCCCTTCAAACTTTTACTGCAAGTTCCGCCACTGTTTGGTGAACCCTCGTTGCCTCATGCGTTTGTTCTCTTTTTATGTGATTTAATGAATCCTTTACTTTCAAAAAAGAAAAAAAAAAAAAAACTTGCCAACTTTGCATCTTCTCCTCCACATGTCCTACCAGATTAACTGCGTGAATCGACAATTAGTTGGTGAGTAATCAAATCACTCTTTCTTCCCTGCTGGAAAAAACTGGACCTTTCGATCAAACCGGTTGAGTTGGAAGTTGATGATATAGATTTATACTTAAAGTTCATAAATCACAAATGGTGACTAAAAAATATTAAAAAAAAATTCACTATCCAAATGTTATATAGTGATCACTAGACTTTGGTTTCTGTTAAAAAATATTTATTGAACCGTTAACCCTCGTTAAGGGAGTAATACGACAGTTAATATATTTGTATAATAACACATTTAGTCACTATGTTCACATATTTAATCAATTAAAAATAAAATAAAATTAATAGGATATATAAATAACGAGGGCTAAAGTTATTGAATTTTTTAAAATTAAGACTAAATTAATTGAATGTGTAAATATAAATGACTAATTTATTATTATACAAATTTATTTAACTTCCATGGCAGTCCTTAGGGTTTAACAGATTCCGATTATATATCAAATACATATATTGTGTAAATATATATATATATATTAAAATATAAATCTTTATTTTTAATTATAAAATATAAAATTTTATTTATAAAATAATAAAATCTAAATCCTAAATCACAAATGTTACAAACTAAATCCTAATAAAAAAATAAAAGATATTAAAAAACCTTCAAAATTTCCATTAACCTTTTATAAATAAATAAATATTTTAAAAAGAAAGAAATTGATCAAGACCGTTTAGAGCAAATTGAAGGGACGATCTCAGCCGTTAATGATAAACAAAGATAATTTTAAATACGAAAGACTTATCTATTACGTATATTCTGAAACTTGCCCTTTCGCGCCATCCGACTCAGGTTATTTTCTCCCATCCTTCTTCCTTCTAATTTCTCAAGGCCTTTATGGATGCTCAAAATTAGGGTTTTTCTTTATCGTTAAACCTTTGATTTCTATACCAATTCTACTATTATTTCCGTGTGCGATTGTCTTCACTCTTCACTCTAAGAGTTTCTTTCCGTTTCCTTAAGGGAGAAGCGAAAGTTCATTGAAAATTTTCATTGTGAGATTTGAATTATGGTCTGAATGTGTGTTCTCTGTTTCGTGTTTATATTAAAAAGTTGTTTTTTCAATTACTGTAAATATCAATGATGAACTTTGAAGATAATTGAATGAGAACTCTGTTAGTCTGTTATGTTTAGAGAATCGCAGAAGGCAACAAACTAGTTGCGTTATAGTTCTGTTTTGCGATCATCGCTTTTGCTTGGATTAGCCTTATTTATTTTGTTTTGTAGGTTACGTCTGAGCAAAATAAGATTGTTGACTTATAATTTTGAAGATTACATGTCAATTAGCAGATCTGATTGATCTATAAAGCAAATTCTCACATTCTATAATGTTTTGGCTTTTGATATTTGTTGATTGATCTTTTGACTCTTTGGTAGAAGTTTATGAAATCCGGTTTGTCGAGCAGTTGGTCGAACTCCAAACCCTTAGTATTTTTTTGAGATGGAGTTTTCTCTCTCAAATGATACCAATAGCTGTGAGGGGTTTCACCTAGTCAGGAACACCTTAGCTGCCTGAAAAAGGATGGCCAGTGTGTAATGTGAGCTTTTGCTTTGTAACTATGCTAAATGCTCATACTACGCACAGGATAGCTTCTTCAGGCATCCGAGTTGTCACCGACTCTGAACTTTTTAATGGTTCTCGAAAGCTTTCGAGAGATAAGATCCCGACCTGAGATAATACCAATTATTGGTGGTTTGACTGATTGTACAGATTTCCTGCAAAGGAGTTGGAAGATCCCTCAACAATATCTGCAATGCTTCAAAATACTATAAATTTGTACTTACTTACAATTTTTGTTCCTTGGTTTCATAAGAAATAGTTGAGCCAGATGTATCAACGTGTTAATTTCATCATGAATTTATTTTTCCCGGGCTTCTCAAACAATGGGAAATTATTTAGATCTGTTTGACACTTTCCTTGTCTTTTTTCATTGGAATTGTGTTATTTATATTGATCCTTTTTGTAACACTTTTCTAATTTTCTTGTAGTTAAGAAAGCTGAAATGGAGACAGATGAAATAGATACATTTTCTAAGCCAAAACCTTCAAAACGGAAGAGCTTATACTGTAAAGTAAAGGGGCTAACAAAGTTTGAAATTGTTGTGAATCATGCTGATAGATCATCAGGAAGAAGTGAAAAGGAAGGTATGAGTTGCAAAAATGATACTGATGATCCTTCAATAAGGTATTATTACCATCATCATTTCTTTTCGTAGTGTTCTATCAACCATTGTTCCTTCCCTCTCCTTTTGTGTGGATGGGTCAAGAGGTGTGGTTACCAAACTGTGATTGCTAAATTCTCTTTTTCTGCAGTGCTGATAATGAGGATAAGGCCCAATCAGACAAAAGCGACCACTCTGACCAAGTATGTGACTTGAAACTGTGTTACATCTTCATATTTGCTAGTAGCTATGTTGCTCTGATTCTTCATTTTTTTCAGTAGTTGTGTTGTGTTTGCCACATTTCCAAATATACATACTGCTTGCGAGGCTTGTAAAATGTATATAAGGATATGACTGTTCAAGGACCCTCTAAGTAAATGAAAAGGCTTAAAAAAGGATTTGAATGTATCGGTACCCGATGCAAACCTAAATCGGAGTACCTGCACAGAGTACTGCTACGAAGTTAGAGTGGGCATATTATTCTGTGGCTCATGTAGGATCTGATCTAGAAGTGCTTAATACTGGCTTTCTTGTTTTCCCAGCAAGAACGTGAAAAACTAGAAGCAAGGATAGAGGCACTGAAAGCTGATAGCCATGAACTTTGCATGGAACTCAAGAATCTTTCGGAGGAGTGCAACCGATTCTATGACGAGAACCAACAAATCAAGGTACAACACCATTTCCCCCCTTCTGTTTCCATAATGAAAAACATTTAACATGAAAGATTCACACGGCCTGTGCTTTGATGAATGATGAAACAGGATGAACTAATCCGGACGTACGGACCAAGTATACTCCATGACCTTAATGAATTAATGCAGAAGTGAGTCAAAGCAAAAGAAGATTCAAGTTCAATCTCTATGATGAAAGTAAAGAAAACAATCTCTAACTAGTTTTGTTTTAATTAATCAAATTCTTTTGAGTAGTTATACCCTTAAACTCCTGCTAACTAGAGGTGTTTATGATCGAATGAGGTTATGGTTTTGCTTTGATTTTTTTTTAATTTTGAATAGGATTGAATCTAATTTATTGTTATTTAAAGAAAGTTATATGTATATTCATATTATTTTTAATACTGATGTATCTGGTGATATTACAATACATCTCCCTTTCAGATGCCAAAAGGCATCAACAAGGTTTTAATGGCAAGGTCAAGTCTATTGTATTTTTTAAAATTTAAGTTCGAGTCTCGATATATGTTTTTTTCTTCATAATTATCGGCGTTTAGCTCATTTTGATTGACTAATATGAATTGAGTATTATATAGATTCATTACGGGGTTGATTCTCACAATATAAGCTCCATTCAGCAATGAGTCGTGAACGTCCGTTGACGGCCAAATGTCAGTTGGAGAAGTATTGTTGAACGGTCCCTTAATTTGCTTCATTCATAGCATCATGATTTAAATTTATGATCGCTAAATGGTCCTTTAACTTGCTTCGTTCATAGCATCACGATTTAAATTTATAATCTTACTCAAGGGATCTAATGTTTCATTCTACTAGATCAGCTGGATGTTGGTTCATTATATGGCTCATCATATCTTTCCGTCAAGGGTGTTTTTTTTAATGATTAAAAATAGTAAAATTTTACTAACAACCGATTGGTCTAGTGAAATGAGGCATTTAATGTCTTAAGCAAGTTTAAAAGTTCGAATCATGTTATTGTAAATGGAACAATTGTATTGAGAGAGTCATAATAATTATATGTAATATATGATCCGAAATAATCACTTATTAAATTGAATAGTGTATTATAAAAAATAATAATAAATTATGTGAAGATTTAGTTTAAATATTTTATAACTCAACTTGAAATAAGATTTTCATAAAGTAAAATGATGATAAAATATAAAAAAGATTTCATATGCGTGAACTGTGTAGATATGGCGGGGGAAACGACAAATATTTGTGCAGGCAATTCAAAGATACGAGAGGCAGAGAAACCAGAGATATTATTGGCAGTGTAAGCAAATGTCAAAGGCACGTGAGCATGATTTAGCCAAGGCCAAGGGCGGTAAATTTCACTACTCTAGTCTCTAAGAATGCGACTTCTTGGACCGTTGGACGTTATACCTACCAGTCCAAATTATATATTTAAATACTTTTTATTTTAAATCTTATGTTATTCTTCATAAAATTAATTAACTTTTTTAAATACAAAAAGTATAAACTTAATTAATGATTTTAACGACATATAATATTTATTTCTTTGAACATTCAGATTCAAACAACTATATTTTTTTATTTTATTTTTTAAATTCAATAACTATATTATTGTGACATTATTTTTTTACCTTTTGGTACGAATCGTCTCTCTTTTAGTATATATTTTTTCTTTTTAATCAGTTGATTGGCCGCTTCTTCTTTTTCTTTCATTTTTTCAGTGTGATACTATTTTGATTATCATGTTGATCTCTCTGTTTTAAACTCTCGAACTGGAGTTGAATACGAGATCACAGTCGTCGATCTTGTTCGCGATTGAGTTGTGATAATGACTGTGTTGTCAACGTTCCTTATTATTGTAATATGCATTTTTAATAGTGTAATATGTATTTTTAATGTTGTTTGTTGTTGGTTTTTACCTTTTATCGTCGAGTTTTGGTGTTGTTTGTATCTATTTTGTTTCGAGCTTTGAGTTAGGGTTTTTACCTTTTCTTTGTATGGTCCTATTTATGATGTAGAGACGTTAGTATTCTTTAGGAATATGCTCAGATCAAGTGTATTTACCTAAATTGTAAACCCTCATTCTATTTTTGAATTATTTCCCTTTTAATAAAACTAGCATAATTATATTAATAAAAATTATAGAACATTATAAAAATACAAATAAATATAAATTGAGTTAAACTTCCAAGGAAAGTAAGGCCTTGTTTGGTAAAGAGAGGTTTGGACAAAAATTAGAGGTTTGAGACATAATTAGAGGTTTGACCAGTCAAATCCGCTAATATTGTTGTTTGGTAAATAGCGGATTGGGTGAAACCGCTAATTTTGAAAAAGCTCATAATATGAGCTTTTTGAGATTAGAAGTTTGATATTAGAGTTGTAAAGACTCTTTTACCGTTACCAGTTACCAAAAATCTCAAAATAACCTAAATTAAATATTTTCACCATATTTATAAGCTAATCCTATTTACTTTTTTCTTTTTATTATCACATATTTATATGTGTATTTAAATTTATTCATTAATTAAATTACATTAAAATAATTATATAAATAATAAATTAATATATAAATCATTTGAATATGTTTAGAAAAGTTATATTAAAAATAATTTTATAGATCTAATTAATAATAATTAGATACAAAATATTGGTAACTAATAAACTATTCAAACAAGTATTGAATATAAGCATGCCCTTATATGTCATTTTGCTTGTTTAAATAATCTATCAGCTATCAGTTAATTTTACCAAACACTTTTATACAATCAGCTAATACAATCCGCTAGTCAAATCAGCTATCAGCTATCAGCTAATGTAATCTGCTATCCGCTAATTGTCAAACATGACCTATGTCTTTCAAATGTTTTTACATAATGGGTTTTTTTATCAACAAAATATTCATGCTATCACGGACTTGTTTAACCAAAAAATAATATATGAAATTAATTAAATTTTAATTCAATTAATTTAATTGACACAATTGAACTTAACTAGTGTCTCAGTAGAAAAAACGGATGATATTCATTTTAGAAGACATTCAAATCGCTTTTATTTACAAGGTATATGCGCATTATCAAAGAGTTAAGAATGTATATGAACAAATATTATCTTATAATCAACTTTAGACTATTCAAATATGTTTAAATATCTAATATTTTTTATTTAAAGATAGGAGGATTTAAATAATTTAAACAGTATTAATATATAGAAAGTGAAATTTTCTAAAATAATTGTTATTTTAGCCGAAACTTTGGGATTGTTTGTGTCCTCAGCTGGCCCAGGTGTTGATATTCATATAATCGTTGTCACCAGACTTATTATATATAATATAATACAGGTAGGTACTAGGTAGCTTGCACATGATTTATACTATTTAATAATTCATATTATAATATGGTATTTTATTTTGTTATAATCACATTTGATATTTAATATGGTCAACAAAAATTTACATCCTTAGCAGTAGAATAACCTTTCTAACTACTTTAGCCGCCTAGGCTTTTTAAGAATTGTTTGTTTAAAAGAATAATACTGTTAACCTTTGATTATGTTTAATCATATTTATTATTATGTTCTCCTTTATCTTCTTTTTTTTTTCTTCATTTTTTTAGTTTTTATTTTTTTTATATTTGATTTAATTATATATATTTAAATAAATAAAAATTTATTTATTTTCGCATCGAATGAATATAATTATTTGAGTATATAATAATAAATGTCAAATGATGACAATAATATTAGTAATTTGTAAAAAGTAAATCAAATACAATTACTATGTACACTTATACAAAATTAAAATTTATATTTCGTATTACAACGTTTTACTAAAATTCATCTAGCATTTAACATTCGAATGTGTACACAAGTAAAAAGACAAAAGTGACTCAGTAAGTCTTATCACCAAAATACTTAAAATCATTTTCCATCTAACAAAATTAATGGTCAAATACAAATAGATTTAATAATTAAACTAAAACTATACTATCTACAAGGCTTTGTTTATGTAATTAAGGTTGAATATTTGAGACATTCAAATAAGATTTCTAAAAAAATAAGTATAGAAGAGATCAACTTATCCTAAAGACCATGGTTTTTAAGTAGTAATAAAATTATGTTACATCAACAAATTATAAGACAAAATATTCTCATGTGCTCATCCATATCTAATAAATGACGAATCGTTTAAGAGATCAGTAGGGATATGTTTTCAAAATATTAAAAAATTAATTTTTTTTAGTAAGATCATTGTAAAATTATTCTTTACTCTTCAAAAAATATATATATATATATATATATATAATCTTTTTGAATAAACAAATGAATCCCTAACATTTTTGCGAGCTTAAATGAAAAAAAGTTACTAAAAGTATATTTTTTGAACTTTAGGTGTTTAAAGTATTTTTTTAAATATGAGCCCAAAATTTTAACAATTATAATTTTAAGGGTCCGACAGTTGAAGGGTGTTAAAAAATTTATAATCAATCAATGCTTGACAAGTGGAAATAATTTGTTTTTTTTTTGTTTTTTTTAAAGAAAACCCCCAAAAATTTCATTTTTTTTATAAAATTTCGAAATCTTGAAAATTTTACAAAACATTCCCTAAATACCTAAACTTTCTCAAACCAAAACCCCCAAATCGACGCCGCTTCCGCCGTCGATCGTTGGCCCGGACCGTACCCCTTTGATCATCGGACCAAGACGATCATTTACCCCAGCAAAGCGCCGCCGAAAATGGCGAACGGCGTGCCAGTCGAACGTCAATTTTGTAAAATTTTCAAAATTTCAGAAATTTATGAAAATCTGAAAGTTTTTATAAAAAATCGTTTTAAGTTTTTAATTTTCAAAAATAAAATAAAATAAACATGACATGTGTCAAGCTTTGATTGGTTAACAATTTTTAACACCCTTTTGACGGTCATGCATCTAAAACTATAACATTGTAAACTTTAGACACCTATAATTTTAAGTGTCCGACAGTTGAAGGGTGTTAAAAAATTTATAACCAATCAATGCTTGGCAAGTGGAAATAATTTGTTTTTTTAATTTTTTAAAGAAAACACCCAAAATTTTCAAATTTTTATAAAATCTTGAAAATTTTACAAAACAGTCCCTAAATACCTAAACTTTCTCAAACCAAAACCCCCAAATCGACGCCGCTTCCGCCGTCGATCGCTGCCCCTGACTGTAACCCTTTGGTCGTCGGACCAAGGCGATCATTTACCCCAGCACAGCGCCGTCGAAAATGGCGAACGATGTGCCAGTCGAACGTCGATTTTGTAAAATTTTCAAATTTTCAGAATTTTATGAAAATCTGAAAGTTTTTATAAAAAAAATTGTTTTAAGTTTTTAATTTTCAAAAATAAAATAAAATAAACATGACATGTGTCAAGCTTTGATTGGTTAACAATTTTTAACACCCTTTTGACGGTCATGCACCTAAAACTATAACATTGTAAACTTTAGACACCTAAAATTATAACGGTTGAAACTTTGGGCACCTATTTTTACAAAAAAAATACTTTAGGCCCCTAATGTTCAGAAAAAGTATACTTTGGGCACTTATTTTTCATTTAAGCCCTTTTTTATATAATACATGTCTATTTAATGGTCAATATTCGGGGTTCGTGGCTCTCCCTCACAACAATGTCTTTTCTAAGGTTCGAACTCGATTTCTCTCTTTGGGAGAGCAAAGTGCCTTGTCATTACACCAAACAAAGGATGGACCGAGGGGGCTGGAGGGGTCGTCGCCCCTATAAAATTTTGAAATTCGTTAAAATTTTTCTATGTATTTTATGTTCGAAATCTATTTCTCCCTAAAATTTTATAAGTTCACCCCTAGAATTTTATAGGTTCGCCCCATAACATAAATTCATGTGCACCAAAACTTGTTGATAATGAATCCCTATTATTTTAAACTTATATAATTTATCTTTCTCAATATCTAATTTTAACTTCGTCTTTAACACGAATTAACTTTAATTAAATTATTTAAAAAATAATTTATCTAAACTTAATTGCAAATTGAGAATTAAAAATTATTGTTTGTCAAATGTTGAGCTCAGATCTCTACTTTGAATGGATTCAAGGTTTAGAGAGTGTTTATAGTGTATCTTCCACGTTGACGTTAACCATTTTGTTTCTATTTATAGCAATGGCATCTCACTAAAAAAGCAAACTTGTGAGATTCGTGCATGGCTGCCGCCATCAAAACTTGAATCTTTTATAATTCCAGTATTATAATCTGCTATTCTAGCAAAGAATCATGTCTGGGTTTGAAGCAAATAACAATGGCGTCTCGGTTTCAACGGCAGCCGGCAACAAAACCCTCGCCGATTTCGAGCCTCCAAAGAAACCTAAGAGAAACAAATTCGCTTTGGCTTGCTCCATGCTCGCTTCTTTGGCTTCTATCTTGCTCGGATACGGTGAGTTAGTTTACCGCCATTAATGTCTGATCTTAAAGCTTTGATTATATCTTTGTTTGAAAAAAAATGTTTTTTTGCATGGAAATTAGATATTGGAGTGATGAGTGGGGCTATTATTTTCATAAAAGATGACCTGAAAATCAGCGACGTTAAAGTCGAGATCCTCGTCGGGATTCTGGATTTGTATTGTCTCATCGGTTCGTTCGCCGCCGGTCGGACCTCCGATTGGATTGGCCGTCGTTACACCATCGTCGTCTCCGCCGCCATCTTCTTCGTCGGAGCTATCCTCATGGGGTTCGCCACTAACTACGGTTTCCTCATGGTGGGTCGATTCGTCGCCGGAATTGGCGTCGGCTTTGCCCTTATGATTGCTCCTGTTTACACCGCCGAAGTCTCCCCCGCTTCCTCTCGTGGATTTCTCACCTCATTCCCCGAGGTCTTAAAACCTTTTGAATTTTATTTTAGTTTAAAATGATGCAGAGATAATAACGGTTCGATTTATATATATATTTTTAAAATAGATAAATTCACTATAAGCCACTTAATTAATTATAGTTATGATAATAAATAAGTCTTTTTTCTTTAAAGTTACAAATAAGTCACTTAAAATATTGTTTTAAATAAGTTATTAGTCTATAAATGTTAGCTGAATAATGACGTAGTTCGATATAACAACAATTTTAGTCTTTTAAACTTAAACAACATATTAATTTGGTCTTTTCGAAACAAATAAAAAAATTAACACTTTATATTTAAAAATTTCATCATTTTAGTTGATGCTTTATGGTCGAATGTAATTATCTAACTACTACTTTAATTCAATGAGACCGATTGCTTTGATAATATCATAAAAAGATAGAATTAACGGAACGTTTAAATATGAAGGAAATTATAAAATTGATCGAGTTAAGAAAATATTACTATAGAATGTATAAATTTTAGGAGTAAAAATGTTATTATATCAAGTCACAGACATTTGTTTCAATTTTAATGATAAAATAATTTATTTGTAACAATATTTTAATTAGTAGACATGTTTTGTAACTGTTTAAGCCTATAAGAGAATCTAACCAATACGAATTGAATTTATTCATTTAGACAAGTTTAATTTATTTGTTTTTAAAATCTTAAAAATATAGAATTTTTAATTTTTGTAGTAAGAAAAAATCATAAATTAAATGAAAAAAAACAATTTTGTTTGGATAATAAAATTTTTTAACTTTTGAATTTTGTTTGAAGGTTTTCATTAATATTGGCATATTGTTCGGCTATGTTTCAAACTATGCGTTTTCGAAGCTGCGAACCGACTTAGGGTGGAGGGTAATGCTCGGCGCCGGAGCAGTCCCGTCGGTGTTCTTGGCTATTGGGGGTTTTATAATGCCCGAATCACCTCGTTGGCTGATTATGCAAGGTCGACTCGGCGAAGCCAAGACAGTTCTCGACCGAACATCAGACACCAAACAAGAAGCTGAGCTTCGACTCAACGACATCAAAGAGGCGGCCGGAATCCCACAAGATTGCACCGACGACGTTGTTCAGGTCCAAAAGCAAACCCACGGCGAAGGCGTGTGGAGAGAATTACTTTTACACCCCACGCCGGCCGTCAGGCATATGTTGGTCTGTGTCGTCGGAATCCATTTCTTCCAACAAGCGATAGGCTTAGACTCTATCGTTTTGTACAGTCCGAGGATTTTTGAAAAAGCCGGGATTAAATCATCAAACCATAAGCTACTCGCCACCATGGCCGTCGGATTTGTCAAGACGATCTTCATCTTAGTGGCCACTTTCTTTCTAGACAAGATCGGACGGCGGCCTTTGCTCCTCAGTAGCGCTGCCGGAATCGTGATTTCATTAGCTATGCTGGGACTTTCGTTAACGGTGATCGGCAAATCAGACCAAAAGGTAACGTGGGCCGTCGGATTATGCATCACGATGGTTTTATTTAATGTCGCGGTTTTCTCGATAGGGATGGGACCCGTTACGTGGGTGTACAGCACGGAGATCTTGCCGTTGAGACTACGCGCGCAGGGGGCGAGTATAGGAGTGGCGGTTAACCGGGGCACCAGCGGTTTAGTCTCGATGACTTTCATTTCATTGTACGAAGCGATTACAATCGGCGGCGCCTTTTTCTTGTACACCGGCGCTGCGGTGGTGGCGTTTTGCTATTTCTACGCGTTCTTCCCGGAGACGCGAGGGAGAACACTCGAGGAAATGGAAGGGCTTTTCGGTAAATTGGTGGGTTGGAGGGAAGAGGTTAAGGAGATGGAGAAGGAGAGGAAGATGAAAAAGGTTGGCGGTGACGGAATAAGTAACGGTCAGATCCAATTGGAACTAAAAGGATAGTTTAGTAAATAGGATAGTTTGGTGATAAAATGTGAGAACATGTCATCAACTATGATGGTTTGTCCATAGTATGTCTGAACTTTAATCTCAAATATAATAGAAAAGTATGTACTACTATTCTAAAAGATCCGAGTTCAAGTCTAAATAAATATGTGCGTAAAATATTAAAATTTTATATAAACAAATATTATCTTATAATCACCTTTAAATTATTGAAAAATATTATAATTCTATAATAATTATATATTTAACAATCGTAAGAAGATACACGATTCTTTTACCATTGTAATGTTATTCTTATGATTATATTTGTTATGTTTTTTTAACATTTTATAAACTCACTTATACATTACAAATAAAGATGTTCGAACCAAAATCACTTATAAAGACATCAATTCTTTTTACTCTAACCCCTTATTGAATTCTACATGATAGATTTTAACTGATTATATTTTTTGGTATAACCACCCGTATCTAATTTATTGGTTGTTTAGTATGGATCAGGTACTACTAGTGACGATCATGGGCTTTTGGAGGCTCTGGGCGAACCTAAAAACCAGGGACTTAAATTGTAATTGCAATTGCAATTGTATTTTTTGTTGTGTTGTGTTGTGTTTATCGCAATTGCGGACATAACATATGTTGTTTTAGTCATTGCGAGTATCATGGTTGTGAATTTTTTTTAATAACATATGTTATTGTGGACATATGTTTTGGTCAAGCCTGTATCCACCACCAGCCTTGTACCAAGGAATGTTTCTTTGGTTGTTGACTCAGCTACAGCAGTACACGAGCCGAATGGGGTGCGTATGAGCCACATAGAGAGAAAGGCACCAACCACTCTAACTGACTTTGTTCGTTTCTGAGGCTAGGATTTATTATATATGTTGCACTTTTGTTGTTTGTGGTTTGTTGAACTTTCTGAATATTTTTCAATCCTCTCAATCTATATTCTATCTTCTCCCTCCTATCTATTTCTTCCATCTAATTCACGACATTTGGTGCTTTTATTGATTTTACCATCATGGTAAATCATTCGGACTCCATCAAGCTTCTCGAAGAGACCTCCAACCGTCATGACCAAGCGTTAACCTCGCTCCAAGCTTTCACCGACGACCAGAAGATCTGGAATGCGTCAACCCAGAATACACTGCAAGAGATGGCCTGACAGCTACAGAATATTTCCGAGCACTTGGGTATTTCTACAGCAACCTCCGGCGGTGGCAAAGTTACCTGCGACAGTACAGTGGTTCGAGGAAAAGGGAAGGTTCGAGCCGATTCAGATGATGTGTTTCCTTTCACTTCGAAACCAGTTCAGGTTGAATTGTCGTTGTTTACTAGTAAGGATCCTGATGAATGAATCGCTGCGGCACAAGACTTCTTTGAATTTTATGGAACGGTCGATCACCACCGTGTGACTATGGCCTCTTTTCGAATGGATGGCATGGCACGTCGTTGGTTTCACTGGATGCAACGCCAACACCAACTGGTCGGTTGGAATCATTTGGTGGATACGATTCGTAAGCGCTTTGCCGTAATGGAGATAAAGTCTCCGGAGGGCCAATTGTCTAAATTGGTCCAAACTACAACAGTCGCCGATTACCAAACTCATTTTGAAGAACTAGCGTAGCACACCACCAACTTGTCTGATAATTTCCTTACTCAATGCTTTGTATCCGAGTTGCGATCAGATATAAAAAATGAGGTGTTGGGCCACCGTTCCACGTCCATGCTCAAAGTTTCAGCGTTGGCACGTTTCCATAAAGCAAAGATCAATGATAAACGTCACTTGAATCGCAATTCTATTTCCAAATTAGCACTGTTGCTTCCCACCCCCAATCTACATGTGTTAGGACCGAAATTCCAACTTGGTCACCCGCCTCCCTTGGAGAGTACTTCTGGTTCACCTTCCGTTCTTCAACCATGCAGTATTTCTTCCGCCGAAGCTCAGGCTTGCAGGGAGAAAGGTCTCTGTTACTATTGCGATGACAAGTACAGTCTCGGGCATAAATGTAAGTAATCGTAACTATTTTTGCTTGATGATGAAAGTTCCGATCCTTTCATGGACACTCCTGTTCTCGACCCTATTTCTCCTTCGTTGGATGGTTCTGACGAGCTGAATAAAGAACAGTCTTTGTTCTCTTTCAACGTCATGGCAAGATATTCGCATCCTAATACCCTTCGATTTTTAGGGATGGTTCGTGGCCAACAAATTCGCATTCTTATTGACGGCGGCAGTACACATAACTTTATCCAGTCTCGCGTTGCAAAACATTTGGGTTTTCCCATTACCACATCTCTTAATTTTCGAGTTGTGGTAGGAAATGGGGATAAGCTTCAACATGAAGGATGTGTGCATAATTTGAAGCTTCTGATTCAAGGAACTGAGGTGACAACTGACTTTTACGCATTGCCCTTGGAAGGTACCGAAATGGTTGCTAGGCGTTGCTTGGATGGCCACCCTTGGCCCCGTTACTATAGACTTTGTGCAGCTCAAGTTTCAATTTCACCAAGATGATCGTTTACATTTTTGGCAAGGTGAGTCAGGGAATACTCTTCAACAAATTCAATTTCAATCCTTTCGCTGTTTATCTGACACAAGAGCCATGTCTGAATGTTACTACTTACAGTTCCAGTCAGAATCTTCCTCGCCATGCACTTCTCCTTCTTCGGATTTAGCTAGTTTTCTCACTGAATTTGCTTCTATTTTCGAGCCTGTCAATGGGCTGCCACCTGCTCGTGAAAATGATCATGTCATTCACTTGCACCCTGTAAAGTGTCCACAAGTTCTATATTTCATGCACAATTCATCTCATATTATTGTTGTTTTGAGTACATTTTAGGCATAATTAGGATCATGCATTGCATTTTACAGTATTCTTTAATTTGCCATGCTTTGTGTTGATTATCTTTTATTTTGTGAAAAAAGATACTATTTTAGCTTAGTTTTAGTTTCAGGTACTAAAGGTTGACAAAGGGAAGAATGAACTGAGGACATGAAGCTGAGGCAGTAGACCAAGTAGTTATACTGATGTAGTTCCAAACAGAGACATCAGTTGCCGAGTAGCTGCCGCCGCCCAACCTGCCGCCCAAGACAGCAGACTATGGAGTTGGAGAACTGAAGTGCGATCTGTAGAGCAGAAAATCCTGATTCTATTGATGTTGTCCACTCAATTTTTCGACGTCTGTAGCAGCAGGCAGAGACGCCGAAGAAAGAACTCAAGATTACTTGCGGAGTAAGGCAATGTGATAAAATCCACATTCAACTCAAATAACTCAAAGTTTTAAGTCACATTTAATGCAAAAAGCTAATTTGAAGACTTATACTTCAAGAAGGACTAGACCTAGCTAATGCCTATATATACTCATTGTAATATTACTTCAAGACAAGTTAGGTTTTCCTTAGGCATAGTTTAGGTTTTCTTGCTGCCATTATGTTCTAAATTCTCCTTGGATTTGGGTTATGTTGTAATTAGTGTGAGAACGGTTGTTAGGATTTTAAGTTTGTTTTTGCAAATAAAACTACAAGGTTTACTTATTCCATCTTCTTCACAGTTTTCAATTAAGGCAAAAGATTAGTTGAATTTTATCCATTTGTTCGGTATCGAGAGAGTCGAACTCGTGAAAGGAGTAAGTTCAATTTTATCTATAGACGATGCGATCAATCTGGCCTAGACATAGGTTAGGGTTTAAGGCGGCTAAAGAGGACAAATCAACATTGCTGTCTTTGCACGATTCACGCCGCGATTGATATTAATTGCAGTGGGCATCAACATCATTCTTACTTAGACATAAGCGGAGTCACCTTCGAAGCGTTCTGCCGAGCCTTGTAGTTCTGCCGAGTTTTCCGCCGAGACACAGTTCCATTCCCCTGCCGAGGCAGCGTGAGGGTCTCAGCAGTCTACCTGCCATCCCCCGCCGAGGTAGTAGAGTTTGGCAGCGCAAAACAACTTGTCCTATTTAACGCAGTTTCACACTAAACAACAACATAACCCTGCCCATTATATTAACTTGATTTCTTCTCTTTTAATTATTTGTGTTTTTATTTTACTTTTCTTCTCAAACAATCAACTTAATTGTGCATTTACTTTTCTTGTGCAGGAACAACAATTCAAATCAAGCTGTCAAATCCCTGTGGGAGATGATATCTTTTATACTATAACTTGACAGGAGTGTGCACTTGCGCTCATAAATAGAGAACACCCAAACGCTCTACACACCCTCTTGCCAAGCCTGTCAATGTACTTCCTTATCGATAGCCGTATTTTCAAAAGACAGAAGTTGAACGCCAAGTTCAACACATATTGCAACATCAATTAATTCGTAAGAGTACGACTCCATTTGTGTCCCCGGTTCTATTGGTCAAAAAGAAGGATGGCTCATGGCGCTTTTGTGTTGATTATCGTGCTTTAAACGCGGTCACAATTAAAGACAAGTTCCCTATTCCTATGGCCGATAAGCTCTTTGGTGAGTTAGGACAAGCATGATTTTTCTTTAAGTTGGAGCTATTGGCTGGGCATCATTAGATTAGGGTCTGAGATGCCGATGTTCACAAGACGGCTATTCGTACACACGAGGGTCACTACGAGTTCCTCGTTATGCCCTTTGGTTTGACTAACGCCCCATCAACCTTCCAAGGTACTATGCATGATATTTTCCGCCCGTTCTTGTGTAAGTTTGTGTTAATTTTCTTGGATGACATCCTCGTCTATAGTTCTTCTTGGCAGGATCACTTGAAGCATGTTTGTCAGGTGCTTGCTTGCTTACATTAACATGGTTTTGTCGCTAAGCGAAGAAAATGTTCATTTGGCCAAACTAGTATCGAGTATCTCGACCATATAATTTTAGGGAATGGTATAGCTATGGATCCAGCCAAGGTCTTGGCAATTACAAATTGGACAGCCCCATCATCAGTTCTTGAGGTCTAGGGTTTTTTGGGCATGGCTACCGTAAGTTTATCAAGGGTTTTGCTATTATCGTAGACCTTATTTTCGATATACTTTGCAAGGACAGAACGTTTGCTTGGATTGTTGACACATAGGCAGCGATGGACCAATTAAAACAACTCCTTTCTTCCGCTCTTGTACTTGCGCTTCCCGACTTAACTAAGGCTTTTCAAGTAGAAACTGATGCTTCAAGCACGGGCATCGGCGCGGTTTTGACTCAAGCTGGTCGTCCATTGGCTTATTTCAGTCACAAACTTTGCCCTCGGATGCAACATGCTTCCACCTACAGTCGGAAAATTTATGCCATCAAACATGCCATGGCTAAATGGCGTCAATATCTTGTTGGTCGGAAATTCCTTATCTTGACAGACCAACGTTCCCTTCGTGAGCTCAACCAACAAATGATTCAGACCCTGAAATAGCAGCGTTGGCTCGCTAAATTGGTTGGTTACGATTTTTGAGATACACTATCGCCCTGGTAAACTCAATAGCGTTGCGAATGCTCTCTCTCGGGATAGTGCAGCTCATTTCATGGCTCTCTCTCAGCCATTGCTGGGCATTATCAATGTCATTCGTGCATCCACTGCTGCAGATGCTCCATTTCAACAGCTTCGACACAATAAAGTCGCTTTCCGTACATTACTTTTGAAGACCATAAGGGTTTATAGTTGGTTAAGGGTCATATTTTAGTTCCCAATGAAGTCACTTTCCGTACATTACTTTTGAAGGAATTTCATTGCTCTGTTTTTATTGGCCTATGATGCGCAAGGACGAACATCGATTTGTTCTGGATTGTGAAATTTACCAGCGTATGAAGAGCTATAGTTTGGCTTCGGTCGGTCTTCTTCAACCACTTCCTATTTCGAGTCAAGTGTTCGAAGATATCTCGATGGATTTTATCACGGGCCTTCCTAAATCGAATGGTAAGAAGGTGATATTAGTCGTGGTGGACCGTTTAACAAAGTATAGCCATTTTTTCAGTCTTCCTCAACACTTTCATAGTGTATTTGTGGCACACATTTTGGTTCAAGAGGTAATTAAACTGCATGAAATTCCACGTAGCATTGTGAGTGATCGCGACCTAGTTTTTTTAGCGATGTGTGGACTGAACTGGCTTGTTTACAGGGCACAAAATTATGCTTTAGCTCAGCCCACCACCCAAAATCGGATGGCCAAACCGAGGCTTTGAATCGTTGTTTGTAGATGTATTTTCGTTGCATGGCTGGGGACGATCCGAGCAAATGGGATTCCTATTTAGCTTGGGCGGAATATTGGTATAATACGACTTATCAAAATTCATCGAGTATGAATCCATTTCGCGCACTATATGGACGTGATCCCCCTACTGTTTTGAGCTACTTGAAGGGTAGTTCTCGTCACGATCCCTTAAACACACAGTTGATATAACGCGATGCTTTACTTCGCGCGTTAAAAAACAACTTGCAGCATGGTTAGCAACGTATGAAAGTGCAGGAGGATAAGCACCGTCGCGACTTGGACTTGGCAGTAGGGAGTTAGGTTTTTGTTCGCCTTCAGCCCTATCGGCAGTTGTCTCTCCGCTTGCAGCGTGATGAGAAGTTGGGGCCTCGATATTTTGGTCTTTATCGTATATTGCAGAAGATTGGTTCTGTTGCCTACAAACTTGATTTGCATGATTCATCTCGGATTCATCCGGTCTTCTATATTTCCAAGCTCAAGTCGTGTCATGGGCAGCCCCTGCAACAAATCACACCTCTTGGCTCTTCCATTGCTACGCACGGATGTGGCACCTGCAGATTCCACTGCCGACCTTGAGGACAAGGTCGTTGCTTCAGGAGGGGGTAATGTTATGGTCAAGCAGGTATCCACCACCAGCCTTGTACCAAGGAATGTTTCTTCGGTTGTTGACTCAGCTACAACAGTACACGAGCCGAATGGGGAGCGTAGGAGCCACAGAGAGAGAAAAGCACCAACCACTCTAACCGACTTTGTTCGTTTCTGAGGCTAGGATTTATTATATATGTTGCACTTTGTTGTTTGTGGTTTGTTGAACCTTCTGAATATTTTCCAATCCTCCCAATTTATATTCTATCTTCTCCCTCCTATCTATTTCTTCCATCTAATTCACGACAATATAACAGTTGCATGTATCGCGGTTTTAGATGGCACCACTATCGCTATATAACGGTCGTTGTTGTGGTTGAATATCGTTATTTAAATACATGTCCTAATAGCAAGTAATTAAAAAATTAAACTTTAAGAGCAGGCACATAGTAACAAGTATTAAAAAATGGTACATGATAACAAGTATTGAAAAATTGAAATTTAAGATTATGTGCATAATAACAAATATTGAAAAATCGGGGACCTAATAACAAGTATTGGATAAAAAGTTATCCACTATTAACAAGTATTAAAAAAATAGGTTCCTAATAACAAGTATTAGAAAAAAAATTGAATCTTTAATAAATATAATTCGAAAAGGATACAAATATTTAAGTTTCCTAAGCGACGGGCCCTGTGCGGGCACCCTTATTGCCCTTGCCCAGGGTTAGGCCTGGGTACTACAGAGGTCCATTATGTGGTAACTCCCAACCCAACTTGTTCCATTAATAACGTCAAGACTCAAACTCCTGACCTTTCTTAATAGATCTGGCGCCTCATCTCACAACACTATATGTGTAAACCAACCAGTTGGTCTAACTGTTTATATTTTAATACACTATGTGTAAAAATGTAATACTTCATGTTTAAACTATAAAATATAAATTCTAAATCTCCGACCTAAAAGCTTAGTTCCTAAATTTTAGACCCTAAATCATAAACCTAATCTTAAAACCTAAATCGTAAACCCTACAATTTAAACCTTAAACATGATAAATTTATGTAACTTTAATTTACACAAATTTTGATATATTTTTAATATATATATATATATATATATATATAATGAAAATATTGATTGATTGGGCAATGGGCACTAAACATTGTGAAGTACCCAAGGAGGAAGCTCCAATAATGGTGGGGGGAGTAGAGGAGACAAAGTGCAGCCTTGATTACCTTTTTCTATGGATGTATTTAGCATGCGGGTGAATTGAAATGTCATTTTCCAATATATATATAGTTCACTTTTCCTACACACTGACATTTTAAAACTCTCCAATTTTATTGAATTCAATACTCTTTGAAATTCAATTATATATAAAGGATAAGAAATCTTAGATCATGCATGAGATCATGCACAAAGATGATGCATGAGGATGGGACAGAAAACAAATGTGTGTGGTCTAAATTCATGCTTTCATCGACTGTTTGCAGGCTTGGGGGGACCTTGGTCTGAAACCAAAAATGGCTCTTCCACCCATCTACACCACATGGTGTGTAAAATTCAACAAAAGACTGTTCTTCTTGGACTTGGGAGAGTATTTCGTGTAATAACGACAATAATGTCCAAATGTTATGCAACCTTTGATTTTCGTTTTAAATTTGTCCAAACTAGGAGATATTTCTTAATTTCTTTGCAGAGGTTACAAACATGGCTGATTCCGGACCCCAAATCGATGCTGTTTTGATTCGGCCGGCGGTTGTCGTATCCGATTTTGAGGTTTCTAAGAAATCTAGGATGAACAAGTTTGCTTTTGCTTGTGCCGTACTTGCTTCCTTAACTTCCATGTTACTCGGTTATGGCAAGTAAAATGTCTCATTTTAAGCATTTTTTTGTACTTTTAGTGACTATTTCGGTCTAAATTTGCAAGTTTTTTTTTTTGTTGTATGAAAATAGATATAGGAGTGATGAGTGGAGCTATAATGTTCATAAAAGAGGACATGAAAATCAGCGACGTTCAGATTGAAATCCTCGTCGGTGTACTCAGCGTGTATTGCCTAATTGGTTCGATCGTCGCCGGAAAAATCGCCGACTTGATTGGTCGCCGATATACTATCGCGTTGGCTAATGTCATTATCTGTGTGGGATCTCTCCTCATGGGATTCTCAACCAACTACGTTTTTCTTATGTTCGGCCGATTCGTCACCGGTATCGGCGTCGGCTTTGCCCTTATAAGTGCCGTTCTTTATACTGCCGAAATTTCCCCTGCTTCTTCTCGAGGATTTCTCACCTCATTTCCTGAGGTGTGTATTAACAGTGGGATATTATTGGGATACATTTTGAACTTTGCATTTTCAAAGCTACCGTTGAGCATCGGATGGCGGTTGATGCTCGGCGCCGGAGCTATCCCGTCGATTCTCTTGGCCTTTTCCGTTTTAGCAATGCCGGAGTCGCCGCGTTGGTTGGTCATGCAAGGTCGACTTGACGAAGCCAAGATTGTTCTTGAAACTACCCTCGACACCAAAGAGGAAGCTCAGCTTCTACTCAATGACATTAAAGAAGCCGCCGGATTCCCCCACGATTGCACCGGCGACGACATCGTCGGAAAGAAATCCCACGGAAAAGGGGTGTGGAGAGAATTACTATTGCACCCGACGCCCGCCGTCAGACACGTCGTAATTTGCACGGTCGGTATCCAATTCTTCCAACAATCATCCGGAGTAGCCGCTGTCGTTTCGTATAGTCCGAGGATTTTTGAAAAAGCAGGGATCACATCATCAAATGGTAAGCTACTCGCTACAATAGCCGTCGGATTTTGCAAGACGATCTTCGTCTTGGTGGCGACGCTTTTACTTGACAGAATCGGACGCCGCACTTTGCTCCTGAGCAGCGTCGGCGGCATGGTGATGTCCCTGCTGACGCTTGCGTTTTCCCTGACGATCATCGACCAATCGGAGGAGAAACTAACGTGGGCTATCGTGTTGTGCATGGTGATGGTTTTGGCTTTCGTTTCCTTTTTTGCAATCGGGATGGGGCCAATGACCGGCGTTTACATATCGGAGATCTTCCCGTTGAGGCTACGCGCGCAAGGGATGAGTATGGGAGTGGCGGTGAACAGGGTGATGAGTGGGGTCATCTCCATGACCTTTATTTCATTGTACAAAGAGATCACCATCGGCGGCGTTTTCTTCTTGTTCGCCGGCTTCGCCGCCGTTGGATGGGTGTTTTTCTACCTGTGTCTGCCGGAGACACGTGGGAAAACATTGGAAGAAATAGAAGGGCTTTTTGGTAAATTGGTAGGTTGGAGGGAGGCATATAAGAAGACGAAGAAAGTTAGCAAATAACTACTTCTTCAATTTGCTTCTAAAGAGAGAATTTAAATTAAATTTCAAATTATGAAAAATCAAAAAGAAATTTGAACAAAATGAAAAATTAAATTGAAATCGAGTTAATACATTATGTAATTGGATTTTTCTTAGCATTGTATTTATTACTATGTTTTTTATTAAATAAAATTCACGCTTAGATCATTTAAAGGGAACATATTTTTTTCCTTTTCTGAAATTATTCTTTGAGTTCATAAAATTGAAATATTAAAGTAAAGATATATTTCATATTTCATAAGTTCAATATCAAGTTTCTTGAGGACGGTCATATAAAAATTGAATTGCTTTAACTCGTTCGATTATATATTAGATTAAGTCGGTTTATTTTATAAAAGTTGTTACATTTATATTTATTTTTGCCTCCACGACTTCAGAAGTATCTCTCACTCAGCACCTTCGTATTTGGTAAACTCCAGAGATCGCCTACGGTTACAACAACAACTCCTCCAAAAACCAGCTCTTCTGGAGATTAAAATTATTGAAATTCTCGAGTTGTTTTGATCATATTATAAAGATTGATATTTAAAATTTTAATTTATCTCTGTTATCTTATTTATAGTTTGTCACAGTGACTGACACCACTCAATCACCAACAATATGAAGGGACTAAATAATTACGCCCCTAATGAAAAGTAATAAGAACATACACAATGTGCCTGGACAAAGTTAAACCCCACTTTTTTTCTTCTAATCTTCTTCACTCTGACTATCTTATTATCTACCGTTCTCTGCCTAAAATTTACAGGGTGGACCGCTACAACCTCATCGATCTACCGTATGTACCTACCTTGCTATGCGCCTCCTCCTTTTAACATCGGTAAAACTAAATTTGATTTTCATACTTAATTCAAGCAATTATTTTATTTTCAACTAAATTCATTTTTAAATAATTTATATACTTATTAACATCATTTATCGACTGATTAACCAATAAATACTAGTACAATACATATTTACTCTACATTTTTCTTGTAAAATAACGAATAAAAAAATAAGAATTTGTGCTATCATTTATTTATTTTTCATTACTAAATAAGCTACCATTTATTTATTCACTAATGGAATCTGACCGTTTGTGGTTCCATTAGCATTAGCTTTTTTCATCTTCTTCGCCACTTCCCTCCAACCAACCAATTTACCGAAAAGCTTTTCGGTTTCCTCCAACGTTTTTCCTCGCGTCTCCGGCAGACAAACATAGAAAAACACCCATCCAATGGAGGCGATGCCGGCGAACAAGAAAAAAGCCCCACCGATTGTGATCGCTTCGTACAATGAAATAAAAGTCATCGCGATGACTCCGCTCGTCACCCTGTTCACCGCCACTCCCATACTAACTCCTAATGCACGTAGCCGCAACGGGAAGATCTCCGATATGTAAACGCCCGAGACGGGCCCCATCCCGACGGCGAAAAATGCCACGAAAGCCAAAACCATCGTTATGCACAGAGCGATGGCCCAGGGTAGTTTCGTTTCCGAATGGTCGATGATCGTTAGGGAAAACCCGAGCGTAGCTAGCGACGCCACCATGCCTCCGACGCTGAACAGAAGCAAAGCTCGGCGCCCGACTTTGTCGAGAAAAAACGTGGCTACCAATATGAAGATGGTCTTGCAAAATCCGACGGCCACTGTCGCGAGTAGCTTGTCGTTTGATGATGTGATCCCGGCTTTTTCGAAAATCCTTGGACTGTACAAAACGACAGCGTCGATTCCGGACGATTGCTGGAAGAAATTAATCCCGGCGGCACAAATCACAACGTGTTTAACAGCAGGTGTGGGATGTAAAAACAATTCTCTCCACACCCCTTTTCCATGGGCTTGCTTCGGGACGATGACGATGTCGCCGGTGCAATCTTGAGGGATTCCGGCGGCTTCTTTGATGTCATTTAGTCGAATTTGAGCTTCCTCTTTCGTGTCCAGGGTTTTTTCAAGCACAATCTTGGCTTCACCGAGTCGACCTTGCATGACCAACCAACGCGGCGACTCCGGCATCGCTAAAACAGCAAAAACCAAGAAAACGGACGGGATGGCTCCGATTCCAAGCATCAACCGCCATCCCAGGCTTAACGGCAGCTTCGAAAATCCATAGTTCGAAACATATCCGAATAGTATCCCAACATTAATACACACCTGCATATACATAAAAATCTTATTATAATCTTTATTTTCAAGAATATAGTACATATATATAATTGGATTAGATTACCTCTGGGAAGGAGGTGAGAAAACCACGGGAAGAAGCAGGGGAGATTTCAGCATTATAAAGAACGGCACTCATGATGGCAAAGCCGACGCCAATACCGGCGACGAAACGGCCGACCATAAGGAAAGCATAGTTGACGGAGAAGCCCATGAGGAGAGATCCGACGAAAATAATGACATTAGCCAACACCAAGGTATATCGGCGACCAATCCAGTCCGCGACTTTACCCGCTGCGAGCGCACCGACTAGACAATACAGGTTGAGTACACCGACGAGGATTTCGATCCGAACGTCGCTGATTCTCAAGTCATCTTTTATGAACATTATAGCTCCACTCATCACTCCGAAATCTATTTAGACTGAAATCGTCACTAAAGAGAATTACCAACAAAAAGCTTAGAAATGAAACTTTTTTTTCTTCTTACCATAACCGAGTAAAACGGAAGTTAAAGAAGCAAGCATAGCACAACCAAAAGCAAACTTGTTCTTCTTAGGCTTCTTCGAAACCTCGAAGACTGAAGGGTTTTCCGGTGATCGGCTCGGAACAGCGCCGTTTTCGTGTCCGAAATCAGCCATCTTTGTAGGTTTTTTAGCTACAACCAGTGGTTTGCTTTAAATAAGCGGGGGGAGTTTTCCGTCGTAAAATTGGCCACTGGAGTCGTAGTGGTGGGGAATTTGATTTGACATCAGCCTCGTGCATTGAAAAACCACAAGCTATTTTTGCCATGTGGTCCATGAGATAAGATTTCGACGTCTCTCTATATAATTGAAGGTCTATGATACGTATTTCAATTCGAATCTTTTTTTATAATTAATTTAGTATTCTTGTGCAAGTGACAGTGCATATTTTTATAAATTTTGAAATAAAAATATGAATTTATGGATCGGTTCAGATTTAGTTGAAGCGTAAACTACGATCGGGAATGAATTCTTGTATTGACGGAAAATTGTCCTCCATCCCACAAATTTTTTATATAATATTATTTTATATTATTTTTATTTTAAATATTGCTTAATTTATACTTTCGTCCCACATAAATATTCAGTTTAGAGGTTTAATAGACTCTTGAATATTGTCTTTCTCATTACTTGATCTTAGCTTCGTCTTTGACTATAACTAAAGTTATTTTTTGTTTTAAATCTATCTTATTTTAGTCATTCGTTTTGAAAATAAAAAGTTATATTTTAATCATTTATGTTTTGATTTGTTATAATTAAGTCATTGAGTCGTTAACTTACGTCGATTTAGTGTTGTGAAATAAATCAAAAGAGATTACATGCTGAAAGCAATTTGAACCACGTCTACTTGTATTTGTAATAATAATGGTACATTGGTACTAGTTAAATTACGATTGGATTGACTTTTTTATTCAAATATAAATAACAAAAAAATAAATAATGTTTTAATAGTGTATTATAAATAAAAATCAATAATGTATATATATATAAATAAACATTATTAGCATATCAATTTCTCTCTTCCATTTCTAACCCTTTTAAGAAAAAATGAGATGTCTACTTGATTTTGGCCCAAACCCATATATTGTTGGATAAAGCCCGTTTTATTACCATATTGTACGGCCTCATCTCGACATTTGAAGCAAAAGCTCTGTTTTGCATTAATATTTTTTGTTTTTATTTTAGAATTTTTTTTCGTATATTTAAAAGGTGGCGGTGAATGAAGAGTAGGTCTGCGGTACGGCAAGTTACGATACCGTTATAGTACGACACAAATTGAAAATATTATTAAAAAATTAAACATTTTTAGTGTCATGTTTTACATTTTCAGTTGGTGTCGCACCGAGGACATACCGTAATTTGCCGTATGTTAGACAAACACGTGAATGTAAGCGTCAGTATTGTAACGTCTTAAATTTTATATATTTTTAAGTTTTTTTGAACAAATATATTTTGAAATTTTAAATATGCATCATAGATAAGTGGGTCTAGAATACAACAACATAATTTAAGGTTAAAAATGACACAATCGAAATGTTAGAAAATATGCAACTTAAAATGTTACTGCACAACTTAAAATGTTTTATTTTTAGATAATATTTTAGGTTGTGGTTTTTGTACAAGTTTCGAAACTTGGTTTATAGTTTTATGACAAGTTTCGAAACTTGTCGTAAAAATACATAATCTAAAATGTGATCAAAAAGTATAACATTTCGATTGTGTTGTTATATTTTAGGTTGTGTGTTTTCTAACATTTTAGGTTGTGCCTTTTTTAGCTTTAAATTAAGGTGTCTCACCCTAGACTCACCTTATAATTAATAGACAGATACTTAAACAAAAAAAGTACAAATGATTTATTGGTTTAGTGAGATAAAATATAATATCCCAAGATCAGATGTCCGAATCTTGATGTTGTGAATGAAGTAAATTGAATTGAGATGCCGTCTCAAATTTGCCTTTGCAGTACCTAATTCGAATTAATTGCCTAATAAATTAAATATTGATAATCATACCAAAAATGATATTCCATGCATATCTATGCTGGTTGAAGAATCTGAAACTGTTTTCGGATAAGTTTTAGAAGTATTATCTATTGGATTGTCAATCAAAAGTCGAAACTATGAACAATTAGCGTTGTGTTTTCAAAATGTATATTTATATATTTAACCTTTCGAGTCTAAAAAAATACAATAGTTACTAAAACATTTTTTTAGAGATTCGTTAATTGATTGAGTTATTAAAAATAATCATATTGTTAAGTTTTATATGAATTTAAATTGCCACAATCATCTTATTAAAAACATAAATACATATGGAAGCGGTTTTCTCTACAAGCGCACGTTAGCTGGCCTAACGGCCTCTGAGATTTTTCCATTCTCTTCTGATTTTTTTTCGATTTCTGTGTATTTTCTCTTCTTGCTCGTGGTTTTGATCTTGATTCTTTGGTTTTTCCATTGTGTTCGTGATTCGCATGACAACGGTAGACTGAAAGAAGTTCTTTTTTGGGGGCGGTGATGAGCAATCTCTTGATTTCTTTCCGCCGGTGGCTAATGCTGATTCGTTTGAAATTGCACCGCCTATTGAGATCTTCAATGAAGGTTTTGCTGATTGGAGATATTCACTGGTTGGGCAATTTATTGGTGTGGCTCTAAATTTTCTTGCGTTAAAGAAAATTGTGACGTCCCTGTGGGGGAAGGATTCCCTAGCTCGCGTGAGCCTTGCCGGAAACAATCTCTATGTGTTCTCTTTCGCCAATGCTACTGCCAGAGATTGGGTTTCGGAGAATGGGCCATGACACTTCCAGCATAAACTCCTGATTCTTCGCAAATGAGAGCCTAATTTGTCAATGTTAGATTTCGATTTATCTCGTATGCATGTCTGGGTTCAGTTATACAATGTTCCTCTTGAGCTCTATTTTAGGCTAGGGCTGAGCTATATTGCTAATGGCCTGGATATTTTTTTATACATAAATTCAATTACTGCTTCGCGTGAACGTCTTGAGCTTGCTAAAGTCTGTGTTGAGGTTGTATCTGGTACTAGACAGCCTCGTGTTATTCCTGTGAAAATGAAGGATAACTCTATTGTTATGGTAAAAGTGAAGTTGCCATGGATGTCTGCTAGCTGTTCAGCTTGCAAGGTTTTTGGGCACTTTGATAAACAGTGCACTGAAGTGCATTTAGGAGAAAAGCCTTCAACCTCTACTGTTGAATGAAGACCTAAGAATATTGGTGAGGTTACTATAGATGTATCTCCAGTTAATATAAAAACTGTTGATGTCTCTAATGTTGTTAATTTTGTAACTGAAACTTGTAGTAATGAAGAATTAGGCATTTCTTTTAAATTTTCTATTGTTGTTGAGCTACTAACCAATGTAGGTGGGGTTAGGGGGAGTGTAGATGTTGATGGGCATAATTTGCAGACTGTTAGTCCTTCTCTTGTTGAAAACCTGATTAATGAGAAGGGATTTTTTGCTTTACAGAGCCTGGAGATAAAAAAAGAGAAAGAAAAAGGGTAGAGGCCGTGGTTCTGCCTCTTCTCAGAATAAGTTTGAAATTTTTCAGGGAGTTGTGGATCCTCTAGTTGAGCCAAGAAAGGCAAAGGTTGCTTCCTTGGGTGTTGTTACTTTACTGCAAGAAATGAGAACTAAAAAAATAGAAAAGTTAAAAGCTAAGGTGTCTGAGAGTAGGGTTTCCAAAGGTATCTCCTTATTTCAATGGATATTTCCTTTTAGAATGTTACAGGGTTTAACAGCCCTAGCAAGCAAAGGAAGATTTTTGCTAGAATATAACGCTTGCAGATTATGATTCTATGTTTAACTGAAAATAGAATTAGAGAACACAATTTTACTGGGATTTACAATTCTTTCTCTAAAGAATGAAATTGTTTTACCAACTATGATGCTATTGAGTTAGGAAAAATCTGGATTCTTTGTAAAAAAGAAATTTGAATTTTTCTCTTGTGCACTCTGATTCCCAAGTTATTACTATCAAAGGAAGGATTACTGGTAAGCTTGCTATACTTTCTGTTGTTTATGGAAGCAATGATGATAGGCTAAGATCGGAGTTGTGGTAGCAACTTAGATACATAAAAGGTTTAGTTGGATCTCTTCTCTGGATTGTGGGAGGAAATTTTAACATCACTCTTGACTCTTCTGAGAGTTCTGATTATGTTTTGGGGGCTCACACTACACTAGACATGAAGGCTTTCCAACAATACCATGGTGACGCTGGTCTTTGTGATCACCCTTATTTGAGACCTATCTTCACTTGGTCTAATAAGCAAAGCGAGACCTTTTTTTCTAGGAAATTAGATCGTGTGCTGGTTAATAGGACTTAGTTTATTGATTTTTTAAATTCTCTTGTGAATTTTCTTGCTCCTGGTGTGTCTGACCACAGTTATGGTAATGTGAAGTTTCACGCGGAAGCCCCTTTGCATAAACTTAAGCCTTTTAAGTTCTTCAATTCCTAGCCTTTACACCCTGATTTCAAGAAGACTATTTATGATTCATGGAATGAACATGTTGAAGGTAATCCACTTCAGCATCTATTTCTCAAGCTCAAGCGCCTCAAAGTCAAATTGAAGGCACTAAATGTTGACCATTATGCCAATATCTCTTAGAGGGTTAAATTGAAGAGAAGGGAGTTGGGAAATTAGCAACTCCTGAATTTGTCAGGAACTTACACAAGTAATGACATTAAGATGGAGAAGCATCTATAGATAGAATTGTTGGACCTGAAAAAAATTGAGTCTCACTTTTTTCAACAAAAAGCTAAAGTGGACTGGCTGCAGAAAGGAGACCAAGGAACCAAGTTTTTTCATGCTACTATTGCTATGAAGAAAAAAAAGAATATTATTTCTTCTTTAATTGATAGTATGGGAAATAGAGTAATTACTTTTAATGGTATTGCTGAAGAGTTTATCCAATTTTTTACAGGGCAAATAAGCTCTGTTGACGAGGGAGAAGGGTTGTAGTGTAGAGCTATTGAGGGAGTTACTCCATTCTGTTCTCTCTGAAGAAACCAAGATTGCTTTGGATAAAGAGATTACTACAGAAGAAATTAAAGCTGTTATTTTTAGGCAAGGCAAAGATAAGGCCCCTGAACTTGATGGATACACCTCTTGATTTTTCAAGAAAGCTTGAGACATAGTGAAAGAAGATTTTATTTTAGCTATTAGGTTTTTCTTTGAAACTTTTACCTTACTTCCTGCTTTCAATGTCACTGCCATCACCTTAGTACCTAAAGTCCTCAATGCTTGTCAACCTAAGAAATTTAGACCTATTAGTTGTTGTTTTGTGGTGTACAAAACTTTCTCCAAAATATTAGTTGAAAGGTTGACTAGTTTAATGCCTACTTTAGTCTTGCCAAATCAGTAATAGGTGTGCACTGAAAATTGACTAGTTTAATATTTTAGAGATAGTTTAATGCCTACTAATATCTCCCTTAGATGTGCACTGAAAATTGACCTACAAAAGGCTTTTGATTCATTAAGTTGAAACTTTCTGATTTGTCTACTGAAGGCTATTGATCTGCCTATTAAATGTAAAAAATAGATTGCAGCTTGTGTTACAGGCAGTCGATTCTCTGTGTCTTTAAATGAGAGTCTAGTTGGTATTTTCAAGGGGCAGAAGGGACTTAGGCAGGGGGATCCCCTCTCCCCTACCTGTTTGTATTGGCTATAAATATTTTTTTTCATTTTTTTGACATTTTGACTGCTAATGGAATTTTTCAATTTCACCTTAAATGTAAGAGAGTGATTATCACACATCTGAGCTTTGTTGATGACTTACTAATTTTCTGTACAAGAAATTTGAGCTCTTTCTTAAGAATTAAAAGTGTCCTGGAAGTGTTCTATGACATTTCTGGTCAGAAGTTAAATGCTACAAAATCAAAAATGTCTCGGGCTAGTATTTCGCATGAGCAACAATTTACTTGGAGCATGGTCACTGAATTTGCTATTGGTAAATTGCCTGTGAGGTTTTTAGGGATACCCCTTGTCAGTAGAAAGTTAACTGCCTGAAACTGTGAGGGCTTGATTATGAAGGTTAAACACCAACTGGAACAATGGAGTCACATGTATCTAAGTTATGCTGGAAGATTGCAACTAATAAATACTATTTTTTTGGTATTGCTAACTACTGGTGCAGGTAAATCATCCTTCCTAGGGGTGTAATTCAAAAGCTTAAACAATTATGTATGAATTTTTTTTGAAGGAGCAAAGATGAGCCAGCAAAAGGCGCTCGCGTGAGTTGGCTTGCTATTTGCAGAACTAGAAGTGAAGGTGGCTTAGGGGTGAAAAATTTGGGAATGTAAAATAAGGCATGTCTTGTAATGCTCATTAATAACTTATTATCTATGGAAAGTTCTCTTTGGGTGGCCTAGGTTCGAACATACGTTTTCAAGGACAAGACTTATTGGACTATGGAGACTAAGTCTTGGTTTAGCTGGAGTATTAAGAAAATGATAAAATTTAGGGGTGAAGTGCAGGATTTGCTCTCTGTTAAAACTGTTGACAAGGGCTTGATCTAGAGTGACATAAGGGGAGAGAATTCAAAGGTTCCTTGGCATAAACTTGTATGATTTGGACGGCATATTCTCAAACATACTTTAATTATTTGGATGAAAATTCTTGATAGATTACCTACCCATGATCGATTGTAGAAAATGGGATTGAATGTGAACCAACATTGTTTGTTGTATGGTGTACTGGTGTTGAGCAAGAAACAAGGGACCATAATTTTTAGCAGCTGTGTTTTTTCAAGGCAGGTTTGAAACTCAATTCTGCAACTATACAACATTGGTAGATCTACTTGTGCTTGAGATGTTGAGTTGCAGTGGCTTAGTGCTTCCTTGAAGAATAAATTTTTACTGGTCTTTCTACTCAAGCTAGCTTGAAATGCCTATATTTACCATGTCTAGGAAGAAAGGAATTGGAGGAAGTTCAAGGGAATTTCTCAAGAACCTTAATGTTTACTTAATTGTATTAGAGAAACAATACAGATTAGAGTAAAAAACAAACACACATAATTTACTAATGTAAATAGGCACTTATACATAGCTTGGGGGTTATCCTAGGTGGTGCTCCGCCTAGTGACATTTTTGTAAAGGATGTAACTTTGCTGCTGTCTTGGATAATAATATTTCACAACTTATCTAAAAAATATTTTTTACAATCAGATTTTAATAAAAAATATGATATATATTTTTTAATAACATATTTTCGAAGTCTAATTTGTCGGATCAGATTTATTATGCATACGGCCGGGTAGCCCAATAATTTGACTAGAGTTCTATTTTATTTATGACAACTTTCAAAAGTTACACGATAATTGTATTCTGATGTAATTATCAATAATGTATAATTAGATATTTCTATAATCCACTAACAAGTGTTGGGTGTATTGGTATGGTACATTGCACTCTTAAGGAAAAGATACGAGTTCGAACCTTAGAAATGACCCCAAATATATATCGTAATATAAACATACATATTACCAAAAAAATTATACTAAAAATATCTTCGATAATACTTTTTAATTTTTAAGGAGATATAAAAATTTATGTAATTACACTAATTAAGTTGATAACTAGTATTGCTTTAAAATTTAAATTTATATAACTAAATAATTAATGCTAAAAAATTATATATATAACTGAATAATTATAATTTATATTATCAAACATGATATAAAAATCATATGTGAATATAAACATCACGACTTTGCATCTAATGGGAAGTAAGATGATTTAAATTTACATTTATTTAGGGTGTAGTTAGATACCATATAATGATTATTAAAAGGGTAAAGTACGCAGACGGTCACTGAACTTTGGTAAAAAAAACAAAATGGTAACCAAACTTTCAAAAATCACAAAATGGCAATTAAACTTTATGTTTTGTAACAAAATGGTAACTAGACGTTAACTGCCGTTAAGTGACTGTTATAAATTTTGGTATAATAACACATTTAGTCCTTCATATTTATACATTCAATCAATTTAACCCTAATTCGAACCAATTCACTAAATTTAGCCATCGTTATTTACGCATTCTTTCAATTTGGTCCTTAAAGCAAAATTCCAAAGTATGGTAACATGATAAATAATTACAAATTAAATTTTTAAAGGAACTCGAAAACTCGACTCGAAATCGAAAAAATTTCAAATAAAGTTTGAGTTGTAAAATATGACGCGTCAACTCGAATAACTCGGAATTTTTTTACTCGGCTCGATTAAACGCTCATCTCTATCTTAAGATATGATACGTCAACTCGAATAAATCAAAATATTAGAATATTTTAAATCATTTTTTCTTTCTAAATCGAATATTTTTTGAAATAGAATATTTAATATTTTCATATTTAAATCACATCAAATATTTAATAACTACTTTAAATATTCAATTTAATTTAAAAATATTTGATTTAAAAGAAAATTGATTTAAAATATTCAAATATTTAATAACTACTTTAAATATTCAATTTAATTTAAAAATATTCGATTTAAAAGAAAAAAAATGATTTAAAATATTCTAATATTTAATAATTACTTTAAATATTCGAATATTTAATAATTACTTTAAATATTTATTATATATTCAAATATTTTAAATCAATATTTTTCTTGTAAATCAAATATTTTTAAATTAAATCGAATATTTAAAGTAGTTATTAAATATCCAATGTGATTTAAAAGAAAAAATGATTTAAAATATTAGAATATTTCGAGTTATTCGAGTTGACGTGTCATATCTTAAGATAGATGCGAGCGTTCGATCGAGTAGAGTAAAAAAATTTCGAGTTATTCGAGTTGACGCGTCATATTTTACAACTCAAACTTTATTTGATTTTTTTTATTTGAGTCGAGTCGAGTTTTTGAGTTCCTATAAAAATTTAATTAAATATTCAAATATTTTAAATCAATTTTTTTCTTTTAAATCGAATATTTTTAAATTAAATCTAATATTTAAAGTAGTTATTAAATATTCGATGTGATTTAAATATGGAAATATTAAATATTCTATTTTAAAAAATATTTGATTTTAAAGAAAAAATGATTTAAAATATTCAAATATTTTGAGTTATTCGAGTTGACGCGTCATATCTTAAGATAGATGTGAGCGTTCGATCGAGTCGAGTAAAAAAATTTCGAGTTATTCGAGTTTACGCGTCATATTTTACACCTCAAACTTTATTTGATTTTTTTTTCGATTCGAGTCTAGTTTTCGAGTTCCTATAAAAATTTAATTAAATATTCGGATATTTTAAATCATTTTTTCTTTTAAATCGAATATTTAAAGTTGTTATTAAATAATCGATGTGATTTAAATATGAAAATATTAAATATTCTATTTTAAAAAATATTCGATTTAAAAGAAAAAATGATTTAAAATATTCGAATATTTCGAGTTGACGCGTCATATCTTAATATAAAGATGAGCGTTCGATCAAGTCGAGTCAAAAAATTTCGAGTTATTCGAGTTGACGTGTCATATTTTACAACTCAAACTTTATTTGAATTTTTTTCAATTCGAGTCGAGTCGAGTTTTCGAGTTCCTATAAAAATTTAATTGTAATTATTTATCATGTTACCATACTTTGAAATTTTGTTTTAAGGACCAAATTGAAAGAATGCATAAATTACGAGGGCTAAATTTAGTGAATTGGTTCGAATTAGGGTTAAATTGATTGAATGTATAAATATGAAGGACTAAATGTGTTATTATACAAAATTTTATAATAGTCGTTTAACGGCAGTTAACGTCTAGTTACCATTTTGTTACAAAATATAAAGTTTAATTGTCATTTTGTGATTTTTGAAAGTTTGGTTACCATTTTGTTTTTTTACTAAAGTTCAGTGACCGTCTGTGTACTTTACCCTTATTAAAAATATAAAGTATTTGCACACCATTTAATGAGATTTTTTATAGAAGAAAAAAAAGTTTAGAAATGATTATGCGAATTACACGCGTGTTTCCCAAATGTTTTAACCTCCCATAAGAATTGAAAGGAATATATACATATATGAAAATTCTATAATGATTTTTGCACATCTATGTACACTACTAATTTTTAATTTAATATTTTTTTAAAAAAACTAACAGATTTTCTTTCTCCTAATTAATGTCATTAAAATATTGGTTAATTGCCTGTTTGGTGTATAAATTATACTCAACTCCTCAATGATATATTTTTCAAAAAAAATAATATTTAAGACATAGGAGCAAAATTAGTCCTCAACAATACACTATTTTTAATTTCAACCTTAAGATTTAATTTTTAAAATATATATATATATATATTTTAAAAAAATTAATAAAAAATATTCAAACTAATCTTAATTAACACACGGCCTAATATTAAAAATTAAAATTAATTTTTGATATTTTTATGTTTCTTCGCCTTTCATTTTTATATCTTCTTTCATTAGAGCTTCTCAAAACCCTAAAATTTTGGTTTTCGATTAAATGAAACAAAAAAATACATAGCCATATGTAGAGGTGGCAATCGAGTCATTCGGTTCGGGTCTATCTAGAATCGGTTTAGAATCGGTTCGGGTCGGTTCAGGTCTAATTCGGGTTTGTGATGAGTCAGATCGGGTTCGGGTATTGAATCGGGTCAAAATTAGATCGATTATTTTCGGGTCAGGTTAATATCGGATCGGTCGCTTTCGGTTCGAGTCAAAATCGGGTCGTTCGAGTCGCTTTCGGTTCTGGTCAAAATTAGTTCCTTCGGGTCGATTTAGGGTCGGGTCAACATTTGAATTTTCGGGCCAATTTAGTTTGAGTTGGGTTTAGGGTTTGAGGTTTAGTATTTATGGTTTAGTTTAGAGTTATTGTTGTATGAGATTAATTCTGATTCAACTTGTTAATCTATACATTTGAATTTGATTAAATATTTAAATCAAAGCTTCATGTATCCATATCAAAATTTTGTGTATAATTATATTAAATCTAAGTTTATAATAATAATAATAATAATAATAATAATAATAATAATATTAATAATAATAATAATTAATTAAACTTAGGATCTAATTGAGCTAACTAAAATCTAGAAGCATAAATCACAGACATAATTAAAATAATTCTAAAACTAAATGTGAAATTTCAATTAAATTAAGAAAAAGACAAAGAGAAAGACAAATAGTAAAAATAGAGAGAGAAAAGACAAAATTTTGGAGGGAAATAAGCCACCAATTTTTTAAGCTAGAGATTAGTTACTTTTTAGGTCATGCTGCATTTAAAATGTTACATTTTAGTACTAATATTCAACTTTAAGTTTTAGTTTAATTTAATTTAGTCACAAGTATCCCCACGGTTTAGACTTCAGATATAGAAATTACCTCCTCGTAGTGATATTTAGTCTCTAAAAATTTACTATTAGTCGAAATTAACTAATCTTTTTAATTTAGTCTATTAATTTAATATAATGATATTTTTGTTCATTTTAATTTCTAAGATTTAATTTTTAGCCAAAATTGACCCATATTTATTTATATGGTATAATTATAAAATTGATCATTGGACTCTCAAATTTCTCCACTTCCAAATTGTCAATTTAGTCTACAATTTCAGTTTTATACTATATTTTATGGTGAAATTATAAAATTGGTCACCAAGCTCTCAAATTTCTCTACTTTCAAATTCCGGTTTTAGCTATATTTTATGGTAAGATTGTAAAAATTGTCTCTAATTTCAGTTTATGGTTTAGGCCTTAGTGCTAATAGTTTATGGTTATTGATTTTAGATTAATTTCTATGGCTTAAGGTTAACAGTTTATGAAGAAGTTTTATTTAAAATTCATACTGACAAAGATGAAATTTTAGATTAATTGGTCACCAAAAAATCACACTGACAAGGATGAAGTTAAGATTAAATATTGAGAGAGAAAATAGTATATTAAAATTCTAAATTTAAAAATTAGTTGGGACAAAAGTTTTATTTAATTAATATTTAAACGTAAAATGACATAAAATGTTATTATACCACAACTTTGACAAGAGCAACGATCTCTTCCATGGTATAGTACAAAAATATAACAAAACATACTTCATTTTATTATTTATTATATTGTTAAAAATAGATAATATTAAAAATAAATTATTCATTTATTTTACCTTAATTTTCGGGTTAAAATCGGGTCGATATTCAGTTCAGCTTTCGGTTCGGGTAGCATTCGGTTCGGGTCCATTTAGGCTCAACAAAAAATTTTGGGTCGGTTTCGATTCAGTTCGATTTATTTCGAGTTTCGGGTCAACTTCGGATCATCATGTTCGGGTCAAAATCGGGTCTCGGTTCGGGTTTCGGGTGTCGGGTCAAGTTTTCCAGGTCTAGCTATATGTCGCGATCGTTTTTGAAATCGTTTTGTTCAGAAAAATAGCCTGGCGATTAAATTTTGGAAATTGAGGTTGCTCATTTAAATTTGATCTTAAAATTAAGGTCTTTTCCATTTTTAATCAAATTTCCTTTATTCATTTAAAAAATCGTTTTGGATTCGCCACCAGTCACTTTGGTAGACCAGACACCATAAAAAGCAGACTAGATATTCTTTTTGGAAAATTCGGGTTCGAGAGTCGGTTACGTGTAGGTAAGGGATAGCACCCCTACAAACGTCCGTTATCGGTACCTCATTAATTTCACGTTACATTTTGGTATTTCGAACATTAATTTGAATTTAATTAAGTCTTTTAATTGTAGAATAGATTTTATTCCAAATGAGAATATCCTTTTGTAAGAAAATATATTTTGGACGAATATAAGTTATGAATTGTCCAATTGCATTAGGACACTTCAATTTATATTCAAAATGTATCTCAACACAAAAGGTTTAATGTATGACCAATTATTTGGTTGTTCATTTTAAGTGAACCCTAATTAGGCACCATTAATTTAATTAATTAAGAATCTAAGAATATTATTAATTTTTAGATTTAAATGGTAACATCCAAGTAATTTGGATACTATCTTTAATGGGTCCAAAAATAATAATATTCCTAATTTAAGTGATACTAATTGTTTAATCTTATTTTCAATTTTATCCAAATTAATTATATTAACATCATTTTTTAAATTCAAATGAAACATTGAATTCTTTATTTGAGTATCCTTTGATTAACATCACGTTACAATGTGATACTAACCAATCTTAGACATTCAAATTAGATTTCAATATCCATTTATTTTCTACAATGTCCTTTCCTATTCAATTATGTGATTAAGTAATCTATACTAAAGTCTCTAATTAAAGCAATTTAGTGATTAAATCTTTCTAACATACATACTATATTCTTAATTTTAAAAGGGATAATGGCACCAATGCCCCTTGTACTTTGACAGAAACTTCAATATAGTGCCTAAAATTTGGACGCATTTAATGTGCCCCTTGTAGTTTACTTCCGTCATCTAAAATACCCCTGACGCTAATACCGTTATCCGGTGATGTGGTAGGCCACGTGGCAAGCTCCTATGTTGCCACATGGAATTTTTATTAAAAAAATCAAGAAAAATTTAATCATATGTGCTTTTAAGTAATTTGACCATTTTATCTTATATATATATATATATATATATATAAGTCACGTCGTTCATCTTCTTCTCCGACTCTTCTTCTTTTAGCAGTCACTAAGCAATTCTGAAAAAATTCATCCCCATTTCCGGGCACCCCCATCAATCCACCACCATTTGGTGCAATCCCAAAGAGCCAACCTCCCAACTTTCTTCTCGAAAAAACAAAACCCTATTCCCTTCTCCAAACACCTTAAATTTACTATCCTGAAACCACCGGTGCATTGCCTCCGGCATCCTTGTTGCCTCTTCCCACTACATTGTTTCCAAATCCAATCTCAATATCAAAATTGTCAAACAAGATTGATTAAAGGAATAACTCGATTTTAAACCCCCAATCATCAAGATCTTGTTCTCGTTTCCATGTATTAAACGCGGTCTTTTCATTATATCAAAAATGTCCCCCATTCATGCCTTTCTAAACATTTTCAGTTATTGTTCATCACATTTACATTTAAATTTAACAAATTTTTGAAAGCGCAAGAGAATAATTTCCACTTACTTCTCCAAGGCGATCACACGTCGCATATGGCGAAAATAAAGTTGAAAATCACGATGGGACTTCAGGGTTTGGAAGGTAAATTCAAAGATAATTTGAGCCATTGCAAGGTTTTTTTGAGAAAATGAGAGGTAAAGAGGGGCGAGTTCTATTAAGACCATGACTCGGTTGCTTGAGTCAACTAGCACGGAGCCATGGCGTGACCAAGCAGAGCCGAGTTGAGGGAGGGCTTTGTATTGACGAGTCAAGGGGTTACACACGATGAGCGACTTGTTCGATTCTGGTGAGTCAACCTAGAGGTAAACCAGGCATAGAGGTAAACCTAAAGATAAAGTTATTCTTATGCCCTTGTTTTCTTTATTTTTTAATTTATTATAAAAAAGAAAAAAGGTAAAATTATTTTAATGCCCCTTAACTTTAAATATATTTTTTTCTTTAAAAAGTGACACGTGGCATCATAAGAGAATGCCATGTGTCTATGACACATCATGCAATAAAGGTGTTAGCGTTGGGGGGTATTTTAGATGACGGAAGTAAACTACAGGGGCACTTTAAACGCGTCCAAAGCTTAGGCACCACATTGAAGTTTCTGTCAAAGTACATGGGGCATTGGTGCCATTATCGCATTTTAAAATGTGCAAGCATACAATTAAATAAAGCAATTAAATAAGGCTATTAAACAAAGGTAATTAATACTGGAATAAAGGTTAAATTAAATTAATTTCAAAACTGGAGAGCCGAACTACAGGGAAGTGATGACTATTTTGTATAAAAGGGAAAATAGAGAGCCCAATTATAATTTTCTAAAAAGAGAGACACAAACCCATTAACCTTAGCCTAAAACTATACGACCCAATTCTAATTTGACCCAAATTGCCCTAACCCAGACTCGATCGGGTCACGGGCCCGTATTTGTGCTCGTATAGAAATGTGCGGATCCTACGTGCGACCCAGCACCAAAACGATGTCGTGTCAACTCATTTATAAAACCCCTCTCAATCGGGTCAACTCAACCATAATCTTTATTCACACACACACACACACTCTCTCTTCACTTTCTCTCTCTCTAAACTCTCTGGACCCATACACTGGAGAGCCCAATTATGACTGGAGAGCCGAACTACAAGGAAATGATGACTATTTTGTATAAAAGGGAAAATAGAGAGCCCAATTGTAATTTCCTAAAAAGAGAGACACAAACCCATTAACCTTAGCCTAAAACTATACGACCCAATTCGAATTTGACCCAAATTGCCCTAACACAGACTCGATCGGGTCACGGGCCCGTATTTGTGCTCGTATAGAAATGTGCGGATCCTACGTGCGACCCAGCACCAAAACGGTGTCGTGTCAACTCATTTATAAAACCCCTCTCAATCGGGTCAACTCAACCATGATCTTTATTCACACACACACTCTCTCTCTCTAAACTCTCTGGACCCAAACACCTAATTACCCATAATTTTAACCCTAACTCGATCAAAAACCAAATTTTCGAATTTTTTCTTGTCCAGTTCATCCACTTCCACTCATTTGATCTACAAAAACACAAAAATCCTTTACACTTTCTGTTTTTAAAGATCTAAGTACCCATTTTCTTAAGAACAATCCCCAAGACCCATTTTGATCCTCAACCATCGTTCCTTACCCTTCCGATGTGTTTCTCGGCCGCCAGAGGCGACGTCGGTCACAAATTGTCGTCTCCGGTTATCTTCTCCAACCTCTTTCCGATGACCGAAATTCCTCCGATCAACTTCTCTGACCAACCTGCAACTTTCGATCATCCCTGTCCCAACTCATGTGACCGATCACCACCGGAAGGCGATTTTCGGCCGCCATCTGCCACCGCCGCTCACCGTGCCAGAACCCTATAACTATCCAAATCACATGATTTTCATCCTAAACCTAAATCAAAGGCCCGTTTCGTCAAAAAACTCTCGACTTCCCCTTCCTAAACTAACTACCTGAATAAAAAAAACCGTCCCATCTTTATCATTTTCGACTCCACCGAAGCCCTAATGCTCAGTTCTAAACTCCGATAGCACTTACATCCACGACGGCAGCAAGATAAGTTTCTTATCCCTTTCATATTTCGTTTTTCATTTTTTGGTTGAACCTAAATATTAAACTGTAATTTAGGTTTTATTTATAGATTTGACTCTTGTTTTAGATCCGAGTTTCGAAATATTATCTAGGGATTTGATTTCTAACTCACGAATCTAGATTTAGGACAAAGATTTCGGTTCTGAAAACCTAGGATATAGACAATTTCGGTTCTGTTTTTTTAGAGAACTTATGATTTTGATTATGTTGAGTGGATCAATGAACCGATATAAGCCAAGAGGGGGTGAATTGGATTTTTAGAACTTTTGGTGGTGGAGTGGAAAGTTAAAAATGATAGACAAGAGGATTTAGAGTGGTTCAAGTTCTAATCGAACTATACATCCACTACCTTAGCTTCACTAAGGACTTTCCAACAATCCACTAATTGTTCTTCCCCTTTTCTAGGCTAAGGAGGTAACCTTTACAATACCGGTCAAATTTTCTACCCAAAATTTGACCCAATCCTTACTCAAGAAATACAAAGAAGATGAATGCTAAAACTAGTATCTCTCAATACAAAATATAGCCCTTTTACAAGCACTCAACTCAATTGAATTGATAAGAATGGGAATTACAAATTTTACAATTGGGGTTTACAAGAAATAATGGGATTTTTGCACAAATGCTTGGCTTTGATGTTTGGATAATACTTTGGAGATCAATAGTTGTTGCTGGAGCTTTTAGAGGTCCCTTTTATACATTCTCATTGAATTCTAGCCATTAGGGTTGTTGCATTCATCAATATAGCCTGTAGGATGTTATCTTCCCTCCATAAATGCAGTCTGTAACTACCCGTTCCGAAATGCCCGACCCTGTTTCGAAACAGACCAAAATAGAAAGAGCCATTGGGGTGTAATAAATAGACCGTACCGAAACGAGCACGATCGTTTCGATACACTAAGAGCCTGTTTCGAAACTCGTTTCGAAAAACTTTGCCACTGTCAAAGCTTGTATCGAAACGACATACAAGCGTTTCGATACGCCTTAACGACAATCTTAAATTCATTTATAAAACTTCAGCGGTCATATTTTTAAAACCAAGTTTGAATTCCGTTTTGAAACGTTTGAGGTCGTTTCGATACTGCCGTATCGAAACTGATCAAACCATTACGATGTTCTTCATCTGTTCTGAAACACGTTTCGAAACAGGGGTTAACAGTTTTAAACTGTTCCGAAACGCCCAAAGGCCGTTCCGAAACGGTGACTCGAAAATCACTGTTTTGGCTTGATAAACACTTAGAAAATATTTGATAAGTTGAGGTTTTGACTTAAGCATTTTTCTTTAAATACATAGAGAGGTTTTGAGAACTTAAAAATTCATTTTCTCCTTTTCAATTTAGTCCTTAAATTCTTTGTTATATCAAAATCAATTTATTGGTTTCACAATCTCCCCTTTTTGATATGACAAAACCAAGTTAGAATTTTTAAGATTTTTGAAATTTTAAAGACGTTCTAACTCCCCCTCAATTTAAGATGAGTTTTTTAAGTTTTTGAAAAGATTTAAAATTCAACTTTTAAAACTCAAAACCGACTTAAAACGAATTTTGGCTCTTATATTACTTCTCCCCCTTTTTGTTAGATAAAAAAGAATAATAAACAAGGCTCATCAAGAGAAGAAACAAGGTTAAAAGCAATATGCAACATAATATAGATTCATATAATTCAATTATCCAAACATAAAACTTAAAGCAATAAAGTTTAAAGCTTAATCCCAAACAAAGCAATCAAAGCATAGGTTCATAAAGCATAAACAAAATAAAGGTGCAAATTTAGTCTTAATATGATAATCTAATATGAGATGCAATAAAGACCCTAAGCCTCGTCATCGTCACCGTCAACATCCGAAGAATCATCATCGTTCTTAGCTTGAAAGCGACGAAAGGTCATCCATTGACCATAGAAGGTAGAGAATGACAAGTTCATCGATTGATGTTGATTCTCAAGGGAGGTGAGATGATTCTCCATGGATTGCAAACGAGTATTGATAGCACCGAGACCCGACTCCATCGTGTTGAACCGCTCGATGAGGAAAGCCATAAGAGCTTCATTGTTAGGACCCGAAGCTTGAGGTGGTGGCATAACTTGAGGTGGAGGGGCTTGCCTATCAACGCGTTCCCATCGGCTAAGAGTGTAGTGGAACCCAGACTTATGGAGAGAAGATTTACCAATCTTGTTCTTACGGGGTTCCGGAGAATCATATGAGCAATCAAAGTTGAGCATGCCAAAGTATAGCTCAAAACAGTCCCATAAGTGAAGGATTTAAGAGCACCGGTTTCACGAAGCTTCACATTATTGACCATTTCAGCGAACATAATTTTGACAAGATTTGGCCGTTCTCCTCGGCGAAAGCACACTAGCCAGAAATAATCAACTTGACGAATATGAGAGAATTTACCTCCGGAAGGGCGGATAAACCATGCAATCATCAAGTGAAGGAAACGATCATGAGCATCCAAAGAAAGCACAGAACTGGTGTGAGAACCAAAGTGGGTCTCATCCTCAATGCCTTCGTTCTTAAGCCCAATAGCACTCTCTAAAAAGGATATGTTGATAACGAACTTCTTCCCTAAGAGATATGACTCAATGCCAATGACCTCAGTGTGATCTTCATTATCAACGAGCTGGGCATTTGAGTAGAAAATGAGAACCATGTGCTTGTAGATAATATCTGGTATGTTCAAGAAAGCCATGAAGTTTCATTCTTGCAAACGCTCTAGATAGCGGAAAGCGAAACGCTCGGAATCAAGGAATGGGACATCAATAACACGCTCTCGACGAACGACAGTATCCTTGACGTATAAGAAACGATCCTTCATTTCTGGAGTCTAAAGACTTTTGAGAAAAAAATGGGTGAGATTAGGACGGATATTGGCTTGACCTGAAGCTTCACTCGATTGACTCGTCTTACGTTTCTTGTTAGCATTTTCCATTGAAAAATCCTAAAAATATAAAGCAAGCAATTTTAAAAATTGAAGTGTATGCATGAACATCCGTAATTCAATCCAATGACAAATCCCATTTAGGTTTAAAAAGACTTAAAAAAGTTTAAGAGGAAGCAACTTTTGAAAAACTGAAAAAAAATACGAGTAAAAAATAATATATTCGAACAAATTTTTTTAAGATTTTGAATTTTTTTACAAGTTTTGAAAACCCCAAGATGCAAAACATATAATCTATACAAAATTAAAATTTTCTAACCTAAAATTCAAATAAAATCAAAGGGAAAAAGAAAAAGAAGAAAAATATACCTTAGATGGGGATTTTGGATGAATGAATGGAAAATCTTGCACGATTGTTGAGGCTTGCTTAGACTTGAGTTTGTGTGTAAAAGCCCTCAAGATTTGATGAAAAAAATAAGGTTTAGAGGGTTTTTATAGGGAAAAATTGGGTTAGGGTTTTTAGGGTTTTTGAAGAGTTTTAATTAAAAGTGAATTTATCATTAAAGACCCCTTTTAAAGCTGTCTGCATACCCGTTTCGGAACAGGCACGATCGTTCCGAAACGTGGGTACCGAAACGTTGACTGACGTTTTGAGTCTAGTTGACAGTTCCGATACGGCTTTGACCATATCGAATCCCACATGTTGATCCGTATTGAAACTCATTTCGATACACTTCTTGGCAGAGGCAAACCGTTTCGAAACCCTTTTAAGGTGTTTCAAAACACCCTAGTCATAGATCACTCTTTTAAGGCACCCGTATCAAAACAGATTGACCCGTTTCGATACACCTAGGCCTGGAAGTGCAGATGAGGCTCTAATATTGTAGAAAAATAAATTTCATGAAGTCCTATATACATAAATGACATGAATGAGCAGGAAAGACATGTATAAACAAAAATATACTCCCCCTAACTATTAGCATGGATGAAATTAGGAGTAAAACCACATAGGCATGGCATTTTTCAAGAAATCAAGCAATTTAAGCACAAAAAGGTCCTAAAAGGTCAAGAAAGGCTAGTTAGACCTAACTCTCTCCTAAGGGACCAAAAACGCTCCTTATCCAAAGGCTTTGTAAAAATGTCTGCTAGTTGGTTTAAGGTGTCAACGAACTCTATAGAAACATCTTCCTTAAGGACATGATCTCTAATGAAATGATACCTTATTTCTATATGTTTGGTTCTAGAGTGTTTGATGGGATTTTTAGTTAAGCATATGGCACTAGTGTTATCACACTTAAGGGGTATGGTTTCAACTTTAATACCATAATCTAAGAGTTGTTGCCTCATCCAAAGGACTTGAGCACAACAACTCCCTAAGGATATATACTCGACTTCGGTGGTAGATAGAGCTACACTATTTTGTTTCTTAGAGAACCAAGATACGAGCATACTACCTAAGAATTGACATGTTCCCGAAGTACTCTTCCTATCGATTTTACACCCCCCATAATCCGCATCCGAATAAGCATGAAGGTTAAATGTTGAGTCTCTAGGGTACCAAAGACCTAAACAAGGGGTATCTCTAAGGTACCTAAATATTCTCTTAACGACTATAAGGTGAGACTCTCTAGGATAAGAATGGGAATTACAAATTTCACAATTGGGGTTTACAAGAAATAATGAGATTTTTGCACAAATGCTTGGCTTTGATGTTTGGATAATACTTTAGAGATCAATAGTTATTGCTGGAGCTTTTAGAGGTCCCTTTTATACCTTCTCATTGAATTCTAGCCATTGGGGTTGTTGCATTCATCAATATAGCCGTTGGGATGTTATCTTCCCTTCATAAATGCAGTCTGCAACTACCTATTCCGAAACGCCCGACCTTGTTTCGAAACAGACCAAAATAGAAAGAGCCGTTGGGGTGTAATAAATAGACCGTACCAAAACGGGCACGATCGTTTTGATACACTAAGAGCTCGTTTCGAAACTCGTTTCGAAACACTTTGCCACTGTCAAAGCATGTATCAAAAAGGCATACAAGCGTTTCGATACGCCTTAACGACAATCTTAAATTCAGTTATAAAACTTCAGCGGTCATATTTTTAAAACCAAGTTTGAATCCCGTTTCGAAACGTTTGAGGTCGTTTCGATACTATCGTATCGAAACTGATCAAACAGTTCCGATGTTCTTCATCCGTTCCGAAACACGTTCTGAAACGGGGGTTAACAGTTTCAAACTGTTCTGAAACGCCCAAAGGCCGTTCCGAAATGGTGACTCAAAAATCACTGTTTTGGCTTGATAAACACTTAGAAAATATTTGACAAGTTGAGGTTTTGACTTAAGCATTTTTCTTTAAATACATAGAGAGTTTTTGAGGACTTAAAAATTTATTTTCTCCTTTTCAATGTAGTCCTTAAATTTTTTGTTATATCAAAATCAATTTATTGGTTTCACATATTATGTTTTGCCAGTTTGTCTTGTAAATGAAAAATTTAGAGGCGAATTTTACCTCTAATGATGGTTCTGAAATTCCGGCAAACTTCCGACAAGCTTCCGACAACAAATGATAATCTGGTTCGTCTTCTCAAAATGCCTCTTCCGATTCTGGTATGTCTCTTCACCTTCCTCTTCAGTTAATGATTCATTAATGATTGCATTAATGATTAACTGCCCCCTTCTTCACTCTCTTGCAAGTATTTATAGCTGACCGGGTGGTGACGTCAGCCTTCATCGTTGGCAGAGATAGCTGCTCCCACCTGGGAGTCAATCCATGTGAACCAGTTTGGGCCAATGACGATAGGACACGTGTCCAGTGCGGTCTCATTTGGGCGGAAAATAAAAGCACAAATGGGTTTTATGTTTTTGTATTGGGTTGGCAGATGAAGTTTCTGTTTCGGGTCTTGTACTTGGGTTTTATGTAATAAAATGGGCATTTGATTTATAAAAATGGACTCTGAATTGTAATTTTTGGGCCGTTTTATTTTGTTTGTTTATTTGTATTTGGTATTCGATATATATATATACACACACGTACACACCCGGATAAAATTCGGGTATTACACTATATTTTTTTTTAAAAGTCAAAACTTAATTGTTACCATTTTTAATGATGTTGATATTCATAAAATTAGGGTTATTTATAAACGAGATCCCAAATTCCAACCCTAAGTTTCCCTTTCTCTCCAATCCTCAAATTATTTATACATAACAAAGAATTTTTGTGGTAGATATTGAGGAAATACCAGGCGACATGAGATTTTAAAAATCTTGTTTTATATATCAAAATTTGAATATAATTTAATGAATAAACAATAACACTAAAAGACTAGAAACATTAAGTAAATAAGATGCAATCTCAAGTTTCAACATTTAAACCTTTAATTGTTTAAATCAACAATGTGAAAGAGCAAATCAGGCAACATAAATCAGACTTATAAATCCTATGTAAAGTCGGATTTCACAAAATATCATCCCCATCCATGACTGCGTAAATCATATTTAGGCGACTGAATCCAAATTATAAATCAGATGGTGTAAATCAAGTGATGCGTAACCAATCGGATCGCTTTTTTTCTTCTTCAATTGGTCTTTAACGACATCGAACTAGACTAGTTTCTGTCGCTTTCAATTTTGTTGGGTTAAACAAGGAGAATACAAAAAGTAGAGATTTTGAGGGGGATTTAATCAAACGAAAAATATTTGTAAATTTTTTAAATTTATTTTTATAGTTTTTAAAATAAAATTCATTCTTTTTTATTTTTAAACCTTAAGGGAAAAAATGATAGAATATGCAAATATTGAGAGTTAAATTTATTGGATTATTTTTTATATTAGGATCAAATTGATTGAATGTATAAATTTTAGGACAAATTATTGTTATATCATGCCACGTCATCATTTCCGTTAATTCTTAACGGTCAGTGACCAAAGTAAAAAAATATATCATTAAAGATTATTCTTGCAAAAAAAAAAATAGTATGATGACCAAAATAAAAGAGAAGTGATAATTTGGTGGTTAATAGGTGTAGTTTATCATATTTCATAAATAATAGTGTATATCAATGACATTATTAGTGTACATCAGTACATAACATTTATTGTATACTCATATATATATATATATATAGACAAATCACAATTTTAATCTTAATCCTACTTAGAGGGAGGGGAAAGGGACTCTAAGGGAAGAAAGGGGTGTTCCTAGTGAGTCTAGAACCAAGGTGAAGCCAAGATTTTTATATAGTGGGATCAGTGTATGGTATGTGATATGAAGGATTTTTATACCACTACAATAAGTATTGTTGACCCCGTATTCTAACAAATTAAGTGTGGTCAGTTCTAATATTTTCTATGAAAAAATCTAATACAATTCTAATATTTTATATGGTGAGTATTTGTTAGTGGGGTCAATTGCACCCCTTGTTTGTCATGTACATCCGCCCATGTCTAGAACTCATAACTTAAGGAAATACGAGGAAACAAAAATGAACAGCTTGACCAATCGGCCAAATATATTTCTTCAACTGAAAGAATATAATTGAATATGAATGTTTGAAAGGGAATGAGAGACTTTAGAGGGAAGGAAGAAGATGTTTTTAATAGGTCCAAAACTTATAACTTAAGAGAATACAAAGGAACAAAGATGAGTAACTTGGTCAACCGACCAAATGTGCTTACTCAAATATAATTGAAATTGGATGTTTTTAATTCTAATTATAATAAATAAAACAAAACCTATTAATTACTATTGTTATCCAGACGTATCATATATGTATAATTATTAATTATTGAGTGACTTTTCAAATACAACTATGATAAAACTGAACTTATTTAGTATTAAAGATTAAAAATTTACGATGTTGACTATAAATCAACTTAATATAGTATTACAGGAGGTCTAACTACGATTTTTTTAGGAAACTACGAAAGGGGTCTAACTACGAAATTTGTCCCTGTATGAAATTTAAAATGTTATTTCATTTAGTTTATTTGGTCGGAATATAGTCATTATATTTTGGCTTAATACCAAAATAAATACTCAAACTATCATTTTTTACTTTTTAGGTGTTTAAACTTTTTTTCCCTTTAGATGCTCAAACTATCCCCTTTTTCCTTTTAGGTGCTTAATTTTTTTGTCCCTTTTAGGTGCCCAAACTATTATTTTTTTACCGAAGTAGGTGCCCCAATTATAATTTTTTGGTCAAAGTAGATGTCTCAATTTGACTTTAAAAAAGGTAAAAAATGATAATTTAGGCACCTAAAAAGGTCAAAAAAGTTTAGACACTTTAAAAGGAAAAACTGAATAGTTTAGGCACTTATTTTGACATTAAAAGTTAATCCAAACAAGTAAAAAATTAATTGTTAAATTATTAACTTAAAAATCAATAGTTTAATAATTTATATGCGAAGTAGTTAGTAAAAGAATAGATAAAAAAATAGATGTCACTAATTTATACGTAACACATTATAAAAGTAAACAATTCTAGCTAACATGTTTACCAAAAATAGGTCAATTTTTTAGATTTGCTAAAGTATAACAACTAAATTATGACAAATTAAAATAGAAAAATCACTTTTTGAATTTTCGTGAAATAAAAGAATAGAGTTTAAACCACTAAATACGTTCTGATACATAATTTGATTTCATAGTATGTCGTATTCTCATTTATTATAAGTATCAATTTAGATTAAAAAATAAATTTTTGCGTCAATTAATTTTTTAATCTAAATTGATACTTATAATAAAGGGTAAACTACATAAATGACCACTATACTATTGTAAACGTCACGATTTGACCATCTTACTTTTTTCGAAGCAATTAAATCATCATATTATTAAATTTGGTGCAATTTGACCACCAGCCGTTAGAGTTTAACGGCAGGGTGACGTGGCAGTTAAAAAATAAGGGTATAATTACACATTTGGTCCTTACTATTTATACATTCTTTCAATTTAGTCCTAAATTTAATTTAATTTAATAAAATAAATTAATTATTTAATTAGGTGGTGACACATGTCACTACCTTATTGGAGAGATTTAATTATATGTAAATAAACATCAAAAACTGAAAAACTCCATCATCGTCATTAGCAACATTTTCCATTGCCTTGAGCTTCTCCAAATCCCCAGAAAGTAGCTCCAACATGTGAGAGTGTTGAATATAAGTATATATCGAACACGAGTATGTACAAATTAAAAAAAAAATCATTTATCTGGAATGCCATTATCTTTTACCGAAAGTAGCTCCTTGCATTCATCTAACATCTCATTTTCCTGCTTTCTTTAAGTGCAGCAATCTAAACTGCAGCCCAAGTTCTAAAGCATCAAATGGTTAAATAGAACACCAGAAAGAAAATAATAGTTAGGGAAATCTGTGCGGAATTCATCGTGTAGAACTAATGTTTTGATATAATAATTAAAAAATGTTCTGGACTGATTTAAAAAGAATTCAAAACTATTTCCAAAGTCCAAATAACTTGAAACTATGTTTAGGGATGTTTTTAAAAGGGTTTAAATTTTTTTTCAAAGCCAAACTTCACAAAACCTTCCAGGTGTTTCGATAGGGTGTATTTCAGTAGCAAACACGTTTCGATACGGGTATCGAAACGGGCCTTTCCTGGATGAGATTTTTGCCCAGCATTTTGATACGGGCTACGCCGTTTCGATACGCCTACGTGGCATCGACCACAACAATCATAAACCCCAACAGCTATTTTCCAACTAACATTTAAATGCAGAGCGTTTCGATACGGTGTCTAGCGTTTCGATACGGTGCCTAGCGTTTCGATACTGGCGTTTCGATACGGCCCAAGGCGTTTCGATACGGATGCTCATCAGACTGCAACAGCTCTTTCTACTTAAAGGGTGTTTCGAAACGAGTTCGAGTGTTTCGAAATGGTGAGCTGCAGAACTGCATTTATGGTGGGAAATAAAGTCCTCAACGGCTCCAATTCAACCCCAACGGCTAGTAACGGCTATAAACTCATGAAGGAGTATAAAAGGGACCTCCAAGCATCAAGATATGGCAAATGCTTCAATTGTCAATCAACAAATGATCAAAAAGTGTCTTTGTACTTAAATTGTCAATTCCTTGTATAGACAAACACTAGTGAGCCAAAATTATCAAATTTGCTCAAGTGTTTTTAGGTTTTGGGTGGGTGCTTTATTGAGAAAATAAATACCTATTAGAGGGATTTAAGTTTGCATATTTCTTATCTCTTGTAAAGAGGGTTTTATCAAGGCTTTGGGTAGAAAGCTTGATCGGTGTATAAGGGTTTTCTCCTAAGCCTAGAAAAGGGGACGAATCAATAGTAGATTGATTGGAAATCCTTAGTGGGAAGCTAAGGTAGTGGATGTAGACCTTGGTTAGAAGGTTGAACCACTCTAAATCTTTCTGTCACCATCTTTTTAGCTTCCACAACTCTTACACTCAAAATTCCACTTCTCCACCACTTGGTAAGCAAGAGCGGTTGAACGAATCGAGCACCTTACAACTCAACAATTGGTATTAGAGCTTGGCTCAATCGAAGAGGATTCACATCCTATTGAGAAGATCTGGCAAGCTCGATCATCATTTCACCAATCGGCTCAATGGCGCAATCCATCGACAAATTGCCCTTCTTCGATGGTACCCACTATGCCCATTAGAAGATAAATATGAAGTTCTTCATTAAGTCAAGAGACTACAAGCTATGGGACATAGTTGAAGATGGTCCGTTCGTGCCTCAACAAAGCAAAGCGGAGTGGAGTGCCGATGATTGCAAGAAGATGGAGCTAAATTGCAAAGCCTTGCACATCCTCTTTTGTGCATTTGGCCCAACCATCTATGAGAAGATGTCTTCTTGTGAGAGTGTCAAGGAGGTATGAGACAAGCTTGAAGTCACATACGAGGGAACCGATGAAGTCAAGGAGACCAAGATTGGGCTCCTCACCTTAGAGTATGAGAACTTCAAGATGGATCCGGAAGAAAATATCGAGAAAATGTTTGATAGGTTCTCCACTATCACCAATGGTCTCAAAGGCTATGAAGAAGCCACTCCGGAGGAGAAACTTGTCCGAAAGCTCATCTACTCACTTCCTGAGTCATGGGACTCAAAGAGGACCGACATCATCGAAGCCAAGAATTTGAAGACCTTGAAGCTTGATGAACTCATGGGATCACTCCTTACTCATCAAATCATGAAGAAGAACAAAGAAGATGAGAAGAATAGGGAAGAAATTAGAGCTATGGGAGAGAAGAAACTCAAAGGGCTTGGCATCAACACCAATGTCATTGCTCTCAAGTCCTCCACTTGTCATCATGTTGATTCAAGTGAAGAGGAGGATGAAGAGGAAGAGATAGTTCATCTCTTGAAGAAGTGTGCCCCGTTCATGAAGAAAGCTTTGAGAGAGCTTGAACGAGAATCTATGAAAAAGAAGAGGGCAAGCACTTCAAGCCATAAGAAGAAGGCACATGTGGCTACTTGGAGTGATGAGGACTCCACCGACGATGAACAAGCCAACTTTTGCCTTATGGCCATCGAAGAAGATTCAAGGGTAACTTCTAATTCATCTACTTCATGTTCTTATTCTTTTGATGAATTACAAGATGCATATGATGAATTGGTTTTAGAGTTTAAAAATCACATTTTGAAAAACAATAAAATGATTTCAAAGTTGGAAATTCAAAATGATTTGATTTCTAAAACCAAACTTGAACTTGAAGCAAAACTCGAAGAGTTTGAATTAAAATGTTTTGATTCACAAAATTTGCTTCAAAAATGTAGAACTAAGGTTTTGATATAATATTTGAAAAATGTTTTGGACTAAATTGAAAAGAATTTAAAATATGTTTTTAGTCAAAAACAACTTGAAAATATGTTTAAGGGTTTTAAAGGCTTTGGAATGGTTTTAAAATACATTTAAAGTAGTCAAAACCATGATTTTCAAGTAACCGTACCGATACGGTATTGGACCGTACCGATACGCCTTAGGGTTTTCAAACTACCAAAATTCCAGTAGCCAAAACCCGTACCGATACGCCTAGCCGTATCGATACGGTGTGTTTTGAAATAGCCCAACGGCCATAAATGGTACTATTCCCAACGGCCATAAATGGTACTATTTCCAACGGCTATAAATGGTACTATTTCCAACGGCTATAAATGGTACTATTTCTAACGGCTATAAATGGTACTATTTCCAACGGCTATAAATGGCACTATTCCAACGGCTATAAACGGCTCTATTCCCAACGGCTATAAACGGCTATATTCCCAACGGCTATAAACGGCTACAAACTCATTTGGGACTATAAATTGAAGGCTTGAACACTTGAAGAAAGCAAGAGACAACATCCAAGCAATATGGTCAAGAGAATTAGAGTCTAAATCTTTATTTTACTATTCTCTTGTACATAGTCTGTAAAGAGTGATTTTATTGTTTTTATCCTTCACTCTTTCTTGTGAGCTTAATTTTTGTAAACACCCACCTTGTGAGGTTTATTTGTTTACATTTTTTTACCCTTGTAAAAGGAGAGGTTCTAGTTTAGCCTTGAGAGAAAAACTAGAGTTGGTTCTATCTTAGCCAAGTTCAAAAGATAGGGTTGTAACGGTTTCCTCCTGAGCCTGGAAAAGGGGACGAATTCATTGTTGAGTGAATTGGGAAATCCTTAGTGGTGTGCTAAGGTAGTGGATGTAGACTCGGTTGAGTAGTCGAACCACTCTAAAATCCTCGTGCAAATTTTCTACCTTTCTTTCGGTTTTAGCCAATTCAACCACCAAGCAATTACAACCCTCCTTGACGGTTTCGGTGATCGATTCGAGCGTGCCTGCAAAAAACCCAACAATTGGTATCAGAGCCTCGTCTCCATCAAAGGACTAACATCCGGGAGTAAAGATCTATTGCTCGAAGTCCAACCGTTCAAGAAAATGGCAAGATTTGAAGAAGGCCGCTCTATCTCGTGTCCTCCACTCTTCAAAGGAGAAGCATACTTCCAATGGGCAAATATCATGAAATTATTCATCAAATCTCAAGACTATGAGGTTTGGGACATCGTTAAAGATGGGTATTTGGAAGCTCCAAAGAAGAAGAAAAAGCAAAGGAGTGCCAACGACACGAAGGCAAAGCTAAACACCAAGGCGATGCACATTCTCTATTGTGGCCTTAACGAAGAAGTTTCCAAGAAAATCTCCACATGCAAAAGTGCCAAAGAATTATGGGAGAAACTTGAGAAGCTTTATGGCAACAAGAATGGAGAAAAGAAAGATGATGATCAATCATGTGCAAACCTTCTCTCCAATCCAAAGGTGGATGGTGTTTTGGCTCTCGAGGAGCCTAAGGTATCTTCTAACTCAAATGAATTAAATTCATGTTCTTTTGATGAGTTACAAGATGCATTTGATGAATTATTTTTGGAATTTGAGACCATGAATTCCAAATTTAAGAAAATGATTTCTAAACTTGAATTTGAAAATGATTTTCTTTTTAAAACAAAATTGGATTTTGAAAAAGAAAATGAGATTTTGAAAAATGATTTAGAGTTTTCAAAAACAAGCAATGAAATTTTAGAAAAAGAAAATTTTGATATGAAAGTTAAGCTTGAAAGCTTAGCAAAAGAAAAAGAAATTATTTTTAATAATTCATCTCATCCCATAATGACAAAATGCTCACATTGTCATTATCATGGTCATTCCTTACATACTTGTCCTATAAAGAAGAGACAATCTTATAGGATTAGACAAGTATGGGTTCCTAAAGGAACTAAAGACATTGTGACTAATGTAAATGGATCCAAAGCAATTTGGATACCAAAAATCAAGTGAATGTCTTTTGTAGGTGTGTTGGAGCAATGGCAAGCAAAGCAAAATCAAAGAATGCTCAAATCACACTTGAGAATAAGATTGGGTAACCTCTAAGCTTAATTACTTCATTTTATACATTTGGTTATCTAATTTTTTGTTTAAAGTCTTGGAGTATCTGTTAAGCCTAATATGACGCTTTGAGTAAGGGGGAGCCAATTTTTTAAAACCAAAATTTTAAGTGTCAAATTTTTTTTGCCTCCTATGTTATCTTGAACTTAAATGTCATTTTAAATTCTTTTTGATATAACAAAAAGGGGGAGAAATGGTTTGAAAAATTGAATTTTCAAACGAATAAGGGGGAGCTTTATTTGATTTCATATCTTAATCTCTTATTCACAATTTTAAAGTTAAAGGGGGAAAATCTCAAACAATTTTTCAAGTTGGTTTTATTATATCAAAAAGGGGGAGATTGTAGAACTAAGGTTTTGATATAATATTTGAAAAATGTTTTGGACTAAATTGAAAAGAATTTAAAATATGTTTTTAGTCAAAAACAACTTGAAAATATGTTTAAGGGTTTTAAAGGCTTTGGAATGGTTTTAAAATACATTTAAAGTAGTCAAAACCATGATTTTCAAGTAACCGTACCGATACGGTATTAGACCGTACCGATACGCCTTAGGGTTTTCAAACTACAAAAATTCCAGTAGCCAAAACCCGTACCGATACGCCTAGCCGTATCGATACGGTGTGTTTTGAAATAGCCCAACGGCCATAAATGGTACTATTCCCAACGGCCATAAATGGTACTATTTCCAACGGCTATAAATGGTACTATTTCCAACGGCTATAAATGGTACTATTTCTAACGGCTATAAATGGTACTATTTCCAACGGCTATAAATGGCACTATTCCAACGGCTATAAACGGCTATATTCCCAACGGCTATAAACGGCTACAAACTCATTTGGGACTATAAATTGAAGGCTTGAACACTTGAAGAAAGCAAGAGACAACATCCAAGCAATATGGTCAAGAGAATTAGAGTCTAAATCTTTATTTTACTATTCTCTTGTACATAGTCTGTAAAGAGTGATTTTATTGTTTTTATCCTTCACTCTTTCTTGTGAGCTTAATTTTTGTAAACACCCACCTTGTGAGGTTTATTTGTTTACATTTTTTTACCCTTGTAAAAGGAGATGTTCTAGTTTAGCCTTGAGAGAAAAACTAGAGTTGGTTCTATCTTAGCCAAGTTCAAAAGATAGGATTGTAACGGTTTCCTCCTGAGCCTGGAAGAGAGGACGAATTCGTTGGGAAATCCTTAGTGGTGTGCTAAGGTAGTGGATGTAGACTCGGTTGAGTAGTCGAACCACTCTAAAATCCTCGTGCAAATTTTCTACCTTTCTTTCGGTTTTAGCCAATTCAACCACCAAGCAATTACAACCCTCCTTGACGGTTTCGGTGATCGATTCGAGCGTGCCTGCAAAAAACCCAACAAAAAAGTTCAAGAAGAAAAAAGATTTGATTTCCAAAGAGCTTGAAAAGAAAAATAATTTTGGAAAGTCAAACTTTCATGTAAGACAATCTAGTGCCCCTAGATTTGTAAATGGTAAATGTTTTAGAAGTGTTTGGGTCCCAAAAGGACTTAGCACTTCAATTAAAAAGGATGACATTGAAATATGGATTCCTAAGGGGACTAAAATTTGTGCTACTAATGTTCATGGATCCAAAGCAATTTGGATACCAAAAATTACTTGATTGTCTTTTGCTAGGTGTGATGGAGAGTGATCAACAAGTTCAACTAATGAGGGGGAGCTCCATGCACACTAAGGAAGAACACTTGAAGGAAGGCTTCACATCATCCCTTGAGTTCAAGTGTGGTAAACTCTAGTTGCTTTTGTTTTTATTTGATTTATTTTTATTTATGTCAACTAGATGATCATAAATGTTAGACTAACACTTTTAATGATGCTTTGAGTAAGGGGGAGCCATTTTAAAACCAAATTCTTATTTTTGTCAAAATTTTCCTCTATAGTTATTTTGAACTTAATGTTTTAAATTCTTTTTGATATAACAAAAAGGGAGAGAAATGGTTTGAAAAATTGAATTTTCAAATGAATAAGGGGAGCTTTATTTGATTTCACATCTTTAATCTCTTATTCACATTTTTAAAGTTAAAGTGGGAGAATCCCAAACAATTTTTCAAGTTGGTTTTATTATATCAAAGAGGGGAAGATTGTAGAACTAATGTTTTGATATAATAATTGAAAAATGTTTTGGACTGATTTAAAAAGAATTAAAAACTATTTCCGAAGTCCAAATAACTTGAAACTATGTTTAGGGATGTTTTTAAAAGGGTTTAAAATGTTTTTCAAAGCCAAACTTCACAAAACCTTCCAGGTGTTTCGATACGGTGTATTCCAGTAACAAAAATGTTTCGATACGGGTATCGAAACGGGCCTTTCCTGGATGAGATTTTTGCCCAGCGTTTCGATACGCCTACGTGGCATCGGCCACAACGGTCATAAACCCCAACGACTATTTTCCAACTAACATTTAAATGCAGAGCGTTTCGATACGGTGCCTAGCGTTTCGATACTGACGTTTCGATACGGCCCAAGGCGTTTCGATACAGATGCTCATCAGACTGCAACGGCTCTTTCTACTTAAAGGGTGTTTCGAAACAGGTTCGAGTGTTTCGAAACGGTGAGCTGCAGAACTACATTTATGGTGGGAAATAAAGTCCTCAACGGCTCCAATTCAACCCCAACGGCTAGTAACGACTATAAACTCATGAAGGAGTATAAAAGGGACCTCCAAGCATCAAGATATGGCTAATGCTTCAATTGTCAATCAACAAATGATCAAAAAGTGTCTTTGTACTTAAATTGTCAATTCCTTGTATAGACAAACACTAGTGAGCCAAAATTGTCAAATTTGCTCAAGTGTTTTTAGGTTTTGGGTGAGTGCTTTATTGAGCAAACAAATACCTATTAGAGGGATTTAAGTTTGCATATTTCTTATCTCTTGTAAATAGGGTTTGATCAAAGCTTTGGGTAGAAAGCTTGATCGGTGTATAAGGGTTTCCTCCTAAGCCTAGAAAAGGGGACGAATCAATAGTGGATTGATTGGAAATCCTTAGTAGGAAGCTAAGGTAGTGGATGTAGACCTTGGTTAGAAGGTTGAACCACTCTAAATCTTTGTGTCACCATTCTTTTTAGCTTCCACAACCCTTACACTCAAAATTCCACTTCTTCACCTTACAACTCAACACATCGCCTAAGTGAAACGTTTATACGACATAGAAAAACATTGGTCTCATTGTGTGGAGAAACCCTTTTCTTAACCCGAGCCTAAAGAAGAAAATTTCAATTATAAAGAGCCTATAATCTTCCTGATTCAACATGGTATCTGAAGGTCTATTCAAACATTCATGGCATCTAAAATAATTAACTAAGATTTTTTATGTCTTTTGGAATACATGCATAAGGTTTGAAGCCCTTTCTCTTACCAAACATACTGAAAAAACACGTGTTTGGATGGTTTACAAGACATCCGTAAAGCATTAATAGACATTAGACTATGAGATATACTTTACATGATGCAAAACATCCAGAAAAAAATCGTCCGCGAACACAGATTCTTGGTTTAACATTTTGCCATGACGTTAGTCAGCCTGCAAAACAAATGTTTAACAGATTCAGACAGTGACTTCAGCAACAAAATGCACATGACATCTGTTGGCATTCGTTCGCTATAATTCGTCAATCTAGTGGCAAGATTAATTAGTAGCTTAGAACAAGATATGATGCATTGTAAGATGTAACCAGAATTATTCTATTATGGGGATTTGGAGAAGCTCAAGGCAATGGAAAATGTTGGTAAGGATGATGATGGAGTTTTTCAGTTTTTGATGATTATTTATATATGATATATTATATGAATTATATCACAATACAACATTTGGTGTGGTGGTAAGCCAGCGCTCTTGGTTGCTAGGAGACACATGTTCGACTTTCTCCAATAAGGTAGTGACACGTGTCATCACCTAATTAAATAATTAATTTATTTTATTAAATTAAAATTAGGACTAAATTGAAAGAGTGTATAAATAGTAAGGACCAAATGTGTAATTATACCCTTATTTTTTTAACTGACACGTCACCCTGCCATTAACCTTTAACGACTAGTGGTCAAATTGTACCCAATTTAATAGTATGATGGTTTAATTACTTCGAAAAAAGTAAAGTGGTCAAATCGCGACTTTTGTAATAGTATGATGATCATTTATGTAGTTTATCCTATAATAAATATCAAAATAAATCTAAAAGAACTTTAGATACTAAATTAATTTTTTTTATAATATACCAATTGAATTTTATTACAAATCAAAATAGAGAAACATTTTTAAAAGAAAGAAAACAAAACACAATAAATTTAAATAAGAAAAAAACTAAAAAAACGAAGCATAATACCGACAAAACACGTCCAGTGAGCTGCAAAACATAGATAAAGATGAAACACTGAAAAAATACTAAAATAAAAACATGGAGCAAGATTTATTGTCTTTATTCACCTACATGCTTCAGGATTGAAGTAAGAGTGATGAGCAAAACTAACAATATTGGAGGCTAATTCGCAAAACAGATCTGGCTGTATCGGAAAACGAATCACAAAAGGAGATCAAACTACTGAAGACCACCGACAAACAGCAACTCAGAGCCGAGTGTCGTAAAAAAAGTATCCACAAACACATATCTACTACAACGGTAGACGATAACATGCCATAAGACAGAAGCGTGCTACAAAGTAAAAGAAAAATGTGCCACAAAAACAGAAAAACATGCTACAAAGACAAATAAACACAAAAAAATATCAGAAAAGATAAAAAAACTAAATATATAAAAACAAAGAAGATTGAAATTCCAACGATCACGTCAACCTCAGCGACCAATACTAAAGCTGGTGCCACCACCAACCGACAAAAAAAAACAAGGATGAACAACTCTTGAAAAAACAAAACCTTAAGTACTTAATTAAATAAAAATAATAAATATCAAATTTCATCTTTAAACCAAATTCATATATAAAAAAATATAAGCTAAATGATCAAATTTGCCCCTGTAGTAATTCGAAATTAGCAATGTTGTCCTTATTTTTTTCTCATAATTTTGCCCTTAAAGTCAGTAAATTGCAGCAATGTTGTCATTTGACCAATTTTGACCGATAAAAGCTAACGTGACAATTAGTGGTGCTAACGGAGCAAGTTTGCTCTCAAAGTCATTCATGCAATTTTGTCTCGAAGTCATTAATTGCAGCAATTTTACCCTTGATTTAATAAAAATAAATAAGATATTTAAAAAATTATTGAAAATAAAAACTATCATAAAAATATTTATAAATATAAAAAAATTCAAAAAAATTATAAAAACCATTGAAAATGTCTTTAACTGTTTCTGGTTATGCTAAGTCAACTAATATTCCTTAAACATATTTTTAATGAAATCGTCCATCCATTAGAGTAGTGATAAAACTTAGGGTAAAGTACACAGACGATCACTGAACTTTGATGCAAAAAACAAAATGGTAACCAACCTTTCAAAAATCACGAAGTATCAATTAAACTTTAGATTTTGAAACAAAATGGTAACTGGGGCGTTAAACCCCGTTAACCCCTAACGGAAATCTGACTGGGTATGCCACATCCCACCCACTTTTCCACCTCATATATAAAAATAATAAAACTATATTCCACATATTTAAAAACTAAAAACAAATCATTTTGTAATTCAAAAAAAAACAAATCATTTTTAATCCCCTCCATTAATCTTCGTTTTCGATTCTTGACACCAAGATCCGAAGCAGTGAAAGAAGGTGAATCATCAGCATCACCAGCATGTTTAAACTCCTGCAATTCTTTAAAGTCCATCCAGGGCTTAACCCAAACTTTGGCCTCATAAAGTTTCTTTTTGCCGGCGTCGATAGCTTCCACCGTCAAATGGTGAAGCGTCCCTGCCACCACTTGCTCGCTTGCTTTTACAACCCTCACAAACTCTACCATCGCATTTTCTTTCTTGTTGTGCTCGTCGACGGCGTAGCGAGCGAGGTTTTCGAGCTCGGCGCTGTTTTGAGATCCCTGGGAAGGGCGGACTCCGCCCAAAGTGGTGGTTGTCGCCATTGGTTCAGAGCAGAAAGTTGATTCAGCGGAGAAATTGTTGAAGAGAATTGGTATTGTTATTGAAAACAAAAGGGTAGTAGAAAATTGGGTTTTTGCAGTGGAAACAATATTTTAGATCCAATTTGAGGAAATTTTTATAGTGATTTTGGACCAAAGTTGAGTCCTTTCTGCTTTTTGAGAGTTGGCATAGGCCAAGGGAACAAGAATTTGACACGTGAGAGCACGTGTCAGTTGAAATATTTGTTTTTAGTTTTTAAATATGTGGAATATAGTTTTATTATTTTTTATATATGAGGTGGAAAAGTGGGTGGGGATGTGGCATATCCAGTCAGATTTCCGTTAGGGGTTAACGGGGTTTAACGCCCTAGTTACTATTTTGTTTCAAAATCTAAAGTTTAATTGCTACTTCGTGATTTTTGAAAGGTTGGTTACCATTTTGTTTTTTGCATCAAAGTTCAGTGACCGTCTGTGTACTTTACCCTAAAACTTATTATATATTAATGAGCAATTGTTTGATGTAGAAAAAGCGAAAGAAAATTTGATGAAATTATTCAAAATTTTAATACTTTATAAATAATTTTAATTTTATATTCATATTTTATCATTTTATAGTTTTCAATACATTTTAATTTTTATATTAGTTTTTCTTTTCAATAATTTTTTGAATATATTATTATTTTTATTAATTTTATAGATTTTTTTAAAAAAATTGAAGAATATTTTGATTTTTTGTGAGAGTTCTCACTTTTTTTTTATTTTTAAAACTACCAAATACCTAAAGTATATTTACATCAATTTGTTATCGATTTTTCATATATTCCGTTTGTTAAAGTTCAACTCGAAAAATCAAATTATTTATCTAGTTTTATTCAAAAACTAAATAAACCAAGGGTAAAATTACTTTAAGGGTAAACAATGTTGCAATTAATGACTTCGAGAGCAAAATTGCATGAATGACTTCGAGAGCAAACTTATTCCGTTGGTATTGTTAACTGTCACGTCAGCATTTAACAGTCAAAATTGGTCAAAAGATAATATTGCTGCAATTTACTGACTTTAAGGATAAAATTATGAAAAAAAAACTAAAGATAACATGACTGATTTTATGTTACTACAGCCTACAAGGACAAATTTGACCCTTTAGCCAAAAATATATATTTATCGAGTTCAAAATTTGAGCTTAGTCCAAATCCACACGTATGGAACACACAATGTGGCTACCGGCTTGAGCCGGACCACCTAAATTGGGTTTTTAGTCCACGTCATCACCCCCGGTGGGCCGCATCCCCAAACATAAAAACCCTAAAATTCACGCCACATGCACCCAAATTCACCCCAAACCTAAACCCAAAATATACGATCCCGATCCACGGTCTTCCTCTTTTACACGTGTTGCAACGTCCTCATCTCAACCGTCCATGCCAGATCATTTGGCCAGCCTTGTCCTCGCCCTCCGATTCTCTAACAGCCCTTGGATCAATAAAAGAACTCCATCTAACGGTCAGAATACTGCCCGAAACTCAACCGGGCAGATCTCATCGCCTTTAAGAAGCGACCCTATCCTCCTCTTGTTCCTCGCTCATCAAAATTCAAAAGGGTTAATTTTTCAAACCCTAATCTTTTCGTAGATTATTATAATTTTTGGAAGTAAAATATTTTTCAGGGTTTTTTTTCTTCCGTTTTGAATTCTTGGCTACATTGGTTAAGTGGCACGTGAATTCCACGCTCGATCGTTTTCATGGTTTTTGTTTCTCAATCCCGATCGGGAAACCCTCGTCGGAACCCTTTTGGTTCCCGGAATTTGAATTGCGTCGGCCGTTTTGGCGAATCGAAGTGAGTCGAATTGGCCACCGCAGCCTAAAACCAGTGTCGCTTTCATGGGTAAAGCTCCCTTTACAGCAAAAAAACCAAACCCTAACCCAAAATTCAACAAGATGCGCCATTTCCACCATCAATTGGCGCAACCCGACGATATTGCAGGCTATGTAGTCGATGATCCCCCTGCCGTTGCCCATTCCGCAGCTTCCGATGACGCGTCTTCAATTAATCGGAAGATAAATGATTTCAGCTCTGGCAGTTACGTTAGCTTCCCCATCAGCTCTTTTACGAGGAAGGAGTTGATTGATCTGAAGAGCCGGTTGATTTCCGAGTTGGAGCAGATTCGTGAATTGAAGAATCGAATCCAGTCAAATGATTTTCAGGCTAGATCCAGCTCCACGAAGAAACCCTTACCCAAAAAGAACATTTCTGGAAACAAGCGGCCTTTGCCCCCAAATTTCTGCAAAGAATTGAAGAGATCGAACCCTCAAGAGAACGGAAAAACATCCAAGTCTTATTTGATGAAAAGCTGTTCCCAAATTTTGAGCAAATTGATGAAGCACAAGCATGGATACGTCTTCAATTCACCGGTGGATGTCGTCGGGTTGGGGCTTCACGATTATTACACTATAATCAAGAATCCGATGGATCTGGGCACTGTTAAATCAAGGTTGGCGAAGAACTTTTATGCCTCTCCGGTGGATTTTGCGGCTGATGTAAGGCTAACGTTTAATAACGCCATGTTGTATAATCCAAAGGGGCACGAGGTTTATGCGTTGGCTGAGCAGCTTCTTGCGAGATTTGAGGAATTGTTCCGGCCGTTGAGTTTGAAATTGGAGGAGCAAGGAGATCCACAAGAAATGGAGTATTACGCGGAAGAGTTGCAAGCAAGTTCTTGGGATCATGGGGAAGCTGAGAGGATGAAGAAAGATTGGGAAAATGATAAGGATGATTCAATTAACATTGCGGCGAGATCTGATAATGTTGGTGGGATTTCAGGCTATGTTTCAAACCAGAACCCACTGCCAGCACAGATGCAGTTGCAGCAGCCGCCATCGCCTCCAAGGATGGCTTCTCCAGTAAGGGCACCACCAGTTAAGTCAGTGAAGCTGCCAAAACCGAAAGCCAAAGATCCGAACAAGAGGGAAATGACTATGGAGGAGAAGCAGAAGCTGGGGACTGGTTTGCAGAGCTTGCCACAGGAGAAGATGGACAATGTGGTTCAGATTATAAGGAAAAGGAATGGGCACTTGAGGCAGGATGGGGATGAGATTGAACTCGATATTGAGGCAATGGATACAGAGACACTGTGGGAGTTGGATCGATTTGTCACTAATTATAAGAAGATGGTCAGCAAGATCAAGCGGCAAGCATTGCTGGCAAACAATGTTGCATCTAATGACAGCGATAGAGTAAGCACTAAGCATGTTGTTATTGCTTTCTATGAAACTGATGGATTTATATCTTTATTGATACACTAACTTGTGAATGATGGAAAATTACAGAGAGAAGAAAATGCGGAGAGGATGGATGTTGCAATGGAGATGAAGAAGCTGAAGAAAGGCGATGCTGGAGATGAAGATGTAGATATTGGAGACGAAATGCCAATGAGCAGTTTTCCACCAGTGGAGATCGAGAAAGATAACGATCGAGCTAGTAGCAGTTCTAGCGGCTCCAGCAGTTCAAGCAGTGGTTCTTCATCGTCAAGTGGTATTATGAACCACTCAGTTCCATATTTTGTAATGATGGCTCAAATCTGTGTGGGGAAATTTTCTCATATTTGTAAGGTTAATTTTGCAGATTCAGAATCCGGGAGTTCTTCAGGAAGCGACTCCGACGGTGATGATGCTCGGTCATGAGGCCTCGGTTTGAAGCATGAGTTTACACGTTTTGGGAGCTTGCCAGCTGAGATTTTGGGTGGCAATCCAAGAGGAGTGGGAACTTAGATGAGGTAGATTTACTAACAAAGCTAACAAATTAGAAGTTAGATATGGAGTTCAGTGTATTAAATGCTGAATGGATGAACCCTTTTTTTTCTTCTTCTTTTGTTGAATGTACATGATTGGGTTATTTAAGTGTATTGTGTGAGTTGTGTAATGGCTGCTCTCTTTAGAAGAAAGAAATTGATGAAATCGGAAATTGTTGGGCATCATTGCTAGAAGAATGAATGAACTGTTTGTGGGTTTTGGCAAATGTAGTGAAAACAGCTTTAAGAGATTTGGTAGGAGAAGATATTTTTGTAGGGAAAAATATTTTGGGGGATTAGAAAAATACTTTTGTATGCATGTAGGAATTCAATCTTTTGCTGCCTGTTGGTACTTGGTAGGCAGCTAGGCATATGGTCTATGTCAGCAGAGACTTAAATGCAAGTTTTTGAGATTTGCATCTAATTCTTCCTTGCTCAACAAGATATTATAACTGCAATGCGTGTTGTAGTTTACTATTGTGTTTGATGCCTACTCGAATATAGGTGTGGGGGATTCATTGAAAACATGTACTTGTGTTTGCATTAGAATCCGAGTTCCAAGTCCGGTTCATACGACTCTTGTTGCACAAATGTTGAAGATGCCGCATTCCAGTCTGTTTTTACTGCCTGCTTCGGATTCCCAGCTTGCTTAAAGGCTCGGAAACTGTTCAAAGGGACAATTTAGGAGTGGATTCTGCGGTGTTCTTGTGGCAATCCAAAGTTGCAAGTTTCTGCCTTGTGATTCATGATAAACATCTACGAGGCTTGTGCTTGTTTATATATGCAACATTCCTATATTTTACACATATCAGGTGATGCTTGGGACGTAATTAGGGCAATCTTAAGCAACACAAATGTTTCATGCCAATCTTAATTAAAATTAGGGATGGGTGTTGTTAAGCCCACCACTGTTCTACGATTGGCCTTCTGTTTCATTATGAATGTGTCCTCTACGTTTGTTAGTATAAAAATTGGGCCAATATTTGTTTGTATATCCAGCTTTCCTATATATTTTTTTACGTATGTGGGGAATTGTTCACGTATTTATTATAACTTAACTTTCCATATCATTTGACTCGCTTTTAATAAAATATGAGTTAATACTTAAAAATTTTGACAACTCTATCTAAGTTTTATGGCTCATACTTAAATCACATTTAAACTTAGTTTCTTTAAGAGGTATCGGTCTGCATACACCTAATTATATTTTAGGTCATTTTTAGTTTAAATATTAGTAAATTAAGGTTTTTGCTCTTCCTAATTTTTAGATAAAACTTAATAGACTTTTGCACCTCACGATTTTTGTTCTTAACTTTGTCCCTATTTGTTTGTATATATGGAAAATTCTTCGATTGCATGACAAAAACATTATTAATTTGAGGGAAATAAATCATAATTTTTCAATATACAAAGAGACTATTTATAATTATTTTATAACATTTTTAAATTTATTATATAAGTTAAATGTAAATTTTTAGGGAGGGGATTAGGGCTCCCTAATAATATGTTAATATAAGATTTTTCTAACGTAAAACTGATTTGAGTATTTGCTTTAATATCTAGATTAAACTATCTAAACATATGCATATAATTTAAAAGCGATTCTCAAAAATCTAAACAGGAAAACTAACAGGATAAACTGAAACTTTTTTACGGTTAAATTAATTCAATTTAATCGATATAATGTAAGTAGGGGTTGGCAAGACCAGATACTTGGCCAATTTATTTAGAATTGGTTTTGGTTCTGGTAGCCACCAGTTCTTAAAAATTGGAACTAGTCTCGGTCTCGGTCAGATCGGGTCTCAAATTTTAGGAACTGATCTATGTACTAATGGGAATCGGTACCTGTACCGAGTATCCGGTTAATTGGTCTACTATTAATAAAATTTGAGCAGGAGGGAAAAAATTTCAACCGTCAATAATAATCTTAAATAACAAAGTCAGAATATTGTAGACTTGAAGTCTTAAAACGAGTCATACTCATAATATTTATACCTAAAGAGAAAGGATCAACTAAAGAACTCTATCTATTGCAAGCAAGACCACCAAAAAATTTGATAAGAAAAAAAATAAAAGAACGTCTTCAATTATTTTCAACCTCTTCAAAACTACTCGGTACCAGACTAATACTTGTTACTAATACTGGTTCCAATCTCATTAAGTACTCACCGAATACCGGGTCAAAAAAATCAGAATACAATTTTAGTCACAACCGGACCTACATTCTAGATCCAATTTCGGTGCCACCAGCAGCAGTTTCGAGTAAATATTTACCAAATTCGGCTGAGTCCGAGACCGAAACGGGGTAACCGGGTTTTTTCCCACCCCTAAACGTAAGTAACAAAATGCTTATCTCCTTCATTTTAAGGAAGCTTATTTCTAATCAATGGCGGATCTAATTAGTGTTGAACTGTTTTTAGGATTTGGGTTTTCATTTTCGAAAGGTTTATGGTAGAGTTTGGGCCATTGTTTTCTAACCCAAAAGTTCATTAGGCTATTAACAACCCAAAGATCGAAACCTTCGAAATCAAATCTGCTACGGCGTCGTCGTCCTAAACCACGCTTTTCACTGAGATCGGGCAATTCCCTGTACCTTTGTCGTGGTTTCTCATCTTCGAGCTTCGAGCCCAGTTATCACTTCACACTCAAAATCAATCAATCTTCGAGGAGGAAGAAGAAATAACCCCGGAGAAATGGAGAAGCTGAAGAAGAAAATAGGATCGTTTTCGTTTTGGAATTGGGTGATAGCTTCGATCATCTTCAGATTGATTCTAATTTACTTCCCCAAAAACCTCAATCTGTCCTCTCGTCCCGAAGTTTCCACTCCGCTCACCAGCTTCCGCCGCTGTATTCTCCGTTTCCTTCAGTATAAAATCAATTTCCCTCTTCTTTTTATTTGTTTTTTAGCTTAATTCTTCCTTTTCCTTTTTGATTTTTCTTGGGTGCAGTGGCTGAAGGTTACTGGTTAAAGCAGTCGTCTATGTCTCCTTACGCAGGTTTTTCTCTTTTTTTCTTTTCCCAACATTTTCAAATTTTCAATTTTTTCCTATTAATTCGATACAAACAAGAAATGTAGTTGATTTCTCTCTGGGTTCATGTTTTGCAGGATCTATGTACCATGGTTCTCCTTTGTTATTGTCACTTCTCGGACCTCTTACCGTTAAGAGGTGCCCTTCAGCTCATTGATAGACTTTAATCTATAATTGTTTTTTTTGTTCTTTTTAATATGCAGTTCTTAATGATTTAATAATTTGGGTTTTTTTTTGGTTGGTTCAGAATTGAAGGACAGCCTAATCATCTTTTGTACAGGTAAAATCTATTTTTTTAAAACTAATTTTGACGTGTTTAAACTTTAATCTTCTATTGAATAGATTCTTTTGTGGACTTTAGAGTATGGCATTGTATTTTCTTAAACGATTGTGTATTTGTTTGCTCATGCAGTTAATACCTACACATTTTTGGATACAGTTTGGTTTCTGTGATTGCAGATGTTGTTAGTGCAATGCTTATTCGTGCTACTGGCCGGAATCTTCAGTTTGCCTATCTCCGTACTTTGGAATCGTTAGACCTTGTTAAACAAATAGAAGGTTCAGGTAATTTCTTTGCTCTGCATTTTTAGTAAGAGGGGAAATAACAGACTTCTGTATGCATTCTTCATGTAATTATAGTTAATTGCATGTTTAATTCATTTCTTTTCTTATCCGAAGCTGATGAACTTGGTTATTGTTTTTCAACCAGAGCTCCGCTCTTCAGGGGATGTTGCCGCTCTTATCTACTTATGTAATCCTTTCACAATAGTGGCATGTGTGGGATTGTCAACATCACCAATTGAAAATATGGCTGTTATTTTGTGCCTTTATGGAGCATGTTCACGTAAGAGACTTTTAAAAGATGCAATTTACATCCTTATAGTTTATTGCCGTGATTCTATGTGTATGTGTGCACGTTAATTCTCTTTGAACACTATTCCATTTGTCTCGATTTCTTCCAATTCTTGGGGTGAGATTTGCCACTTCATTCTTGAGAACTGCATTCTATAATGATATTTTGAATGCTTATAAACCAAAGAATTGGCATTCATGCTTCTGGTGCGTAAAACCCTTAGTATTCGTTTCTGTATCATATCCCTATTCTGCTTGTTAATCATTAGACTTCAATTTGGAGTTAAAATGATATGGATGTCGAGTATCTACATATTTTTGGAGCGTCTGACACAAGTATCCTCCGATATTTTTTTTCATCTAGGATAGATACTCTTGCTTCATACATTTTTACATTTTTTTATGATAACCTGACTTTGAAAATAAGATTTTCAAGTAATTTAGTTTTTAGGGTAAAAATGCACAAAAGTGGCAGGGTTGAGAGACATCTCATTGTTAATTGTTACTTGAGAGACAGAGAACGATATACATTTTTTCTCTTTATATCTTAAACATGGGCAACATTTCATTTGTTTTGGATAGGTTTCATAGCTATTTGTCGGGGAAGTATTTATATGTGTGCTGCTACATTTTAATGTTGCTATAAATGGAAATTTTTACATATTGTTACTTTTGGATTTGTGTGTTGGGATTAGCAGCTATAAACATATATATGGGTTTAGTGTGTATTTTGCACCTTTCTTGCTTACTTTGCTCCTCAGTATTGATCTTTCTGGATTGCAGGATTAATTCCCTTGGCCGCTTTTGGGTGGGTCATTGCAACTCATATGTCTCTTTATCCTGCTATTTTGATCATTCCGGTATATATCTCTTTTGTTTTATCTATCTGTCTCCATAGAATTGCTTAACAGCACGATATATTTTTCAAATTTCCTTGTTCAGTTTCCTCAACATAAGTCAATCTCCAAGAAGTATATTCATTGTGTAGTTTTCTCACAGGTGATCTTTTTATTAGGATGTGGTCCAGATGCTCCTCCTAGGAAATTGTTTCTGCAAAGGCACCAACAAAAAGGAGTGTTGAATGAGTCGAAGCTCCCTCATGGCTTCTCCTGGGGACCCATCATTCATTTTGCTTTTTGGGCTCTCGTGTGGTCAGTCTATGTGTTGGTTCTCTGTGGCATTTCCTTAAAACAGTTTGGTGGTTTATGGGAGATGTTTAAAAGGTACCGATCAAATGCCATACGTTTCTCTTTCTTATTGTATTGAGCTAGGGTAAAATTTGACGATTAACCCAAGAATTAGTTTGCTCAAGTTTTATTTTTTGTTTCAATATTGTAAACCTCTTCGGAATAGTTGACCTTTTATTTGCTAGCCCTAGGACTCGTACCTACTTTATATGAAGTAGCCGGAAATAACTTATTATTAATGCTGGCTACAACCTTTTAATTTGAAACCAAGCTAAGAAGCTTGTGGAGCTTGATAAATTTATCCTCGATGATTTTCCAGAACTAAGAGCAGAATAGTTGGGTCATTTGGCATTTGATTGCTTTTGAGTCAAGCCATACTTTATCTTACAGGATTGTAGCATAAAAGATTTTGATTGTTCATTCTGTGTGGCTGGTTTTGTAGTACATATGGATTCATCCTCACTGTGGAAGATTTGTCTCCAAATATAGGTGTCTTATGGTGAGTTCAAATTTATCTCTGTGATACATCTTAAGTTGATTGTCACTGAGTTTCATGTTCCTGATATGTTATGGCAGGTACTTCTTCGCCGAAGTTTTTGAATTTTTCAGGAACTTCTTTTTGATAGTTTTCCATGTCAATATTTTATTTATGATATTGCCATTAGCCATACGGCTTCATCACCGACCCTGTTACTTGGCTTTTGTGTACGTTGCCATATGTTCCATGCTGAAGTCCTATCCATCAGTACGTTCACACTATATCCTTTTGGTTGTTCTGTTTTTACCATTTTTTCTTTGTAACTAATTTATGAAAATTTTGAGATGCAACACCATCAACTTTATATACGTGACATGAGCTAAATTAATCTCATTCCTGCGGTCTACGATAATGTAGTGGTTTCAGGATCAATTTAATATTACAAATCAGATTGGTTATTCTCCTAACCTTTTGTGCTTTAATATCAATTAGGTTGGAGATTCAGCACTGTACTTGGGTTTGTTGGGTTGGTTTGTTAACGAGTTATCAGGCAAGTTAATGGAATCTTTTTCAATATTGAATGGAATTTATAATTGTTTCATATTTTAAGCCTTAATTCTGCCTTACAGATATGCAATTCTCTCTCTTCCTCTTCTGTGGATATGTCGGGGTTTCTCTTCTCAGCCCTGTCATGCACAACCTATGGATATGGAGGGTACATCTCTTCCTTTCTAATGCCTAATGTGTAGAAGTCTATTATTCTTTACTACCTATGTTGCTCCGATTCTTCATTTTTTGTGAAGTACCCATGTTTAAAACCTATGTCTGGCCTATTGGAAAAACTTTTACAAGATGAATATACCCATTTTGGACGCATACTCAAATCTTACACTCATATATTAGTCCGAATAAGTAGCTTAGTACTGCTATTGACTTGCTGAAGTTTACAGGGCACTGGAAATGCAAACTTCTACTTCGCAACAGCTATGGTTTATGCTTGCTTGCAGGTGAGTTATGTCTTTTTTCTGATTCATTTTTTTTTAATTTATAACTTGATATCAGGTTGTCAAAAAATGGAACTCCGATGTAAACAAATTCGCTTCCTTGGTATTTGTGGACGATTATTGTGAATAGCATTTGTGGTAGCATACTAAGACAAGTCATATCTTCCTCGAATTCCTGCTGGATTTTTCATAGTTCAATCATTTTTACCATTGTACCTTGGTATTGGTGCAAACAAGTAGTTGCAGATTTGGATTCTATCCCTTACTTTGGCCTTGTTTTGCAGATTGTCTTGGTTGTCGAGGGTGTAAGTGCCATGTTAAACCATGACAGAAAGTTGAGACGCCTACTCACCGGAAAGCTCCAAGACGTCAAATCTTGAGTTCTTTTGATCATGCCATACGTATTTCCGATCCTTCAGCTTAACTCGAAGATCCTTCCTGGCAGGTTGGTGCCACCATATCTTTGCTCTCTGCACTGTTGTGTTGTATCAACATCATGTTTACCTTCACCGCATGGAATTCGTCGGAAATGATCATTCATTCAAATTTCAATGTTTGTTTCGTATGAATGGTTGTTGATAACTTAAAAGTACTGAGAACTTTCCATCATCATCGAAGTTCAAAACTGTTGTTAAAACCTTCAACTTTTCAATAGAAAATAGAGGCTTTTCCACATTTCATGAAATCTTTCCAGTTGTGCTCAGATAATGCAAGTAAATCAATCCAATTTTGTTTTCTTTATAATTTGAACTGATTAGAATTGTTGGTTGGATCCAGGACCTGTCAACGGGACGGATCGAATCATGATCCGGATTTTTTTTTGAATTTTCTTATCCAAGTCCGGATTCGCATTCGACATTTGTAACTGATGTAAATTTTATAAGAATATGAAAATATAATTTCAAAAAACATGTTTGCTGAATATTCAAATGCATATAATATTAGAGAAACTAAAAAACTCAAACTCATCTTTATTAAATATACACTCGTATCTCTCACTTAAATTAATTTAAATACGTTTAAACAGAATATCCTTCAATTTAAGGGTTGAAAATTATAAATTATAGACTTATTTATTTTTTAAAAACTTGTAGTACTATAATTTGGATAATGAACTTAAAATGAAAATAAGTCTGGTTCGTTTGCATGAACATTTCTAGTTTGTTTTAAAGGTAAAATGACAATAATACCCATAGTAGCATTTGATATTCCCATTCAAGCCAATGGAAACCACCTGTCGTTTCAGTAAAATAACTGTCCTCCATCGTCCACCCAAAAAATATTTGCCACTTTCGTCTGTATCTTTCCGTCAAACAAACAAAATAATTCTCGGCCCGCACATACAGAAAAAGCAAATAGAAAGAAAATCGGGAAACCCTAGAGATAGAAAGACGGAGAAATGGACGGTAACTCTACGGAGGCGGAGCGGTGGCTGACCATAGCGGAGAAGCTCCTCGTGTCACGTGACTTCCACGGGACGAGAACCTTCGCGATCCGAGCTCGAGAATCGGCCCCCGTCCTCGCCGATCAGATCCTCGCCGTGACCGACACTCTCTTGACCGCCCAAGCCAACCCTCATGACTGGTACGGCATCCTCCAGCTCGTTCCCTTAACTCAGTCCATGGAAGTGGTGGCGAGTCAGTACAGGAAACTCGCCATCCTTTTGAATCCTGCGGAGAACACGCTCTCTTTCGCAGATCAGGCGTTTCGATTCGTTTCCGAAGCTTGGAATGTGTTGTCGAATCCTTCCAAGAAGCTTATCTACGATAACGAGCTGAGGTTCCTTCAGTTTGGCCAGGTGAGTCAGTTCAATCAACTCGGCCAGCTCGGTCAACAGCATTATCATCATCAGCAGCAACCGGAACTTCAGCAACCGCAAACGCAGATGCTGTTCATGCAACCGCAGCCTCCTCCGCCCAAAGAAACGCAAACGCTATTTATGCAAACGCCGCAGAAAGAAACGCAAACGCAAGCGCAAGTTACGCAATCACTATTTGTGAGAAGCCCTAGGAGTAATAATAAAGATGGAACTGCCGAATTAGAACGAGGAGGGCAGTTGGGTTTAAATAATACTCCTCCGGAATCAACTAGGCCGGCTGAGTCAGCTTGGACGAGGCAGATTTATCAGCTAGGTTTAGCTGAGCCGAGTCAGATGAATCAGACAGGATCAGTTAGTTCGAGCCATATTAGTTGGCCGGAGACCACACGGACGAGCCAGATTAATCGGCCTGAGCCTATTCGAGCGAGCCAGGTTAATCAACCGGGAACATCTAGCTCTAGTCAGTTTAATCTGACTGAGCCGACTCGGACTAGTCAAGTTAATCACACAGGCACAACATCTCCTCCTCCTGCTGCTGCTGCTGCTGCAGCTACTACTACAAAGCATAGTCGGCCAAACCCAGCTGATGTGACTCAGAAGACCGATTCGACTAGGCCTAATCAGGCTTCTGAGTCGGAGGGACCGTCTTTTTGGACGGCTTGTCCATATTGTTACGTTCTCTATGAGTATCCAAAGGTGTACAAGGACTATACATTGAGGTGTCAGACGAAGGAATGTCGGAGAGCTTTCCACGCGGTGGTGATACCTTCGCCGCCTTTGGATGGAAAGGACACAAATTTCTTCTGCTGGGGGTTTTACCCCTTAGGATTTTCCGGGAATGGTAAGAATATGGGTGGTAATTTTCCCTGTTGGTCACCTATTTCCCCTATGTTTAGCTGCTCTAACAACAAGAATGCAGGAAAAGAAAAGAATCCCCAAAAATCTGCTCCTAGAGTGTTCTATGATGATCATGATGTATATGTAGAGATTTCAGATTCGAGTATGAATTCTGAGGGTGACGATGAATGACCAAAAAATGAAAGAACAAAGTATAATGGCGAAGAGGTGAAGGATTCGTGGGGAGAAATGCAAAGAAACCATGAAGTGATAGAGTGAAGAAGGGGAGTAATGAGTAATGACCAAGTTTATTATCGGTCTTTCTGCTAATTTTAGTGAATAATTGGCAATTGAAAACTTGATGGACATTAGAGGCCATGGATGTCAGAAACTCCTAATTGCTTCAGGTTTTTAGTTTCACTGCTTTCTGTTGGTTTTGGCCTTGTACTGTAATTTGAAGGGCTAATTTTCTTGTTTAGTGGTTTTATTATTTGGTTGTGCTGTAGTTTATTTTCCATAGTAAGCGCTTCTTTATTGTATATAATCTGTTCTTTATAATTTTGAGTTTTATTTAATGTCTTTATTCTATGTTGTTTTGCTGATAAGAAGAAATTATGAATTTTTGGAATTAAAAGATGTTATGATAGTTGTATAGCAAGGGTATTACTTCAGGTTTTCACGTTCACTGCTATTCTGTTGGTATTGGATTTGGCCTTGTATTGCAGTTTGAATTGCTATTTTCTGTATTTTGCTGGTGTAGTGGTTTATTATTTGGTTTTGCTGTAGTTTCTTTGCCATACTAAAAACTTCTTTATTATGTATAATCTGTTCTCTTTGCTATCTGGTTTGTCATGAACCATGATCAATTTGAGGTGGGGCAGTGTATGATTTTAATCGAGTTTTATACAATGTCTTTATTCTATGTAGTTTTTGCTGATAAGAAGGAAGTTGTAGTACCTGTTTTTGGTTATCGGTTTGTTGAAATGGTTTTTAATTCGATGTTTTATGGATGGTTTGTAGTATCCCAGTTTAATGTATATTATCAGTATGAGCTGATTGATTTTTCTTAGAATGGTGAGTTGTTTTCTTGGTATTTTGTATTTGTTTTAAAGACTATCATACTTGGCGAACTTCTTTCTTGTGTTGAGAGGATTCATTGCTTTAAGAAGTATTGTTTCCAAAATGTTCATAATATGCACTCTTTGGCCTTTAGAGAAGTGACTATCTAGTATTTGCTGCTTTTCTGGTCTTTGTTGATTGCTTGGAATGATGCTGGTCGTATTAGAAATGTGTGGTTCTATGTTACTCGTACAGTCGTACTCGAGATGAGTCAGGCCCGTGTATGCTTTATGCTTTCTGTATATTTGGAGGATCATATATTTAGATGAGTCGCAGGTGGCTTGAAGACCTTATTTCTTTTTGGATCAAAATATTGTCTTATGGATATCCTAGTTAAGGCATTTACATCTTAGGGATGTTTGTTAATATATTCGATTGTAGCATTCTTATTTCTCCAGCATTGAGGTTTTGAAATCGGAGCACCGACGTCCTATTACCGGGGCATCAATGATCAAGTTTTGGGGTTTCGCAAGACGGTCAGAAGAAAGGTCTATGATAGATTGATAAGACAAAGGTTAATTATGGCACATCACTATGATTTAAGCAAAACTGTTTCTTGATTGATGCTTTTACATTCCTCTCAACACTTGTATTTCTTTGTGCTACATCTTTCTTTACTTCCTGTTATGTTGTTGACAATGTTGCTTAAGTTTTTCTTGGTATTTTCTGTGTTTAACATTTGTGTTCTATCTATATACCGTCATGTCCCTCCAATGATCATTCGAATATAAATTTATGTTGAAGTATCTGTATCCGATGTTTATTCTCGAATTCGAACAACAGAAATATTTTATTCTAGAAATTAGTTTTGAAGGAGGACTATGCAAATTTAAGTGCTTTAGAGCAGCATTTACAGGGAGGACATAAACGTGCACAACTGAAGGCATCTGCAGATTGGTAAATTCAAGATTCACAAGTAACCCAGGTAATGTAGCTTAAGATAAAGTGGTTAAAGCAGTATTATTAGCGGAATCGGATAATCTAGAGGCGGCGACGCAAGTGATCATCCTTCACGACATATTTTCTTTGATCAGGAGGTCACTTTTGAGCATATATATCTGGAGGGCAATACTCGTACATATATGTTTCGGTAATTTCGAGTGTTATATTTTTAGTAGTCCGCCAGACACAGTTATAGACATTCTACATGGAGATTGAAATAGTTCAAAAACTCTTTAGATTTTGAAGAACCGAATAAATTTTCTATTTTCATCTGAAAAAAGATGACAAGTACGACACAAATGCACATAAACCATTAATGGATAATAAAAATAATACAAGCATAAATGAATTTTGAATTATTTTTTTAATAAAATGATTTCTTGTATCTAAACTTGATTTTATCTAATTTTCTTTTTTTATATCTAATTAGGTATTTGGATTTATTTATTTTAGGCTTAATACACTTTTTCTTCCTAAACTTTACTCGTTTTCACAGCTTGCCCCCTAAACTACGTTTTGCCCACTTTTGTCCCCCTCTAAACTTTTCACCGTTACTCATATGGCCCAAAAAATTAACACCGTTAAAAAAATTTATTTTGACCATTCAGAACGTGTCACGTTATTTTCTTTATTTATTTTTAAATTTTAAAATAAAATAAATATATTAAAATATTTATTAATTTAATTATAACTCATAAAATACCCAAAAACACTCCTATTTTGTTTTCTATTTTCTCTTCTTCTTCTTCTTCTTCTTCACAAATTTAGTTCGTTGGTGCCACCAACTTCTCCATTTCGCCATTCGCAAAACCGTCATATCTCATCTCTCTTCGACCGTCAGTGCCACCAACAAGCTCTTCTCGGCTTCTTTCTCTTTTCTCTCAGTTTAAATTTTCTCGAAACTCTATTAAATTTCATAGAAATAATTATAATGTTTGAACTTTACCGGCGTCGGATCTGTATCGTCTACCGTTGAATGAATTTAATTTCGAGATATATGGTTCTCATCGCCATGGAGAACATCCTCACCGTTGAGATCGTCGGTCAAAGACTCTAGCCATCGGGAACCACCATGGTTGAAATGGGTAAACTTTTTTTTTCTTTTTTTAAATCTCTGATTGTTGAATGTGAGTTGCCAATCCGAGTTTTTTACACTGGGTTTTGAGTATTGAAATTAAAGGTTTGGTGACTGATTTTTTAGAGTAAAGCGGGTGATGAATGGTTTTTTTTTTGGTTCGGAGTGAGATTAAAGGATCGGTAACGGAAGAGGACTACCGAGGTGATGTTGCTGGATCGGTGATGATTTTTGGCCAATTCGAGTTCTTGTTTGGTTTTTTGCCAACCCTTTAATTGATGATCGGTAATGGTTTTTTGTCATTCGAGTTCTTGTTTGGTGTTGTTGGATCGATGATGGTGATAGAATAGCACGTTTTGGGATGAAGATGGGTTTTTTTTAGGAGATGATGGGTATTTTGGGTAGTTTAAAATATTTATTTTATTTATTTTTATTTTATTTTAAAATTTAAAAACAAATAAAAATGATGTGGCGCGTTTTGATTGATCAAAATAAAATGTTTTTAACGATGCTAACCTTTTGGGGTTATATGAGTAACGGCGAAAAGTTTAAGAGGCAAAAGTGGGCAAAACGTAGTTTAAGGAGCAAGTTGGTAAAACGGGTAAAGTTTAGGGGGGAAAAGTGTATTAAGCCTTTATTTTATTTAAATTATACTTCAACTTGACTTTTTAATTAAATGGTAAACTACCTGGGTGATCACCTAATTATTGGGTGTGACTTATTTTGACCACCGAACTATAAAAAATTAAAATTCGACCACCCAATTATTTAAATGGACCTATTTGACCAGCGACCGTTAAAATCTAACAGGGAGGTGATGTGACAGTTAAATAAAATTTGTATAATTACACATTTGGTCTCTGTTAATTACATATTATATCAAATTGGTCTTAATTTTAATTTAATTAAATAAAAATTAATCAACCAATCACAAATAACAACACATGTCATCACTCGATTTGATAAATTTACTCTAATTTTTAATTAATATTTAATATATATCTATTTTTCTCCAATCAGGTGGTGACATATTGGTGGGGTTTGAATTTAGGACCTCATGAGGAAAAAAGTGAAGTTTTTACCATTGCGCCAACTATTCTTTAGTGATAAAAATTACACCATTCTATATATATCTTGTAATGAAGTAAATGCTAAGGAAAAAATATTTGAAGGGTAACTCGAACATGAGTCAATTAAAATATTGGTTAGAAGTTGCAAGTACCTATTTAAAAAAAAATCAAGTTTATGTTTCAATTTGAATGTTCAAATAAATTAGTCCGAGAAAATTCAAATGTCTAATTAAACTATGAAGTCGATGTGGTTTAACTTCCCTAATCGACTGAATCAATTAACTCAATTTAGTTAAGTTTTTTTTTTTGAAACACAACATGAGATTTTATTATCAACCGTCATAGCCACGCGCCTCGATAAAATATTGGTTGTCATTTTTTAACTGAACCGATCAAATCAACATCAGTTCTACTTTAAGAAAACGATTTGGCATAAATTTTGAAAAATAGTTTTAAAAGTGCTGTCAATAAAGTGATTTTAAAAAGATAATTGTTAAATTTTAATGATTAGCATTACTGTTAAAAAATGCTTCTGAAAAGATAAAATGTTTATTCTAAATATTTTAAAAATAAACGAACATAAATGATGTTTAAATTCGTTATAATAAAAATTTATTAATATTATTATATAGGAAAAAATCAACTTATATAATAAAAATATAAAAACCATGATAATTCATTAATAATTATATATATATATATAATATAAACTTTAAATATTTATAAATAATGAAATATAAAAATTTAGCCTCTAAAGTTTAAACTATATATTTTTTATATTATTGTAATATAACTAAATATTAGTTTAATATAATAATTATTCATATTTAATATTATTTTAATAACTTCACACCAATAATTTTAAGCGTTTGATATTGCTTACGGGTAAAAAATAATTTTTTTAAGCAAAAGCCCTTTTTTAAGGGACGCTAAAGGGATCCTTAGACTTGTTTTCTTTTAAAAGATTCGTGTTCTACAAATATTCGAAAATGGAGTATGATCGTATCGTAGAAACTAAGAAAAACTTAAAAGTATATTCATGTCGGACTCGCACCGGCATTTAGCATTCACACCGGAAAACATAACGGCATCATTTGAATCCGCAAAAATAAACATTACATGGACATGGTGCAAGAAACACTCAGATAGCAATATGATTCATACGATGTACATAAGCACTAAAACTATGGAACTATACAGAACAGAGGATTCTCAACAGCTGATGACATTACCTCAAAATATGTACCGGCTCTCGATCTCCGGTCTGTAGTATAAAACTTCGAGTGTTAGCATTGAATCTGAATCATTACCGGGTGCACGATATGCCCTTACAGATCGACAACCAAACCACTAGCAACACTAAACAAATAGCTGCATCTATGGCGAGAACAATCCGGACTTGTCGGCACCACTTTTTATGGATGTTCTGAGATCCGGGTCTGATCCTTGTTGAACCCAAGTCCTTTTGTAATGTGATGGACGAACTTGCTCCGTTTTGGTTATTAGAATCTAATGCAGTTGGATCAGTTTTCACTCCTCGATCAGTTGACTTCCGATGTTCCTCCAACTCGATATCTCTCACCGCAATCACATGATCCTTATTCTTCTTCGCTTGCTTGCTTGGTTTTCCCAACAAAGGGGCTTTCGTGGAACTAGCAGCTCCGAGTTGGGCATTTGCATTGCTTGGAGATGGGGAGAGACCTGAATAATCCGATAACGGAACCTCCGCTTTCCGATTATTGCCACCATTTGAAACTTGTTCTAACGAAGTTATCAAGCGCCGGATAACCGGCACTAGTTGCTCTTCGACGCCCATCGAACTCATACTCGAGAAACTACTTCTCGAACCCTTCCTAGTGACATTTCTAAATTCATCTCTCATGTGCTCTAGAAACCGAAGCACACCATGGTTTTCAACCGCTTCATCGGCAATCGCGAAATAAGCACATCCATCTTCAAACAAAAACCCGAAAGTCTGTTTACCTATAGTCTCGAAATACCATTTGTGGAATGATGGAGTCCTTTCCAAACACAAGGCAGCCATCTTTTCAATCTCATGACCTCCCCCACTATATTCATATAAAATCCTATTAGCCTTCGAAACACAAAAATACTTAACAGTATTCTGAATCGATCCCATCGTAGCTCAAATCTTCAACTTCCAACTCGAATAAGGTTTCGGTTTTGAATTACTATAGGCAATCAAGGTGAGACAAAACAAGAGATGACAAAAGCTCTCAAAGCAAGCTTTTATAACGATAAAAAAGAACTCGAACCTTCGATTTCTAACTCGAATAAAGCTTTCGATGTCGAATCTGAAGTTGTAAACGATCTAGGCAATAAATATGAGGCAAAACAACAGATGGATTAAGTTCTCAAGGATCGAAATTAACACCTGGAAGAACACAATTAAGTCCTCAGCAACAATGTCGAAAACCTCGGAAAAAATACCAACACAGATCTTCTGCTAAGTACTCAAATTGAAGAATGAAGCTCCTCATGCCTAAATTCAATCACAATTAATCAATCATAATACCATAGAAAATTCAGTAAAATTCATGGATTGAAAGATAAATCAAAATACTAAATTCTGGAGAAAAAAAACCCCCAACACTCCCGAAACTAAAAAAAAATTCCAATTATTCAAACAAAACAACCACAAAATAAAAATTCAAGGAAAACCCAGAAATAATTCTCAACCAAAATCAAAAGATCAACTTAAAAACCTTAACTTGAAACATAATAGAACAATCAAAGTGAAAGAAGTTTTGATCTTTTCAGTCATTTTCTTCTTATTCTAAGCAGAAATTAAGCAAATCATTGAAAGGGTTATCTTTTTTAGTAATTCAAAATCATAATTTGATTACCTGATAACAAGATCTCCGAATGATCTTCAAAAAATCTGGGAAAATATTGAATCTTTTACATGGAGAAATGATGAACTGAGGGAAAACCAGAGAGGCCTTGAGGGAGTTGAACCAGGAAGAAAGAGAAAGAAGATTATTGCTTTAAAAAAGGGGATTGAAAAAGAAGAAACCAAGTATTTTAAACTTGTACGAGTAAAGTAATGGATTATGATTTGATGATTTCTTTCTTCTTGACTGCTTCAAACAATGTCGTGTTTTCTATATAACTTGAAAATATAAAATAAAGGGTAAACTACATAAATGGCCACTATATTATGAATTTGGACTCGTTTTGACCACTATACTTAATATGACCACCAACCATTAAAATCTAACGAAGAGGCTGACGTGAAAGTTAAAAAATATTTGTATAATCACACATGTGATCCTCGCATTATATCAATTTGGTCATAATTTTAATTTAATAAAATAAATTATATTCAATTAGATGGTGACACGTGTCACCACCCAATCAAAGGAAGAAAATGAAGAAAATAACAATTGCCCATAGCAAGTTTTGAACTTAAATCTCCATGGGAGATGGGCATTGGTTTACCACTAAGCTAAGTACACTTTTGTGAACTAATGTATGAAATATGTTATATGCCTTCATTTGTTGTTAATGCTAAGAAAAAAGAAATAAATAAGGGTTAAGAAGACTCGAACATGAAATATTTGAGATGCATAAAAAGTTCTAAATCATCAAAATAAATCTAATAATTAAATTAAAGTTGAATATATATATATTAGGATTATTATCCTATACACCGGTGGTGGAAATTTTTTCTTTCCACAAGCGCCTCAATTATAGGGATTAGGGTTATGGTTTATGATTTAAAGTTTAGGGGTTTTGGTATAGATGTTTAGAATTTAGGGTTCATGTTTAGAATTTAGGGTTTAGGGTTAGGGTTTAGGTTTTAGGGTAATATAGGTAGGGATTTAGGTTTTAACCTATAAACCCTAAATTTTAACCATAAACCTAAAATTCCACCAACGACCCCTAAATTCAAAACTACTATACTTATACCCCTAAACTTTAAACCCTAAACAATGTCCATAACCCCTAAAACTAAGACGCTTGTGTAAAAAAAATTCCACAAGCGCTTGTGTATAGAATAATTACCCTATATATTATAGTTAATTCTTTATTTAAAATAAGAATGATTTTAATTTTTTAAATATTTTTAAACTAAATTTAATATTTTCACATTTATTTTTTTATAATTTCACATATATAATAAATAAATAGATTTTTAACTTAATCAACAATTTTAATATTTATTAATAAAATTTAATTTAATTATTATATATAAAATTATATTAAAAATTCAAAAATTTAAAAAATATCAATTAATTTAAATTATGTTCGTGAGTTTAGATTCGCTAAATGATTTTAAATATAATTTTAAAATTTTAATATAATTTAATGTACATAATAATTTAATTAAAATTTTTTAATAAAATATAAAATTATTAATTAAGTTAAAAAAATAATTCAATTATTATTTATATCAATTTATAAAAAATAATCGTGGAAAGAAAAATATATTAAATTTAGTTTAAAAATACTAGTGTCTCAATTTTAATTTAATTATTAGATTTATTTTAGTGATTTAGAAGTTTTTATGTATCTCAAGTGTGTCATATTCGAGTGCCCTTAACCTCTATATATTTCTTTTTTCCTGCCATTAACAAATGAAAACATATAATATATTTCATACTTCAGTTCACAAAAGTACACTTGGCACAATAGTAAACAAACGCCCATCTCCCCACGGAGACCTAAGTTTGAAACTTGTTGGGGGCAATTGTTGTTTTCTACATTTTCTTCCTTTGATTGGGTGGTGACACGTAGAGGTGGCAATCGGGTCATTCAGTTCGGGTTCGGTTCGGGTTGTTTCGGTTCGGGTCATTTCGGGTCTATCTAGAATCGGTTTAGATTCGGTTCGGGTCAGTTCGGTTCGGGTTCGAGTCTAATTCGGGTCTGTGATGAGTCGGATTCGGTTCGGGTATTGGATCGGGTCAAAATCGGATCGGTTGTTTTCGGGTCGGGTCAATATCGGATCGGTCGCTTTCGATTCGGGTCAAAATCGGGTTGTTCGGGTCGCTTTCGGTTCGGGTTAAAATCGAGTCAATTTCGGGTCAGGTCAAAATTTAAATTTTCGGGTCAATTCGATTTGAGTTGGGTTAAAGGTTTGAGGTTTAGTATTTATGGTTTAGTTTAGAGTTATTGGTGTATGAGATTAATTCTGATTCAACTTGTTAATCTATGCATTTGAATTTGATTAAATATTTAAATCAAAGCTTCATGTATCGATATAATTTTTTTTGTATAATTATATTAAATCAAAGTTTATAATAATAATAATAATAATAATAATAATAATAATAATAATAATAATAATAATAATAATGTCTGAAATGAATTAATTTATTAAACTTAGGATCTAATTGAATTAACTAAAATCTAAAAGCATAAATCACGGACATAATTAAAATAATTTTAAAACTAAATGTGAAATTTCAATTAAATTAATCTAAATTGAAACTCAATTAAATTAAGAAAAAGAGAAAGACAATTGGTAAAAATAGAGAGGGAAAAACAAAATTTTGGAGGGAAATAAGCCACCAATTTTTTAAGCTAGATTGAAAAAAAAAAGAAAAAGACAATTGGAAAAAATAGAGAGAGAAAAAACAAAATTTTGGAGGGAAATAAGCCACTAATTTTTTAAGCTAGAGATTAATTACTTTTTAGGTCATGTTGCATTTAAAATGTTACATTTAATTCAACTTTAAGTTTTAGTTTAATTTAATTTAGTCACAAGTATTCCCACGGTTTAGACTTCGGATATAGAAATCCCCTCCCTGTAGTGATATTTAGTCTCTAAAAATTTACTTTTAGTTGAAATTAACTAATCTTTGTAATTTAGTCTATTAATTTAATATATTGATATTTTCGTTCATTTTAATTTCAAAGATTTAATTTTTAGCCAAAATTGACCCCTATTTATTTATATGGTATAATTACAAAATTGGTCATTGGACTCTCAAATTTCTCCACTTCCAAATTGTCAATTTAGTCTACAATTTCAATTTTATGCTATATTTTATGATGAAATTATAAAATTGGTCACCAATATCTCAAATTTCTATACTTCATTTTATTATTTATTATATTGTTAAAAATAGATATTCGGGTTAAAATCGAGTCAAAATCGGGTTAAAATCGGGTCGATATTCGGTTCAGCTTTCGGTTCGGGTAGCATTCAGTTCGGGTAGCATTCGGTTCGGGTCCATTCGGTTCGGGTCCATTTCGGTTCTGGTCCATTTCGATTCAACAAAAAATTTCGGTTCGGTTCGATTCGGGTTTCAGGTCAACTTCGAATCATCATGTTCTGGTCAAAATCGGGTTTCGGTTCGGGTAATTCGGTTCGGGTTTCGGGTCTCGGGTCAAGTTTGCCAGGTCTAGTGACACGTGTCACCACCTGATTGGAGGAGGAAACTAAAATTATTAAATTAAATATAAATAGTTAAATTCCTCCAATGAGGTGGTGACACATGTCACCATCTAATTGAATAATTATTTTATTTTATTAAATAAAAATTTGGACCAAATTGATAGAATGTATAAGTAACGAGGACTAAATGTGTAATTATATAAATTTCTTTTAACTGCCACGTCAGCCTCTCCGTTAAATTTTAACTGTTGGTGGTCACATTTAGTCCAATTTAATAGTTCAATGGTTTAATTGTTGCAATTAGAAGTATAGTGGTCAAATCGGGTCTAAATCCATAGTATAGTGGCCATTTATATAGTTTACCCTAAAATAAAATACAAATAAAAATCAGTTGAAAGATCCGACGTGGTCTACAAATAAGTTTTTTTTTTAAATAGTATAAAGGTAACTACAAGGTAGTATTTGTTCATAGATATTTTTAATCCGTTGACAATGGACATACACATTGTAGACAAAGCAATTTTAACCCGTGTTTCCTAAGATGAACATCATCCTCTTTTTTACTAAGACACTTGTTGGGTTCAGAATAAATTTTTTTGGACATAGTATAAGAAACAGGTTTAAATTTCTTTTAGTTAGTATATGTGATTTTTTAAATCGGGACGAATGTTAAACTATATAGGGATGACAATAGACCGGATTTGGATTAGACTTTATAAAGTCCAAGTTTAATCCAATTAATAACTGGACCTCCAAAAAAATTTAAGTCCAAATCCAAGTCCGATTACATTAATCCGATCTGATCCAATAAAATATCTAAAATTCAAATCTAAATCCGAAAGTCTGAATCCAATTAATTTTTTCCTTTCTAAAGTAACAACTCAAACAAATATCTTTAAATAAAAATAAAAAATAATTTTCATCAAACAAATTAAGGTGATTAAAGGTGAAGAATTACCTATTTTAAATATGGATTTTTGAATTTGGAGAAGATAGATACTCAATCACGATTCCACGATGTCGATTCCTAAGTCGCAACGATAACGCTCCGACCTCTACGTAGTTCACTCAGTTAAAACGAGCATATAAAACTCTCTGAATTATTTAGAGGGTTTTTCCAAAAAAGCATTAATGAATGCTAGAACTCTCATGCCTTTATATAACATTTGTAATCCTAATTCAACTTATATTAAGATTTCAATATATATAATATCAATTTAACTTAATTAGGATTTCAATATATATCTATACTTTTTAAATTTAAGAGTTTTAAATGTTTTTATTCGAATTCATATATAGATCAAACTCGAATCGAATATGGATTTAGATCGGATCCGGATCGGATCATGGCAATGTCCATATCTGATCCACCTCCTATTAAGACTCAGACCTTTTTTTCAGATTTGGATTCAGACTTTTTTCGATCGGATTTGGATTAGATTTTTTTTTCTTCAGATCGAATCGGATTCAGATTATATTGTCCTATCTAATACTATATAATTGGATTGATTTTGAGTTGGTTTTTGTGTAATTGTTCTTTTTAGGCTAAATGGTCATTTTTGCCCCTGTAGTAGTCTTAATTTATTGATTTCGCCCATATGGTATTTTTGCATCAATTTAGCCCCTTAAGAAGTTGAATTGTATTACCGTTTTCCCCTTGACTGACGGAAGCAAACATTAACCGTTACAGTGTTGAAGTGGAGGTCAACGGTGCTGATGTGGCAGTCCATGTGTGAAGATGACGTGGAAGAGGAGCAAAATTGTTTTTCTGACCTAATTTGAGGCCAAAATTGATTTTCTGGTTGAGTACGAGGGTAAAATTGATTTTAAGTAAAAAATATGAATTTAAGAAAATATTAAAAATACTAAAATGATGTAAAAATAATAAAATTTTTAAAAATGTTTTATTAATATATGGATAAAAATAACAAAAATTTAAAATATATATAAAATTAAAATATCAAAATCTATTAAATTATGAATTATTCAAAAATAAAAACTTAAAAAATAAATTCTACCATTTAATCATATTTTCTAAATTTTAAACCTTAAAAATTAAAAAACTTTAAATTGAAAACCTTAAATCTTAAACCCTAATTAAATTTTTTTATCAATATAAAGTGAGTATGAATCATAAAAGTATGTGTATAAATTTAATCAAGTAAAGGGTTTAAATTTTAGTGTTTAAGGTTTGTGATTTAGAAATTAGACTTAGAGTGTAGAGTTCAATTTTTTTAGTATTGAGAGGTAGGGGTACCAAAAAGGGTAGAAAATTTTTGTTCAGTTGAGATGATCACATTAAATACCATATTTTAAGATTCTTTCTTCGTTACCTTTTTGAAGAGAAAAAAAACTAAGACCGTCCAAATTTTTTGGCTTAAACCTGTTTTCCCAACTTGCCCCCTAAACAACATTTTGTCCACTTTTGCCTCTTAAAGTATTCGATGTTACTTATATTACCCCAAAAATTAACACTGTTAAAAAAATAAATTTTTTGACCAATCAAAACATGCCATGCCATGTCATTTTTTTATTTATTTTAAATTTTAAAATAAAATAAAATAAATATTAAATAAAAATATTAAACTATACCCTAAATTTACCCAAATACCCCATTCTTCTTCCCCAAACTCCATTTCCCATTTCATTCATCTCCACCCCATTTTTCTGGTTTTAACCCCCAATTTCTAGTTTTTAACCCCAAACTTTGATCTCGAAAAACAACTCTTCTACTTATTTTTTTTTTCTTGATCAAAGTCAGAAAAAAAGGCTTAATACAACTTTTTCCCCCTAAAGTATACCCGATTTCCCAACTTGCCCCCTAAACTTCATTTTGCCCACTTTTTCCCCTTAAACAATTCGCCGTTACCCATTTCCCCCCATCCCGTTACCCTTTTTCGTTAAATTTTTTTTTGGCCAATAACATCCTGCCACGTCATTAACGGATTGACTAAGTCAATCCGTCTGATTTTATTTAAAGGGTAAATTGTGACACCCCCAACCCGGGCCGGAAGTTAAGGGCGTCGCCGGAACAGAAAAGGCAGACAAACGAAACATATCAGACAAATGCGAAAGCATTTCGGAAAACATGATATTATTTTAATCAGTATTTCATATTAATGCGCACGCGGAAGATGTGCTAACAAAAACTTAGACATACTTTCTCTTAATCTTGTTACTAATTTTCGGGCCAATTTAAAACTTTTATTTTTATTATCATATTACTATTGCAATTAAGCCATAATGTCGAACACTTAATTAATCGATTACATGCCATTCGAAAACCCTTAATTAAATGATCTAGGTGATTTCGAATTAATCCAAAATTACCAAATATTTAAGCAAGCCAATTTTCATGTAACACATAGTAGATTTCAATTTCATATCATGGCATTTGATTACCTTTACTTAGGACTTACAAAATAACATAGCTTATATGCCCCTAAACATGTCAAGCTATCGACTATGGACAACAAAAAGGATCGACACAACCACTAGCTTGACTTACATTTTATACACAAAATAATGAGGCTAACTACTTAGATACAAAACATGATTCTAGCCTCCTAACCAAGCATCACGGAGCATGTAATTTCAAACACCACTTCAAACTTAAGTTACGACCAAATAAAACAAAACGGATCCTGAGACAGACTTCAAGCCACCATCTAGGAGTCTAAAGATAAGACTTAGATCGTACATATTTCAGAACTGTGAACTTGAGAACTTGATAACCTTGATCCAACGAAAGCTAGCTTTAGGGTCCGAGCTATCCTGCTAAGGTTGGGAAGAAGAAAACAACGGAGCGGTAAGTACAAAAAGTACTTAGCGAGGTAATGCTAAAACTAATTTGTAGAACTAAGATTTTGATATAAATATTTGAAAAATGTTTTGGACTAAATTGAAAAGAATTTAAAATATGTTTTTAGTCAAAAACAACTTGAAAATATGTTTAAGGGTTTTAAAGGCTTTGGAATGGTTTTAAAGTGTATTTAAAGTAGTCAAAACCATGATTTTCAAGTAACCGTACCGATACGGTATTGGACCGTACCGATACGCCTTAGGGTTTTCAAACTACCAAAATTCCAGTAGCCAAAACCCGTACCGATACGCCTAGCCGTATCGATACGGTGTGTTTTGAAATAGCCCAACGGCCATAAATGGTACTATTCCCAACGGCCATAAATGGTACTATTCCAACGGCTATAAATGGTACTATTCCCAACGGCCATAAATGGTACTATTTCCAACGGTCATAAATGGTACTATTCCAACGGCTATAAACGGCTATATTCCCAACGGCTATAAACGGCAATATTCCCAACGGCTATAAACGGCTACAAACTCATTTGGGACTATAAATTGAAGGCTGGAACACTTGAAGAATGCAAGAGACAACATCCAAGCAATATGGTCAAGAGAATTAGAGTCTAAATCTTTATTTTACTATTCTCTTGTACATAGTCTGTAGAGAGTGATTTTTATTGTTTTTATCCTTCACTCTTTCTTGTGAGCTAAATTGTGTAAACACCCACCTTGTGAGGTTTATTTGTTTACATCTTTTTACCCTTGTAAAAGGAGAGGTTCTAGTTTAGCCTTGAGAGAAAAACTAGAGTTGGTTCTATCTTAGCCAAGTTCAAAAGATAGGGTTGTAACGGTTTCCTCCTGAGCCTGGAAAAGGGGACGAATTCATTGTTGAGTGAATTGGGAAATCCTTAGTGGTGTGCTAAGGTAGTGGATGTAGACTCGGTTGAGTAGTCGAACCACTCTAAAATCATCGTGCAAATTGTCTACCTTTATTTCGGTTTTAGCCAATTCATCCAAGAACCAAACACAACCCACTTGACGATTTCAGTGATCGATTCGAGCGTGCAAAAAACCCAACAATTGGTATCAGAGCCTCGTCTCCATCGAAGGACTAAAATCCGGGAGTAAAGATCATTTGCTCGAAGTCCACCGTTCAAGAAAATGGCAAGATTTGAAGAAGGCCGCTCTATCTCGTGTCCTCCGCTCTTCAAAGGAGAAGCATACTTCCAATGGGCAAATATCATGAAATTCTTCATCAAGTCTCAAGACTATGAGGTTTGGGACATCGTTGAAGATGGGTATTTGGAAGCTCCAAAGAAGAAGAAAAAGCAAAGGAGTGTCAACGACACGAAGGCAAAGCTAAACACCAAGGCGATGCACATTCTCTATTGTGGCCTCAACGAAGAAGTTTCCAAAAAGATCTCCACATGCAAAAATGCCAAAGAATTGTGGGAGAAACTTGAGAAGCTTTATGGCAACAAGAAGGGAGAAAAGAAAGATGATGATCAATCATGTGCAAACCCTCTCTCCAATCCAAAGGTGGATGGTGTTTTGGCTCTCGAGGAGCCTAAGGTATCTTCTAACTCAAGTGAGCTTTATTCTTACTCTTTCGATGAGTTGCAAGATGCTTTCGATGAATTATTTTTGGAATTTGAGACCATGAATTCCAAATTTAAGAAAATGATTTCAAAACTCGAAATTGAAAATGATTTTCTTTTAAAAACAAGAGTGGATTTTGAAAACCAAAATGAAATTTTGAAAAATGATTTAGAATTTTCAAAAACAAGCAAAGATGTTTTAGAAAAAGAAAATCTTGATTTAAAAGTTAAGCTTGAAAGCTTAACAAAAGAAAAAGAAATTATTTTCAATAATTCATCTTGTCACATAATGGCAAAATGCTCACATTGCCATTATCATGGTCATTCTATACATACTTGTCCTATAAAGAAGAGACAATCTTATAGGATTAGACAAGTATGGGTTCCCAAGGGAACTAAAGACATTGTGACTAACGTAAATGGATCCAAAGCAATTTGGATACCAAAAATCAAGTAAATGTCTTTTGTAGGTGTGTTGGAGCAATGGCAAGCAAAGCAAAATCAAAGAATGCTCAAATCACACATGAGAAGAAGATTAGGTAACCTTTAAGCTTAATGCTTTTATTTTATACATTCGGTTATCTAACTTTTGTTTAAAGACTTGGATTATCTGTTAAGCCTAATATGATGCAATGAGTAAGGGAGAGCCAATTCTTAAAAAAAAAACCAAAATTTTAAGTGTGTCATTTTTTTGCCTCCTATGTTATCTTGAACTTAAATGTCATTTTAAATTCTTTTTGATATAACAAAAAGGGGGAGAAATGGTTTGAAAAAATTGAATTTTCAAATGAATAAGGGGGAGCTTTATTTGATTTCATATCTTAATCTCTTATTCACATTTTTAAAGCTAAAGGGGGAGAATCCCAAACAAATTTTTCAAGTTGGTTTTATTATATCAAAAAGGGGGAGATTGTAGAACTAAGATTTTGATATAAATATTTGAAAAATGTTTTGGACTAAATTGAAAAGAATTTAAAATATGTTTTTAGTCAAAAACAACTTGAAAATATGTTTAAGGGTTTTAAAGGCTTTGGAATGGTTTTAAAGTGTATTTAAAGTAGTCAAAACCATGATTTTCAAGTAACCGTACCGATACGGTATTGGACCGTACCGATACGCCTTAGGGTTTTCAAACTACCAAAATTCCAGTAGCCAAAACCCGTACCGATACGCCTAGCCGTATCGATACGGTGTGTTTTGAAATAGCCCAACGGCCATAAATGGTACTATTCCCAACGGCCATAAATGGTACTATTCCAACGGCTATAAATGGTACTATTCCCAACGGCCATAAATGGTACTATTTCCAACGGTCATAAATGGTACTATTCCAACGGCTATAAACGGCTATATTCCCAACGGCTATAAACGGCAATATTCCCAACGGCTATAAACGGCTACAAACTCATTTGGGACTATAAATTGAAGGCTGGAACACTTGAAGAATGCAAGAGACAACATCCAAGCAATATGGTCAAGAGAATTAGAGTCTAAATCTTTATTTTACTATTCTCTTGTACATAGTCTGTAGAGAGTGATTTTTATTGTTTTTATCCTTCACTCTTTCTTGTGAGCTAAATTGTGTAAACACCCACCTTGTGAGGTTTATTTGTTTACATCTTTTTACCCTTGTAAAAGGAGAGGTTCTAGTTTAGCCTTGAGAGAAAAACTAGAGTTGGTTCTATCTTAGCCAAGTTCAAAAGATAGGGTTGTAACGGTTTCCTCCTGAGCCTGGAAAAGGGGACGAATTCATTGTTGAGTGAATTGGGAAATCCTTAGTGGTGTGCTAAGGTAGTGGATGTAGACTCGGTTGAGTAGTCGAACCACTCTAAAATCATCGTGCAAATTGTCTACCTTTATTTCGGTTTTAGCCAATTCATCCAAGAACCAAACACAACCCACTTGACGATTTCGGTGATCGATTCGAGCGTGCAAAAAACCCAACATAATTCATTCTTGAGCTTTAGCGTGATCAAGCATTGAGATTACTTAGCTAGGTTTATTAGCAATTCAGTATTCACCCAACTAAGCTCACTTAAAAATTCATACACATGGCATCATACATGTCATATCAACATTCATAGCACATGCACGAATACATAACATATCACAATAATTTATCACATGCTTGCACATAATTCGATCAATAGCATAATTCAATCCAATTTCAGCATACTCAATATCATACTTGGCAATTGAATAAATCAAGATCTCATGCTAACCATTCATAGCATATTTAACTTATCAATCGAATTCACAAATCCACCATAGCATATCATTCGAATGACCTCAAATTATCATTCAAAAATCAGAATTTCTCATTTCATAATCACATACATTCGAATAGGGTTATTACCCAAATTTCACATAATCGAACTTGTAAGCATTTCATATGCTTCATATCATAGTCGGATAGGACCAATGTCCACATAGCATAGCATTTCATATCATATCATATCATGCTAAGTCTCATTATCTTTATCCGCTTCACAAGCTTAATTAACTTAGCAAGTTCCATTCAATTCATGCACTTCATATCACATGGAAATTCATTTTATTTCTTTAATATGGTTTCATAGCTCACACATTTAATTTAACGTTTTGCCCATGGTAGAATAATCGTAACAGAAATTCGAGCCATCGGAAGGGTAATCACACATATCGGAGTTTTGTTGCCCGCGGCAACGTCATAAATTACACAAAGCAATATCAAAGGGGATGCCCATAGCATCGTGTGTCTCGAACAACAATCAAGATCACACATCTTATCAAGAGTACACAAAGTACTATCAAAGATTGCACAAAGCAATATCGGAGGGTGAGCTCAGACTCTAGGCATGTCGTTCTTATCTAGAACGTCCAAACGACCAAGGGCGAAATCTTGTTAAGTGATTAGTCCATTAATTCATTTCATGTACATTTTTCAGAATCCACTTTGCATGCTCATTCGATCATAACATCATGCATGGCAGCAACATCATTCATACATAATCATATGCATTTTCAAGCATAGCATAATCATATCATAAGGCAGTCCACATATTCATTTTATCAAATACGATCAAGAATCCATTTCATGCTTTTCTACCATACAATCATTCACATGGGCAGTCCACAATTGCACATACTTAATCAATTATCAAAATCCAAATCAACATGAAATTCATGGCATTTAGCATCATATATAACAGTCCACATATCGCACTCAATCAAACATGTATCACAAATTTCAATCATACATCCAAGTTCCTTTATATCTCCTTCCCTTACTAAACATATTACCGGATAGCATTTAGTCCAATTTCATGCATATAAAATATAAAGGGTAAACTATACGAATGACCACCAAACTATAGGGTTGGTGTCGATTTGACCACTATATTTTTAATTGTGTCAAATATACCACTTAACTATTTAAATGGTTCCAATTAAGCCACTCGCCGTTAAAAAAAACGAAAAAAATTGACGGAACTGTTAAAAAAATTGGTATAATTACACATTTGGTCCTTTATATTTATACAATATATTAATTTAGTCCTAATTTTAATCTAATAAAATAAATTAATTATTCAATAAGATGGTGACACGTGTCACCACCTTATTGAAAGTCTTTAATTATTTTTATTTAATTTATTTAATTAATTTTCCACATCCAATCAAGTGATGACACGTGTCACACCCAATTAGAGGTGGAAAAATGTTAACATAGAGATTGCTACCAAGGGGAATGCAAGAAGCATGTGCTTGCCATTAAGCCAAGCACGTTTTTTGTGCTAAGAGATACAATATTTAATATATATTTACATATTATTAGTGCCCAGAAAAAATTGAAGAAGAGAAAATGATAACAATAACACTAAAAAATTCTCATAATCTGCCTTATAACAGAACGAGTATATTGTTATTTCTATAGCAAGTACAAATCCTATTCCTAAAAAGAGCTAGAATTCTTATCCTTATAGGAGCAGAAAAAACTTTAAAGAAAAACTTTAAGAGAATGAAAACAAAACCTAATAGGAGCAGAAAAAAACTAAGATACTGGACGCTAATGAAAATGAAATCACCAAATATAACCTTAAGATCTATAAATTTCAATTATGCACCATAAAAATCTTAAGTAAGCTAATCCTTCAATTAGCTTATTAGGGTTCTGCATCAAGACAATGATATTTACCTTATACTCTAAATTATCTCGTGTGCGAAGAAGCTCCATACCAAAGGCCTGCAAGAAAAGGAGATGGAGACTACTACAACATGACATAACATAGCACCTTCCCCCACTCCAACAAATTAAAAAAAAAAGGATGACACGTTTATGTAAAAGACTGTAATAAATAGCATCAGATATAATTGGCCAATGTTCTGCAGCAGCTCTCACCTTCGCATAAAACTTTATGGAACGATCAAGATCACCAACACGGAGCATTACTTGGCAAAAAGGTTCAGGGGCGGGCCACCTTTCAATTAGCTCAAACTTGTAACCATCAGGATCCTCAACAAATGCAATTACAGTAGTACCACCTTTCACTCCAGGTTCTCTGGTTATTTTGCCACCCTTAACCTTTATAAGTTCCACAATCTTGGCAACCTAATCAGAGCAAATAAGCATTCAGCTTTGAAAACCAGAATGCATCAGTTCTAAATACAAGAATAGTCTATCATTTTATTAAAAATAGAAAACATAATACAATTTTTTGAGCTTACATCCTCAACAGCTATCCCGAAATGACCAAATGCAGTTCCAATGTCAAACTGGTCAAGTCCGTAATCTGATAACACCATTTAAGGAAAATGAATATCCACAACCACTCATATTCAATGTTTAATATTCACGTATGAAAAGAAATTTCTCGCCAATAGTTATGTAATTGAGAAATTCAGATTTATCATAGCTTGAAAAAAGCAAAAAGTAATCTGATAGCTTACTGTAAGTAAGTTCAATAACGAAGTGAGAATCTTCAGGCCCATATCCAAGAAACGCATTCGTGTATCTCTCCTATGGTATGTCTCGTTTTCTCAACAGCTTCATTCCAAAGCACTCGGTATAGAATCTACAACCCCCATACATCCGAGTTCCATTCAAAGATTCCAGCAAATAGATTATTTAAAAAAGAATAGTTGAATGTAAAATACGCTCATGAGGTTAACAAAAGAAACAAAAACAAGAATATATATCGAAACAACGTACCAGTGAAAGGTGGTACTACTGTAAATGATAGTAAAATTGAAGAAGAGAAAAATATTAATTTAACCTAAAAAAATTACTATCATTTTCTCTTCTTCAATTTTTCTGGGCACTAATACTATTTAAATATATATTAAGTATTGTATCTCATAGCACAAAAATATGCTTGGCCTAGTGGCAAGTACATGCTTCTTGCATTCTAAGGTCCCAGGTTCAATTCCCCTTGGAAGCATTCTCCATGTTAACATTTTCCACCTCTAATTGGGTGTGACACGTGTCATCATTTGATTGGAGGTGGAAAATTAATTAAATAAAAATAATTAAAGACTTCCAATAAGGTGGTGACACGTGTCACCATCTTATTGAATAATTAATTTATTTTATTAGATTAAAATTAGGACTAAATTAATATATTGTATAAATATAAAGGACCAAATGTGTAATTATACCAATTTTTTAACAGTTCCGTCAACTTTTTCGTTTTTTTTAACGGCGGGTGGCTTAATTGGAACCATTTAAATAGTTAAGTGGTATATTTGACACAATTAAAAATATAGTGGTCAAATCGACACCAACCCTATTTAACGTAAAAATAGACTTTTCAGTGACTAAATTGAACAAAAAACAAACCTGACAGACTTGACATGTCATTTACCCTTTAAATAAAAACAGACGGATTGACTTAGTCAACCCGTTGATGACGTGGCAGGATGTGATTGGCCGAAAATTTTTTTAACGACAAAGGGTAACAGAATGGGGAAAAATGGGTAACGGCGAATTGTTTAAGAGGAAAAAGTGGGCAAAATGAAGTTTAGGGGGCAAGTTGGGAAATCGGGTGTACTTTTAGGGGAAAAAGATATATTAAGCCGAAAAGAAACTCAAAAACACCAACAATGTTCATCATTTTTCTTACTCTTCGATCCACTTAAACACCAAATCACCAACTATTTATTGTTTCCAAATATCAAAACCCCTAGAACACTAAAAACAACTACTCGTTCATCTTCCTTTGTTAAATCTATTCCCGAACACATTAAGCTTCACACATTCTTCACCCGTCCTAGGATCTAGATCTAACCAAACTCAGACCCTCTTCAACTTCACCATGAATCACGGCCATATGCAACCATCATCGGCAACTAAACAACGTTCCGACCACCGTTCAAACCAGATTTACTAAAAAAATTGATGCTAAAATCGAATAAAATGGCAAACCCAAAATTAGTGAACAATCGTTCAATCAATCACAAGTATATGATCACAATTTACTTTAATTTTCTTAGAAAAATAGGAGGAAAAAGGAACAAAAAGGTTTGGAGAAATGGGGTTGGAGACAAATGAAATGAGAAATAGAGTTTGGGCAAAAAGATGGGGCGAGGTTTAGGGAAGAAGACGGTATTTGGGTAAATCTAGGGTATGATTTAATATATTTATTTTATTTTAAAATTTAAAAATAAATAAAAAATAATGTGGCGCGTTTTGATTGGTTAACACAGATTTTTTTAACGGTGTTAATTTTTTGGGGTGAAATGAATAACAATGAATACTTTAGGAGGTAAAAGTGGGTAAAATATAGTTTAGGGGCAAGTTGGAAAAACATATAAAGTTTAGGGGGAAAAGTGTTTTAAGTCAAAAAAAAATTACGAAAATTTTTGTAGTTTTTTTTTATATTTTATAAATATTTCAAATTTTAATTACTGAATAATTTATAATTTATTAACTTATAAAATTTTAATTTTATAATTTTTTTTATTATTTTAATTTTATAATTTATTAACTTATTTTAACTTATTTTATTTTATTGTAGTCATATATTAATAAAAAATTATTTTTTATTATTTTTAATATTATTTTAATATTTTAGTATTTTACTCATATTTTTTGCTTAAAAATCAATTTTACCCCTTGCTCAACCAGAACATCAATTTTGTTCTCGAACTCGCTTGAAAAATTAAATTTTCTCTTCTACCACGTCACCGTAAATTGTCACATCAGCATCGTAAACTGTCACGTCAACACCATAACAATCAACGTTGGCTTACATTAGTCAAAGGGAAAACGGTGATGCAATTCGACTACTTCAAGAAATTGATGCGAAAATACCATAAGGGCGAAATCGATACATTAGGACTACTACAAGGACAAAAGTGACCATTTAACCTTCTTTTTAAATTATTTTTTATACTTAAAAAATTGAATGTGTTTATTATGTCGGAGATGTAAATCAAGAAATTAAATTATGGAAAGATTTAATAATATCTTTATAAACAAGATTACGAACTATATCTAGAGTAGTATCATAGAGAATCGAGTGAAATTTTAAAAGGTCCATAACTTAACCATATCAATATCATCAACTATTATATTAGTTTCACGACGATTCTATTTAGTTTATGTTATCCATTTTTTCTCATCTAAGTTGGAAATTGCTCAACAAATGATAACGGACTAGAAACAACACTCGGAGGCATAAATTATAAAATTTATGCACAATCAATTTAAATTTTAAGATGTTCAAAACTAAGAGTCCACGCAAAACATAATATTAATAAATATTTCATAGTTAAGACTGTAATGAAAAAATATTTCCATTCCTTTAGTAAAATCGAAAAATCATTCACCAAAAAATTAAAATGATTCTACCTATCGAGGTAACACCCGAAGATAACATGTTAGCTTCATTAGTTTTGAGTTAAACCCAATTATTCGAGGGCTTTTTCATCTAGCAAAAAATTGGAATAAATTTTAATGTTATTAGTATTATTGTTACTATAATAATTTGAAAGTTGTGAGTTTGAACACTTTTAAGTATTGAAAGTTATGAGCATGTGAGGGCGGTATAGTGGTCAGAGCACGCTCACCTGCTCCACTCATTTCTCCTTAAGTTTTGTGTTCAAGATTTCTCAGGAGTGTTGCCTTCACCTAGTTTTTCTTCTCTCCCTCTAAGTAGAAGTAGAATAGTTTTTTTTTTAAAAAAAATATTGAATTATGATATAAAAAATATTTGAGTCAAAAGGTGAATGTAAATATAAATTTGAGAACATTTTCAACATTTTTTTTATTTTTTAATTATATTATCCTTTATTTATTAAACAATCTAATTATATTGATATTTAATTTTAAATAAAATATTAAACAACTTTAAAATTCTAATGTAACATTTATATATATATATATATTAATTTATCAAATAATATTATTTAATTTGTAACACCAACTAAATTAAGAGAGTTGATTAATTGATAGGAATGTTAAATATAGATATAAATGTGTATAATTTTGTATTTTCTCGGTTGGCTTAATACAATTTTACTCCTTTAAATTTTACCCTTTTTCTCAACTTGCCTCCTAAAATTCATTTTGACTACTTTTGTCCCCTAATATTTTCAACGTTACTCATATTGTCCATTACCGTTTTAAAAAATATGTACGTGTCATTTTTTAAAATTTTAAAATAAAATAAAATAAAATAAAAATATTAAAAATACCCAAAACACCCTCGTCTCCATACTCATGATCTTCTTCCTCTTTCATCTACTTCTTGGTAAAAACACACATTATTATTGAAACCCCGAATTTAAATCCCAATCACGCTCACCAGACGAGTTTTAACATCACAAAACTTTATTTCCAATTTCCATGAATACAGGGAATGGTGTTATTGAGTTTATTAGTCTCGATGATTCCTACGAATTCTCGAAAACAAATGTTTTTTTTACAGTACTTTACATATTAACCATCGGCGAAGGCGCCATAAATCCCGTGATTGAAATTCACATGTGTAAAGTGCTGTAAAAAATACTTGTTTCCGAGAATTCGTAAGAATCACCGAGACGGATAAACTCAATAACACCATTCCCTGCATTCATGAAAATTGGAAATAAAATTTCGCGATGTTAAAACGCGTCTGGTGACCGGTGATTGGGATTTAAATTTTAAGTTGCAACAGTAACGTATGTGTGTTTTTACCAGGAAGTAGATGAAAGAGAAAGGAGGATAAAAAAGTTGTCAAAGAAAATTGGAGAAGAAGATGACGTGGATGAAGATGGAGTGTTTTAGGTATTTTAATATATTTATTTTATTTTATTTTAAAATTTTAAAATAAATAAAAAATAATGTGGCACGTTCTGATTGGTCAAGACATATTTTTTTCTCGGTTGTATATTGTACCCTTACGCAATACCGCGTCGTTTTGGCATCTGTTTAGATAAAAACTGATTTTAGGGTTTTTAATTTCAAATTCAAAGACCAAAAATCTCAACTTTCTCTTCCTCAATTTCATTCGGGAGCTCTGGGATTGGGAAATCAATGGAGGCAGAGGTGATAAAAGCAGAGTTGGTATTGCCAACGCATATGAGTTTCAAGAGGACACAAATGTATGAGAAATACCCAAAGGGCCAATCGAAAGTTAGGTGGAAGCAACTCAAGCAAATCATTCAAGCTGAAAATTACCAGAATTACGATCCCGACGAGCCCAATTGCAAGCCTCTTCCTTTTCTTATTCTTCTTTTTCAATTTTTGTTAATTTGTGTTGAAATTCGTACGGAATTGCATAGTCGAAAGCCTTGCTTGATATCTTTATATGTTGTTCTTTTAAGAGGATTTCCATGTTTAGAAGCATATGATTTTGTTTTAATATCCTTTTTGCAATGATCAACGGTGATAAATCAATTTCCTTTGTTTTATTTTGTATTTTGCAGATGTTAATATCGAATCACCGCCTTCGATGCAGCCGTGTAAAAGAATTTGTGATATTACAGGATTTGAGGTTTGTGGCTAACTAAATTAATCACTTGAAAGTTGAAACTTTTGATTAGTTTTTCAGGACATATACCTTAAGCTTCCGACTAATGCTGATCCGATTCTTTATTTTTTTTCAAGTATCTGTGCTCGACACTTGTGTTTTGATATATTTTTCTAGCTAATTGTAACGTGTAGCTTGCAATATGATCCCCAACTTACTCGTTTTGCTGAGTCGAGTTCTAGCTAATTGTAACTCAGAATAGATCATTTCAATTTCTGGAACACAATAATGATCATTAAACTCATAACCCTTGTGCAGGCACCGTACCATGATCCAAGGACGAATCTCCGCTATGCAAATGCTGATGTTTTCAAGCTTGTGAGATCCCTTCCAAATGAATATGTGCAAAGGTATCTGGCTCTAAGGAAGGCAGCAGTTGTTTTGAGGTGAAGTTCGAAAACTCGGAGATGGACTTTGGTCTTGAATCAAACATTTAGTTTACAATTAAGTCGGTCTTTACTTATATGAATCTTGATAGAGATTCTCGTGATGTTTAATCTTCAATTTCTTTGATTGATGGATGTAAGGAATACCGAACTATGTTCTCCGTTCCATTTCGTCCCAGGAAACCAAACTCTGGGTAGTTTTAGGTTTGTTGTAGCATGAGATAAACTGGTTAAAGCTGTGTTTTTATATGGCCTGTGAGAAATAAGAATGCTCTGTTGTTTGAAACATATTGGCTTGGATATTGGAGGGCATCTCGGAGCCAAATCTCTGTTAGCGATGACAATAGAGATTGCGGGTATGGATATTTGCAAATACGAAATCCTTTTTTATCCAATCAATCAACTTTTGATCTCTCTTTCTTGTTCTTATCAAAAGTTCATTCATGAGAATTTGGCCCAGAGATCTGTGCAATGCAATTGTTTATAATTTTTCTTTTTGGTTTGAGTGTCTGATATTCCATAGTCACATTAGGCTCTGACTAAATCCTAGGTTGAACTGAGATCCCTAAACAGAGAGGAAAGGGGCAAGTTCTCCTAATGATGTGTTCTTCATCTATAAGACTCGAATCCGATATCTTATTTGAGGATATTGAGCTCCTTGAGTTTCGATAGATTCCGCATCGTGTTTTGAAGCGTTTTCTAACTTCTTTTTGAAAATAATTACAGTAAATGCAATCTTTAATGATGGCAAAAAAAAAAAACATGCAATCTATAAAAACAGTTCCCTGTTTTGTAAGAAAACCGGCCGGGTTGGCCGGATTCGTAGAAGTTAATATTCTTATGATCAGGTCTGAATACGTATCCGATACTGGAACTGGAAATTAATATCTTTTGCAAAATAAAAAATTTGAGCAACATAGGAGACACCGACACGTATGATAGGACAGATATTTGTTCAATGCCCAAAATTTTCCTGTTCTGCTGGAAAGAAACTTGCAAAAAAGTCAAAAACAATCGTTTTCTCGACGGAAATTGATCAATAAGTCCAAAAGAAACAAGCAATGATTCATCAATCACTTGACTGCGCCATTGTAGATTTTTGGGATATTGCTTTTGTTAGGACAGTCGATTACCATGTCTTCCCCAAACCAATATTTGATCCTCGTCATCTCATCGGTGTTCGGTTTCCATTTATGGATCTTAAGATCTCAAGAAATAACATGCAACCCCAATGATATGAAAGCCCTGAATGGATTTTCAAGCTGTCTGAAACCACATGTTCTTGGATGGAACAACAGCTCTGTTTCAGATTGCTGCACTTGGACTGGTGTCACCTGCGACGATTCCGCAAGCAAAAGAGTGGTCGCTTTAGAACTCGGTCAGAAGAATCTGTATGGAACAATCTGTGATTCCATTGCAGGCTTAGACCAGCTTAGAATTCTGAACCTTTCTCATAATTACCTTCATGGTACCCTTCCGACCGAGCTATTTCACTTGAAGAACCTGGAAATCCTCGACGTAAGCGACAATGATTTTGTCGGTAGAATCCCGGAAGAACTTCATTTATCAGGTATCAGGTATGTTAATGTTTCAAAGAATGGTTTCTTTGGTTCCACAGGTGGAAATCTCTGCAAAAACTCACCCCATGTCAAGATTCTCGATATATCAATGAACAACTTCTACGGGGAAGTTCCACAAAGTGTGGGAAACTGTACTTCATTGCAGTATCTCAGGCTCAATGGGAATAACTTCAGGAGCTTACCAAAGGGTATCTTCCACTTGTTGCAAGATCTTAAGGTTTTACATCTTCAGAACAACAGCTTTTACGGGCCGTTCGATCATCTTTCTAGCCTTGTTGAATTGGATATCTCGTCCAATTCATTTTCAGGGGTTCTCCCTGATGTGTTCGGCAGCCTAGGAAAGCTCGAGAAATTCTCTGCTAGTTCAAATAACTTCAATGGAACTCTGCCGGTCTCATTGCACAACTCTCCATTGATTACGAGCCTTGATCTTCACAACAACAGCTTGAATGGTCCGGTTAACCTCAACTGTTCAGCCATGGTCCATCTCAAGTCCCTCCACCTTGGCTCTAACAATTTCAATGGTTCAATCCTCCAAAGCCTTTCCTCTTGCAAGAACTTGACCATGCTGAACCTCGGCCACAACAACCTTGACGGTCAAGTCCCCGAATATTTTATGAATCTAAAGGCCCTCACAGTGCTCTCACTCTCAAGGACCAACCTTGTGAATCTCTCATCTACACTCAACATTCTGCAGCACTGCAAAAACTTAACTGTTTTGCTTCTTAGTGAAAATTTTCAGGAGGAAGAGATTCCCAGTGATCGTGTTTTTAAATTTAGGAGCCTCAGGGTACTTAGCATTGCCTATTGCAAATTAAAGGGATCGATCCCGCCATGGTTGCTCGGCTGCAACGGGTTACAGTTTTTGGATCTGTCGAGGAACCATCTGTCCGGAACCATTCCATCGTGGTTCAACGAGTTCAAGTACCTTTTCTATGTGGATTTGTCGAATAATTCATTCACAGGTGAGATACCGAAAGGGTTAACTCAACTACGAGCACTCATTGACATGAACATCTCATTAGAAGGGCCTGCATTAGGGTTCCCTTTATTCAGAACTGGTATAGATGGCGCAACGTTTCGTTACAACAACATTTGGAGCTTCCCACCAACGTTGGACCTGAGTTACAACATGATCACTGGACCTGTTTGGCCGAGTTTCGGGGATTTGAGAAGGCTTCATGTGTTGAACCTCAACGAGAACCGGTTGACAGGATCGATACCAGAGAGCCTGTCGGGGATGAAGAGCTTGGAAGTTCTGGATTTGTCGCATAACAAATTGTCCGGAAAGATACCGATTTCACTTGCGGAGCTGAGTTTTCTGTCGAAGTTTAGTGTGGCGTATAATGAGCTTAATGGGGAAATTCCCATGGGAGGTCAGTTCATGACTTTTCCATATTCAAGCTTTGAAGGGAACGGTGGACTTTGTGGTGGACCCTATGTTGCATGTCCGGTTCAACATGCCGCCATTGATGAACCTACAGGTGATGAAGGAACGACAGTGTTCGGTCCTCAGTTCGGATATGGAGTTGCCACTGGTTTTGTTCTTACAGTTACTGTCTGTTTTATGTCTGGTTGGGTCCTTCCAAGAGAGACAACATTTGAATAGTGGTCTTTGATGTAAATGTAGTTACCATGGTTAGCTTTCTATTGTTGTCTATTTTGCATCTTTGCAAGCTTGTAGACTGCTTTGAAACATATATGACATATGGATGCTTCATCATCTTTGGCCTGATTTCCGTACGAGTCAATCTGAGCTCGGAAAATTTCGAACCTAAAATATTGCTCTGTTATAGGAATCTTTTTCATGTATTTCGGACCGCCTTACAAGGGCCGCACCGCAGCAGCAACCAGCAACAACAGAGGCATCCACAACGGACGCTGGAAGTTATCATCTCCAGTCGGTTAGTTTTAAGGATGCATTTTGTGGCATTTAGAAATTCTCCTTCTAGCTTAAGTCGTTCCAAATTTGAAGATGGTGATGCTACCTCTCAATGTCGATCAGTCAGAAACTTAATCGATGCGAAAGATGTCCATGGAATCACATCTCAACAAGTTTATGACGCATCTCCTTTCAATCTATTTGCGTGATCGAACAACATTAAGCCTAGCAAGAACATGGTAAGTCCTAGCTGTAATCATTGAATTGCAATTCCATCTCCATCTTTGTTATTAATCTCACCCAACCAACATGCATAACAACCTATAAATGGATAATGTGGTAGGAACAAATTGTGAAACTGTTGGAACATATCGGAAATGAAGAAGTGGCAGAGGATCCGGTTCGTCCTATTGGCCCGCGAGATGTCTCTACAGATCCTATTGCAAAGGAAAGAGATGTTCACTTTGTAGTGGCAACGCTTGTAGCCACCGTCACATTCGCAGCAGCAGTAACTGTTCCAGGTGGTTATAAGAGTGAAGAAGGCAAAGACCAGGGCACTCCTTTCCTGATTCACGAAGCATTCAAATTAACAGATGCATTGGCCTTTTTTCTATCTCTATCTGCATTCACCGTCACATTTGTGTTTGTCTGTTCGGTAGAATAAAGGAACAGACTATTGATTTATCTAGCTTGTATTTGTCTGTTCAGCTAGATAAATCAATAGTCTGTTCGTGTTTCGAAACCTGTTTTAATCTAATTTACAACATTTATGAGCCACTCTCAAAAGCATGTTTCATTCTGAACAATTGCACCATATTGACGTACAGACATAAAGATCATCTCGGGTTCAAGACATGATATACGTTCGATTACCATGTCTTCAACAAACCCTGTTTCATCCTCACCATATATGTTTCATCACCTGTTTTATCCTACAGGTGATGAAGGAACGACAGTGTTCGGTCCTCGGTTTGGATATGGAGTTGCCACTGGTTTTGTTCTTACGATTACTGTCTGTTTTATGTCTGGTTGGGTCCTTCCAGCAGAGGCAACATTTGATGTAAATGTAGTTATTGAACTATAAGCAGCAGAAAGAAAGAAAAGAAAAGAAAGTTTAAAGAGGAAGAACTAAGCAAAGATGTTTATTGAAGAAGAAGAAGTAAAAGCTAACTTTCATTGATACAATGAGCTGATACAAAATGAGCTTATATACACATACATGCACACGTTAAGTTTCAACAAACTTCAACAAACCCTAGATGCAACTGTTCTAACAACCTCAACCTCCTAACTGCCTAAGCTCAACTCCCTCACTGACTCAGCTTACCTACAACATTTTCCCTGCTTCTCCCAGCTTCACATTCTGCAGCAGACAACACCATCAACCGTTCACGAAAAACATGAAAGGAGTCTCGAGTTAATGGCTTAGTCATTCCATTAGCTATCTGATGTGCAGCAGGAATATAATTGACCTGCAACTTCCCAGCTGCCACCTTCTCTCGGACAAAATGAACATCGAGTTCAACATGTTTTGACCGAGCATGATATACAGGATTAGCACTCATCGCCACAGCACTAGTATTATCGGACCAAATCACAGGAGTCTTAGTCTGTGACACACCAAGTTCTCCTAGCAAAGACACAACCCAAGCAACTTCAGCAGTAACATCAGCTACACTGCGATATTCGGCCTCTGCAGTAGACCGAGACACCACCTTTTGTTTTCGAGAGCTCCAAGAAACCAAGTTGCCTCCTATAAACACACACCAACCAGAGATGGAACGCCTATCATCCATACATCCTGCCCAGTCTGCATCAGCAAAAGCAGCTATATTGCAATCACCAACACCCTTCGAGAATACTAACCCAAACTCAATGGTACCATGTAAATAACGCAACACTCGCTTAGCAGCACGCCAATGAGCTTCACATGGTTCATGCATGAATTGGGCCAATTTGTTAACACTATAAGCAACATCGGGACGAGTATGGCATACATACAACAAGCCACCAACTAAACTCCTGTACTCACTAGCATTAGCAATGACAGAGCCTCCATCTTTGATCAACTGTGGTGATCCCACCATCGGTGTTGGTGTGGAATTCGAATTCTCCATGCGAAACTTAACTAACAATTCTCGGATGTACTTCTGCTGATTGAGAACAACACACCCTGCAACATGGTTAACTTTAATACCAAGAAAATAATGCAATTCACCAAGATCCTTTAAAGAAAACTTGGCATGCAACACACCAACAACCCAATCAACAACATCCTCAGCTGGTCCTGTGATCACAATATCATCAACGTAGACCAGCATATAGGTAACAACCCTATCTTTGTATAACATGAACAAGGAAGAATCTGCCCGAGACTCTACAAATCCCATATCAAGCAGACACTCCTTAAGCTTATTATGCCAATTACGAGGGGCTTGTTTAAGGCCATACAAAGCCTTATTTAACTTGCACACCAACCGTGAGCCATCCGCAGCCACCTCTTCAAACCCAGGAGGTTGGTCCATGAACACATCCTCACTCAAATCACCATTCAAAAAAGCGTTATTCACATCAACTTGTCTGAGCTTCCATCCACTCATCACAGCCAACGAAAGAATGACATTAAGGGTTGTAATCTTAACAACAGCACTGAAAGTGTCCTGAAAGTCACATCCTGGTACTTGAGAAAAACCACGAGCAACTAACCTTGCTTTATAACGATGAATAGAGCCATCTGGATTCCTCTTCAATTTAAACAGCCATTTGCAACTGACCGTACTACGCCCTTCAGGAAGATACACCAAAGACCAGGTACCATTCTTCTTCAAAGCTTCAAGTTCAGCAACCACAGCTTGTGTCCAATTAACTGACTGCAAAGCCTCGTGCACAGTTACTGGCTCTACTTCATCCAGATGAACCTCATAAGCCTTTGGTTTGAAAATGCCATGTTTGCCTCGAGTAATCATGGGATGAGCATTGATCATTGAACCTGAAGGAATAGCAACACCAGGCTGAGACACCTCATGTGCCACCACAGGACACACACCATCAGAAGCAACACCTAAATCAGAACGAGACACTTGCTGAACATCTTGCACCCCTGAACTTGACTCATATCCAGGCACAAGTGGCTCACTCACATGATCAGACATAACATGCCCATTCTCAGAACCAACACCACCATTTTCAATGCCTCCACCACCAGTATCAAAAACACCTTCATTGTGACCAGAACCATTCTCAACTCTAGCATTAGGTACAACAGAACTAGTGGTAGGTACCTCACCATCACCAGTAGGAACATCAGTAGGAGACCACCAGCAGAAACATCAGTAGGTGCACCATTATTGACTGGAACAACACCCTCATCATGTGACTCACACCCTAAACCACCAGCAGGCTCACGCAGATCACCACCTCTGAGTTGCCTTGCACGAGAAACAACAGGTATTGCTGCAGACTTTGACACCTTTACATGCTCCTGTGCAGGACTCATAACCTGACCAAAAGGAAAATGCATTTCATCAAACACGACATGCCTCGAAATGTATATCTTACCATTTGGTGCTAAGCACTGATAACCACGATGCTGAGGGCTATAGCCTAGAAACACACAAGCCTGAGATCGAAAGTCAAGCTTGTGTTTCTGAAAAACACACAAATGTGGGAAACACCTGCAACCAAACACCTTTAAGCCAGTGTAATCAGGTTTCTTGGCAAACAATCTTTCAAAAGGTGATATACCACCAAGCACCCTTGTTGGGAGTCTGTTGATCAGAAAAACAGCAGTACAAACTGCATAAGACCAAAACTTCACACTCATGGAAGCTTGAGCCAACAAAACAAGAGCAAGTTCAATTATGTGTCTATGCTTACGCTCCACGACTCCATTTTGCTCAGAGGTGTGTGGACAAGTTACCCTATGCCTGATTCCAACTTCAGCTAACACTTTAGACAAACACCTATACTCACCACCCCAATCACTTTGTAACTCCTTAACTGTTTCCCCAAACTGTGTTTGAACCATTTTTGCAAACAATTGAAAAGCATACAATGCTTGAGACTTATCTTTAAGTAGGTACAACCATGTGTGACGCGAGAATGCATCCACAAACGTAACATAGTAGCTAAATCCTCCTGATCTTTCATGTGCAGGACCCCAAAGATCCGTGAAGACAAGTTGAAAGGGCTTAGTATAAACAGTGGAAGATTGTGAAAAGGGTAACTTATGACTTTTGCCTAGCTTACATGGCACACAAATTGGTAAGTCAATTTTATTCAAATGTAAAGAAGAAATTGCATCATTTTCTTTACAAACTTGCACTAGACAATCTCGAGCAGGATGCCCAAGACGCATGTGCCACAACTCAAATTGCTGAACAACCTTAGAACTAACAACATTTGCCTCTGGAGCATTACACCCATCAGCAACACCACCACTTTCTTCCTTATCAACATAGACAGTAGAAAACTTGTACAAGTCATCCTGTTCAACACCCCTCATCAACACTTTGCTAGTTTCTTCATCTCGAACCACACAAGTTGTAGCATGAAACTGAAAAAACACAGCATTGTCTCTAGCAAACTTCGAGACCGAAAGCAAATTCTTTGTTATACTCGGAACATGAAGTAAATCATTCAAGAATAAAGTACGTTCAGTTGTGTGAAACAAAGATTGACCCTTATTCGAAATAACTAACTGATCACCATTACCTACACGCAGCTTACCTGGGTCATTATAGCTAGAAGATCGAAGCATATTGGCTGCCTCAGGTGTCACATGGTGAGTAGCACCAGAATCAACCACCCACAAGTCAGACGCAGTAGTAGCAAGATGAACCTGTGGAGTCTCCTCTGAAGAATCTTCACCCGTAGTACCATGTAAACCATCACCAGACCATGCATCCAACACTCCAAACTGAGCACTAGGAGACTCATCTTTCCCTGAGAATGAAGCACCAGCAGTAACACCAGGGAAAGATTGATCAAATCGGTACCAACACCGATCCACCAAATGACCAACCTTACCACACAATTGACACTGTAATCGAACACGACCACGACCCCTCCCTATGGGACCTGAATTTCTTCCTGCGGTGTAACCACCACGACCACCACCGCGATGCTCAAAAGTCCCACGAGAAACACCATTAGAAACATTTGAAAAAGACTTATGTGTAGCACTCACCTGAGCAACATTAGCACTGATCAAAACATCCTCATCTTGAGCTTTAAAACCAGCCAACTGAGCCTCTGCATCAATCATCATAGATCTGACTCCATCAAGAGTAAATGGCTCTCGACTCGTTGTGATCACAGCCATGAACGGCTGATAATCTTTGGGCAATCCATTAAGAATACTTGCAATTTGTTCCACATCCGAAACCTTGCTTCCACATGCTCCCAAAGAATCACAAATTTCTTTAACATGAGTAAGATACGTACGCATACCTGTATCCAGTTTCTTGATCGATCGTAGCTTGTAATGCAGCCCTATAATCGAAGTAGTAGACCGATTGGAAAAGTAGTTCACCACCATCGTCCACACCTCAGCAGCAGTCTCAGCTCCAACAAACTCCGGCAACAAATGAGAACTGATCGTCGACAGCAGCCACGACGCCAAGGCACTATCTTGAGCCACAAAATCCTCATACTCCTCACTGGGAGATGACGCCCCTCCTTCCACCGTGACAGTTGCAGGAGGCGGTTTCATTTTACCAAGAAGCAACTTCTCCAATTTGTGACTACGCACCGTGAGCAAGATTTGCTGCTTCCACAAAAGGAAGTTCATGTCATTCAGCACAACACTGACCTTCTTGTTGGTAAACATGGTGAGAAGAAACCAAAAAGAAAGAAAACAGAACCACACAGCACCCAGAGAAACAAAGACAAACAAAAAACCTCTCAAGAACGCAGCAATCAAGCAAACAAGGGCTCCAGGATCTCCGGCGATGATACCATATTGAACTATAAGCAACAGAAAGAAAGAAAAGAAAAGAAAGTTTAAAGAGGAAGAACTAAGCAAAGATGTTTATTGAAGAAGAAGAAGTAAAAGCTAACTTTCATTGATACAATGAGCTGATACAAAATGAGCTTATATACACATACATGCACACGTTAAGTTTCAACAAACTTCAACAAACCCTAGATGCAACTGCTCTAACAACCTCAACCTCCTAACTGCCTAAGCTCAACTCCCTCACTGACTCAGCTTACCTACAACAGTAGTCACCATTGTTAGCCATTGTTGTTGTCTGTCACTTTCATGCATCTTTGCAAGTTTGTAGAGTGTACATCATGTACAAACTATATATCTTTTCAAGTTGTAGGCTGCTTTGTAACATATATGGCGTGATTTACGTATGACTCGATTTGAGCTCGAAAAAATTTGAACTCAAAATATTTAAATCTGAATTCAAGGAGATTTAAGTTCTAAAAAAATTAAATGTTGTAATGCTATATGGCCAATATGTGTATTAGTTAAGTGATTTCTATAAAAATAATATCACATTTGGTACATGTACTTGGTAATTAAGTTTCATCCTAAACGAATAAAGGGAGACTACAACCTCAACACAAAATTCGTTATGAAATTTCAAGATGTTTTTCAGAAAAGTTTTATGCAGACAAGGAAACATAACAAGATTTGGGGGGTTTTTTTATGCTTTTGATGTTTTATGATACATAATATATAAACAATTAGATTGTTTTCGTTTTCTATTTGTGTTGGCCTTCGTTTTTTTTTTTGAAATAAAAGTGTTGGTTTTTTACGACATAGTTTGTAACATCCGTGTTTTGGGGTTAGGAGTTAGTCGGGTTAATTGGTTCGAGTTGGAAAAATTTATTTTAATCAAATTGACCTTAGTATGAGCAAATTGAGTTTAGAAAGAAAGGGAGGGATCATTTTGGTAATTAAACCAAAATAAAAATAAACACCACCTTATATCATCTTTTCTTCTTCATCTTTCTTCTTCACCGTTCATAAACACCCCAAATTCTCTCAAACCCTCATTACTATTTCCTTTGATTTCTTCCTCAATTCAAGGGCGTTTTTGAAGGTAATTACATATTCGAACTCTCCTCTTCATCCTCTACGTTTACATAGTTTTATATTTCGAAACTACCCACTTTTGTGATTTTCAAGTTTAATGAAAATCTGAGTTTTTATTGAGTTTTTCAATTGATTTTGAATTATTGAGATGGGTTTTGAGTTAGTCACCTTAAAATACACATAATATGTTAAAATGAGTAATTTTGGATGAAAATCCGAAATGGGTATTTATGGCCATTTTTGAATAGTCTAAAACTTGAATTTTGGTGAGTTTTAGAGTTAGGTTGAAAGGCTGATGATATATGTATGTGAGGAAAGTGTTTTGGGACCATTTAGATGTCATTTGGATGTTCGAAAATGGTATTTTCTGCTGGGTAAAATATGAGTACGAAAATGAGGAGTTTGAAAGGGTTCTTGGCTTGAAATGTTGAGCTTAATGTTTGAATTATGTTCCGGGTTAGTTTCGATGACAAGTTATTGATTTTGGATATTTTGTTGGTGTTTGGGATTGATTAGAATCAAGTTTGGGCATTGGTGAAGCATCGGAAGTGAATCCGGAAAAATTGAAGGTTGTTGCTTGCTTGGTCTTGAGCTTGGAAGCTTAGGTGAGTGGTTAAATGTTTTAAATGGTTTTAAAATGGTTGGTTCGAGTATACGGACTAGGTCGGGCTTGGTAGACCCACCTAGAGTTGGGATTAGTGTGGTAGCCTAATCCTAAACTTGATCTAAAGCCTTTGGATGAACTTAAATGTATGAATGCTTATGTATATTGTATTATACATGTGTGTTGAGGCATGTTTTGTATGGCATAAAGCATGCATGGAAATGTGGTTGGTGTATGACGGTGATGTCATGTTGAGTACATGCTATGCATGGAAATGGTGTATGACGGTGATGTCATGTTGAGTACATGCTATGCATGGAAATGGTGTATGACGGTGATGTCATGTTGAGTACATGCTATGCATGGAAATGGTGTATGACGGTGATGTCATGTTGAGTACATGCTATGCATGGAAATGGTGTATGACGGTGATGTCATGTTGAGTACATGCTATGCATGGAAATGGTGTATGACGGTGATGTCATGATGAGTACATGCTAGGCATGGAAATGTGGGTTGTGGATGTTTATATTGAGGAAGTTAGAGCTAGGAGAGCATGACATTTACAGTATAAATTGTTCATGCATCTTATATTGTGGCTCTTGTAAATTCTTGATATGTTTGTGTGATGCTTTGGTTAGATTGTGCTTGAACCCTGCAATGTTGAGGTTTGTTTTTAGAGCTTACCCTCACTAAGCATTATTGCTTACGCTCTCTTTGTTCAACATTGCAGATCCTTAGTTCGTGGGTTGCTTGTGCAAGTGGAAGGTTTCAAGTGTGGTTTTGGACTTGAGTTTATCAAGTATGGCTTTTAAATGTTAGACATGTAATAGTTTGAGCAATGGGACATGTATGGTGTTGATGAGTAGTTGTTGGTTGTTTGAGAGCATGTATGGACATCCTTTATATTTTTTTTTCTTTGAATGGTTTGTGTTGCCATGATAAATTATAAGTCATACATAAATTGCTCTTTAAATGTTAACATGTGCTGTGGATGCTATCTTTATGGTTGTTTGATGTTTGATTAAATGTAAGGTGTTTTGGGGGTGTTATGGAGCACCCCTGTGCCTCAAAAACACCCCAGTCGAGTTGGCAGACAGGGGGCGTTTCGGAACGGGTCCCCCTGTTCCGAAACGGTCCCTTTGAAATTGGCCTGTCGTTTCGAAACGGATGAGGCTGTTTCGGAACGTTTTTGCCACTGGAATTTTGATAAATTGGCGAGATGAAGGCGTTTCGAAACGGGCCTTAGGTGTTTCGAAACGGTCAAATCTCGTTGACCACGAGATATTGACCGTCAAGGGCGTTCCGATACGGGTCTTCCCTGTTTCGGAACGGTCACCTTGTGGTCGACCCTAATATGTTGACCAAGTCAAGGCGTTTCGAAACACCCTATGGGCGTTTCGAAACGGCCTGCTAAAAAAAGGCTAAAATGAACTATATGATGTGTCTGTTGGTCGGTTTATGATTCAATGTTGTATCTTCCGCTGTTGTGTCCCAATTAGGAATTAAATATGCATCTAGACAAGATTAATTAACGAAAAAAAAATAGGGTTGTTAACTGAGGGGGAACCTTAACAGGTTTCGCTTCAGTTTTCCCCGTGTGACCCACTCGGATAGGTCATCCGTCTAGACCGGGACGAGGGGGTTACATTTGTTGGCATCAGAGCTGAAGGTTTCCGAAACCTTGGGCAGGTAAGTGAGTAAGTTGTATTTTATGATTAAAATGCACGGTGTTTGCTTATCATGTAAGCATGTTGCTTGTTTTATTCAAAGCATGTGTGTGGGAGTCCCATTGCTACTATTACATTGGAAAATGGTTTTGTTTTAGCGAGGGAACGTACTTGAACACTTGGAAGCCTTGCCTTGCTAACCCAACTTGTATGTTTTGTTGTTGTGGTTGTAGTTAATATTTGTGAGAGAAATGTCTAGACCGAGAGGTAGACCAAGAATAGTTCGTCAGGAACCACGGGTTGCGGCTCCTATTGAGCCGGCTGTTGGTGTGGAGGCTCATTTGGAAGGGCCGGTGGCCGCGGGAGTTGGCGCTCCACCACCTCCACCACCACTTCCTCCGCCTGGAGTTGGAGGCGATGATGGAGTTGAAGGAGAGGAACCTCAAGGTGGCCAGGGTGGCCAAGGTCCAGCTGGTATTGATATGACTCCGCTAGTACAAGCGATAGCGGGAGCTTTTCAGGCCGCAGTTGCGGGAGCTCAGGCTGCAGCTCAGCCTAGGTATGATGATGCTAGTCTACCTTTGGAGAGGCTCCGTAGTTTGGGAGCCGAGGAGTTTAGAGGATCTACTCCGGAGAGATCGGAGTTATGGTTAGAGAAGACAGTCCGAATCTTGGCTCAGATGGGTTGTGCGGGCGCACGTAGACTGGGTTGTGTGATCTCGTTACTTCAAGGTGATGCCTACACCTGGTGGGTCACCATTACTGCCGGGATTCCAGAGGCCGAGATAGATTGGGATTTCTTTGAGTTTGCATTCAGAAAGAGGTACTTGGGACCGAGGTACTTGGATGAGAAGAAGAGAGAGTTCATGGCTCTTACTCAGGGAGATGCTTCTGTGACTGACTATGAGATTCGCTTTGTTCGCTTGAGTCAGTATGCCCCAGAGTTGGTTCCTACTGAAGTGGAACGTTGCAACCGATTTCGCTACGGGTTGAATGAAGAGGTTAAGAGGTACACCTTAGCTTCTGATTACTCAGACCTTGATGTGTTGGTCGCGAGGGCCAAAGATTTAGAACATAGTTTGGGTTCGGCCAAACGAACTGGTGGTTCTAGCTCTGGCAAGAGACATAACCACTTTGATGGTAGAGATGCCAAGAGGCACAAAGGTGGTGGGCATCAGTTTGATCAGAGACGTGGCGGTGGCCACCCTGGTAGAGGCCATCAGGGCCATGGAGGAGAAGGGCGTTCGCCCGAGTGTGCACAGTGTGGGAAACGACACGCTGGTGAGTGTTGGGGTAACTCCTATGTTTGCTGGAACTGTGGCTCGAGGGACCACTTTAAGAGAGATTGTCCACATCAGACAGCTCAGGCACCGAACATAGCTCAGGCTCCTACGAGAGGTAATGATTTTCAGAGAGGTCGTGGGCGCGGTCGTGGCTACTTCCAACCTAGGGCTGATGCACCTAGGGTAGATGCTCAGAGGAATCTTGCTCATGTTGTGGCTGTACAGTCAGATACAGGAGGACCAGCGAGAGTTTATGCTCAGAGAGAGGCCGGGAACGACACTGATGTGATAGCAGGTAATTTTGAGTTACAGTCTATGTCTTTGCTTTCTTTGGTGGATTCGGGTTCTACGCATTCCTACATTTTGAGTGAGCATGCACAGAAGCTAGATATCCCTGTTGAGATCTTAGACGTAGGTATGCATGTTACTAGTTCTTTTGGGGAGACAGTTGTGGTTAGACGTATGTATAGGAGGTGTCCACTGAAGATTCAGGGTCATATGTTCTCAGTTGATATGATGGAACTTCCATTCTACGGTTTTGATATTATTCTGGGTATGGACTGGTTGGTTGAGCATCGGGCTAGAGTGGATTTTGAGACGAAGAGAATTTCTTTGAAGCTTTCTGATGACTACGAGATAGTAGTAGTGGGCGAGAACATTAAGTTCTTGTCTAATGTAGTGTCAGCTTTAGAGGCTCATAGATTGATGGACTCTGGATGTGGAGCCTATTTAGCTTATGTTATAAATCCGGACATGAGTGAAACTAGACCGAAAGATATCAGAACAGTGTATGACTTTCCAGATGTGTTTCCTGAAGAGTTGCCGGGTTTGCCTCCTGACAGAGATGTTGAGTTTGTGATTGAGACAGTTTCAGGGTGTAATCCAATTTCGATAGCTCCGTACCGCATGGCTCCGAAAGAGTTGAAAGAATTGAAGAGTCAGTTGCAAGAATTATTAGACCGTGGTTTCATTAGGCCTAGTAGTTCTCCGTGGGGTGCTCCCGTGTTGTTTGTGAAAAAGAAAGATGGTAGTATGCGCATGTGCATCGACTATAGACAGTTGAATCAGATGACTGTGAAGAACAAGTATCCGTTGCCTCGTATAGATGATTTGTTTGATCAGTTGAGAGGTGCTTCAGTATTCTCGAAGATAGATTTGAGATCTGGATACTATCAGTTGAAAGTGAAAGAGTGTGATGTTCCGAAGACAGCTTTTAGGACTAGATATGGTCACTATGAGTTTCTTGTGATGCCTTTTGGGCTCACGAATGCACCTGCAGCATTCATGGACATGATGAACAGAATTTTTAGAGACTATTTAGACAGGTTTGTGGTTGTCTTCATTGATGATATACTTGTGTACTCGAAGACAGAAGAAGAACATGAAGAACACTTAAGGTTTGTTTTACAGAGATTGTTAAGCAATCAGTTGTATGCGAAGCTTAGCAAATGTGAGTTCTGGATTCGAGAGGTTGTATTTCTTGGCCATGTTGTTTCGATCGAAGGTATTCGAGTTGATCCATCAAAGATTGAGGCTATCATCGAGTGGAAACAACCTAAGTCTGTGACCGAGATTAGAAGTTTCCTAGGATTAGCCGGTTACTATAGGAGGTTTGTTGATGGTTTCTCTAGAGTAGCTGCTCCTTTGACTAAGTTATTGCAAAAAGGAGTCAAATTCGAATGGACAGATGCAAGACAGAAGGCCTTTGAGAAATTGAAAGAAGCCTTGACGAATGCTCCAGTATTAGTGCAACCTGTTTCAGGTAAGGAGTTTGTGATCTACAGTGATGCTTCCTACGTAGGCTTAGGATGTGTATTGATGCAAGATAGAAGAGTTGTTGCTTATGCTTCTAGACAGTTAAAGATTCATGAGAAGAACTATCCTACTCATGATATAGAACTAGCCGCAGTTGTGTTTGCATTGAAGATTTGGCGTCATTACTTGTATGGTGAGAAGTGTATAGTTTACACCGATCACAAGAGCTTGAAATATTTGATGACACAGAAAGAGTTGAATTTGAGACAGAGAAGGTGGCTAGAGTTGCTAAAGGATTATGACTTGACCCTTGAGTACCATCCGGGTAAAGCAAATGTGGTAGCCGATGCTTTGAGTAGAAAAGTGGCCGTTGAGCTGAGAGCTATGTTTGCTAGATTGAGTGTGTCCAATGATGGTGGTTTGATCACCGAGTTGCAAGTAAAGCCTTCTTTGATTCAGTTGATTAGAGAGAAACAGTTGCAAGATGCGAGCTTAATTCCTCATGTCCAAGACATAGCCGAAGGAAGACCGACTGAGTATAGTTTCAGTGGTGAGAGTTTGTTGTGCTTTAGAGATAGAATTATTGTACCAGAAGATGTTGAATTGAGACGTCAGATTCTGAGTGAAGCACATTCGAGTCCCTTTTCTATGCATCCTGGTAGTACTAAAATGTACAGAGATTTAAAGAATGACTACTTCTGGGTTGGTTTGAAGAGAGATGTAGCCGAGTATGTGAGCCGTTGCATGGTTTGTCAGAGAGTGAAGGCAGAACATCAGGTTCCTTCAGGTTTGCTACAGCCTTTGAAGATTCCGGAATGGAAATGGGAGAGGATCACCATGGACTTTGTATCGGGGTTGCCTTTGTCTCCTTCGAAGAAGAACTCAGTTTGGGTGATTGTTGATAGGTTCACTAAGTGTGCTCACTTCTTAGCAGTGAACACTGTGGATTCCTTAGACAAGTTGGCAAACTTGTACATCCGTGAGATTGTAAGACTTCATGGGGTTCCGAAGTCTATTGTTTCAGATAGGGATCCTAGATTTACTTCAAGATTCTGGAGTTTCTTGCATAGTGCTTTAGGTAGCCGTCTGCATTTCAGCACATCTTATCATCCGCAGTCCGATGGACAGTCAGAGCGAGTGATACAGATTCTAGAGGATATGCTTCGTTGTTGTGTGATTGATTTCCAGGGTTCTTGGGAGAAGCACTTACCGTTGGTTGAGTTTGCTTACAACAACAGTTATCAGTCAAGCATTCAGATGGCACCTTATGAGGCTTTGTATGGTAGACGGTGTAGGACTCCGATTTGTTGGGCTGAGACAGGTCAGAGATTGTTACCTATGCCAGACTTGCTTAAGGGAACGACAGAAAAAGTGAAGTTGATTTGTGATCGTTTGAAAGCAGCTTCCGATCGCCAGAAGTCTTATGCAGATTTGAAGAGGAAAGAGGTTGAGTACTCAGTGGGTGAGAAAGTATTTCTGAAAGTATCTCCATGGAAGAAGGTAATGAGATTTGGCCGGAAAGGCAAGTTGAGTCCGAGGTTCATTGGTCCGTATGAGATTGTTGAGCGGATTGGGCCTGTAGCTTATCGTTTGAGGTTACCTTCTGAGTTAGAAAAGATTCATGATGTCTTCCATGTGTCTATGCTTAGGAGATATAGATCAGATCCTTCTCATGTGATGCCCGTTGAGGAGATAGAGTTAGATCCAGATTTGTCCTATAATGAAGAGCCCGTTGAGATACTTGCTTCTGATAGCAAGGTGTTGCGTGGCAAGACCATAGAGTTGGTCAAGGTGTTGTGGAAGCATAGAGGGACGGAAGAGGCCACGTGGGAGAGAAAAGCAGATATGGTTGAGCAGTTTCCGTATTTGTTTCCACCAGGTAATTTCGGGGACGAAATTTCCTTAAGTGGGGGAGAGTTGTAACATCCGTGTTTTGGGGTTAGGAGTTAGTCGGGTTAATTGGTTCGAGTTGGAAAAATTTATTTTAATCAAATTGACCTTAGTATGAGCAAATTGAGTTTAGAAAGAAAGGGAGGGATCATTTTGGTAATTAAACCAAAATAAAAATAAACACCACCTTATATCATCTTTTCTTCTTCATCTTTCTTCTTCACCGTTCATAAACACCCCAAATTCTCTCAAACCCTCATTACTATTTCCTTTGATTTCTTCCTCAATTCAAGGGCGTTTTTGAAGGTAATTACATATTCGAACTCTCCTCTTCATCCTCTACGTTTACATAGTTTTATATTTCGAAACTACCCACTTTTGTGATTTTCAAGTTTAATGAAAATCTGAGTTTTTATTGAGTTTTTCAATTGATTTTGAATTATTGAGATGGGTTTTGAGTTAGTCACCTTAAAATACACATAATATGTTAAAATGAGTAATTTTGGATGAAAATCCGAAATGGGTATTTATGGCCATTTTTGAATAGTCTAAAACTTGAATTTTGGTGAGTTTTAGAGTTAGGTTGAAAGGCTGATGATATATGTATGTGAGGAAAGTGTTTTGGGACCATTTAGATGTCATTTGGATGTTCGAAAATGGTATTTTCTGCTGGGTAAAATATGAGTACGAAAATGAGGAGTTTGAAAGGGTTCTTGGCTTGAAATGTTGAGCTTAATGTTTGAATTATGTTCCGGGTTAGTTTCGATGACAAGTTATTGATTTTGGATATTTTGTTGGTGTTTGGGATTGATTAGAATCAAGTTTGGGCATTGGTGAAGCATCGGAAGTGAATCCGGAAAAATTGAAGGTTGTTGCTTGCTTGGTCTTGAGCTTGGAAGCTTAGGTGAGTGGTTAAATGTTTTAAATGGTTTTAAAATGGTTGGTTCGAGTATACGGACTAGGTCGGGCTTGGTAGACCCACCTAGAGTTGGGATTAGTGTGGTAGCCTAATCCTAAACTTGATCTAAAGCCTTTGGATGAACTTAAATGTATGAATGCTTATGTATATTGTATTATACATGTGTGTTGAGGCATGTTTTGTATGGCATAAAGCATGCATGGAAATGTGGTTGGTGTATGACGGTGATGTCATGTTGAGTACATGCTATGCATGGAAATGGTGTATGACGGTGATGTCATGTTGAGTACATGCTATGCATGGAAATGGTGTATGACGGTGATGTCATGTTGAGTACATGCTATGCATGGAAATGGTGTATGACGGTGATGTCATGTTGAGTACATGCTATGCATGGAAATGGTGTATGACGGTGATGTCATGTTGAGTACATGCTATGCATGGAAATGGTGTATGACGGTGATGTCATGATGAGTACATGCTAGGCATGGAAATGTGGGTTGTGGATGTTTATATTGAGGAAGTTAGAGCTAGGAGAGCATGACATTTACAGTATAAATTGTTCATGCATCTTATATTGTGGCTCTTGTAAATTCTTGATATGTTTGTGTGATGCTTTGGTTAGATTGTGCTTGAACCCTGCAATGTTGAGGTTTGTTTTTAGAGCTTACCCTCACTAAGCATTATTGCTTACGCTCTCTTTGTTCAACATTGCAGATCCTTAGTTCGTGGGTTGCTTGTGCAAGTGGAAGGTTTCAAGTGTGGTTTTGGACTTGAGTTTATCAAGTATGGCTTTTAAATGTTAGACATGTAATAGTTTGAGCAATGGGACATGTATGGTGTTGATGAGTAGTTGTTGGTTGTTTGAGAGCATGTATGGACATCCTTTATATTTTTTTTTCTTTGAATGGTTTGTGTTGCCATGATAAATTATAAGTCATACATAAATTGCTCTTTAAATGTTAACATGTGCTGTGGATGCTATCTTTATGGTTGTTTGATGTTTGATTAAATGTAAGGTGTTTTGGGGGTGTTATGGAGCACCCCTGTGCCTCAAAAACACCCCAGTCGAGTTGGCAGACAGGGGGCGTTTCGGAACGGGTCCCCCTGTTCCGAAACGGTCCCTTTGAAATTGGCCTGTCGTTTCGAAACGGATGAGGCTGTTTCGGAACGTTTTTGCCACTGGAATTTTGATAAATTGGCGAGATGAAGGCGTTTCGAAACGGGCCTTAGGTGTTTCGAAACGGTCAAATCTCGTTGACCACGAGATATTGACCGTCAAGGGCGTTCCGATACGGGTCTTCCCTGTTTCGGAACGGTCACCTTGTGGTCGACCCTAATATGTTGACCAAGTCAAGGCGTTTCGAAACACCCTATGGGCGTTTCGAAACGGCCTGCTAAAAAAAGGCTAAAATGAACTATATGATGTGTCTGTTGGTCGGTTTATGATTCAATGTTGTATCTTCCGCTGTTGTGTCCCAATTAGGAATTAAATATGCATCTAGACAAGATTAATTAACGAAAAAAAAATAGGGTTGTTAACTGAGGGGGAACCTTAACAGGTTTCGCTTCAGTTTTCCCCGTGTGACCCACTCGGATAGGTCATCCGTCTAGACCGGGACGAGGGGGTTACATAGTTAATTTTCAAGCGCCCCGAGTAGAAAAGAATACTCTTCTTCCCGAACTTAAATTTCTCGATAGTTATTTTATAGATATCTACTCTATATCAATCATATTCACATGTTGTAAAATTACATAAAAATGAATATGCATACTTAACAAAAGAAAATTAAGGCAACCATAAATTATAATTTACCAATGTAAATTTTGTGGTTCTCGAGACCCTTGAATTTTTAAAAAAACCAATGTGCCCTTTTCTGAACCTATTTTACCCTTAATGCGGCCCTCAAACTAAGAAAAATAAATTACATAAATGATCTCGAATATACTCTAATATATTTTTACATTCGTTGACTATTAAAAGTTATAAATTGGTCATCTGACTTAAAAAAGTAACAAATTGGTTTGATATCATTAAAAATTTAACGGTTGATGGCGTGGTAGTTAATATAAATTGATATAATTACATAATTAGCCCTCAAGTTCTACACTTATTTTAATTTGATCATAATTCTTCAATTCATGTGACTGATTACCATATTTGAGTGATTAAACTATATAACACAGGAACTTTCCCACATGCTCTCATATTCATTGGTCTTGCAGCTTAATCTCACCTTCAGGAAATCCTTAATTTACTCTGTGCAGATACGATAATATAAGCTGTGTAAATCCCCTCTTTTTGAAATGTAATGGTGTAGTTTGGTAAAAAAGAAAAACAACTCAGGCATCAGGTTGCGTAATTCGATAAAAAGAAAAAAACAAAAGAAATGAGATTCGGAGAAAAAACAATCATTCGAAAATAAGATGTGGAGAGAAACACAAAATAAACAAGAACAACAAAAAGGCGAATTACATTTCATACATCTACATGAAAAAAAAAAGATTAACCTAATAAACAGAAAATATGAGATAACTGCAGTGCTAAAAGCCGACGGTGAGAATTACAGCAGAGATAGATTATTAAAATGAATTGAAGAATTAAAGGATATGAGAAATAAAAAAGAATATGGACTAAATTGATAGATTATTAAAATTGTGTGGGTTATTTTTTTAGAATTAGGGTCAAATTAAAATAAGTGTAGAACTTGAGGGCTAATTATATAATTATATCAATTTATATCAAATGTCACGTCATCAGCGTTAAATTTTTAACGGCGTCGGATCAATTTGTTACTTTTTTAAGTCGAGGGACCAATTTGTAACTTCTAATAGTCAGAGGACGCAAAAAAATTAGAACATAGTCGGAGGACTATTTATGTAGTTTACCCAAAAAAATTAATATCATTTTTTAACCGACAAAAATCGTCGTTGATCGTTACAATATTAATGTAACCGTTCATAATATTGATGTGATAGTCCACTGTGAATAATGATATGATAACATGACTTAATTACACACAAAAAATTATGTTGTCTTGAATTTATTGAGTGATCCTGAGATATTTCTACTACGTAAGCGGGTTCGAACAACGTAGTCTGCAAATGTACGTGAATTTATCAAGATATAAAATTGAATTAAAATATTTTCTTGTAATCATATTAGAATGTTAAAAAAATCACGTTGTGTTTTCATTGCTAGTTAAGGACGGAATAACTTCAATAATCGATATCTCAACCACTTAAAAGTAATATTTTTACTTAAAAATTTAAAACAAGATAGATATTATATATAGAAACTGTATTGTAGTAAATAATTATATTAGATTCTTACCGGTGTCAGATTTAGAAATTTAAAAATAAGAGTCCAAGATAAATTTCTTTTTTTAAAAAAAATGGGTATGCAAAATTATTTTTTTACCTTTACACGTTGAATTGAATTTTTTTTAAAAAAAATTCACACCAACATAAATGTGTTTTCGAAAAAATTGGGATGCAACTGCTTTTTGACAAACCTACTGCATAATATAAATGAAGAAACTGGTAGCTGCTCAAGTACAAAAGTTGTAATGTCCCATGCATTCATAACTCATAAGCCAAAATTTTAATCAAATTAAATTTGTACGTTCTGCCCAGTAATAAATATTCAACGCATTACTTCACTGGTGCCCCCCCCCCCTCTCTATATAGAGATCCGTTTACACAGTGTAAAACTCTTTAAGTTTTACACATTTTTTGGACCGTTAGATGAGTGAAACGAATGAATGAGATTAACAGTAAATATATGAAGATTATCACTTGGAAAAAAGAGTAAGGAGTTAATCTGAGCCATTCATTCTCTTTATCTAACGATCCAGAAAACATGTAAAACCTAAAAGGCAAAATGACAAAAGATGCCCCCAACGTTTGCATGTTTTGTCATTTGGCCCCCTATTCTTTTTTTGGGTCCAAATATGCCCCAAACATTTGCTTGTTTTGTCATTTGGCTCTCAAATCTTTCTTTTGGTCCAAATATGCCCCCAACGTTTCATTCGTAGTCCAAATATGCCCCCCAACGTTTTAATTTTGTCCAAATATGCCCATGTGAGATGGAAACTGTCAGTCAACTGACGTTCAACAGCTGATGCTGACTGGACTTGCCACGTATTAAGACCTGCTGATGCCACGTCAATTTTTTTATAAGCCGTTGATTGACAGTTTACATCCAACAAGGAGCATATTTGGACTATGAATGAAACGTTGGGGGCATATTTGGACCAAAAGAAAGATTGGGGGGCCAAATGACAAAACAAGTAAACGTTGGGGGCATATTTGGACCAGAAAAAAGAATAGAGGGCCAAACGACAAAACATGCAAACATTGGGGGCACCTTTTATCATTTTGCCAACCTAAAAAAATTTACATTATATAATTTGATCCTAACTCTCTCTCTAGTAACGGACACATTTAAAATGGGAAGGTAATGCATTTATATACATTTAATATGGGGAGGTAATGCTTGGCTTAAAGACATTTTGTTGGGATGTAAGGTGCTCGATTCGTTCAACCGATGTTGCTCACCAAGTGGTGGAGAGGTGGATTTTTGGGTGGAAGGGTTGTGGAAGCTAAAATGAAATGTGACACAATGATTTATAGTGGTTCAACCTTCTAACCAAGGTCTACATCCACTACCTTAGCTCCCCACTAAGGATTTCTCAATCAATCCACTATTGATTCGTCCCCTTTTCTAGGCTTAGGAGGAAACCCTTACAACCAATCAAACTTTCTACCCAAAGCCTTGATTGAAACCCTCTTTACAAAGAGATAAACAAAGCAAACTTAAAAACCTCTAATAGGTGTTTGTTTGCACAATTAAGCACTCACCCAAAACCTAAAACACTTGAGCAAATTTGACAATTTTGGCTCACTAGTGTTTGTCTATACAATAAATGACAATTTAAGCTCTAAGACAATCTTTGATCATTTGATGTTTGACAATATGAGCATTAGCCTTCTCTTGATGCTTGAAGGTCCCTTTTATACTCCCAAATGAGTTTGTAGCCGTTTCTAGCCGTTGGGGATAAATTGGAGCCGTTGAGGACTTTATTTCCCTTCATTAATGTTGTTCTGCAGCTATCCATATCGATACGCGTGGAACCGTATCAGTACGGCCTTCATCAGAAACTAGCCGTTGGGCTCTTGCCAGCCTAGGCGTATCGATACGCTTGAGGGCGTATCAGTACGAGTTCACATTTAAATGGCCGTTGGGAAATAGCCGTTGGGGTGGTTGAAAGGGGATCGGTACGCTTACCTGGCGTATCGAAACGATCCCGATCCGTATCGGTACGGCAAAGGCCTGTATCGATACGGGTTTTGACAGTGGCCAAACTGGGGCAAAAAGGTATCGGTACGGGTAAGACCGTATCGGTACGGGTACTTTGAAAACACAAGTTTGGCTATTAAAAACATGAAAAATCTTTGCCAAAAACCTCTTAAAATACCTCAAACATAATTTCAAGTTGTTTGGACTTAAAAACAAGTTTTAAATTCTTTTCAAATTAGTCCAAAACATTTTTCAATTATTATATCAAAACATTAGTTCTACAATCTCCTCCTTTTTGATATAATAAAACCAACTTGAAAAATTGTTTGGGATTCTCCCCCTTTAACTTTAAAAATGTGAATAAGAGATTGAAGATATGAAATCAAATAAAGCTCCCCCTTATTCATTTGAAAGTTCAATTTTTCAAACCATTTCTCCCCCTTTTTGTTATATCAAAAAGAATTTAAAATATTAAGTTCAAAATAACAATAGAGGTAAAAATTGACACAAATAAGAATTTGGTTTAAAAATGGCTCCCCCTTTCTCAAAGCATCATTAAAAATGTTAGTCCAACATTTATGATCATCTAGTTAAATAAACTAAAAATAAAACAAATAAATGCTAAAACAACTAGATTTTACCAACACTTGAACCCACGGGAGGATGTGAAGCCTTCTTTCTTCAAGTGTTCTTCCTTGTGTGCATGGAGCTCCCCCTCAATGTTTGACTTGTTGAACATCTCCATCACACCTAGCAATAGACAATCAAGTGATTTTTGGTATCCAAATTGCTTTGGATCCATGAACGTTAGTAGCACAAATTTTAGTCCCCTTCGGAATCCATTTTTCAATGTCATCATTGTTAATTGAAGTACTAAGTCCTTTTGGGACCCAAATACTTCTAAAACATTTTCCTTTAATAAATCTAGAGGCACTAGATTGTCTAACATAAAAATTTGATTTTCCAAAATTGTTTTTCTTTTCAAGCTCTTTGGAAATCAAATCTTTTTCTTCTTGAACATTTTGAAGCAATTTTTGTAAATCAAAACATTTTAACTCAAACTCTTCAAGTTTTGCTTCAAGTTCAAGTTTGGTTTTAGAAAGCAAATCATTTTGAATTTTTAACTTTGAAATCAATTTATTGTTTTTCAAAATGTGGCTTTTAAAATCTAAAACCAAATCATCATAGGCATCTTGTAATTCATCAAAGGAATAAGAACATGAAGTAGATGAATTAGAAGTTACCCTTAAATCTTCTTCGATGGCCATAAGGCAAAGGTTGGTTTGTTCATCGTCGGTGGAGTCCTCATCACTCCAAGTAGCCACATGTGCCTTCTTCTTATGGCTTGAAGTGCTTGCCCTCTCCTTTCTTTTAGGTTCTCGTTCAAGCTCTCTCAAGGCTTTCTTCATGAACGGGGCACACTTCTTGAAGAGATGAACTATCTCTTCATCTTCATCCTCCTCTTCACTTGAGTAGACATGATGGCAAGTGGAGGATTTGAGAGCCATGACACTAGCATTGATGCCAAGCCCTTTGATTTTCTTCTCTCCCATAGCTCTAATTTCTTCCCTCTTCTTCTCATCCTCTTTATTCTTCTTCATGATTTGATGAGTAAGAAGTGACCCCATGAGTTCATCAAGCTTCAAAGTCTTCAAATTTTTTGCTTTGATGATGGCGGTCTCTTTGAGTCCCATGACTCGGGAAGTGAGTAGATGAGCTTTCGAACAAGCTTTTCCTCAGGGATGGCTTCTCCATAGCCTTTGAGACTATTGGTGATAGTGGAGAACCTATCAAACATCTTCTCGATGTTCTCTTCCGGATCCATTTTGAAGTTCTCATACTCTAAGGTTAGGAGCCCAATCTGGTCTCCTTGACTTCATCGGTCCCCTCGTATGTGATTTCAAGCTTGTCCCATACCTCCTTGGCACTCTCACAAGAAGACATCTTCTCATAGATGGATGAACCAAATGCACAAAATAGAATGTGCAAGGCTTTGCAATTTAGCTCCATCTTCTTGCGATCGTCGGCACTCCACTCCGCTTTACTTCTTTGAGGCACGAACGGACCATCTTCAACTACATCCCATAGCTTGTAATCTCTTGATTTGATGAAGAACTTCATCTTTGTCTTCCAATGGGAATAGTGAGTTCCGTCAAAGAAAGGCGGTTTGTCGATAGAATGTGCCATTGAACCGGTTGATGAAAAAGTGATCGAGCTTGCCAGATCTTCTCAATATGATGTGAATCCCCTTCGATTGAGCCAAGCTCTGATACCAATTGTTGGGATGTAAGGTGCTCGATTCGTTCAACCGATGTTGCTCATCAAATGGTGGAGAGGTGGATTTTTGGGTGGAAGGGTTGTGGAAGCTAAAATGAAATGTGACACAATGATTTATAGTGGTTCAACCTTCTAACCAAGGTCTACATCCACTACCTTAGCTCCCCACTAAGGATTTATCAATCAATCCACTATTGATTCGTCCTCTTTTCTAGGCTTAGGAGGAAACCCTTACAACCAATCAAGCTTTCTACCCAAAGCCTTGATTGAAACCCTCTTTACAATAAATGACAATTTAAGCTCTAAGACAATCTTTGATCATTTGATGTTTGACAATATGAGCATTAGCCTTCTCTTGATGCTTGGAGGTCCCTTTTATACTCCCAAATGAGTTTGTAGCCGTTTCTAGCCGTTGGGGATAAATTAGAGCCGTTGAGGACTTTATTTCCCTTCATTAATGTTGTTCTGCAGCTATCTGTATCGATACGCGTGGAACCGTATCGGTACGGCCTTCATAAGAAACTAGCCGTTGGGCTCTTGCCAGTCTAGGCGTATCGATACGCTTGAGGGCGTATCGGTACGGGTTCACATTTAAATGGCCGTTGGGAAATAGCCGTTGGGGTGGTTGAAAGGGGATCGGTACGCTTACCTGGCGTATCGAAACGATCCTGATCCGTATCGGTACGGCAAAGGCCTGTATCGATACGGGTTTTGACAGTGGCCAAACTGGGGCAAAAAGGTATCGGTACGGGTAAGACCGTATCGGTACGGGTACTTTGAAAACACAAGTTTGGCTATTAAAAACATGAAAAATCTTTGCCAAAAACCTCTTAAAATACCTCAAACATAATTTCAAGTTGTTTGGACTTAAAAACAAGTTTTAAATTCTTTTCAAATTAGTCCAAAATATTTTTCAATTATTATATCAAAACATTAGTTCTACACATTTCTAGGACCATTAGGTCCTATTTTTACTAAAATAAGACCCAAAAATTTATATTTCTTGTACTAACACCATTACAGTGAATTCACCGTACAACGAGTTCGAATAAAAAATATTTTTTTTTATTTTTTAAATTCGTTGTAGAACCACGACAAGTTTTAAAAAAATTCAATTTTTTCTTCTACGTATTTTAACTTAATTAATCCTATTAACGGATGGTTAGTAAATCCTAATTGAAACTCGCCGTGCATGCTAGGCGAGTTTAATTTTTTCACATTTTCGTCCTTCAGTAAAAAATTTTGATTTTAAAAAAATTAATTGAAACTCGCTCTGCATGCACGACGAGTTCTAATTAAGATTTGTTAATCATCCGTTAATGTGATTGATTAAGTTAAAACACAATTTTTTTGAAATTTTTTGAAACTTGTTGTGGTTTTACGGCGAGTTTCAAAAAAAATTTAAAAAAATATTTTATTCGAACTTGTCATGCTTTTACGGCGAGTTTAATGTAATGATGATAGTATGGGAAATATAGAATTTTGGGTGTTATTTTGGCAATATTAAGATGTAATGGTGTTAGTTTTGCCTTTATGCCTTAAAGCTTTAATATACATGTCAGCCAAAACGTTGAAAAGAATATCGAAAGGCACGAATGGACTAAGGGGTGTTGGAAATGCGTATGAAAATTTCAATTCTCATATAGTTTATGCTTTTTTTTTATTGATAATCTATTTTTACATTTTTAAAATTTGTAACTTTATCCCCTTAAATTTTTAATATAACTTATTAAAAGTTCACACTCCTAATATAAAATTTTACGTTCATTTTGTTGGATTAAAATTTGCAATTGTGGACACATATGTATAATATATGTTGCCATTATAAAGTATAATAAGAAATTAACTGATCAATTATGTTACACATGTTATAGGTATTAAATTGTCATGGAATTAAAAGAGTCAATATCGTAAGTTATATTTATTTTTTTTGAATTGGAATCCGCTAATTTTATTAAACGAGGATATATCTAAAATTACAATGAAAGTTCACAACTTAGTAAACAAAACACCTAATTCAGACATAATTCTAGTAAACAAAACTAGCGTCTCAAGATCAAAGAGGACCATACAAGGAAAAGGTAAAATCCTAATCCAAAGACTTGAAACAAAAGATGGATACAAACATCACCAAAGATCACGATGAAAGGTAAAATCATCAACAAACAACATAAAAATGCATATGACAACAAGGTCATTACCACAACTCAATCGCGAATAAGGAACGGTGAATGTAATTGCGTATACAAATCCAGTTTGAAGGTCCGAGATAGGGAGATCAACAACATAATGAAAAGAGGGCCATCTTGATCAGTCTTGGCGTCGTCAAATCCAACCCTAATAGAAAATCAAAATAAAAAAAGAGAAAAGTGTAACAAAAGTAGAGCAAAACGCACCAAAATGTAGAATAAATCGTGTCTCAAGAGCAGAATAATTTATTAAAAACTAAAAACAAAACAAACGAAACGATCGCTCACGGCGGTTGACGACCAATATTAAAACTGGTGCCGTCGTTGACATTTAAATGAAAAAAGAGAGAGCAAAAGTGTGCGTCGCTTCTATTATTGAGTGAAAAAAATTAGGTTTTCTTTTAACCCTCAAACATGGATTTTCGTAAGTTATATTTATAATTCATTGATGGGCAGAGTTATAATGTAACCCCTAGACCTGCCTATGCATTAATACGGATCCTAGGAAGTCACATTAGGGTCACTGGGGCGACCCACGATAAAATTTCAAATAAACAAATTTGCTGAACCATATGAAATCATAAATCAAGTTTTGGATTAAAATACAAATTCAGAAAAACATTTAGACAATGAAACAAAACTCTGATACAAATTATTAATATAAGTTTCAAACTCGAATATAAATCAAAACATGATATACATACCCCATAATTATACAGATACCATACTCCGCAAGCAAGCTGAAGAAACTCACATACCGACGTTGACAGCTGCGACAAAGTCGATCTTCTGACATGTGATGGTAAAAACAATGTGAGCTTCGGAAAGCTCAGTAATACAACTACCAAGAGATGCTAAAAGCACAAGGGTATATGGTAAGCTTTACATTGTCATGAAGAATTGAGCAACGATAAGCTCAAATTACGATCCGAGATTTCAGAGGAGCATTATGCCAGAAGGTAACGGAGATGTTCTTTATTTGATCACCCGAACCTTAAGAGATGAGTCTAAAGCCGGAGATTTAAAGAGATTCAGATTTCAAAAGTTGAATCAAGGAGTTCACAGTAGTTCGTTAAGCGCGAATTTTAAGTTTACGGGGAGTCCAACTTTGATATATTAATTTAGTAATGTATTTTCAGAAGAGGCCAGAAAGTTTTATTAATTTACTTAACTACCCTCCAACCGAACTCCAAAATACAATTCCCCCTGAGCTGCATACAGAAGGTCTTACCCTAGGCCTGAGGCATAGGAGCCTACCTAAGGGAATACCTTAGGTCCAGAAAGACTTACCCTAGGCCCGTGGGCATAGGAACTTAGGTCCAGAAGGACTTACCAGCGCTGAGCCTACAGATCTTCATTCATATCCTAGATAATATACCCAATATGATTTCAGTTTATATTCAGAAGACAGTATTACAGAAAATAGATGTTAGATATATTTTTATACCAGAAGACAGAGGTCAAATTATTATTATTATTATTATTATTATTATTATTATTATTATTATTATTACTATTATTATTATTATTATTATTATTATTATTTCCTATTCAATGTCATATATTATATATATTTTTCATATCAGAGGTCAAAAATAAGAGAATTGCTTCCCTTTCGTATTATAGTGTCATACTTTTAAATTTTAAGCATATGGTCTTGGTTTAGAACAGAAAGTATTTACAGATACATGATACGCGCTTTATGATCCGATTCATTTCTCAGAGGTACTTGATAGATATCGGAAAGATGATATTTGACAAATTTAGGCTGATTTCAGAATGAGGTCCCTGCGAATAAGGGAGTTCGATAAGACGAATTTAATCAACATTGGAAGTTGATGCATCAGAATCATTGGGATTTCAGATATATCGCGATCAGAATTAAATGTTACAGCCTATGAGGGTATTAAGGTCATTTTGACCTTTGGGGGTAAACTGGTAATTTAAACTAACAAGGTATAGACGGTGATGCACAAAATTTAGAAATTCTAGTTGCTCGTCAAGTTTCCGAGCACCTTCAAACTAATCGGTACTCATTAATACAATGTTTAATATCTCACCGGATAGGCATACTTCAACTATTCATTTCTCAGAATTGACTACAGAGCATAACAGCAATAGATCATCTTCACCAATCGTCCATTGAACTTATTACCAGAAATTAAGCATATATTCGAGTGGTGTTTTCCAAGTATTCAAGCATGTGCATTATATTTGAACTCATTCCAAAACATCGAATGTGCCTTCACACGATATTCTCCCACTACCATCATGGTATCTGAAACGACCAACTGGCACTGGTCGTATTTTACCACATTTGGAGCCATTACATTTGTTTCCCTTTATTGGGATTTCTAATTCCATGTCTTAGGGTCATTGGGACCCATTTTAGTCTTATCAACATACGAGGGAATTTCAAATATTACGATGCTCGAAAATGTTCCAATTATTCAAAATTTCTCGGTTCTTCCATCTATTCACTCGTTAAAGTTCTCGAGGGTAAATCCATCATTTTGATTAATTGGGCAAACGGTGCCGAGGAATGATTATTCCTTTTGGTCATTAAGGATGTTCCGATCGATTCAGCCTTATCAGAATTTCCAAACATTTCAGTCATTCCAATCAATTCAGTAATTTACACGACTTTAACTAATCCAAACATACAATTATTTTCTCGCAAACGTCTTCAGAAATTTATTCAGTTTCAAAAAGAATTTGAGCAATTTACAATCTCAAAGGTGAAGCCTCGTTATTATAACTTCCCAAGCCAGTTTCAAGATTTTCAGAGGAATTAGTTGATATATCGAATCTAGTGTGGATTCTTAGACCACTTTCAATGATAGGGGTATTTTAGTCATTTTATACATCAAGGGCATTTTCGTAATTCATTAGCCAACATAATCAGATTTGGAGATCAACCGTTTTTAGTAATCGCTTACTGAACTCGAAAACCCTTTCGATTTATCAGACCTCTTATTCGAGTATTTGTACTGGCCATTATTATTTTTATCTCATAAATGATCGACATAGGCGGAAGTAATCACATGCTCAAACATGGTCGTGCAAGCGTTAACCAATTACCAACATGTTACAAAAGCATGCAGAAGGTAGTGATGTATTACCTTGAATCCTTGCTGTATCAATTGACCCTCAAACGGCATTTGAACACCCTTGACCCCGAATTTGACGTCCCTCCACCATTCGTATTCAAGGAATTGTGAGTACCTTCAATCATACAATATCCCATTTTAGTCCTTATTCATAGAACACTTAACTGAATAGATAAATACATAAGCAAGTTCGGGTTCAAGGTTAGATTTAGAGGCTTTCGGGTCAGAATTTTACGAAACGGGCTTCAAAATCGGATTCAGGACGTCAAAAAATATAAAACAGAAGTTTTCGAAAAAGTTGACTTTTTAGTCAACGGTCAAAGTCAACGCCGACGTGATGCTGACGTCAGCAGTCAACGGTCAAAGTCAAAGCTGATGTCATATTGATGTCAGTAGTCAACTGAGTTGGTTCAGACGAGTTGACTCACTGAGTTGACTCGGGCTGACTCGGACGAGTTGACTCGGCTGACTCGGACGAGTTGACTCAACTGACTCGGGCGAGTTGACTCGGCTGACTTGGACGAGCTTATACAGGTTAACGGGTCGGGTCGGACTCGGGTTTGGGTCGAACAACTCGGGCCAGACTCAAATTTGGGCTTGGATTAGAGGCTTGAACCGGGTTGGGCCGGTTCAGGCAATTGGGCCATGCGCGAACCGGTTCACTCACCCTCAGACTTGCGGATCGTCGGACGATCACCGGGAAAGGTCATCGGAGACCCCAGACGCCTCGATCTTGCCGGAAAAAAGAACATGTTAAACTAACTTCAAAAACCCATCCATCTAAACTCGAAACCAGCTGGAAAATCTCACCGGACCTTACCTAAATGAAATAAAACGATCGGAAAGGTGCGCTATTTCGACGAGGCCCTTGCCGGAGTCGAACAACCAAACAAATGGTCGGGTTTTGTACGTCTCGACATGGAGAGTTCAACGGTCACACCCATGACCCGAACGGATTCCTCCATCGGCCGGAAACAGAGGGGGGCGGTTGCGAGAACTAAAACGCTGGAGCTTCGAACCGTTATATATGGTGAACGGCAGCACAAAAGCGCGCGTGCTCGGAGGCTGGGTGACCGGAGTGAGACGATCTACACGCCGGCAGTGGCGGTGTCGCGCACTGAGCGATGGCGAAGCAGATCGGGGTTGGTGAAGTCGAACGGTTTTCCACTGTTTTCGTGCGAAGGACGAGCAGAAACAAAGGTTGGCATGTCGGTTTTTGTGGCGATGGGGCGGCGGTGGCGATGGTGGGGACGACGGATGTCACGGACGGCCGGCGAGAGCTCGTCGAAGTTTGAACGAAGAAAGGGTAGGTGAGAGGCTCTTAGAATTCTCTGGATGCTTGTTTCACCAGACTTAGATCTGAAGGGTAAAATGGGATATTAAATTTGATTTAATATCCAGCTCAAACTTAATTCTAATATTTCTCCATGCAAAATATGATAGAAATGAACACTTGGCTCAATGGTTTGGCATCCAAGGGGAAAAGGAGGGGTGAGGTAGTGAGATCAAACCCCACCAACCCCAATGCACTTATATATTGTTTTTGTGGGTGTTACATATAAACGGTTTAATATTCTGTTTATATAAAGGGCAGTGGTCTCCAAGATATATGTTAACTTATATATCTATCCTTCCACGTCGGAGAGTTGTAAGGTAACCTATTTTCTTGGAAGATCAACCATCTGAAAAATCTCCATCAATGAATTCATGTACGCTTCTATAAATCTAGTTTCTTTTTCTTAATGATTTGACATGTTTAGATCTTATGTTTATATTCTTATTGAATATCCTTTGGTTCTAAAAAGAAAAATATTCATTTTTAGAGGTTAGGGTTAATGGATCAATGGGTAGAGTATTTTTAAACACCCCTAAATAAATGGTCGATGGATTAGAGCTTTAGATAAATTATCTACTTAGTTTTTAAATGTAAATTAAATCGTTGGTCGTTGTTAACAAAATTGATGGCATTATAGTTTTAAAATTTGTATAATAACACATTTAGTTTTTTTTTAGAGAAAATGACAAAAAAAATGCCCCAATATCTGCATGTTTTGTAATTTTGTCCCATATTCTTTTTTTTTTGGAGTAAACAACCTCCAACATTTCAATTTAGTCCAAATATGGCTTTGTTGGATGGAAACTGTCAGTTAACTGACGGTCAACGACCGATTCTAACTGGACTTGCCACACGTTAAGATCGGCATCTGACGTGGCTGACTATCATGATGACATGTAGCCGAACTGGATGGTGACACGTGGTGAATATTGTCAACACGTGGTGAATATGATGCTAACACGTCAACATATCTTAACATGTGGCAAGTCCAGTCAATATCAGCCGTTGACCGTTAGTTGACTGGCAGTTTTCATTACAAAGGCATATTTGGGCCAAATTAAAACGTTAGGGAGTTGTTTGCTCCAAAAAAATAGGAGGCCAAATGACAAAACATGCAAACGTTGAGGGCATTTTTTTGTCATTTTGCCTTCCTTTTATTTACACATTCCATTAATTTAACTATAATTCTAAATAATTTGACAAATTTAACCTCTAAACTTACAAACTTTAATATTTTAATCTGAAAATCCCTGCAACATCAAAAAATCAAAATTCATTGCGGTACTTTATCAATTCAAAATAAAAGACCAAGTGAATTAAAAACCTCAAAAATCAATGATACATCATTTTGCTTCAAATCTCCCAATTCCCAAACACGCAATCATCATTTTTGGTGAAGTGGATCGGGAAATGAAGAGCTGGTTAAAAATAGGGACGCCGGTGCCTGTTGTTGCTATATCCAAGGGTGTTAAAAAAACCAACCGATGTACCGTACTGAAAAATCGGATTAAATGGTAGGTAACCGTATTAGTAAAAATTGGTTAAAATGGTACGGTAATCATATTAATAAAATTAACAGTTAAACGAGACATGAATAATTACTATTTTTTGGCTAAACGACTAACCGAAAAAACCGATAAAAATTAAAATTAATTTTATATTTATACTTAATTTATTGATTATTACTAATATTTCATTATATTTGTTCAATTAATTTTGCTTTGGTCATATTTATTTAGTTACTTAATACTTATGGAGCATTTGGATCACAGAAAGATCATTCCCAGAGGAATAATCTTTTCCGAAATCACATTCTCACGTTTGGTTTCAATGTATTTACACGTGTAAGTATAACTAACTAAACTAATATCTAACTATAATATATTTATACTGGTATAATTACAGCTAACTAAATACAACTCATTAAAATATACATTCTATTATGTTGTTTCCATGCAACTGTGTGTAAATTATTATACTGCTAGCTAAATTTTATGGCCACGATATTTTATGTAAGATTCTAACATGAGAATGCTTTTAGTATGCTGTTAGTGTGCCTTTAATACTTTATGGCATTATATTTTTAGTTCGTTGTTTCTACCATAATACTTTGTGGCCTTAATATTGCACTATATTATTATTAAATACTTTACTTTAATTTATTTGGTTGATATTTTTAAAAAATTGAAATTAGTAGTAATAAATATATATTATTTATTTATAATAATAAATATAAAATGATTTATGATTAACTGAGTAATCGTACCGAATAAAACAGTTAACCGTTTAGACGATAACCAGTTTAAACGGGACGATGACAGTTCACAAAATATCAAAATTTTTGTTCTGATAACCATACCGATAAAGTTTTTTCGGTATGGTTAACCGCCCATGTACCCCCTATATCCAATCAAGATTTTATGTTAGTTGTTTGTCATGTCTAGGGGTGATAACGAGCCGAGTCGAGCCCGAGCCTGGTCAGGCTCAGCTCGGGCTCGAGGCTCGTTGAACTCGGCTCGAAAACAATACTATTAGGCTCGGCTTGAAGCTCGTTGAGTTCAGCTCGGCTCGAAATGGACAGTTTTACTAATTTTTTTTAAAATATGGGGCCTCGTTAAAAACTCCTTTCATAACTAATACCGAAACGAAATTCAATGTCGAAAAAAAGGAAAAAAAAGTGTCCAATTTATTTTAGTTAATTTACTTTTAGTGGATTTTTCCCTAATTTATTTTATTGCTTTTCTTTTGCTAAACATATTACTTTTAGTGCGCGCGCGCTTACACACACACACACACACACACACACACACACACACATATATATATATATATATATATATATATATATATATATATATATATATATATATATATATATATATAGGATTATTATCCTATACACCGGCGGTGGAAATTTTTTCTTTCCACAAGCGCCTCAATTATAGGGTTTAGGGTTATGGTTTAGGATTTAGAGTTTAGGGGTTTTGGTATAGATGTTTAGAATTTAGGGTTCATGTTTAAATTTTAGGATTTATAGTAAGAATTTAGGGTTTAGGGTTAGGGTGTAAGTTTTAGAGTAATATAGGTAGGGATTTAGATTTTAACCTATAAACCATAAATTTTAACCCTAAATCTAAAATTCTATCAACAATCCTTAAATTCATAACTATTACACTTATACCCCTAAACTTTAAACGTTAAATGGCATCCCTAACCCCTAAAACTAAGACGCTTGTGTAAAAAAATTTCCACAAGCGTTTGTGTATAGAATTATTACCCATATATATATATATATATATATATATATATATATATATATATATATATATATATATATTATAATTATTTCGAGCATGTTCACGAGCTTTTTGAGCCTAGCTTGGGTAAACTCAGCTCGGCTTGTTAAGGTCTCGAGCCAAGCCCGAATCGAGCTCACTCGAACCGAACTTTGACCGAATCGAATCTAAATAACTTGTGAGCCGGTCATACTGTAACAATCCAAAAAAAAAAAAAAAAAAAAAATATTTTATTATTATATTTTTTTTTCCTACCTACTCCCACTCATCTCACCCCATTATTATGCTCAATTATTCTCCCACTCAGTCCCCCCCCTAATTTCGGCAGAGACTCTTTTCTCCTAAGGTGAGAAATTTTTCCTTTTGTTTTGTATTTCATTCAAACTCTCTCAAACATCAACCAAACCAATCTTCACTCACAAACGTCCATCGTGTTGCCGTGTCGTTCACCGCCACCACTATCCGAACTGTCTCGACGTCCCGATTAAAACGCCCCTATCCACGCTCTAAACCGCCGTTCCGTTTGCCGTTAATTGGCCGTTGAAGGATTCGTACAAATCGGGGTTTTTTTTCCAAATCAGTGAAAATCCGGTAAGTTTTCGACTTAAATATGAATTTGGGATGAGATATATTCGAATTTGGAGCATTCTGGAATTTTTCAGAATTTTCCTCCGCCGTCCACGGCGGCGCGTGGGCTTCACGCGCCGTCCGGAGCCGCGCGTGGGCTTCACGCGCCGTTCCCGGTCACCATGGATGGTGGCAGTGGACCGGCCAGTTCAGACCGGTTTGGTCTCGAACCGAGCTACCCGAACCGGACCGACCCAGTCAGCATGACGTCAGCAACCCGACCCGACCCGACTCGTTGACTGACCCGTTGACCCGACCCGTTGACCCGACCCGGTCAACAGTGACGTCAGCATGACGTCATCATGATGTTAGTGACCCGACCCGTTGACCGACCCGACCCGACCCGTTGACTGACCCGTTGACCCGACCCGGTCAACAGTGACGTCAGCATGACGTCATCATGATGTCAGTGACCCGACCCGTTGACCGACCCGACCCGACCCGTTGACTGACCCGTTGACCCGACCCGGTCAACAGTGACGTCAGCATGACGTCATCATGATGTCAGTGACCCGACCCGTTGACCGATCCGACCCGACCCGTTGACTGACCCGTTGACCCGACCCGTTGACCCGACCCGGTCAACAGTGACATCAGCATGACGTCAGCATGACGTCAGCGTTGACTTTGACCGTTGACTTTGACCGTTGACCGTTGACCAAAAAGTCAAATTTTCCGAAAAGCCCTATTTTATGTTTTTCGACGTCCTGAGTCCGATTTTGAAGCCCGTTTTGCAAAATTCTGACCCGAAGGCCTCTGAATCTGACCTTAAACCCAAATCATGCTTAAGTACTTAATTTTCCATTCAGATATCAGTAAATTAAATAAATACCTAAACCAGTATTTTAATTGTGTAAAGGTGCCCGAGACTCGTATGACCCCTCACCAGCTCAGCCTAGCTCCTCTCGACCCGCTCACCCTCACACTTCAGGGGATATCAGTATGAAATTAAATCCTGTGTATAAGAATAAGTTTAACTCTTATTCCACATTATGACATTATTCTTTCTTGATCTAGGATCTGACCCCGTATCTGAGCATACTGAGGCAGGTGCCCGTTAGACCCTTATCCGATCAGTTTTGAGGTGTGTTTCCATATGTGCTACATTCTGTTATATCTGTTATAAATATATATATATATATATCTACATATATATATATATGCGTGGGTCCTGTTACAATTCTCTGAACATTTTAGATTGCATTGGTAATTGTAAAGCATGACTACTGAAAAGCGTATTTATAATGTGATAAATGTCTGTTTATTTTGATAAGTTAAAAAGGTATACCTCATGTCTGATCTGAACTAGAAATATCTGATCATTAAATGATAAACTGTTATCTGAAAATTGTCTGAACTCTGTTAATGATATATCAAACTGAATTGTACTATTTGGGGTATATTTTCGGGATGTTATCGAAGTGTCTGCAGGAACAGCTCTGATCCAGCTGGTAAAACCTTCGGTTGAGCTCCTACGCCCAAAGGGCCTAGGGTAAGACTTTCTGGATAGGCTCCTATGATTTCAGATCTAGGATAAGTCCTTCAGTATGCAATTCATGAGGAATTGTATTTTAGTGTTCGGTTGGAGGGTAGATAAGATAAAATTGAACCTTGGTTGAACTTATAGTATGATTGTATTGTCCAATGCACATCTGAACTGAATATATAAATATATATATTTTCTTGCACTTTTGGAACACACTGAGCTCCCTAGCTTATGTTTTTATTCCCTCCTCCCCTTTCAGATTCTTGATAGTCCACTCCTTTCTGACCCGGCAACTGGAGAATCGGCACATTTAGCTTTGAACTGTTGTAATAAACTTATCTTTCAAACTGTCTGTATTTTGGGTGACTTATATTTATGTTTTGCTATTTTGACTATGATAAGTCTCAAAGGTTTGATCTTAGGTTATGACTGCCTGGAATTTGGTTAAACACATAAGTGGGCCACGCGATTTCATTTGATTTATGATTTTAAAGGTTTAACTATATGTTTATATTGAAATCTTATCATGGGTCACTTTAGTGATCATAATGTGACTTCCTAGGATCCGTCGAAACGCATAGGCGGGTCTAGGGTGTTACATTTAGTGGTATCAGAGCCTGGTTTCAAAAACCTCGGACTGTGAATGAGTCCATTTTACGCAATGTTTGGAGAAGTTATACAAAAAGATGTTTTGAAATGAGTTAAGTCACCCAATTTATGTCTGCTTAATTGTGTTCGATTCTCCATTGCTATAAACTGACCTTAAGCTTATTCCTTGTAGAAGCCTTCTGTCATGAGTACTGAAAGAGGACGTCGACCTATTCGAAGGCGTGGTAGACCTGTCCGGTTTGCCGACGCGATGGATGATCCGGTGCTTGAGCCACCTACTACAACTCCTGTCTCTGATCCTATAGAGTCTTCCATACCATCTGGCCCTACTGTAGGAACTACTTCTCAGGCTGCCCCTGAGATTGATGTGTCTACTCCGGCTAGAGGAGCATCGTCTTCTTTTGAGCCATCCACATCTGTTACTAACGAAGCTCTTAGTAGGCAGTTTTTACAGTTGATTTCTGGTGCAGTTAGAGCTGCGGGGGTTGCGCCTGAAGTTCCTATTTCTCAGACCCTGATCATTAACGGGGCTAAGACATTTGATGGCCCTACTGGTGGAGCCCCGACTGAGGCAGAAGAATGGCTTCACGATCTTGAGAGACGCATGGATTCGTTGAGTTTTGAGCCGCCCAAGAAATATCTGGGAGCTGTTTCACTACTTTATGGGAGTGCCCGAACTTGGTGGGAGTCTATTGTGAGTAGTGTCTCTGCTACTCGTCTGACATGGGACTTCTTCAAAGAACGCTTCAGGAGCCGTTTTATTGGAGATCGTTATATGAGACAGATGCAAGAGCAGTTCAGGACTCTGACACAGGGAGATATGACTGTATCTGAGTATGAGACGAGGTTTTTAGACCTCTTGAGATTTGGATCCAGTTTGGTGCCCACTGAAAAAGAGAAATGCCGCAAGTTTGCACTTGGACTCCGTCGTGAGTTGTGTGTACAGGTTATCGGCCACCTTGAAAAGGATTTTGATAAAGTAACCGAGTTGGCAAAAGATTTGGAGGAAGTAGAATTAATGGCCACAGATAGCGATAAAGTAGATCGAGACAGACCTAGGAGGCCTTCTAACACTAAGTATTCAGTACGGGTGAATAAGAAGGTTCGCACTACTACACCTCTGAGGAGTGACACTGGTTCTAGGCCCCCAGCCCCTAAGCCCTCGACCACTAGTCGAGGTGGTTCATCAAGTTATTCGAAGGCACCTCTTTGTGAGCATTGCGGCAATTGGCATTTTGGAGAGTGTAGGAAGAAGGCGGGCACATGTTTCCGTTGCGGTTCTGGAGATCATTTCTTGAAGAATTGCCCTGTTCCCCCACCTTCTTATCGAGAACCTCCTCAGACTCCTGCCCGATCACAAGCTTCTGTTCAGACTCCATCTAGGGGTCGTAGTCAGGGAAGACCTTCTGCATCTGCTGCCAGGACTGATACTAGAACTCGATCTAACCAGAGAGGAGGACCAGTATTATCTGAGGCTAGACAGCCACCACTAGTGTATGCCTCTAGACGTCGAGATGATAGAGATGAGCCAGACGTCATTGCAGGTACATTTACTATGCTATCTGTTCCATATTTTGCATTGCTAGACAATGGTTCTACCCATTCATATGTATCGAGATCCGTGTCCCGAGACCTCCAAATTCCTGATGAGACTACTGAGAATACAATTACCGTTATGAGCCCAGTGGGTCAGTCTGTAGTTGTAAATAAGGTTTTCAGGCGATGTCCCCTAGAAGTGCAAGGGGAAATCTTTTTAGCCAATCTTATGGAGTTACCTTTAGAAGAGTTCGATATAATTCTTGGCATGGATTGGTTGACTGAACACCGAGTTAACCTGGATTGTGAGTCCAAAAGAGCATTCATAAAAACTTCTGATGATCGTACTGTGGTTCTCATCGGTGAGCGTCGTGGGTATCTGTCAAATGTGATATCCGCTTTGGCTGCCGACAGAATGATCCGAAAAGGATACCAGACTTTCATCGCTTGTATCTTGAACACCAAGGGTTCTTTGTCAAAGATTGAGGAAATTCGCACTGTTAGCGAGTTTCCTGATGTCTTTCCCGAAGAATTACCTGGGCTACCCCCGGATAGAGATGTCGAGTTTGAGATTGAGATTTATCCGGGCTCTGCACCAGTCTCTATGAACCCATACCGTATGGCTCCTAAGGAGCTTAAGGAGCTAAAGATTCAATTGCAAGAACTCCTCGACCGAGGATTTATTCGACCCAGCTCTTCACCCTGGGGAGCTCCTGTTTTATTCGTGAAGAAGAAAGATGGGTCTCTTAGGCTATGTATTGATTACCGTAAGCTGAACAAGATAACAATCAAGAACAAGTATCCATTGCCCAGGATAGATGACTTGTTCGATCAGTTGCAAGGAGCCACATTTTTCTCAAAGATTGATCTTCGTTCAGGGTACTATCAACTGAAAGTAAAGAGGTCTGATGTAGCAAAGACGGCCTTTCGCACCAGATATGGGCACTACGAGTTTTTGGTGATGCCGTTTGGTCTGACTAATGCTCCTGCCGCTTTTATGGATTTGATGAATCGTGTGTTCCGGCCTTATGTGGATCAATTTGTGGTGGTGTTCATTGATGACATCCTAGTCTACTCCCGGACTGAAGCAGAACATGCTGAGCATTTGAGGATTGTTCTACAGACTCTTAGAGAGCACAAATTGTACGCCAAATTGAGCAAATGTGAATTTTGGCTCAGTGAAATAACATTTCTGGGGCATGTGGTATCGGCTCGGGGTATTCAGGTTGATCCGAGCAAGATAGAAGCCATTGTGAGTTGGAAGCAACCCAAGAATGTTTCTGAGATCCGCAGCTTCTTGGGTTTAGCTGGATATTACAGGCGTTTCGTTGAGGGCTTTTCTATTATTGCCACTCCCTTGACGAAGCTGTTGAGGAAGGATGTTCCATTCATCTGGACAAATGCTCAACGCGATAGCTTTGAGAAGTTGAAGATAACTTTAACGCAAGCTCCAGTTTTGACGCAGCCCGAGTCTGGGAAGGATTTTACGGTTTATAGTGATGCATCGCGTTCTGGACTTGGTTGCGTTCTAATGCAGGATGGGAAGGTAATAGCTTATGCGTCTCGTCAGTTGAGACCTCATGAGTGTAATTATCCGACCCATGACCTTGAGTTAGCTGCTGTGGTCTTTGCTCTGAAGATTTGGAGACACTATCTTTACGGAGAGAAGTGTTATATCTATACAGATCACAAGAGCTTAAAGTACATCCTCACTCAGAGAGAGCTTAATCTTAGACAACGTCGTTGGATTGAGCTTCTTAAGGACTATGACTGTGTGATTGAATATCACCCGGGGAAGGCGAATGTTGTTGCTGATGCTTTAAGTCGTAAGGCTATATCAGACTTGAGATCCATGTTTGCCAGAATGAGTTTATACAATGATGGCAGTTTACTAGCGGAGCTGCAGATTAAACCGACTTTGGCCGATGAGATTAAGGCCAAGCAACTCTTGGATAGTTCCCTACTTCCAGTCATGCAACAAGTTGAGCAGGGATCCACATCTGTTTATGCCTTCGATCAGGATGGTGTTTTATGCTTCAAGGGTCGTTATTGTGTTCCTAATGATGCTGACCTGAAGCGAGCCATACTCAGAGAAGCTCATAGTAGCCCTTATGCTATGCATCCTGGGGGAGACAAGATGTACCAGAATCTGAAGCAAAGGTACCGATGGGAAGGTATGAAGAAGGACATTTCAGATTATGTATCTCGGTGTTTGATTTGCCAACAGGTTAAAGCGGAGCACCAGCATCCTTCTGGTTTATTACAGCCCATTAGGATTCCTGAGTGGAAATGGGAGCGTATAACGATGGATTTCGTTACTGGGTTGCCTCTAACTCCTTCAAAAAAAAGATTCTGTCTGGGTTATTGTTGATCGACTCACTAAATCAGCCCACTTTATTCCTGTGCGTGTCACCTATTCATTGGAGAAGCTGGCAAAAATATACATCTCTGAAATCGTCAGACTACATGGGGTGCCTTTATCTATTATATCTGATCGGGATCCGAGGTTCACTTCTCGATTCTGGTTGGCCTTGCACAATGCTTTAGGTACCCGTCTGAATTTCAGTACATCCTTCCATCCGCAGACAGACGGGCAGTCAGAAAGAGTAATTCAGGTTCTTGAGGACATGTTGCGTGGATGTGTGATAGACTTCCGCGGTAGTTGGGAAGACTTCTTGCCATTGGCCGAGTTTGCTTACAATAACAGCTATCAGGCTAGTATCCGTATGGCACCGTATGAGGCTCTGTATGGTCGCAAGTGTCGAACTCCCATCTGTTGGACTGAATTGTATGATAAGAAGACTCTGGGTCCTGAGTTGGTTCAAGAGACTGAAGAGACTGTCAGACTGATTCGTAATCGTCTGAAGGAGGCGTTTGACAGACAGAAGTCTTATGCTGATCGGAGGAGAAGGGATATAGAGTTTGAGGTTGGTGACCAGGTTTTTCTAAAGGTATCACCATGGAAGAAAGTTTTGAGGTTTGGGAAAAAGGGCAAATTGAGTCCGAGATTTATTGGACCGTATCGTATTGTGAAGAGAGTTGGGCCAGTTGCCTATCAGCTTGAGTTGCCATTCCAGCTTAACCGTATTCATGATGTCTTCCATGTGTCCATGTTGAGGCGATACCATCCAGATCCTAGTCATGTCATTCAAGCTCAGGATGTAGAGTTGAGGTCAGACCTGTCTTACGAGGAGGAACCAATTCGAATCTTGGATTCTGATGAGAGAGTTCTGAGAAACCGACGCATTCCAATGGTTAAAGTTCAGTGGAGAAATCGGAGTCCTACTGAGGCTACTTGGGAGATTGAAGGATCCATGAGAAAACAATTTCCGCATCTTTTTGATTAAGGTAAATTTCGAGGACGAAATTTTTCTTAAGGAGGGGAGAATTGTAACAATCCAAAAAAAAAAAAAAAAAAAAATATTTTATTATTATATTTTTTTTTCCTACCTACTCCCACTCATCTCACCCCATTATTATGCTCAATTATTCTCCCACTCAGTCCCCCCCCTAATTTCGGCAGAGACTCTTTTCTCCTAAGGTGAGAAATTTTTCCTTTTGTTTTGTATTTCATTCAAACTCTCTCAAACATCAACCAAACCAATCTTCACTCACAAACGTCCATCGTGTTGCCGTGTCGTTCACCGCCACCACTATCCGAACTGTCTCGACGTCCCGATTAAAACGCCCCTATCCACGCTCTAAACCGCCGTTCCGTTTGCCGTTAATTGGCCGTTGAAGGATTCGTACAAATCGGGGTTTTTTTTCCAAATCAGTGAAAATCCGGTAAGTTTTCGACTTAAATATGAATTTGGGATGAGATATATTCGAATTTGGAGCATTCTGGAATTTTTCAGAATTTTCCTCCGCCGTCCACGGCGGCGCGTGGGCTTCACGCGCCGTCCGGAGCCGCGCGTGGGCTTCACGCGCCGTTCCCGGTCACCATGGATGGTGGCAGTGGACCGGCCAGTTCAGACCGGTTTGGTCTCGAACCGAGCTACCCGAACCGGACCGACCCAGTCAGCATGACGTCAGCAACCCGACCCGACCCGACTCGTTGACTGACCCGTTGACCCGACCCGTTGACCCGACCCGGTCAACAGTGACGTCAGCATGACGTCATCATGATGTCAGTGACCCGACCCGTTGACCGACCCGACCCGACCCGTTGACTGACCCGTTGACCCGACCCGGTCAACAGTGACGTCAGCATGACGTCATCATGATGTCAGTGACCCGACCCGTTGACCGACCCGACCCGACCCGTTGACTGACCCGTTGACCCGACCCGGTCAACAGTGACGTCAGCATGACGTCATCATGATGTCAGTGACCCGACCCGTTGACCGATCCGACCCGACCCGTTGACTGACCCGTTGACCCGACCCGTTGACCCGACCCGGTCAACAGTGACATCAGCATGACGTCAGCATGACGTCAGCGTTGACTTTGACCGTTGACTTTGACCGTTGACCGTTGACCAAAAAGTCAAATTTTCCGAAAAGCCCTATTTTATGTTTTTCGACGTCCTGAGTCCGATTTTGAAGCCCGTTTTGCAAAATTCTGACCCGAAGGCCTCTGAATCTGACCTTAAACCCAAATCATGCTTAAGTACTTAATTTTCCATTCAGATATCAGTAAATTAAATAAATACCTAAACCAGTATTTTAATTGTGTAAAGGTGCCCGAGACTCGTATGACCCCTCACCAGCTCAGCCTAGCTCCTCTCGACCCGCTCACCCTCACACTTCAGGGGATATCAGTATGAAATTAAATCCTGTGTATAAGAATAAGTTTAACTCTTATTCCACATTATGACATTATTCTTTCTTGATCTAGGATCTGACCCCGTATCTGAGCATACTGAGGCAGGTGCCCGTTAGACCCTTATCCGATCAGTTTTGAGGTGTGTTTCCATATGTGCTACATTCTGTTATATCTGTTATAAATATATATATATATATATATCTACATATATATATATATGCGTGGGTCCTGTTACAATTCTCTGAACATTTTAGATTGCATTGGTAATTGTAAAGCATGACTACTGAAAAGCGTATTTATAATGTGATAAATGTCTGTTTATTTTGATAAGTTAAAAAGGTATACCTCATGTCTGATCTGAACTAGAAATATCTGATCATTAAATGATAAACTGTTATCTGAAAATTGTCTGAACTCTGTTAATGATATATCAAACTGAATTGTACTATTTGGGGTATATTTTCGGGATGTTATCGAAGTGTCTGCAGGAACAGCTCTGATCCAGCTGGTAAAACCTTCGGTTGAGCTCCTACGCCCAAAGGGCCTAGGGTAAGACTTTCTGGATAGGCTCCTATGATTTCAGATCTAGGATAAGTCCTTCAGTATGCAATTCATGAGGAATTGTATTTTAGTGTTCGGTTGGAGGGTAGATAAGATAAAATTGAACCTTGGTTGAACTTATAGTATGATTGTATTGTCCAATGCACATCTGAACTGAATATATAAATATATATATTTTCTTGCACTTTTGGAACACACTGAGCTCCCTAGCTTATGTTTTTATTCCCTCCTCCCCTTTCAGATTCTTGATAGTCCACTCCTTTCTGACCCGGCAACTGGAGAATCGGCACATTTAGCTTTGAACTGTTGTAATAAACTTATCTTTCAAACTGTCTGTATTTTGGGTGACTTATATTTATGTTTTGCTATTTTGACTATGATAAGTCTCAAAGGTTTGATCTTAGGTTATGACTGCCTGGAATTTGGTTAAACACATAAGTGGGCCACGCGATTTCATTTGATTTATGATTTTAAAGGTTTAACTATATGTTTATATTGAAATCTTATCATGGGTCACTTTAGTGATCATAATGTGACTTCCTAGGATCCGTCGAAACGCATAGGCGGGTCTAGGGTGTTACACATACTCATTGTCACCCCTAGTCATTTCCCATGCATTCATAAGCCAAGCTTTTAATCAAAATTTGTACGTTCCGCCTAGTAGTAAATATTCAACCAGCATTACTTCTGTAATACCCAAAATTTATGGGTATATATACACTATATTCTCTTTAAATAAAAATAATAAATAATAAACCCAATACAAAGTGGAAACAATAAAAACATAAATAATAATAATAAGATTTGATACACTTTTTCCCTTAAACTTTATATATTTTCTTAATTTGCCCCTTAAAATTTATATTTTAACCACTTTTGCCAAACCCCAAATTCGAATCCACATCCCAAAATACCTTTCGTCTTCGCACTTCATTCTGTTTGCTCAAAGTAGAAACAGTAACGATGACTTAACCAAACAACCCAACAACAAATTAGAAGAAAAAAAACGACGGCGGGGATTCGAGAGACGATTGGCGGTCCATTTTTAATTTCAGGCTGGGTGATTTGTTAGATCCAAATCCTGAAATCATCGTAGCCCTTGATCTCAGGGCCATTCTTTTAGCTGCTCTCAAGTACTCTTTCATTCATGCTCTTCTTGTTTCATTATCATCATTCTTCTTTGAGGGACTTCTGTATCTGTAATTGTATATCGATTCTCAATTTTTCTTAGGCTTGATTATTTTTCCCTTTATTTTTTCTCGTGTTGAAATCTGTAAATTAGAATTATCATAAGAAAGAAAATATATAAGAAGGTAGATTTGTGAATTAAGTTAGATAATTCATGGTCATTTCGATGGATTTTTATGAACAATATTGAAAGTGTTACGAATATTTATCTATGTGGATGTCTATCATGATTAGAACTTTATCAAAGGAGTTTAATTTATTTATTATTAGGAATATTATCTCTATGAATTAGAATTTAATGTATTATGTACTTCTTATGCCTATAAATAGATGATTCATTGAAGGCATTGTATACAAGTCTATTTTTGAGAATAATACAAATCTCCTTCTTTCTCTCATCTATTTGTTCTTTTATTCTTGTTCGTTGTTCTTGTTATTTTATTCACAACACATTATCAGCACGAGGCTCTAATCAACTGAGATCGAATTCGATTTTAAGATGAACCGAAGATTCATGTACTTTTACTTCTCATGAGTTAGATCTCGAATGGTGGTGCACATATAATAACCCATGTGTAGCAAGAAGACTCAAATATGTAGCGATGAATTTAGTTCCATCTATTACAAGGTATATTGCCATTTTTTTGTATTATTCTTACCAGTGGTAAACTATTTCTCCACACTTATTTAAGGTATTTAAGGTTATTTAAGGTAGTTTTTATTTATTTATTTATTTATATAAGGTTATAACATATATCTCGTTTGGAAAGTTATATAAGGTTATAACATATATAATGTTTTAAAATAAAAAAATGAGGGAAAACAATGATTTGTTCTTCTACGATCTTTGATTTATAGGTTTATCTATGATTATTTTATTTGAAATTTTTGATAGATGTATATGGATTATTTTATGAATATATTATTATGTTTATTTTATTTTTAAGATTTGATGTTTTTAACCGTATTTTGAGTTTCACGTTTATTTAAATGAGTTGAAAAGTGACATGGCGAAAAGATTATGAGAAGATGCCTTGGTTCATTTGCTACGTCCCTATTGTCTTCGAATCAATATCGGTAAACTCTATTTTTATTTTTATCCTTTAAAATACGATTTTAAAGTGCGATAAATCATGATGATTTTGAATTTACAAGAAGATTATTATAAAGTCTATATTTGCTCGAAAGCAATATTTCTTCTTCGTCGAAAAACTCGACCATAGACTTCTCCCAATTTCAAGTTACAAAAATTCTTCTTGACCCAAAAAGTTTTATGGGAGGCATTCCCTGAAGTGAATGCAAAGCATGATGTTTATTCCATGCGATTATCAATGATGGGGCATTCCCTGAAGTGAATGCAAGCATGATGTTTATTTCATGCGATTATTAGAACTGTTTCATTCCCTGAAGTGAATGCAAACATGGTAAATCATTATTCAATTAGAGACATAATTTCGATATAATCCAAGTATATTGGCTGGACATCCCGTTCTGCGAGGCTACTGATCTCAAAGGAGGTTTTTAAAGGACCTTGTGGACAGGTTTAACAATGTCGCGTACGAGGATTAAATCTTTGTTCTCTGTGATAAAGGATATGTGGAAAAGGTTTCAAAGGCCCACTGGCTCTACTCCATTCCCTGAAGTGAATGTGAGATTATATTATGGAAGGAATAAAAACCACATTAGAAGTTGTGGTCGTGGTCGAGGCTATGAATATAGACATGAAAAATATGGTCATTTTAAGAATATTTCTACCCACCGGTAGTGAGGTTTTAAGGATGACAAGAGTGATAAAGATCATTCTATTGAAGTAGAACTCTTCTTATCATCAATGCGATGTTATAAACCATTGGTCTCGTACGTGTTGTACGTTGAAAAATCAAGAATCATTGAGTGATAAAGGAAAGAAAATAGAAGCAAATTTTATTTGCGAAACATGACGAAGATGATACTGGTCCAACTTTATTTGGACATTGTTGGTCCAACTCTTTTGGACATTGTTGATTTTCTTATAACCCTCAAAAGGAATAAATCATCTTCTAATTATTCTCATAACTTTGAAGAGAATTATTTATTTATTTTTATTTATTTTACTTTACGTTTATTTATTTTACACACATTAATTATTTACGTTTTATATTTATATTTATATATTATGATATTTATTTATTTTGTTTAACATGATTACTTGTCAAATACAATCTACGGTGACGATTTATGCTCAACATAAGCATAAGATATATTTTCCCATTTAAATGCAAGGGAATAATGTGAGTACTATATCTCAAAGTACTGAAAATATTAATGCTCTAGAAGAGCAATAAATTCTTGAGAGAAAGCACATTATAAAAAGTTTAGAATTGCGAATATTGCAATAATTACCACTAATGGTAATAATATCGTCACCACTATAAGTGAAAATTTTAAGAGAGAAATATGAGTTCACAAAATATCTATTTGGGAATTATAGATAACATATGTTATCAATTGGCATTTGAAATAAGCCAATATGGATATAATTTCTGGTAGCCAAAAAGTCAGTTGAAAGCTCTAGAAGAGCTATATATTGCTACCAAAAGATAATTTCAATTGAAAGCTCCGAAAGAGCTAAATATATTCCTATTTAAAGGAACAATTTTGATGGCCGTACTAGACATGTACGAGTGAGATTAAATTACATGTTATGGTAAACAAGAAGTTTACAAATTTAGAGATATATACACACATATAGTTGGCATGATCGGTTAGACCATCCTGATTAATAATGGTGCAGAAATTATTGAGATTTACATGCACATGTATTAAAAGAACCTGTAGTTCTTGTGGTGCTTATTCTCAAAGGAATGGATTAAATTCCACTTATTAAGGAACGTGAAGTTCTTGTGTTGCTTAAAGGAATTTATTAAATTTCACTTACTAAAAGAACCTGAAGTTCTTGTGTTGTTTGTTCTCAAAGGATATAGATGATCCCACTTACCAAAAGAATTAGAACTTAAAGTTCTTGTGCTGAAGTTGAGACTGTATGTCTTGCATATCTGAACGAAATATGGGCCCATGTATCCACAAATGTGAAAAGTTTTATATGATTTTAGTAGATGCATCTACATTGTTTTATCGACTTACAACCAGAAGTTTGTGAGATTGATTCTAAAAAGATTCAGATTATGCAGTTAGACTATTCATCTTGAAAAACTAGTGGGTTTATATTTTAGGCTATATCGGTTGTTACAAAGCCTATTGATTATGAAAAATACGGTTTAGCAAATTTTTAATTGGATGCCTCCTATTTAATAGCTAAACTATGAGAACAAAACATTTATTATTTATATGGTATTTCCATATAGCAACACTTATACGCATCAAGCCAACGAGTTATAATAAACTCCCCATTATGATTTGACTTTTGGTCAGAAGTCATATTTCTCATTTTTTGAATTTTTAAATGTGCGATATATAGTTGAATTGCTCCACCATAACGCACAAAATGGGCAAGTAAAATGGTTGAGAATATATATTGAGTACGAGTCTCCTTTTATGTTTAAATTCTTAAACATTAATTGGAGAATCATTTATGACATGATTTTCTCAACATCAGGGGGGAGATAATAATCAGCTGGATAGAGGAAAATGAATTATCATTATCTAGATCCTCGTATATGAACTAGAAGTTCATAAAATAATTCATGTTATTACATGTCAACTGCCAGACATATTTACTGACCTAATGAGAGTAATTAAGTCTCATATACCAGCTGAAATGCTCTAAGTTTAAATTACATGTTAGAGCGAGAGAATGTAAATCATGCCTGAAGCATGATAGTTGAAATGATTCCAATGATCAAAATTCTCGTAAATAGAAAGTAATATGAGATGGTCATATATTGGAGGCGGGTGCTCCTGGAGAGACCCAAGACATAACTAATAATAAAACTCTTGAAGAGTTTCAGGTACCTGAAATAAAGATTGAAATCTTGAAAAGATCTCGATGAGTTATGTCATTACGAGAATGGAACCAGAAAATTGGAAAGTTGTCGACAACGATTTTACAAACAATTTTACATAAAATACTTCTATAGAAGTAAAGAAAGAAATCGAGGATCTTGTATAAAATCTATCCAGAAGTATAGATATTGAATTGGCCGATGTTGAAAGACGATTTGAACTTCTAAAATAGAAGTATTTGGACCAGCAGTCCAAACACCTAAAGGTGTAATGCAAGTGAGGCACAAATAAGTAGTCGTAAATACGACTTGAACTATGATTTATGAAAAGTTTTAATTACTTCATGGTGGATGCAATTACTTTGGCAGTTATGAAAATTTTACATGCGTCTAATTATTTGTGGAATCATATTTATCCTTGAAGGATCTAAAATGCTATAAGCATTTGGAAATTTTCGAGGAAATTCATTTAGACATGTCTCATGAATATTTTGGCGCATTTGGTATAATCGCCTTAGTGAATACTAATTGAGAAAATAGTATAAGAATGATCAGATTTCCTTATGTATTTTATAAAGGAGTTTGGATCAAGATCCATTATGATAATTTTAGAACTCCTAAAGAGCTTCAAATTGGAACCTCATGAAGTACTTTCAATACAAGTACTTGAATCTTGACATCAAGTTTATCTCGACCTGAAGATCGAGCATTTTTATATAATTCTTTTTGTCTATGAATAGACATAAGCTGAAAGAATCTTAAAGAAGATTCAATATAAATAGAGCATATCTACTGAGTATCCCAACAGTTGTAAGATTGTTGGATGTGAATAAAGATAATTATATCTTTTCTTGGTCTTGAAGCACTATATATTAGTTGGTCAAGAAATATCTATGAATATACAAAGATCATTACATTTAGATCTTCAAACATTCGTTGATGCCTCCTCAAATGCCGTAGAAATAATTGTTATGCACGAGGCAAGCCAAAAAATGTGTTTGGCTAAGACCATTGACCTAACATATCCAAAAGATATGTGGATTTACTTTTACAAGATATGATAAAAGCTATCTTGTGTGAAGATAATGCAAGATGCATATCTCAGTTTGAAACTGGATACATCATGGAACATATTACTCCAAAGTTTCATCCCTCACGATCTTTAGAAAAATAATATTCAAGATTAAATTATGAAGATTCAAAGATCTTCCGTGATGTTTGCATGAGGGGGAGTAAATACGCGTTGCACTCTTTTACCCTTAACCGAGGTTTTGTCCCAATAGATTTTCCTGGTAAGGTTTTTAATGAGGCAACATGTTATGGGTATCAAAGATGTGTGTACTCTTTTTCCTTCACTAAAGAATTTTTTTCCCATTGGGTTTTTATCTTAGTAAGGTTTTAACGAGGCACATTATCTTCATAGACATCCAAGGGGGAGTGTTATGAATTATTTATCTATGTGGATGTCTATCATGATTAGAACTTTATCAAATGAGTTTAATTTATTTATTATTAAGAATATTATCTCTATGAATTAGAGTTTAATGTATTATGTACTTCTTATGCCTATAAATAGATGATTCATTGAAGGCATTGTATACAAGTCTATTTTTGAGAATAATACAAATCTCCTTCTTTCTCTCATCTCTTTGTTCTTTTATTCTTGTTCGTTGTTCTTGTTATTTTATTCACAACAGAAAGATGAACTGAACCCGAGTTTTAATAGAAATTTGTAAAAGATAGGCTTGTGAAATTGGGTTTTGGTCGTTAGAATTTATGGCGCAGGGACAATGGCGGAAGAAGCTCTAAGAATATCCATGACTGCTAGTTTCTTTGGTTTAAATTGTTTTAGTTTATAAGATTAAGCAGAGAGCACATAAAAAAGGAGTAAAAGAAATTGAGGCTGAGAAAAAATGGGGATGAGGATGAAGTGAGGTATTTTGGTAAAATAAAATTAATTTACTATATTTATTTTATTTTTATTTTAAAAGAAATAAAAAATGACGTGGCACATTCTGATTGGTCAAGAAAGATATTTTTTTGACTATGGGACAATATGGGTAACATGTTAGGAAGCAAAAGTGGTCAAAATAAACTTTAGGAGACAAATTGAAAAAATATGTAAAGTTTAAGGAAATGTGTATTAAGCCTAATAATAATAATAATAATAATAATAATAATAATATATTATTATTATTATTATTATTATTATTATTATTATTATTAAGGCTTAATACAATTTCCTAAACTTTACATATTTTCCCAAATTATCTCTTAAACTACATTTTGCACACTTTTGTACCCTAAACTTTTCACCGTTATTCATTTCCCTCAAAAAATTAACACCATTAAAAAATTTGTGTTGACCAATCAGAATGTACCACATCATTTTATTTACTTATTTTAAAATATTAAAATAAAATAAAATAAAATAAAAATAAATAGAATAAAATACCCAAAACACCCCATATTCATCCCCTATCATCTTTTTCCCCAATTTTCTTCTCCAACTCTGTATCTTCTTTATCCAATTCCTCTTCCATCACAGGGTCCTCCTCTGCCTCGGCCATATTTGTAGCTGCTTCCCCTAAAGCACGAATATCCTCCAAACTTTCAGTTTGCTCAGACCCATTATTCACCATATTTTCTTCCATCACAAGTTCCTCCTCTGGCTCAGCCATATCAGTACCTACTAATTCACTTTTCACAAATACGCCAGCCACCACTCTTTCCTCCATAATTTTAGTTTCCTTCTTAACTAGGGTTTTGAGTTCTGGGTAAAATTTTCGGGCGTCGTTTTCTCGTTTATTGATTTTTTAAAAAAAACAAAATTATTTTTATTTTGCGAAATGAATAGGATCGGGGGAGAGAGGGAGAGAGACGGAGTTGCCGTTCGCATGGATGAAAAAAAACACACTAGTAGAGAGCGAGGATGTAAAAGTTGTTAAAAGAATTGGGGAAGAAGATGATGATGGACAAGATGGAGTGTTTTGGCTATTTTAATATATTTTATTTTAAATTTTATTTAAAAATTTAAAAATAAATAAAAAATGACGCGACACGTCCTAATTTGTTAAGATAAATTTTTTTAACAGTAGAGACAATATGGGTAATATTAAAAATGTTAAGGGAAAAATAGTCAAAATGAACTTTAAGAGACAAATTGAAAAAATGGGAAAAGTATTATAATAATAATAATAATAATAATAATATTAATAATAATATTAATAATAAAGGAGAGAGGGGGTTTATTTTGGGAGCCGAAACATTGTCGAAAAAAACG